>CM077177.1:16552269-17267269 GCA_039654105.1 Coreius guichenoti | reverse complement strand
ATATACACCTAGGATGGCTTGAAAGGTAATTTTCATTTTTGGGTGAACTATCCCTTTAACCTGCCTAAATCCAGTCTTGGATTAGAGGATTGATCAGGGCCAACCTGAAATAAGACATCCATATCTGATCATCTATATTTTGGCACCGTTTGCTTCCATTCACATTTGTCATAAATAAGTTAAAGGCTGTATTATCAGGAGTTAAAGCCATTGTGTAGTATCAATATGAATACATTTATGAGACAGCCTTCATTGTAACATTTTATTGTTTTCCTTTTCAGTTCATCCAACAATTTGGAAAGAGACATCTTGTGTCTCAATGAGGGTTGCGTTTACATGTGAAAATCACTTTTAAACCCATCTGCGTCATAGGAAAAGGAAAGCACACTTGCATGGCCGGTATTCCTGACATTTTTAGGTTGCGCTGAGACAGTGGTTTAAGCGTGGCTATAGATTTAAGAGGAACAGGAGCCATGAAAGACATTTTAATCTGCTAATGGAAAATCACATTACATTTTTCCCTCCAATTTGGCTCTTCTGTAGTGCAATATTATAGATTCTGGATTGCAGCGCAGGCTTGGATGGAGCCACTTTTCTTCTGGCTGTCCGCATGGTAAAACTCAGCATTTGAGATGGAGATTACTGCTCTTCCAAAGAATAATTTTCCCCTGGGATTATCTTTATTTGCTCTTATGCAGCCTTAACTTTTCTCATCGCAACATATTATTCCATCAGGTGAGGTTGGTGTGTGTTACCCGAGGGGATCCAGAGTCCCTCTGAATGTTTCAGATGTCTGATATCTTTGTATGGGGTTCTCAATAAAAGTCTGGGAAGAAGATATTCATGTAACCCTGCCAGTCACAATGCTCCAGGTAAAGAAAACACTGCTTACCTCACTTATAAGACCATTTCTTGCAGGTGTCACTCTTCCAATCCGTCTCCGCATATTTTTGTATTGTATTTTTGTATTGTATTGTATTTTTGCCTAAACTCGTCAAGTATTTAATAAAAGGGTGCCAATAATTGTGGCCAACGTGTTTTGGAGAAAAGCATTTATTTCATAATGTGATTTACCCCCCACTTTCAATTCTTTTACTTCAATGAAAGGTTAGATTTTTGTGAATTTTTTGAATAAAAGATCAAAAGGATAAACAATGCAGATGTATTTTTTACAGCCATATTTGATCATATTTACCAGGGGTGCCAATAATTCTGACCACCACTGTATGTTGTTAGGAATGTTAATTTTCAGAGTATAGAGAAAGGCCAAAAAGAAGTAAGATAAACTTTTATGTTATTTGCGATTAATCAATTTGACAGCACTAATGTATAGCCTAAAATGTACAAACCCGATTCCAAAAAAGTTGGGACATTGTACAAATTGTAAATAAAAAAGGAATGCAATAATTTACAAATCTCATAAACTTATATTTTATTCACAATAGAATATAGATAACATATCAAATGTTGAAAGTGGGACATTTTGAAATGTCATGCCAAATATTGGCTCATTTTGGATTTCATGAGAGCTACATATTCCAAAAAAGTTGGGACAGGTAGCAATAAGAGGCCAGAAAAGTTAAATGTACATATAAGGAACAGCTGGAGGACCAATTTGCAACTTATTAGGTCAATTGGCAACATGATTTTCAGAGTGGCAGTGTCTCTCAGAAGTCAAGATGGGCAGAGGATCACCAATTCCCCCAATGCTGCAGCGAAAAATAGTGGAGCAATATCAGAAAGGAGTTTCTCAGAGAAAAATTGCAAAGAGTTTGAAGTTATCATCATCTACAGTGCATAATATCATCCAAAGATTCAGAGAATCTGGAACAATCTCTGTGCGTAAGGGTCAAGGCCGGAAAACCATACTGGATGCCCGTGATCTTCGGGCCCTTAGACGGCACTGCATCACATACAGGAATGCTACTGTAATGGAAATCACAACATGGGCTCAGGAATACTTCCAGAAAACATTGTCGGTGAACACAATCCACCGTGCCATTCGCCGTTGCCGGCTAAAGATCTATAGGTCAAAAAAGAAGCCATATCTAAACATGATCCAGAAGCGCAGGTGTTTTCTCTGAGCCAAGGCTCATTTAAAATGGACTGTGGCAAAGTGGAAAACTGAAAAAGTTCTTTTTGGAAAACTGGGACGCCATGTCATCCGGACTAAAGAGGACAAGGACAACCCAAGTTGTTATCAGCGCTCAGTTCAGAAGCCTGCATCTCTGATGGTATGGGGTTGCATGAGTGCGTGTGGCATGGGCAGCTTACACATCTGCAAAGGCACCATCAATGCTGAAAGGTATATCTAAGTTCTAGAACAACATATGCTCCCATCCAGACGTCGTCTCTTTCAGGGAAGACCTTGCATTTTCCGACATGACAATGCCAGACCACATACTGCATCAATTACAACATCATGGCTGCGTAGAAGAAGGATCCGGGTACTGAAATGGCCAGCCTGCAGTCCAGATCTTTCACCCGTAGAAAACATTTGGCGCATAATAAAGAGGAAGATGCGACAAAGAAGACCTAAGACAGTTGAGCAACTAGAAGCCTGTATTAGACAAGAATGGGACAACATTCCTATTCCTAAACTTGAGCAACTTGTCTCCTCAGTCCCCAGACGTTTGCAGACTGTTATAAAAAGAAGAGGGGATGCCACACAGTGGGAAACATGGCCTTGTCCCAACTTTTTTGAGATGTGTTGATGCCATGAAATTTAAAATCAACTTATTTTTCCCTTAAAATGATACATTTTCTCAGTTTAAACATTTGATATGTCATCTATGTTGTATTCTGAATAAAATATTGAAATTTGAAACTTCCACATCATTGCATTCTGTTTTTATTCACAATTTGTACAGTGTCCCAACTTTTTGGGAATCGGGTTTGTATTATTATATTATATTAATTACATTATATTATATTAATTTGACCAAGACAATAAAGATCTGTAAAGCTAAATCTGTATTTATTTATTTAAACATATGTGGTATAAAGTTACAAATCAAATATAGAAACCAACCCTGTTTTGGGTACAAACAAACAACCCATTGGTTACCAGACCCTGAGCACTGTTCATACAGATAAACCTTTTTTTATTTTTTGCATTATTTTTTTCATATGAACATCATGATAAGAGGGCTATAGTTACATCATCTCAGGCATAAGGCCTCACCAACGTCTGGATATAGTTCATGGAAGGCAGGGAAAATAGATGAAGAGAAGGGATTAAAAAAGAGAGTGGAAAGAAGTGTGCATGACCAAAGAACAATAAATCCAGTAGGCATGTATGCTGCTCCTCTGCATTCTCTGGCTGCAGTGGGAAATGAGTTCATTTAATACTGTGAAATTCCATTAGAAGAGAACATGGTGATTTTGTACAGCAAGCACACAGTTTGCAGGCCCTTTTAGACACTCATAATTTCCCCATAAGACCAACTCTGATGAAATGGCCAAAACATATTTATTCAGAGATTAAATCTCTGTAATCGCAAAAAGTGGCTTTACGGTTGCTTTGGAAACAGACCAGAAGTGAATGACCTTATTGCTTGTGTAGTACGTATTCACCCCGTTTAAATGTGGAAACCAATTTTCTAGCATTTGGCAGTGAAACAAATATTAGGGCTGTGAAAACAATATTAGAAGTTCAGCACCTTTCTGACACTGTTAAATATGATATTGTGCAAGTTCAAAAATTCAGGGCATTTGTGATTATCCATTTTATGCTTTATTCAGACTGCTGCAGTAGGCTGGCTTGGCTTGTCATCTGTGGGATGGCTACTATATCAGCTCAAACTTCATAAACGGTGGGCCAAAAAGTATTTAGACACTTAAGCCACATTTTCAAACCTATGAATGTTGCATTAGATATAGATGTTCAAATCAAGCATGATCAAGTGCACTCTTTAAGCATGTTTGTTTCAAATGATTATTGCTATATTAATACAGAATATACTGATACACTTAAAATGCATATATATATATATATATATATATATATACACTCACCTAAAGGATTATTAGGAACACCATACTAATACTGTGTTTGACCCCCTTTCGCCTTCAGAACTGCCTTAATTCTACGTGGCATTGATTCAACAAGGTGCTGAAAGCATTCTTTAGAAATGTTGGCCCATATTGATAGGATAGCATCTTGCAGTTGATGGAGATTTGTGGGATGCACATCCAGGGCACGAAGCTCCCGTTCCACCACATCCCAAAGATGCTCTATTAGGTTGAGATCTGGTGACTGTGGGGGCCATTTTAGTTTGTTCAAGAAACCAATTTGAAATGATTCGAGCTTTGTGACATGGTGCATTATCCTGCTGGAAGTAGCCATCAGAGGATGGGTACATGGTGGTCATAAAGGGATGGACATGGTCAGAAACAATGCTCAGGTAGGCCGTGGCATTTAAACGATGCCCAATTGGCACTAAGGGGCCTAAAGTGTGCCAAGAAAACATCCCCCACACCATTACACCACCACCACCACCACCAGCATGCACAGTGGTAACAAGGCATGATGGATCCATGTTCTCATTCTGTTTACGCCAAATTCTGACTCTACTATCTGAATGTCTCAACAGAAATCGAGACTCATCAGACAAGGCAACATTTTTCCAGTCTTCAACTGTCCAATTTTGGTGAGCTCGTGCAAATTGTAGCCTCTTTTTCCTATTTGTAGTGGAGATGAGTGGTACCCGGTGGGGTCTTCTGCTGTTGTAGCCCATCCGCCTCAAGGTTGTGCGTGTTGTGGCTTCACAAATGCTTTGCTGCATACCTCGGTTGTAACGAGTGGTTATTTCAGTCAAAGTTGCTCTTCTATCAGCTTGAATCAGTTGGCCCATTCTCCTCTGACCTCTAGCATCAACAAGGGATTTTCGCCCACAGGACTGCCGCATACTGGATGTTTTTCCCTTTTCACACCATTCTTTGTAAACTCTAGAAATGGTTGTGTGTGAAAATCCCAGTAACTGAGCAGATTGTGAAATACTCAGACCGGCCCGTCTGGCACCAACAACCATGCCACGCTCAAAATTGCTTAAATCACCTTTCTTTCCCATTCTGACATTCAGTTTGGAGTTCAGGAGATTGTCTTGACCAGGACCACACCCCTAAATGCATTGAAGCAACTGCCATGTGATTGGTTGATTAGATAATTGCATTAATGAGAAATTGAACAGGTGTTCCTAATAATCCTTTAGGTGAGTGTATAATATATATATATACCGACCTAATATTGTGTTGGTCCCCCTTTTGCTGCCAAAACAGCCCTGACCCGTCAAGGCATGGACTCCACTAGACCCCTGAAGGTGTGCTGTGGTATCTGGCACCAAGATGTTAGCAGCAGATCCTTTAAGTCCTGTAAGTTGCAAGGTGGGGCCTCCATGGATCGAACTTGTTTGTTCAGCACATCCCACAGATGCTTGATTGGATTGAGATCTGGGGAATTTGGAGGCCAAGTCAACACCTCAAACTTATTGTTGTGCTCCTCAAACTATTCCTGAATCATTTTTGCTTTGTGACAGCGCATTATTCTGCTGAAAGATCCACAGCCACCAGGAAATACTGTTTCCATGAAAGGGTGTACATGGTCTGCAACAATGCTTAGGTAGGTGTTACGTGTTAAAGTAACATCCACATAGATGGCAGGACCCAAGGTTTCCCAGCAGAACATTGCCCAAAGCATCACACTGCCTCCGCCGGCTTGCCTTCTTCCCATAGTGCATCCTGGTGCCATGTGTTCCCCAGGTAAGCGACGCACACGCACCCGGCCATCCACGTGATGTAAAAGAAAATGTAATTCATCAGACCAGGCCACCTTCTTCCATTGCTCCATGGTCCAGTTCTGATGCTCACGTGCCCACTGTTGGCGCTTTCGGCGGTGGACAGGGGTCAACATAGGCACACTGACTGGTCTGCGGCTATGCACCCCCATACGCAACAAACTGCGATGCACTGTGTATTCTGACACCTTTCTATCAGAACCAGCATTAACTTCTTGAGCAATGTGAGCTACAGTAGCTCGTCTGTTTGATCGGACCACACGGGCCAGCCTTCGCTCCCCAAGTGCATCAATGAGCCTTGGATGCCCATGTCCCTGTCGCCGGCTTACCACTGTTCCTTCCTTGGACCACTTTTGATAGATACTGACCACTGCAGACCGGGAACACCCCACAAGAGCTGTTTTTTTGAGATGCTCTGACCCAGTCGTCTAGCCATCACAATCTGGCCCTTGTCAAACTCACTCAAATCCTTACGCTTGCCCATTTTTCCTGCTTCTAACACATCAACTTTGAGGACAAACTGTTCACTTGCTGCCTAATATATCCCACCCACTAACAGGTGCCGTGATGAAGAGATAATCAGTGTTATTCACTTCACCTGTCACTGATCCTAATGTTATGCCTGATCGGTGTATATATGCATATACACTCACCTAAAGGATTATTAGGAACACCTGTTCAATGTCTCATTAATGCAATTATCTAATCAACCAATCACATGGCAGTTGCTTCAATGCATTTAGGGGTGTGGTCCTGGTCAAGACAATCTCCTGAACTCCAAACTGAATGTCAGAATGGGAAAGAAAGGTGATTTAAGCAATTTTGAGCGTGGCATGGTTGTTGGTGCCAGATGGGCCGGTCTGAGTATTTCACAATCTGCTCAGTTACTGGGATTTTCACGCACAACCATTTCTAGAGTTTACAAAGAATGGTGTGAAAAGGGAAAAACATCCAGTATGCGGCAGTCCTGTGGGCGAAAATGCCTTGTTGATGCTAGAGGTCAGAGGAGAATGGGCCGACTGATTCAAGCTGATAGAAGAGCAACTTTGACTGAAATAACCACTCGTTACAACCGAGGTATGCAGCAAAGCATTTGTGAAGCCACAACACGCACAACCTTGAGGCGGATGGGCTACAACAGCAGAAGACCCCACCGGGTACCACTCATCTCCACTACAAATAGGAAAAAGAGGCTACAATTTGCACAAGCTCACCAAAATTGGACAGTTGAAGACTGGAAAAATGTTGCCTGGTCTGATGAGTCTCGATTTCTGTTGAGACATTCAGATGGTAGAGTCAGAATTTGGCGTAAACAGAATGAGAACATGGATCCATCATGCCTTGTTACCACTGTGCAGGCTGGTGGTGGTGGTGGTGTAATGGTGTGGGGGATGTTTTCTTGGCACACTTTAGGCCCCTTAGTGCCAATTGGGCATCGTTTAAATGCCACGGCCTACCTGAGCATTGTTTCTGACCATGTCCATCCCTTTATGACCACCATGTACCCATCCTCTGATGGCTACTTCCAGCAGGATAATGCACCATGTCACAAAGCTCGAATCATTTCAAATTGGTTTCTTGAACATGACAATGAGTTCACTGTACTAAAATGGCCCCCACAGTCACCAGATCTCAACCCAATAGAGCATCTTTGGGATGTGGTGGAACGGGAGCTTCGTGCCCTGGATGTGCATCCCACAAATCTCCATCAACTGCAAGATGCTATCCTATCAATATGGGCCAACATTTCTAAAGAATGCTTTCAGCACCTTGTTGAATCAATGCCACGTAGAATTAAGGCAGTTCTGAAGGCGAAAGGGGGTCAAACACAGTATTAGTATGGTGTTCCTAATAATCCTTTAGGTGAGTGTATGTCTGTATGCATATATGTATGTATACATGTATGTGTATGTATATATATCTGTGTGTTTGTGTGTATGCTAAATTTAAGATGTTTATCTGACAAAATTATTTAGCAAAAAAAAAAGGCAAACTACAGCTACAGGTTTTATTTTAATATGCAAAATAATGCACAGAAAATCAAAAAGCTCACAGCAAAAAGCTCTTGAGTTCTAATTTCTTTGTATGACAGCTTGGCCAAAAATTGTCCACACAATTTGGCATGTTTCATTGCGTTATCACAAAATAAAACAATTGACTCCAAGCACAACTATGTAAACTGCTTACAAAATCTTCACTTTTGGCCACAACTGCATGCAATGACATTCATATGGCCACTGTATACTGTATCTATAGCAATAATATTCATATAGCAATAATTGACACAAAATTGTCTGAAGAATACGAGCGAGCGGCACAACATGACAATGTTTAGCAGGTGCTGGTCTCCTCAGGCCTCTTCTCATCCCTGCATTGATCGTCTGGTGTAATTAAAGAAGAGCTTGCTTATGCAAAGCCCTGTAAATGAAGCACACAATCATTAATTAGGCTTAGATGAAACACATTGTCTGTGAGTTGCTCTTGAGATTTGTCCACCGATAACAAAAGTGCAGTTAGTCTTGAGGCAAGTCAAACTACTCTTAGTTAACTGCCACTCTGCCTCGCAAGGATCAATACTAATCTTACTGATTCAGGCTAAGCTCAGACCGTTTCAATAAACAGGCAGCGAAGAATTGTGCCCTGCTTCAAAAACATGCCAATGTTGTCTTATGTAAGAGAATTTGTGCTCTCTTGAGGGAAAAGCACTTTTCCACTGGTTTAGCCATTGGAAATATAATTTGAATTCATCTCCAGAGATGTATACTGTTTTTATGAGAAAGCTTAGAGATCATGTAGAAAAACGGAGAGCCTGGTTTGGGTTTGCTGGCTGAAGAATTAAGATCTAAAGTCTAGTCATTTTAATTCAAACTGAAATGATTTAGAGATAAGTCACAGTGGCATTCAGAATCAATACCTACAGAATTGAACCTACAGCCTTAAAAATAAAGGTGCCAGGAAGAACCAAAAAGGGGTTTTCATGGCGATGCCATAGAAGAACCATTTTTGGTTCCCTGAAGAACCGTTTTGTGAAAGGTTCTGTAAAGAGCCATTTTTTTTCTAACCATTTTATAGATTAAAGAACCTTTCTGCGCTACAAAGAACCTTTTGTGCAATGGAAAGTTTCCCTGGATATTAAAGATTCTTCATGGAGCCATACACCCTGCCAAAGAACCATTTAAGAGCCTTTATTTTTAAGAGTGTACTTACGGAGTGATTTTAATGTTATTAAAGGGTCACCCAGAAATTAAATTTGTGCCATCGTTTATTTACCTTCATGTCACTCCAAACTCTGGCGCAATTGCACACAAGTCTCATGAACTTCTGGTAAGAAACTACTAATATTAAGTTTTATAGCATCTTCACTGTCATGTGTTCAGACAGGAATTCAGGATTTGAAATGAGTAAATGATGAGCAAATTTTCATTTTTGGTTGAACTATCTGTAGCAACTCATAATGTAATAACTGCACATAATGTAAGTATTACATTATTATTATTATTATTATTATTATTATTATAAAATGTTCATAATGTAATAATTTTCTCAAAATGTAATAAAATCTTGAGCTCATAATGTAATAATTTTTACAGAAAATTATTACATTATAAACTCCCCAAAAACATTTTCATTATTGTAATAGCTTTTAAAACATAAAAAAATTAGTATTCCTTTACAGTACATTTTTAAAAATCTAAAGCCAGTCTTAAACTACCTGCGAAATGCAATATTTAAATATTCTATATATTTATATATTTTTTTATTACATTGAGCTCAAGATTTTATTACATTTTGAGAAAATTATTACATTATGAACATTTTATTACAACAATAATGTAATACTTATGCAGTTTTTACATTATGTGCAGTTATTACATTATGAGTAGCTACACTATCCCTTTAACAGTAGTAAAACTTTTTCCAAGAGCTCAGATCATATTCTTAGTGTTGATCAGTTTTGCGCTGGGAATTTGGTCACGTGCAGCACATTTAACTACTACTTTTGAGTGTGAGAGTGGGTTTGTTACCTAAACCGGTGTTGTCATTACAGCTGCTTTAATGCACCGAAATAGGTTAATGCAAGTAACAAAATATGTTTGCAAGTCAGTCTCTGGGGAGTCCTTGCCATCGTAAAACACGTGTACTGATGAAGAAACAAACTCCTGAGTCTTCTAAGCTCAGTGGGGATGGCAAAAGTGTTTGGGGATAGAAAGGAAGATAAAAAAGGGGAAAAAACATCCCTTGGAATACTGTACTGGCGTACTAAATGCTCAGATACATATAGATTAAAGATGAACAAATAGTTTTAAAGATTCAAAGGACTGTTTTAAAAGTCTTTGTGGTAACACTTTCTATGAAGCCCATGTTTATAATGAATTATAGCCCCATTTATACTTATTTATAAGTAAATATTACTATTCTATAAATATATTTATAAAGACTCATTAAAGGATTAGTTCACTTTAAAATGAAAATTACCCCATGATTTACTCACCCTCAAGCCATCCTATATGACATTCTTCTTTCAGATGAACACAATCGGAGTTATATTAATAAATATCCTGATGTTTATAATGGCAATGAATGGGGCTCACGAGTTTGAAGCTCAAAAAAGTGCATCCATCCATCATAAACGTACTCCACACAGCTCCAGGGGGTTAATAAAGGCCTTCTGAAGCAAATCAGGTTTTTGTAAGAAAAGCATCCATATTTAAAACTTTATAAAGTAAAATATCTAGCTTCCGCCAGATCACCTTCCGTATTCAGCTTACGAAGAAAGTGTAACACCTCACGCAGGTCAAAACGCTTATGCTAAGTCCTACATCATACGTTGCGTCAGTTATGCTTTTTTCATAAGTTAAATATGGAAGGCATATTTTTTCAATGCACATGCTCATAATGCATTATACACTGATTTATAAGTATTAATTAGTCGGTTGTATAGTTCCATGAATGGTAATTTTGATTTGTTAAAATCTATATCTCCTCAGCATATGCATTATAGCAGTTTGAAATTATACTTTAAAAATAATGTTGCAGTGTTTTGCTAGTATGTACCATTAAAAAAATATTTTTTTTTTCAACTGTTTGTATTAATGATTTCTGTTTTTTTTCTTCATTATTTTAATACAGAAATTATTGTTCATAAGTTACATTTACAAATAAACAACTTAAAATGTATAATGAGCACATCTTCATGATTTCTTAACATTTGCTTTAGGAAAATTGCATCCTATGTTTTCACTTTACTTAAAGCCATCAATGATGCATTTATAGAGGTTAGTAACTATTATTACTCACAATAAGTATTTATAAGAACACAACACGCTATTAATAACAATATATTCACTTATTTGACAGAAATCACTAAAAAGTAACTATATAAGTATATAAGTAACTAACTATAATTGTCACCATTCTGTTTAGTTTTGTTCATGGACTTTCAGTTTGTTTTCATTTGTCATGTTTCTTTGTTCAGTTTCCCGCCATTCGTCTGTCCCCATAGTTACCGTCATTATTAGTTCACATGTGTCAGCTGTGTGTCATCTATTTCCCTTGTTAGTGTTGCTACTTAAGTTCTTCCCTTTTCACTCAGTCTTTGTCCGGTCACTGTTATGTTAGATGTGTTGTGCTATTGCCTGTCTGCCTGTCTGCCTGTCTTTGGAGTATTTACAGTTAAACCACATTTGGGAACTGTATTTACCTGTCTTCGTCTTCCTGCCTGCACACACCCTTGACAATTATAACATTATAGCAATCCTGGTTGCATCTTTATAAATACATTCATGGAACCATATACGACTGACTCATTAATGCAATTAATGCAAATTTATAAGTAATTATAAAAATAATATAAATGTAACTATACTGTTTTATATAACGAGTCTTTATAAATATATTTATAGAATAGTAATACTTATAAATAAGTATAAATGGAGATATAATTCATTATAAGCATGGGCTACACAGAAAGTACCATATTGGTTTATTTCTACCCATTTTAATGTTTTAAGAATTCAAAGTGATTATAATATAACAGTAATATATTTATACACCTAAGAATATATACTAAGAATGATTTCAAATACTCAAATGGGCATCCGTTGGTATCTTGAACATTGTTTTCATTCATTTCTTCCAAAGTACAGAGTGAATGATCCATTGTGCAGTCATCCTTTATAAAAGAGGCAGCAGGGAGATGCATAATCAATATACATATATAGACAAAACCAAGCAACGATGAGCGATGGAGGAAGACAAGAGGAAAATGATCCCTCATTGATCTCTGTCTTACTATGCTTTATTGCTCCAGAGCGTCGAGTGAGAATGCAAAGACAATGAACACAATATTATTTATTTTGAAACTCCGAGAAGTGGAATGTGTCTGCGCTTCTTTCCAACAGTTGGACATTGATTAACTCACATCCCTATTTTACCCAGAAGCCCATTATGAGCTAGATTCAGTCAAACATCGAACCTGACATTTCATTTAACTCGTCCTACAGTCCCATCATGCTTTGTTGAAATAATGTTTCTTTTAGTGTGGCAATAGATTTGCTTGTCTTTTTTGTTTACACTTGCATCCTGCTAGTTTTTGAATGGGAGGCACTGGATGTACTGACCCTGGAAGCGCCAGGGGTAGAATTTCAGATGCTGGTCAGGTCAGACGTAGTTTTCATCAAGTTAAAAACTGCTCAAGGTGATATCTTCAGCTTAAGAGACCTTCATTGGCCTGCTTAAACAGACCTGTCAGTTTCACTGTTCATTTTGTTCTCACTATATGTGTACAAACATAAGACATATACTTTATATTTGACTAGAAAGCCACTATAGGGATTATTGCTTTGCTTTCTTGGAGGCAATGTAGAATTGGTTTATGAATTAGTCTGTTTCATAGAATAGCAATACATTTAAAAAACTTAATACAGTGATGTTTTTGCAGCCTGGGCTTGTTTTTTTCCCATAAATTTGTGTATAAATAATCTTTTTTATCAGGTATTTTTCATCTTAGTCTTATTTTGGTCTGTGCAGTTTGCGTTTTTCTCTCTCTTGGCAGTGGTGGTTTGCCTCCTAAAGCCCAGCTAACGGTCTGGCAAGGTTCTCTTTGGGTGCGTCTCAATCAGCTTCCTAGATTCATAGGTCGTGAATGAGTAGCTATTTCATGTACGCGAGATCGGCCACTGGTGGTAAGGACATAGTTTGCACCGCGCACACAAACATTTAGGAGCACAGAAACTTATCAACACTGCCCTGTGACTTTTGTTAATAAAATAGCTTCGCTACTGAATTGATACATTATATTTCTCAGCAACTAATCTTACATTGCTGGTTTTGAAATAATTAAACTCACATCATTGTTGCTAATAGAGCGAGATGCTGAACAGATCACACAATTATCTCTTTCTCTCCCACTCTCTCTCTCTCTCTCTCTCTCTCGATAATTAATTCTTAATCCTTAGAGCTATGTAGTGTGTAACATAGCTCTAAGTGAATGAAAACATCCTGCAAAGTTTTAAATCTGAAAGTGCACAAAAAGTAAGAATCTACTCTGTTAAAACGAATCCCAAGCCGTTTCGTTGTGGCGTCAAGACGAAACATTAGCATATTGCTCGCATTTTCAGCCTCGCTTGGCATTTTGATACAGTTCCCACATGTGCACCTAAATAAATTTGGCAATTAATTTGTCTGTTACACTGAACTAACAAATGGCGACAGACAGCAAGATTAATCAGACTACAGCATGTCACTTCTCAGACATTCTTACTTTGATTCTGCATGTTCAATCGGCCTGAAGTGCCATAAACTACATTGACACTTACCATTGAGAAAGGTCCTGCTCCAGTCGTGTTTGCGATTGACTTTCTTGTTCATCAGCAACTCTGGATGTTTTCTCGTCGGACTCTGACTCGAATTGGTAAGGCAAAATTGATGCCATGTCTGTTCATACACTGTATAAAATTTTCAACACTTGACAAGCCGTAATCCAGTAATGGTGATAGGCGTTCCTTTTCCGACATGCGCTGCACGCAGTAGACCAATCACAACTGACTGGGTCATCTGACCAACCACCGCAGATTAGCGTCACACAAAGGAGGGGTTTGGAAAAATGAATCATTGAGGGAATCCTTTGGGAGTCGTCAAATAAGATAAAAGTAAATGCAAATTATAAGACAATGAAAGTGTTTTTTGACCTTGCATGTATGTAAACCTGTTGTTGGGGACTCCCAAAACAAAAATAGGAACCTTTCAAATGCCATAATAGGGGCACTTTAACCGATTTGAATGCACTCTACTTTTTCCCAACACACTAGAGGTTGAACGACTTCAGATTTTTTTAAGTCGACATTTATGTGGTCGAATTTATGTGAGTCGAAGTCGACTAGTCGCTGATGACACAAGGCTATTGCACTTACATAACATCATATTATCCGTTCTTTTGTCTTTGGGTCGTTATATTTCTCACAGATTTCTGTTCGGTGAAATCCAGCGTTTAGTTGATCCTGGTAAGCGCTCATTTTCACAGTTGTAAAAAATGATGGCTTTACGCATGAGGGGGTTTAGCGGACTGTTTAAGAATGCGACACACGTCTCCCGGAAATCCTGCAAAATTCAACCAATCGGATGACAGCTTCGAAACTCCTGTGTTTGCCATTTTGTGTGATTTATACATCAGATGTTCAGCCAACGGTCCGTGGGCGTGATGTCTGAGGCTGAGATTACACAGATATAAGCTATTACAGCTGGAAAGAGGCAAACTTTGTTTCCAAATGCCCAAAGTAAAGATATGATGTTAATTTTATAAACTTTTGGAAACCCAACCAGTATAATCACAATGAAAGCATCCAAACTGCAATATTTAACATAGGCCTATAACAACTACAAAGTGTGTGTAAATAATATGATTTACGCATTAAATCCAGCATAAACCCCAACACAACCTGCATAATTTTTTAAACGCTCAAGACAGATGCCTCCAGAACCTCACAGCGATTGGCTGCCTCCTGTATTTTTGGTTTGATATTTGCATAATTTCGAGAACTGTCCAACATTTTGACGCTCTCGTCCGTTCTTTCCGAGCGTGGAGCTCAACTTCCATAGGAATTAATTGAAAATGCTCGCCAGTGGATAGGCACCTTTCTATCCTCCACATCCTGCATTAAAATCGTTTAATGCACAGCTAGCCGTGGATTATTCCTTACTACATATCCCTGCACGTTTTCAGTCATAAATTAATTATAAATGTTATCTAGATCAGTGGTTCCCAACCTTTTTTACTCTAAGGCCCCCCTCCTCTCCAAATCAATACTGCAAGGACCACAAGTATGTTTGCAAAAAAGAACACTGAAGGTTAATATGTCTTGACATTCTTTACAACTTAAAAGTACTTACTCTGCTCAGTTATACAGTACAATAAGTACAAATAAGCACGAATCAACCTGCCATACCAAACAAGACCATGCCAAAGGACCGCATATAACTACTATACGGATCCATTCATAATTAATAAACACACTAAAATACAAATGAAAAATAAAATAATTCTGAATGTGTGGAAACTTAGCCATCTGAAGTCGATGTCATCAGTGAACAGTTCCTCTGTCAGAACAAGCAGTCATGTCTATGTTTGGAGCTGATGCCCCTGTGTACATAAACACCACTGATCCTCACAAACTTCTCCAAAACACGCTTCTTCGGCGAGCATCCGTTATAAAACACTCACAGTCTATTCTTTTTGACAGCTACGTGAATATATTGAACTGCGTTCATGCAGAAATACGACGTTACAGCGATCAGTGATCCGATATAATAATATACAATAATAACGTACTCGCGCATGCCTAATGTATGTCACTGCAATCGTTTTTACCTTTATTACAACCGTCATCCATCAAAACATTTTAGCGACACTGGTTTTCTTTATCCAACTGAAATGTGTAGTTTGCGTATCCTGTGTTCATGAAGCGGTTGGGTGTTTTGAGCCGCCGTTCAGTCTGTATTTCACACAGCGCGATTAGAAACAATCACAGAATACGTACGAGAGAGGTGGTTCTTTGTTGTAATTAATTTTTTTTAATTCATATAATTTATATTTTATTATTTAACGTATCAATAATAAAATTAATGAATTATATTAATATATTACAATTTATTTTAAGTTATCTCGCGGCCCCCCCGGAGGATCACTGAGGCCACTGAGGGAACCACTGATTATGCTCATTACCTGTTTAGCTATGTATTTTATACTGAACTATAGTTAACCAATGATTTTTTTTTTTTTTTTTTTTTTTTCCAAAACATCTATCGCGTGTCATTATGAGTATTGAGTTGACTTGCACAATTTATGTTTCACGCTTCAGAACTTCTGTTAAGGGAACATTGTGATCATCTTTGCTCCCTGGTTTTCATGGTGCATTATGGGACTTTTTAGGGAGCGAACATTTCCTTGCACTGGAAGGGTTTTGCGATTGAGACAGCCCTTAAAATGTCAGACTCCCTGATCAGTGCCCTGACTACTGAACTTTAAGTTATGCACAAATGTTTTTCCTGTAATGTTAAGGTAATGCTTTACAATAAGGTTTTATTTGTTAACATTAGAGATTAATAAATACACTGTAAAAAAATTATATGATCAATAAGTTATGACAACATATGTTTTTACATTGTACTTAAAAATGTAAGGCAGTGAGTCAACCTGAACTTATAAACAATATACAATACAGAATTTATTAATCTTAATGTTAATTTCTAAGTTGACACATTTTTAAGTTGTATTCGTTAATATTATTTAATGCACTGTCAACTAACATGAACAATGAACAATTGCATTTTTATTCCCTAACATTAACAAAAGTGAACAAAAATATATCTCATTGTAATGCATTAGCTAATGAGACCTTGTTACATTATCAACATTTAAAAAAAAATGTTACTACGTTCAGAGAATATTTAAAAGTGACATTCTCATAATAATTTAAAGTGGAAAGTTTCCTTAATGTTTTCTCTAAATTTCGCATAACCAAGAGACAAGTTTTAACACATTTAAAAAACTGGACGTTTTGAATGTTCAGAGAACATTCAGAAATAGCTTTTTTATAACTTAATGGGAACCTTAGCAAAGCATAGTTTTATTAGGAGCCTGCATCTCATGCAGCCTCAGAGGAAACTAATTATAATCATAATATTATATTTATATTCAAATAAATTAGCTTTTTATTGTATTGTAGTGTCATTTCCATTGCACTAAAGAAAAAATGTCACCCTGGTTATGACATGATCCTACAAAATGCATAAATTCAGAACATATGTAAGCTAATCAGCACTAACGCTGGTGATTTGAATAGGTTTCTATTTAAAAGCAGGTGACTCATCATTGACGTAAAAGTGAATGTAGAAAAATGAATATAATTTTGAGCTTCTAAATCTTTCCAATGACATTATAGTGACTTCCATTCATGTGTAACTTGCTGCCCCCATGAAAGCAATGTCTTTCATTTTTTATGCTCCTGAGTTGTTATTTCTATTGTTGCTGTGTTTTGAAAAATTGTATATTTGTTGCAGCGTATCTCACTTTTCGTCTCTGGCATAGACAACAGCTGCCATAAGGTATTCTTGTTGCATAACGTTGCCATGTATTATTGATGTGGATATTCCTGCCCTTAAATGCACAGGCCAAGATGCAGTGACACATTATACCTCTGCTATATCCATGTGTGTAGCTGTTATTCTGTTGCCGAAAGACCAAGAAGGACTGTTAAATCAATATGGAACTATACTTAATATTACACATGCCAATCTTAAATTCCCAGTTTTCTAGTTCATTAGAAATGGCAAACTAGATCCTGTATTATTCATTTGAGCCAATCAATTATCTTATTGATATGTATATTTGAATTTAAACAAGCAATATCATTCTTTCATTGCAGTAAAAGAGCTGACAGCTGGATATTTGTGTAGCCTAAATGTGTATGTGTGTGTGACCTCTTCTGCCGTCATATGTTTACATGGGAGATAAGGGGTCTCTAGGGAAGGCTAGACTGTTCTGACAGCTTCAATAGACCACTGGTTCCAATGGGATCAAGGCTTTGTCATCTTTAGGATATCCATTAAACCTACAAATGAAGTGTAAACTGATACTTTTGAATAGTTTTTGCAGTACGAGTGGTCACTTAAACATATAGTTTCTTTGCTAACAATCATATGAAATGTTTGACTGTATGGATTTGTGAATGGTAATGTGGGTGAAAGAAAACCAAGGAAAACCGAGACTACCACCACCACCACCACCACCACCTCAACTGTTCAAATAACGTTTACAAATGAACAATACTGCCCATTGTTGGTTCTGCAGCTGCTGAACTTGAGTCAATAGAAAGCACTATTTACTCAACCTCTGTATGTCATTTCCTGGCTGCTAATGTGCTTTCATTGTCTCGTTTTGCTAAAATTTCCATAAGCTTTGAGCACATTTTTTTTTATTTATTAAGAATGTTTTCTCATATTGTTATATCCTAAGACAAGCCTGACTAAATCCTGATTCTAGTTGTCACCTAAAACCTGATGTTATTTGGAAAACACATCAAATAACCTTTTTTTTCCCTGCAAAGATTTTCCATTTACTCTTAGCAATTAAACCTCAGTACTGTTTTGAATGCGTTCTCTGCGTGTATTTTTGTGTCGTGGAGTATTTTCATGCTAAACACTTGTGTGATTATAACATGATTGTGCACTTAGCTGCCGGTGGGGTCAATGTGCTCACGACTGTAAGTCAACATCGTGACGCAGTGGACGGGAAAACGTCCCGACCTGCTTTTGTGTGGGCTGCTCTCTGCAGATCCACTCAGCATCATTTATTTTCTAACGGAGGTCGTGCGTACAGGATGTGCTTTTAAAGCTCTTACAATGGAGTTAAGTTTACCGGGCCAAATGTCAAAGTAACATCCTGTTCATTGGCGCATTGTGTGCTACTCTCAAACTTCATGGGATAAAAAAAGATGGCAAGAAATCACCTTCATTGTGAAGCTAGTCATGTGCTAGAATTTTTCGATAAAATTGTGGACAAGAGTCCTGCAAAAAATGGCTCTGTCCATGCAAGAATGGGATCAGTATACAATGCAAAGGATTGTGAAATATTACAAATTCATCTCAGTCTGAACAGCATATTGAAATCTTGCAATAAGATGAAGCACTAGGCTCATCTGAAGCAAAAATGGTGATGTAAGTACAGGCAGCGATGTATTTCCTGTGCCATTTCTCTACCCTTGTGGCTCTATACTTCTATTTAAAGCAAGCAGAATCAGCTTGACATAGATATGTTCTTCTTGGCTCGAAAATAAATGGTAATGTTGAGGAATGAGCCAATGAAGACTTTTAAAGATGGCAGTGTAATCACAGTAATTAGAGTGGAGGTGGGAAGACGAAGCACTCAGGGACCAAGATGAAAGATCCACCGCTGCTGTAGAACAACGTGAAACTGCATTATGCTCATTTATTGTTTACCGATTTGCAATGAAAGAACAATTCGAAATCATCTTATCCATTTCCCAGAAACGCATTTGACTGAAGGTTAAAACTCGAGCCTGACTTCGAGGAGAGAGTGAGATGGAGGAGGAGTTTTCAGAGACTGGCAGACAGGCGGAGGATAGGGGGAAGAACTCAGATAACAGATACAGAGAGAGAAGTATCTAGAGTGAGATAATCTCTATAGAATCAGCTCTGGGAAATGTAATGGAAGTTGGACCGGTTCAAGGACAGGATGTGTCTATCGTAATGCACTTATGATGTCAGGGCGAGTAATGAGCCACCCGACATCAAGGAAATGAGGCTTTGATAATGTCTGCATTCCCAGAACCCGGACAATGCCCATACTTCTTTGGAAAAAAAAAAAAAAGGCATGGAAAAGAAGTGAGAGAGAGAACTTCCCACAATACATGTTGGTTCAATCTATATGAAAGAGTGTTTGCAGAGGACAAATACTTCCTGTGCTTCAAGAAAATCTTAGACCAATGTTTTTTGTTCCACAGAAGAAAGTCAAACAGGTTTGGAATGACAAGGGTGGATTTTTGGACAAACTATCCTAAATGTACCTTGTTTTAAGAATTTTGAAATACACTATATTGCCAAAGGTTTTGGGATGCCTGCCTTTACATGCACATGAACTTTAATGACGTTCTTAATCCGTAGGGTTTAATATGGAGTTGGCCCACCCTTTGCAGCTATAACAGCTTCAACTCTTCTGGGAAGGCTTTCCACAAGGTTGACCATTCTTCTAGAAGTGTATTTGTGAGGTCAGGCACTGATGTTGGACGAGAAGGCCTGGCTCGCAGTCTCTGCTCTAATTCATCCCAAAGGTGTTCTATCGGGTTGAGGTCAGGACTCTGTGCAGGCCAGTCAAGTTCCTCCAGACCAAACTCGCTCATCCATGTCTTTATGGACCTTGCTTTTTGCACTGGTGCGCAGTCATGTTGGAACAGGAAAGGGTCATTCCCAAACTGTTCCCACAAAGTTGGGATCATGAAATTGTCCAAAATTCCTTGGTATGCTGAAGCATTAAGAGTTCCTTTCACTGGAACTAAGGGGCCAACCCCTGAAAAACAACCCCACAACATAACCCCCCCTCCACCAAACTTTACACTTGGCATAATGCGGTCAAGCAAGTACCGTTCTCCTGGCAACCACCAAACCCAGACTCGTCCATCGGATTGCCAGACAGAGAAGCGTGATTCGTCACTCCAGAGAACACGTCTCCACTGCTCTAGAGTCCAGTGGCGACATGCTTTACACCACTGCATCCGACGCTTTGCATTGCACTTGGTGATGTAAGGCTTGGATGGAGCTGCTCAGCCATGGAAACCCATTCCATGAAGCTCTCTACGCACTGGTCTTGAGCTAATCTGAAGGCCACACAAAGTTTGGAGGTCTGTAGCTATTGACTCTGCAGAAAGTTGGCGACTTCTGCGCACTGTGCGCCTCAGCATGCGCTGACCCCGCTCTGTGATTTTAAGTGGCCTACCACTTCGTTGCTGTTGTTCCCAATTGCTTCCACTTTGACCGTGGAATATTTAGTAGTGAGAAAATTTCAGGAATGGACTTACTGCACAGGTGACAACCTATCACGGTACCACGCTTGGATTCACTGAGCTCCTGAGAGCGACCCATTCTTTCACAAATGTTTGTAGAAGCGTCTGCATGCCTAGGTGTTTGATTTTATACACCTGTGGCCACGGAAGTGATTGGAACACCTAAATTCAATGATTTGGAGGGGTGTCCCAATACTTCTGGCAATATAGTGTACAAACCCGATTCCAAAAAAGTTGGGACACTGTACAAATTGTGAATAAAAACAGAATGCAATGATGTGGAAGTTTCAAATTTCAATATTTTATTCAGAATACAACATAGATGACATATCAAATGTTTAAACTGAGAAAATGTATTATTTTAAGGTAAAAATAAGTTGATTTTAAATTTCATGGCATCAACACATCTCAAAAAAGTTGGGACAAGGCCATGTTTCCCACTGTGTGGCATCCCCTAATCTTTTTATAACAGTCTGCAAACGTCTGGGGACTGAGGAGACAAGTTGCTCAAGTTTAGGAATAGGAATGTTGTCCCATTCTTGTCTAATACAGGCTTCTAGTTGCTCAACTGTCTTAGGTCTTCTTTGTCGCATCTTCCTCTTTATGATGCACCAAATGTTTTCTATGGGTGAAAGATCTGGACTACAGGCTGGCCATTTCAGTACCCGGATCCTTCTTCTACGCAGCCATGATGTTGTAATTGATGCAGTATGTGGTCTGGCATTGTCATGTTGGAAAATGCAAGGTCTTCCCTGAAAGAGACGACGTCTGGATGGGAGCATATGTTGTTCTAGAACTTGGATATACCTTTCAGCATTGATGGTGCCTTTCCAGATGTGTAAGCTGCCCATGCCACACGCACTCATGCAACCCCATACCATCAGAGATGCAGGCTTCTGAACTGAGCGCTGATAACAACTTGGGTTGTCCTTGTCCTCTTTAGTCCGGATGACATGGCGTCCCAGTTTTCCAAAAAGAACTTCAAATTTTGATTCGTCTGACCACAGAACAGTTTTCCACTTTGCCACAGTCCATTTTAAATGAGCCTTGGCCCAGAGAAAACGCCTGCGCTTCTGGATCATGTTTAGATATGGCTTCTTTTTTGACCTATAGAGTTTTAGCCGGCAACGGCGAATGGCACGGTGGATTGTGTTCACCGACAATGTTTTCTGGAAGTATTCCTGAGCCCATGTTGTGATTTCCATTACAGTAGCATTCCTGTATGTGATGCAGTGCCGTCTAAGGGCCCGAAGATCACTGGCATCCAGTATGGTTTTCTGACCTTGACCCTTACGCACAGAGATTGTTCCAGATTCTCTGAATCTTTGGATGATATTATGCACTGTAGATGATGATAACTTCAAACTCTTTGCAATTTTTCTCTGAGAAACTCCTTTCTGATATTGCTCCACTATTTTTCGCCGCAGCATTGGGGGAATTGGTGATCCTCTGCCCATCTTGACTTCTGAGAGACACTGCCACTCTGAGAGGCTCTTTTTATACCCAATCATGTTGCCAATTGACCTAATAAGTTGCAAATTGGTCCTCCAGCTATTCCTTATATGTACATTTAACTTTTCCGGCCTCTTATTGCTACCTGTCCCAACTTTTTTGGAATGTGTAGCTCTCATGAAATCCAAAATGAGCCAATATTTGGCATGACATTTCAAAATGTCTCACTTTCAACATTTGATATGTTATCTATATTCTATTGTGAATAAAATATAAGTTTATGAGATTTGTAAATTATTGCATTCCTTTTTTATTCACAATTTGTACAGTGTCCCAACTTTTTTGGAATCGGGTTTGTATATTTATAGTGAAAAACTAGACAAAAATGATGAATAAAATCATTTTTTTGCAGTATGTGGTGGAGGGAAACAAGAGTGTTACCTGGGTTTGTGGGAGTGCAATTTTGAATTGAGTTTTGTGTCATTACGTTGTTTGATTTTGTGTCTATATGTATTATAAAATTGGTGAAAGATCCAGGAATTGAGGAAGATGGAATGAGATCAGAACACAAGCTGCGCATTCGCACGGGATAAGCGACGGGATTTTACTCAAATATGCTGACTTATCTCCTGGATATGATGTCAAGGCTTTGCGTAACAAAAGATAGAGAGTCCCATTCTATGGTCCAGTTAGATGGATTAAAAAAAGAAACATAGTTTCCTGTGTCATTTACATTTCACCAGATTAAAATCTAATAGCTCAAGCTTTACGCTTGATTTATTTGTAACACATTAGCCTCGAATTATGATATGAACCCCCTTGCTTGATTGTGCACTATTTTGGATAGGCTATTGCTTGGAAATGTCTTGTCGTTATAGGTCTACCTGTATGATATATAAACAGAAGAGCGTTCCTTACCGCATGCTGCTATACATGTCATCCATCTCCATCTAATCATTCTTTTTATTTTCTCTCTTCTGATGGTTTTCAGCTTTCTCTTTCTGCAAATTGTAAAGTTGTATGGCCCAGCACCTAAAATACTATCAAAACACTCCAAAGCAACCTCCATTCTCTGCGAAAGATGGATAAAAAGGCGCACAGGAAACAAAAACCTTGAAAAATGATACACGACCCCACCAAATCCTGGCCAAATCACAGAGATGCCAATTCGCACGGGACTAATATTATCACAGGACCTCAGTGTTCGGCGAAATATGGTAGGTCATTTGCGGGGGAATTTTTACTTTACAAATTACAGACATAGCCGATTTGCACAGGATTAAGATCACAGACAACCTCCGCAATTATTACAAATAACTAGAGGTCACCAGGTAATACTAATGCTAATCCTGTGCGAATAGGGCTATTTGTGGAGACAACAAAGCCGAGATGGCTGCAGAACATCTGTAGCATCTGGATTTGTACCCCTGGATATACATATGATCTACCAAGGCGTGGCTAACATTCCATACATGTCACTATGTAGGTTTCCTGTCCACTTCTTAAAAAACAACAGACTGGAGTCACGGAACAAAATGGTAAAATATGATAAATAATATTTTACCATTTTGTTCTGCGACTCCAGTCTGTTTTTTTGTGGACAAGTGGACAGGAAACATCTGTGGAGGGGCCTCACCATATTCTCTCTAGTGTCGAAACAGGAGACTTTTACCTATGTGAGCACATTCCATTCCCCACAGACACACACACACACAGTAGGAACATGCTTGACCATCAGAAATAAGTGTAGAATAAAATGGCTATAATTACATTGATTATACTTGATTAATTTATATTCAGCTTTACAAAACATGCTGTTTGAGCTCCACAGCCTCTAACATGTTGGAGCACAAACATACAATTAATGATGTAATAATAATTTTTTAAATTAAAACAGAAGTAGTGCACATTCAAAAAACAAGGGTAGGCAGCAGTGACTTGTGACTGATTTGATGTCAGCAGGTTTTAGAAGCCAAATAAAGGCGTCATTAGCAGGTCTGCTTCTGTTACATAAAACATGTTGAGCTCAGTATGCCAGATGGGAACCTTTGGGCTTGTGAAAGCATGTTTTCATATTAATTTAATGTCTGTTACTTATCAAACTGTTGGAAGTGATTGTGTTTGTGCATGTGTTAGGGGGCAAAACAGAAACAAAAGAGTTAGTAAGAATTGCAATAGTGAAGTCTTGGGTCTAAAAAATCGAACAGGTGAGGCTGTGGTTTGAGATAATTAGTTTGAGTAAGTTAGGCTGTATGTGAGACACGGATATCCTGCACACAGCTTCAGAGTGGAGGGGTTGAGCAGATGCTCACAGAAGGTTGATCACAGTGAGAGAAAGAGAGAGATGTGCGATATGGAGATCTTGCTTGATGAATGTGGGAATCTCAGAGGAAATGTCAGTGGATGCTCCAGTGACTCAGTATATTATCGCGCTTTCTTTTTTCTCTAGTTTTCTATCTCTCTCTTTGTTACTCTCTGTCAGATTGTCTCTCCCTACGCTGTATCTCCTTTTTCTTAATGCCATTCTGGCTGTTCTGTCTTACACAAAGCTGATACACAGTATTAGTTTTTATTTTTAGCTCCATATTCCTTCAAACCTTCTGCCCACAGATGCTAATTTTTTTATAAACTAGTGTTATAAGGTTTTTATAAAAAGAAAATATATATATAAGAGATATAAAATATTTAAAAAATCTTTGGTCACATGACTTTAGATAAGACATTAGCATGGCTTAGACTTAATGTCAAACCTCATTGGTTCTCACACATCATGGCGTCTGGTCACATGATGTACAAGAACCAATGAGGTTTGACGTTTATTGCCTACGTTGAATTTTTTTCACATATATTATTAAATATATTTGAATATATACAAAACAAGACCAAAAATATATTGATTTTAAAACATATTTACACAAATGTATTTTTGATAATTTTTTGTTATTTATATTTCCTCATATATCTTTTGGCCATTTGTATTTGTATTTTATAAATAGAAATATTTAAAAACATTTATATTGTCCAAATCAATTTTTTTTTAAAATAACATTTCGATCAATGATTTCATTTGAGAGTGAATAAAGGCTCATGTTTCCATCCAACACATGCTGCAAAAAAAGGAATAAAATGTGATTCTGTCACTTCAGAAGACTTATATGTATGGGTTAATTTCACAGGGTTTGAATGTTTTGTACCTTTCATATGAACAAAATCAGCTGAAACTTTCTTCAAAATATCTTCTTTTGTGTTCTTTGGAATGACATGAGGGTGTGTAAATGATGGCACATTACAATATTCATTAGAGATCATAAACTATCCCTTTAACTGATTATTTCTACTGTGCATTCAACCTGAAGGTTGAGATTAAGATTATGGTGTATACAGTTTATTATTATACCGGAAGCCCTAGCTGAAAGCTCTTCACTATTTTATCCGATTTTATGAAATGGTGGTTTTAGATTTGCTCAGACTAAGACTTAAAATCATGGAGCAGAAACCTGACTTTCTTATGCACTTTGCAAACAAGGTCTTTCATGGTAAAGCTAGCCATTATGCAGCGACTGAATTTATCCTTTTTTTTCCCTTATCATCCTTTTACAACAAAGCTTGTGTTGCTTGTCTGATTTCCTTCTGACACTAAACTTGAATAAGAGGGTGTGAGAGAGAGAAAGATGCCTTGGCTGGTGCCTTCGCTTTACGGAAACCAAGAAAAGCAGAGAAAAATACATATAATGACAAAAAAATACCAGGTTAAAAGTAAACCCTGGAACCAATAACTCCACAGGTCAGTCGTTCAGAGCGAAGTTAAACAGAATACGAAAACAGAGCTGTCAGTCTCTCCCGTGGTGCTCTCTTTTCAGCTTGTGTCATCAGTTACAACACAGGAAGCTCAGGACTGTGAGTGTGTCAGTCAATATGTTGTTTACTTAGTCAATCTAAGTAAATCTGCTCTGAACTCATACCTGCGGGCGTAACATTGATCCACTTGACCCGGGCGGCTTCCAGGTTTAATTGAAAAAGAACAGCTGAGACCTTTATGAATTAACTGCAGAAATCAATATCTGCAGAATGCCACCCTGTAAACTCTTACTCTTACACGCCGGTGATGGCAGAGCATCTATAGCAGGCAGGTTGTTTGCAGTTCTTAGGAGAGTAAACAGATGGTTTCGTTTGCTGTCTGTGTTGTTGAGTACTTTACAGGTGTACTGTAGTGTTTATGTACTCAGAATTGTTAGTGAGTGCAAAGGCTGTCATCTGTTCCTCACTTTTAAAGAGACTCTATAATCTGCACATTATCAGCTACCTGACAGTCATATTGAATGACAACAGGTGGCTAACATCAGATTGTAACACTTCAATATAAATTCTCTGCAAGTAAACCCTTTCATGGCATATGTGTAACGTCGGCTAGTGAGAGCTGTGCAGGTAAACCTTACTTCCCTGATCTCAAGAGGCGCACTAGCGGCTGATGCTAGAGACTGCTGTCTTTAGTGTCCTTGTTAACATACCCGCCTCCCATGCCGGAGACGCCAGTTCGAGTCCTGCTTCAAGCGGAGCAAGTAGGACTGGAGGGGTTACAATGGTGCCGTGACCCGGATGGGAGTGAGGTTTAGGGGGGTGAATGTAACGGAGGCCAGCTAGTGAGAGCTGTGCAGGTAAACCCCACTCCCCTGATCTCAAGAGGTGCACTAGCGACTGACGCTATAGACTGCGTTCTTTAGTGTCCTTGTTAGCACGCTCGCCTCCCATTTCAGAGTTGTCGGTTTGAGTCCCACTTGGAGCAGGGTGAGTAGGACCGGAGGGGTTAGAATGGTGCCGGGACCCAGATGGGAGTGAGGTTTAGGGGGTGAGTGTAACGGAGGCCAGCTAGTGAGAGCTGTGCAGGTAAATGTCACTCCCCTGATCTCAAGAGGTGCACTAGCGACTGGCGCTATAGACCGCGTTCTTTAGAGTCCTTGTTAGCATGCCCGCCTCCCATACCAGAGCTGCCGGTTCGAATCCCGCTTGAAGCGGGAGAGTAGGACCGGAGGGGTCACATATGGTATGTGGTAAGTTTGCCCTTTTTATATGGACAAGTTAAGGCTGCTGTGTAAAGATGCAATGCTGCATAAAAGCAGTATTAATATATGAAGCTGTGTCTTAAATGAAATACAGCATCAGTTCAGCCTTAAATGCTTTTGTGCGTGTAAATGTAGTAGATTGTAAGGGGTTTTAAGCTGACTAAATGATTAGAAATGTCTTTTCACTGGATAATTGAGTTATATTATTTTAATTAAAAATGATGAGGTCAAAAAAATTATAATAAATGAAACATGCATGGATGAATCGTTCACAAAAAACTCCACCAATTCCACAGATTTGGATTATTGTCTGGGCCTGCTTCATCATCAGTGTGATGTATATCCTTATTTATATCAATATCTTCATATATCTTTGTACAGATGTAGAGTGTCAGGCTGGAGGCCGTATCTCTGCTCTGTATCTCCTATAGTCAAGAAGATAAAGGCACATTTATGAAGTTTGCATAAGACCAGGAACACAGGAAGTGAAACCAAAAAACAGTATTGACATGCCACCTAGCCTGATTGTGTTCTAAGAATAATTGGGAGGATGTGAGTGAGAGAGGGAGATGTCAAGCTTTCAGGTGAAGGGACTGTTTGTTAGGATGCTTTGGAAAGCTTGTCTTTGTGTAGTGTCTGAAATGTCTTGAAGGGGATAAAGAGAGCCAGTCTGTCGCACAGGGCTTGTAGATGCCTCAAGACCTATTAGTTGTTGGTGAATACTGGAATGGACAGGCACACAAAAGAGTGGAAGCATAACTTTTATTCTCCCTGTGTGAATGACACCAAAACACAGTCATCTCACAGGCACTGCATGTGATAAAGTGCTACTAGAAGAATTCCATCATTTCAACATGCTTACCTCTGATATAGCTTCACTGCGTCAAATACGTATCATACAGCTTCAGATGAGCTTGACTCTGCAGGCTGGAGAGGTTTGATCCATTCAACTCGTAGACACGGTCAATATTCTGTAAGATCTATGATGGATCATTGGGGCTGCAAATCAATGGCATGGTCAACACCTATCGATCGCAATGTTTTTTTTTTTTAGCGTGTAGATTTAACTTGCGTCCCAAGTAGCAAACTATCTGGAAAATACATCTCCACTGAATGCTTAACCCCCACTTGGTTCAATAGCAGTTGTGTCTGCGGTAAAGTTCAGCACCAAGGACAGCGCCTTCTCTTAGGCCACTTTTAATACCATTAAAAAAACTTAGGAATTTATTGGATGTATAGATCCCCCATATCCTCCATATATCCCCCAAATGTCTTTATTTGGTTGCAAAGTGGATTACAGGGAAAGAAAATTATACTTTTTTGAGTATACTTGTGAGAGGATAACATTTTTTTTGGGTCAAATTAGATTCATAGATGTAGAAAAAATATTTAAAGCTATTAATTGCTGAATAGTCAAAGGTGAAAAGTTATAACTACTTCAGATATGGATCCATAAAGACCACATATATAAAAATATTGAATAAAACTAAAAACTAGATTTTATTGATTGTTTAGATATTCTTGACACAAATGCCACAAAACCTGGTTCTACTATAAAACTGTTTTGTGTTTTGAATTTAATACTGAAAACTATATATACTATATATACCACATAAAACGCCTTATTTGCAGGTATTGTTGCGAAATAACATAGACCTGATATAGGCTATACTTTTCATTTTTACCAAATTTATTTCAGTAGACCCCTTTGGGAAGAGAGAATGAATAATCATTAGAAGGTGTGTTTCTGAGGGAATGTTGTCAAGTCAGCACGGATCTACAGATGTTAGTGTTAGATATATGTCTCAGTGCATGGGCCCATGGGAAGAGTCATGAATTTAGAGATGATCTCTGTTCACAAAACTTCTTAAGCTTTATTGTCAAGGGGTGGTGTAATGATTGACCAATAAGAATATACATTAGCCTTGTCTTATTATAAATGTAAGACAAATAGAAAAACAAGTCTATCTACAAATGTGTCCAAATGTCTTGGAAGCAGATTTCCTGGACAAATCCAGATCTCCTGGGCTGAATTCCAAGAACCACGCACATATACAGAGTACATTGGATAATATTAACAGATGTGTGCTGGAACAAGAATAACTTGTCCCCTTGTGCTCTAACAAAGGAGAGACCCACCATCTCTGCCTTGACCGCCTGCATGAGTACATTTTGGGAGCATATATGCAGATTAAGATGTGAACATGCAGAGAGAGAAAGAGCGTGAGAGCTCAGAGAGCCCTATTGCATAAACAATTATGTTCACAGTTGGCAAACACTACCATGTCATAGACATTGCGCGTCCCTTTCCACATCTAAATGTACCTATTGCTTCAAAAATAAGTTTTCTCTCAAATTTTACTACAGCTTTAAATGGCGCGAGCCTCGCAGTAAGAGGAAGGCGGGGTCGCGCGGCGCGTGTGTGAAAATCTCGTGATAGTCCAACAGTATCTCTGAGCGCGCGGCTCTCTGTAACTGCAAGCGAGCACGGAACGAGACAAGTGCACGCGGGTACAACATCCTCACAAGACCGCGAAAAAACGTTATTTAGTGGAGTGGACCACACATATAGAGCCGTTTGGGAATGTAATGTGGATTATTACTGTTGGCTTTGGGATATGTTTACGAAAACTGAGGTTAGTCTGTGGCTTTTTTTTTTTTTTTTTTTTGGTACGGAATGATGGAAAGCTCACCTGGATGTTATAAGTTCATCACTTACTTCGAGTATTTATACTAAGTTGGCTTGTTTTTACATTGTAAATCGCTGTTCTTGAATTTTACTTTTATTTCTGCGAGCGTGGCGCGTTTGACTGAATCGAAATAAAAGACATTCGCGTTGTTTCCCGAGGAAGCGCGATAAAAAAAATATTAAACTACATCGTTATTTAGGCCCACAAGAAACGAAAAGAGGTTTTACACACGCTGTCAAACTCTAAAAATACGTTTACGAGTATTTATTGCTTTTTGAGGATAGCCAGTCATCCTCTATACAGAGCACAACGTGGAAACAGTAGAATATTTCTGTCAGAGTTGACTGGTTTTCCAGACAAAATCTGAGACACAAAAATAAACGTGTATTTTCTGTTTTTGTCAGCTGCCTGAAATATGATATCACAGTATATTTAGTTTATTTTTATAAGTTAGACAATATAGGCCTGTATTCTAGTAGTAATCACAAAAAACATACATTTTCCTCCGTAAACATGTAACAAACAATTTCTCGCTTTGGTCTCAGGAGACCTGTGTTTTTCTTAATCTGTAAAAGTATCTGTAAATAATGAATAAGAGTTCTCAGGTGTCTGTGGAGCCCATATTCAACTGCCACTCAGGATAAACAACACGCATGCCCACTGCAGGTCCATCATTGTGGATGCACATAGACATGGATGGGCTGGTCAAAAACATAGGCTCGCATATCCATTTTTCTTTTTTCTTTTTAGAGTATGTATAAAAGGGCTATTTTTTAAAATATATATATTTATATAATGCTCAGATTTTATTTTGATAAGATTAAATTTAAGATGCACACATGTGGTGTACTTAACCTAATACATTTTTACTATTATGATGCATTAGTGCACCACTTTATTCTGTTTTTTTTTTTCTTAGACAAAATGTGCAGGGAATTTAAGCATGGCATTTTTTTTAAGTATATGAAAAAAAAAAATCGACTTTTTTAACGTATTAACACGTTTTGTGATTTAAATATATTTACAAACCTTATAAGTTATTTGCTATAAATAGGATATCTGTCTTGATGTCACAATAATCGAAATGTTAAGAAATGTTTGAACGGATTTTTGGCACGTTTGTACACGTAACATGCACATTCAGCTTTTTTTTGTCTCGCTTTGAAGTGCTCAAGTGAGTCCAGTGCATTATTAGAATATCTTAATTCATTCTCATCAATTTGTAGTGGCTCATTTAGATCTCCTGGAATTTAATAGACTTTGGTAATAATCCACCATCACACACTCGCGCTCTCACACGCTCATTTTAAAGGTAGGCTATTCAAGCGTCTCCTTTTTAATTTCATGTTTTTGATCATTGGGCTACACACGCTGTGTCTTAACATATTTACCGAAATTGTAACAAATTCACACAGGCAGTAGCCTATCGTTTGTGTTGAATTTGTCGGGGTAGATTATATTTTTTGAGCGCGGCCTTGTCACACACACTTTCATCGACGAATCATTTCACAGCTGACAGAAATGATAATGAACACGTATGTTTGATTTAAAATAATGCATCATATATTTATTCGAGCGTGTTTCATTTCTCCATGACCCTAAAGTATAATTTCACCCTGTGGTGTTTTGTGACCTCCTTTGTGTGAAATATAATGTCCTCTCACAAAAATGTTAAATATTTTGCCGTTGTGTTTATACATATGCACATTTATCTGTGTGACTGACATGCATTATTTTAGCTGATTGAATTGTGCACTAATAATTTATATTAAAACCGTGTTTTAAAGCACATTTTATGTATAAATTCTGCACCATTTTAAACGGGTGAAACGTATATTTTAAAAACGAAATATTGGTGCACAGGGGTTTTTCCAATTTAACAGCCTACTCCATATTAACGAATTTTTGCTAAAAAATATATATATAATTTGCAATTATATTAATATACATCTATTTAAAATATAGGCGATTATATTGCATAAAATGGTTAGCCAAAAAAAAAAAACAACAAAAAAAATGCGTTTGAACGTTTACATTTATATTGTGTCGTTTCCCTTTATTTTTGTATCGTTTTGTTCTCACGGGTGTGGGTGTATAATCTCCATTTACATATCAAGCCAAGATGATCCTAATGTAACTGAGCTATTTTTCTATAGAGATAAACGAATTAGAATAATTCAGATTGATAATTCTAAAACTGAAAATACACACACATATATGCATATATAATGTATATGTTAAAGAAGCTATGTAAAATCTAAAATATTATTTTTTTTTGTTTACTGGATATAAGTAGTGTTTGTCAAGCAACATTTGTTTCCTTTTGTGTTAAATATCGTTCAGCCGCGTTTTGATTTTTTTATTATTTTTTTTATTTCTTCAAATCGCCTTTTTGTCTGTGTCGCAGAGAATAATATTTCCTATTGGCGTTGTGTAATGCTCAGCCTTTAAAACACTCATCGAATGTGCTCTGCCTTTCCAATACACCGCAGTGTGACGTGATCTTTCAGTCTTGATCAGAGCCATATATAATGCACACACTCCACACCTTTACCACAGTGAAATTTGGTCATAAATCATATTACTAATTCTCTGGTTTTGATTATGAGGGATGTTATAGTGAATACCGGCACAAGGATGGTGGTTTTAGGCAAGGTGATGTAATGCCATAAATGGCTGCTGCAGAACCGCTCCTGCTTTAATCTGCTCAAAAGTTGCTGCTCCTCTGCAGTGGGATGTTTAGGGGGTTGCTGGTGGTATCCGTGCCCACACTTGGTCACGGGGGGAGGCTGGATGAGGCCAGGTAGGAGCCTCACGCCTCCCTTTCGCCGGCTGGCAGCCCAGGAGGAGAGCACCGGACGCTGATGTCATACATTTTGGCCCAGCTCTACCTCGCCCACACCTCCGTTCTACCACGCGGATGCTCAACGGCAACCATATCACGTACGGAGCCGAGCTCGCTGAATGGCGTGCGCCTCCTCCCAAAGCCTCCATGATATCATCGGGGCGCACTGGAGGACATTTTGTCGCAGCTCTTCTGATGTAATGGTAGAGCGTAATTGAGGCACCTGTGGTAAAACCCAGCTTTGTGTGTCTGATGAATGGTTGGGCCTGCTGTCATTAACATGCCCCCCTTCCACCATTACACCTCCCTCTCTTACTCACCGACTTTTTAAGCAGCATCCAAATGCAGGGGCTTTATTTTGTGGTGTCGTGTGCCGTTCCCAGTGGAGTGTGTCAATCACATATCAATGAGGACAATGATGTCCTCAGTTTAGCCTTTTCACCTCTCTCCTCCTCTCCGCAAGCCATCGCTCGACAAAAAAAGAAACAGAGAAAGCACACATGCATATTTCGCGGTGTGGGCGCGAGCCAACGTGGAGTATCTGTTACAAGCACGCAGTCTCTCGCTCTTTTTCCCCTCTTCAGCTGCAGCAGGCAGAGCTCTGACGGCATACATTGTGTTTCGGCTCGGTTGAATCGCGTGGGCTGGTAGCACTATTGTCCTGCCGTACCTGCTGCCTACGCCTCTGGCAAGGACACGGGCAATATTAGATGACTATTAGGTTACACCCGCATGTTGCCATGTAATTGGAGCCTATTCATTTATGCACGTAGGGGACACATGTTAAGAGCAGCTGGAGATGCGTTTTGCCTTTACAAAACTCCTACTAATCTGCGTTGGTTCAAGGCCAAACGTCAGCTCAGCATGGGAAGCTTCTCTCATTTGTAGAAGAATACAGGGCATTTTGTTTGTGCTTGAGGATGTTAAGAATTAATATTTTAATATTAATTTTAATTAATATTCTAATCTGTTAAATAAACATATCCGTTGCCTTTTTTAGTGCATCTAAATATGCAAGGCTCCTTAAAATTATAATAATAAATTTGCACATTCATTTTTAATTTTAATGTAATTTTTATGCATTGCAAGTTTTTTTGTTCAAAATGTAGGACCACACCTAAATTAAATATTTAAAAAAAAAAAAAATCACATATTTTTAGAACTAGTGTAGCTGACACTGGTGCTGGAAATGTAGAGTATATGTCATGGGAATGTGTAGACATGCATATTATTGTTTTCATGCATTATGCATCTTGCAAAAAGCCTTTTAATTTTCCACATCATCAGATAAACATGAACTCGTCGCCATTGAATGATAGCTGGAGCTGCCATGTGAATAATGCTGCTAATTTACACACTAGATGACCGATAACAGAAGGATCTTTTGGGTGAAATGCTTAAAAAATAGAAACTTTTAATTAGGTTTTTTTTCAGGAGTAGCATTTAACATAAGTACAAAACGATGACTCACTCAAGTGCATCTTTTTAAGATGCTTTTGTGTTTTATGTATAAAAAAATCACATACTAGATAGAATGAGACATCGTGGATTTGTTTGTAATTTGATGCTTTTCTATTTTGACAGCTAGACGGGGCAGAGTAACCGTATGAACTACATTACCCACAAGGCATCATGCAGACTGTGCTGGTTTCCCTAAATACAGAAAGAGTCCGACCTGGAGGACCTGTCTGGATGATTGAGGTCTGAGGAGATACCAGAAGAAAACAACACCTCAGCAGACACACAGAACCTCATCTGCTTGTCTTCTCAAGTCGATCCGTTCCAGGAAACAAGGAAGAAAAACTTTGATTGTCGCCTGACAGAGATTGGATTGTTGTGCAATGTCATTGGCCTTATGACTGTTACTTAAGACTGTTCTCCCTACTAAGTCCCTCTCCTCTTTTAGGATATTTTTTGTTTGTCGCTGCGTTGACGATCTCACCTCTTCTCTAGTATCTCTGGGCATACTGTGGGATGTACTTTGGATATACTGACCTTTGAACCAAAGCAAATTCAATGATTTCCTTCTGTTCAGGATAATAACCCCAAATCTCCAGCACTTTTACAATGAATTTCTTCAGATTCACAGTCCAGTTGCAGCTGCTGATCAATACTGTGCTTGGGCCCTGCTTGGGCCTGGAGTTTACAGGGTTGCAAGGCCAGTGGGCACGCTATCTCCGCTGGGACGCCAGCACCAGAAGTGACCTCAGCTTCCAGTTCAAAACAGACGTGTCCACTGCCTTAATCCTGTACTTTGACGATGGCGGCTTCTGCGACTTCCTGCAACTCATGGTGGTTGAAGGGAAGCTCCAGTTGCAGTTCAGCATCGACTGCGCCGAGACCACAGTCGTATCGGACAAGAGAGTCAATGACAGCAGCTGGCATTCTGCCACCCTGAGCAGGTACAACCTGAGAACTGTGCTGGGTCTAGACGGAGTGAGCAAATCAGGTGAGGTGCGGCCACAGAGGCAGTACATGAAGATCGTTAGTGACCTCTTCCTGGGCGGAGTCCCTCAAGATATTCGCATTTCTGTGCTCACTCTCCCGACAGTGAAGGATCTTCCGCCGTTTAAGGGAATTATCAGGGAACTGAAGTACAGTAGCAAGGAACCTATTCTACTAAGCAGCCAGAGGGTCCGCATGGACATAGAGGGGATCTGCATGGAGAACCCATGTGAGAACGGAGGGATGTGCTCCGTTGTGGATGGGGAACCACTTTGTGATTGTTCTAAGACGGAATATGTTGGCCGATTCTGCAGCGAAGGTAAAATGGTTTATGTTTACAGCTTGATAATACAGCAAATGCAATATTGACTTATATACAATGTAAACCCATCTGATTCTACTCGAAATTGTCAGTCTTTTACTCTTTACTGCTGTAATGTGAATGTTTCCCAGAATCCTTCATCCTCCACTGTTTCATGCTACTGAAGTTTGACTTAGGTTAATGCCATCTCTTAGCTTATCTCCTGAAAGCTACCCTGTTCTATGCATTTGCAGTTTTGTGCTGGGAATTTCTCGATCAGCCTCCTCTGTTCCCCCATCGCTTCATACAGTCATTTGAAAGTGAATGCCATTGAAATGCACTACTAGCAAAGCCTGCGTTTTTACCTCTGTAAAGCACTAAGCTGTTTGTCTCTGGCAAGCGTTTTGTGTGTGTGTGTGTGTGTTAACCATGCCCAGCTGAGGAGGTGGGGTGTTGGGATGTTAAGGTGCCTTTTCAGATCCCTTGGTTGTTTTTCTGAAGTGGCCATTTTAGTTTCTCTGGGGATTTGAGGAGGCCATTTCACAGCTCTGGGTTTTGTTGCACCTCTTCAACAGAGAATGAATCAGAGACAGAGGATAATTGCATGTTTATAGCGTCTTTACTTGTCTTCCTAAAGAGAGAATTGTATGACCTTGGTTTAATAATTCTTTAAAGAATATGCTAATATACACATAAACCAGAAGATATAGCATATATATACAGCTCTGGAAAAAATGAAGAGACCACTTAACATTGATTTCTCAATGTTAAGTGGTCTCTTAATTTTTTCCAGAGCGGTATATATATGGATCTTCTGGTTTGTGGAAATTTATTTTGTAAGTATAACTACTAAACTAATTTTACGTTATACTGTACCACAGAAGAAAATCACAACTTTTGAGTTCTTCTCCATGAATCATGTTTCCTGGTATATTATCCTGATGGTAATGAGTTTTTTGTTTCATTTTCCTTTGTTTGTTTTGATTTTTTTTTTTTTTTTCCCTCTTAAATGCTTTAAGTTGTAGCAATATGAATTTGATACATTTCATATCCTGTCTTTAATTGGGACTAAACTTTTTTCCCCCTTATGATTGAAGTGTTTAAGCTGGGTGATTGATCGGTGATCGGTGCTCTGAGCCCTATGAGTTGTTACCCTCATTGTAGACACAACCTCTCCTGTGATTCTCTCCTTAATTACACAATTACCAAATGTGATTAAAAAGTCAGGATGCAATCTGTGTACTCAGGCATTTTATATAGAACTGAATGTGTATGAATGTATGCTTGTACAGCCTCTTTCAGAGCGCAAGAGAGAGAAAATGAAAGGAGTATTGTAGAAGACTGGGCACTAGGGTTAGATTTATAGGCTGTAAAGAGTACAGAGTTTTGTGCTTGATTTACAGCCATTGTTCCTCTCCATCTTGTTTGGCTGACTGGGTCCTGCAGTCCACTGATAGGGGCTAAAGCCAGACGTAAAAGCAGCTTTGATGGCTTTGAATGCTGGGAATCAGTTCAGCCAATCATAAAAGAATAAATAAACCTTTTTTTGGAGGCCATATATAATGGTGCACAGGGGCAGCCTAAACTGCCATGCAGTTTGTAAGACGACAGCTGAACTTTCTCCACTGGCATCTCTCCAAATCAAAAACTGTATTGTGAAATGACACATTAATGTGTGCCATCAGTGTTTGAAAACAACATTACGAAAACCCACTGAGCAATCTTAATTCCATCTTAATCTTGTGTCTTAAGGCTTTTGAAACATCTGTATGCGGGTAATAAATATCAGGTCAGAGCCATATGGCAAGCTGGTCTGAAGTGTTAAGCATTAGCCTTACATACGTTTGACTGAATCTAATTGCCATAGCAGCGGCAACAACAATCTGACACTCCTCTCGATGGCCAGATGGCTAAAATGGCCTCAGAACTGTTTTGCGTTGCCTTGGCGTATGTTCCTTGCTCTGTGAAAATCGTGATAGCCACGGTGCTACATAATTTGCAAAAGCGCGTAATCTTTTGGCGGATTATAATAATAAACATTTGGCAGCAAAACAAACAGTCAATCTGTTTTCCCATGTGGATGGTACGCTGCGAGGTTTATGTTTAAGCCGGCCACTCTTTTACAAATCTCCTGTTGTTGTTGTTTTTTTATGTAAACAAAGCAATATTCAAAAGTGCATCAATAGGATATGCAGACCTTCACCTTAGTTACTTTTTTAAGGTTAAAACCAGTGTTGGGTGTAATGCATTACTAAGTAATTAATTACAGTAATTTAATTACTTTTCCCTTTAAGTAAGGGATTACTCTTAATTTTTTCTGTAATGTAATTACAGTTACTTCTGATGTAATTGCATTAAATACTCTGTAGACTATTGAACAATTCTATATAAAACAATAGTGGATTTAACATCAAAATTGAATGTCTAATGTTAAAATGTATGTTTTTAATGTAACCTTCCATGTTCAAGAATAATTTACTGTATGCAGTTTTATATTATTTATTTAAAAGAATTTAAAGAACAGTTTTCATGTCTATCCTTATATTGTTCAACTGGTCAAGGTTGAAATGGGATTTAGAAAGTAATATGTGACCCTGGACCACATACCATTCATTTTGGCTATTATATTCTATTTGAAAATAGAATCTGAGGGTGCAAAAAAATCTAAATATTGAGAAAATCGCCTTTAAAGTTGTCCAAATGAAGTCCTTAACAATGCATATTACTAATAATAATACATTTTTGATATATTTATGGTAGGAAATTTACTAAATATCTTCATGGAACATGATCTTTACTTAGTATCCTAAAGATTTTTGGCATAAAAGAAAAATCGATAATTTTGTTGGTTATTGCCACAAATATACCTGTGCGACTTATTAATTATGGTCCAGGGTCACATATAGTGATACTTTTTAGAGAGAATAATTAGTACAGTAATCTAATTACATTGTTAAAGATATAATTAGTAACTAGTAATTAATTACTTTTTTAGAGTAATTTACCCAACACTGGTTAAGACTCTAAACATCTATTTTTATTTATTTATTTTTACATCTTTTTTTATTCCCCTCCCACCAGTAGTTATGGTTAATTAGCACTTAGCAGATGATAAGACGGGCATAGAATTGTTCATAAAATGCAAACATTTTGTATTATAGTTAATTTAATATAGTAATATTATTTTAGTTGTTAAGAAACAGTTTGGTTTTATTTATTTGGCTCCTTATTGCAAAGATCATTACGATTTGGTGTGAATCCAGATTAAACTAATAAAATCCTCATTCACATGTTGATGTGCCACAACTATACATTTTTGTCTCACCACCGTTTCTGAAAAACTAGGTCATGGTAGAAGGCTGACAGTACATGCAGATTATCGTATTCCAGCCAGACATCAGAACTTCAGTATAGGTCAATTCAAGAGCTGAACACATCAATCAAGTCACCATGGCACTCGCATCCTAAGTGTAACTCAGCATTCCCTGCTCTCCAATCACATCCTAATACTTTCCCCACCAGGTTAATGCATCTCATCAGAGGACTTAATGTCCTGTACCAGCCTTTAACAAGCACGGCAGACAGACACACGCTTACACATTGAAACGTGTCCCGAAAATGAGTGACCATGAGAGACGACATATTGCATTTTCAGTCAGTACAGACATCAACACATACAGGACTAAATTAATGTCTAATGTAGCTATAATTACTCTGCACTAAAAGCATTTAATGGAGGCAGACCCCATCAGGTTCCCCTTAATTTCCTGTATTAGCTGCAGTTTGTGTGCACTGGCAACAGATAAATTGGTTCTTCAGCCTGGGTGTGCCTAGTACTAAAAATATCAACAGTAAAATCTGTAATTCTTTAGAATCATATGAAATTATTCATTGTAATAATCTGGATCTCAGAGTTAGCGAAAAGCTAAATATTAATAAATAAAACAGTATTTTAAAATGTATACCTAGTTATAGTTATATCATTATATATTTAAAAAACAAAATTGTTAACATATATATATATATATATATATATGTATATTTAAAAAAAATTGAGCATCCTGCCATAAGTGCATATTTTTTGTAAATAGTCAAATTAATACTTTTAATTAGTCACATTACATTTAAAAGCATAAATGCTACACAATGGCCGGGGTTTAGAAGAGTTTTACCGTGTCTAACAGCACAATAAAAAGCACCACTGCTAAAAATATCAAAGCTTAAAAAAAAATCGCTGACCTCACTAATCAAGTAGTTGGATGTTTGGATGATCTGCACCATCCCTAGCCAGAACAGATTACAAAAATCGTAGATTAGCTGTTTTTCATCACAAGGAGCATTGCAATGCCTGTTTATCAGTGTTGGATGCCCTTTGGTTTGGGAGACGACCAGAGTGCATTAATGAAATGAGTCAGCCCAGTGCTTCAGTGCTAAAGGCGGCCTGTGACAAAGAGAGAGAGAGAGTGTGTGTGTGTGTCTACAATGAGAGTAAACATGGGCTCTGAGTATGGAACAGTGCTTTAGACAAACATCAGCGTCCCATAAATCCACAACCCTCTCTAAAGGGAACAGGTTCTGTTGCCTGTTTGGATTTATGGCCCAGGCGTGGATGTGGGCTTTGGGAGTGTGTGTAAGACATGGAAGATGAACTAGACCTCTTAGATGTTGTTGTGTCATGGTTTTTCATACACCATAGATCTGATCCCCCCCTCCTCTTCATTTCCCAGTGAGAAGAGGGGGCGGATGGATGGATGCGAGGGACATTTAAGGGTTTCTGTGTACATGCACAGGGCAGATGTCTGCTCGGTGCATGCTGGCAGGTGTGTCAGAGTTTGCATGATAGTTTTCATGCAAAGATAATATGAGTGGGCTCTAATGGCTGCAATGTTTCTCTTCTCTTTTTTCTGTTTTCCATTGTGTCTTCTTTGCTGCAACACCATCAGAGGCCAACAGCATCCCAGGTGAGATGATAATATCCTTTAAGTTGTATTGAATTGTCTTTTACAGGCTGTGTTCCCAAATGAAAAAATACTTAAAGACAAAATAAAACTGTAGTAGTGACAGACATTTCCTTCCATTTTATGATTATCAAAATGAAAAAATGTAGAGAGGGGAGGAAACATTTATTTTTAAAAACAATTTAAAAATGAAACGTACATGGACGAATCTTTAACAAAAAGATAACATGCATTTGGAAAATGGTGATAAACAGATTGGCAAATTTAAATGTTCATTTCATGACAACTTTGATCACTACATTGATCATTAAAATCAATATACTTTGTCAGGTTTATATTAATGGAGTGTCTGTTTACACCAAGTGCAAATAGCGCACCTTGTTGGGCAAGCGCTATTCACACTAGCTCCGCCCAACAATGCCGGATTAAAAGATTAAAGATTAAACACAAGATTAAAAAAGACCTGTGTGTTTCAACGTCTTCAGTGGCGTAGTCAGTATAGCGTAAGGCTCATGGAACTTGGTTTTGACGCGATCGACCCGGGTTTGAATCCGCCTTTTGCCGAGCTCGCTCTTCTCCCGTTTCCAATCACATCGGAAAGGCATTTACTTTTAATAAAAATGAAGAAAATGTTCTTAAAGTGGAAATAAAGTGCCTAACGAAATGTTTAATAATAATAAGAGTATTTATTGGGCAGGGTTAGGGGTAGGTGTAGGAAGGGCTTTTATTGTCCCATTAAGGCGGCGTCCATTTAATAATTTTAATAAATATGATCATTTACACTCTGTTTTTGCATCCTGTTAATGTACAACAATACTGAGGTGCAAATAGTATGTATCTTCCAAAATAAAGTATAAATAGCATCTAATTACTATTTACACATATTGCAAAGAACTGCTACTTTTACATGGTGTAAGTATAATATATCACTATTTTCCACTTAGTGTAAATAGCATTGCTAAGAAAATGGTGCTATTGTCACTTGGTGTAAATAGAATATATCACTATTTTCACTTAGTGCAAATAGCAGCTGCCTTATATTAAACAACTAAAAAAATGCACATGGTATCTTTATTATGCGGTGCTGTTTTATAAATGCAATAAGTTTGAGGCTGTATATTGTGAAAATAGCAATCCACAACGGTGACAATATTAACAAAATATTTTATTTATTTATTTCTCAAGATCACTATACAACCTAAAAAAATTGAGCTGTCACATTAGATTAAAAGAATACAAAATACTACCACTTCTAATTGCTACTTTAACAAGATCACAAGTCAAAACCTTTTTCTTCTGCAAAGATGTGAGGTCACTGTATGCTCTGATACATACCTAAAGATTTTCTTCTCTTTCTGTCACTTGCTCTGTTCCTCAAAGGATTTGCACACATGATGATGGCGGATCAAGGTATGCCACACCCTTTCACTGTTATTCACTCTGTTTTGATTTGATTATATATTGCATGCCTGAATTGACTGAATTGCTGTGCATTGAATGAGCTAAATTCTGAACTTTGAATGCATAGATGTGGATTGTGCTTTGACCGTTTCTTCGTATCTCTCCATGCTTTCCTTCTGTGGATACTCTTCATCTCTCTGTTGCCTTTCATCTCCTTTCTCAAGCCAAGGGCAAAGGTACAGAGCCGTTTTCTTCCTCAAGTTGTGCTCTTGTGTTTACATCCTTGTTTTAGTACTTTTCTGCTACTAGCTGCTCACCATGAGTGACTGAAACAAGAGTATAATTAAATGAGAGTTAATTGATGGCAAATACACATTCTGACTGCAGCCTGAATGGTCGGAACTGTAGCGTCTTCCTCCCTGGTGGTCTTATAGCCAATAGATATTTGTATCAGCTGCTAAAAATGCTTTAACCGCACAGTATGACTCATGTCTCATGAGAGTTTATTTTGCTCGAGACCATAACGCTTAATATGTCAGTGTTTGTTATGGTTTGGATCTTTCATGTGGAATTTTGAGAAGTGTTGTGTTTGTGTTCAGTCAGGTGCCACAATGACTTCCGCTTTGTGTTTTTTGGAAAGAATGAAAGGAAGAGAAAGGAAAGAACTGTGATATTTTAGTCTGGCTGTGCATGTGTGCTGTCATGTCGTTTCATAACTGGCTTCTCTTGGGAGGTTTGTATGGGCCCGATTTAGCCCTGACTTGCTGCTGGGCTGAGCATCCCTGTGGAACGTTGTTGAACCACATGTCATCCCTTCGTCTCACCCAATATTTCAGCATGTCTCAGAGTGGCCAAATAACTTCATTCTTCAAATACAAAAGACCTGGTTTGCACTGGATTTTTTTTTTTTTGCAGGACCTCTTAATTGACTTATTATAAGTTCCCTGTTTTTAGAGTGATTTGCTGGATGTTTCTGTCTGCTTTCAGAGTTTTCACAGTAGATATTTTGGTGCAGATATGAGTACATTTAGCTTCAGAGTTGGTTTGTTTTGTTGGAGCAGCATGCGTGAAAACCTGAGTATGCTTGTTTAAGGATTGATCAATTGCAATGGTCAGTTATGAAAACAATAAATTCAAGACAAACTTTTAAAATTTTGATTGGTTACAGTAGCATTTTTGGATGTATGCAGATCTAATTGATTTGTCGAACAGACGCAATGATCAGGATTCACAACCCTATTATGGTTCATGTGGACTTCAGAATAGTTTGCAGTTGGTATGAAAGTCATCCAGTCTAATTTGTAGAAAGGAACCTTTTTGGATTTCCATGAGGAATGGAAACAGCACGTTCTCACACCCAACTCGTCACATATTGACGCTTGAGCAGGACCCTTTGGTGTCACTTTTTAACGCACAGGGTACCCCTTTAGTGTAATTTTTAGATGCACAGGGTACTCCATTGATTTCAATGAGAAACCTTTGGCGTCATACACAGACGCGTTGGGCATGGGGATGTTATCGTCATGATGAAATTATATATTGGGTTATGATTTTGCCATTATGACATGTTAGAGTGTGATTCTCAATTTAATCAGCCAGCATAATTTTATTTACATTTATTTAATTTTTTGTTATTTACGCTATTTAGACACGTTTGAACACGTAACCCAACCCCATCCCATCCCTAAACCTACCCATCTGTGTATTATATGATATAAAACACAGGATATAACAGGCAGATATGACTGCAGGCATAATTTATGTGTTCTGATTTGATTTGTGTGAAGAAAATCCCCAAAAGTGATCAGCGTCTCCATCCGCCGAAGATCATGCACACATTCAAAAATTACTGCCCGAAGAAACGTTATGTTAGCTTTGATAGTGAAATTGCATTGGCTCTCGTATGTCTCGTGACCAATTGCGTCATTACGTCAGCTTTGATTGTAAAATGTCATTGGCTCTCGTGTGTCTTGTGACAGATTGCGTCATGCTAAAGAGTCAGGTATATCTTTTGAATGAGATATGACTGAGCGCGTGCGTTCACAGAGTGGCGCCATCATCATTTCAGCAATTAAAACATTAAGATCAACTGTTCTTTACATAAAGATATCGTATGACTTAATACTTAATATGAGTTAATACTTTTTATTTGTCAGTTTTTGCAATAAATACCTGTGACTGTACTTTTATTTGCCTGTTAACGTTACGTGTTTTATATTGTTGAGAAGTGGGTAGGTTTAGGGTAGGAGTGGGGTTAGTTGCTCCAAAATATAAAAGTAGCGTATACATATTTATAAAATCATTTCTACTTTTAGAAATGCAAAGAATTAAATGCGAGTACCCTGCGCGTCAAAAAAATATGCTAAAGTGGTACCCTGTGCGTTAAAAATTGACACCGAGGGGTCCTGACCAAGCGTTAATATGTGACGAGTTGGAAGTGAGGCGTGTTGATGGAAAAGGTTTCGGTTTTTTTTGTCACAGAAGCCCCTTTCACACAGAGATTCCGGAAAAAACAGTGATAATGTGTCCAAGGATTTTTCCCGGGATTGTTTGATTTTTTTTTTTTTTTTTTGGTTCATTCACACTGCCAGTGATTTTCTGGAATCTGTGCGTGCATTCACACACATCCCGTAAAGATCCCGTAAAAGACACGTGACATCAGGAATGTGACGTGTAATGTCTCCGCAGCGTCATAAGTTTGCTTATGATCTGCGATTTCTCTCTCGAGAAACCACGCTCATGCATTTTTTTTTCTGATTTGATCATTCCCGGGATGTGTTTGCGTTCACACAAAAGGCACTCTAGCAATTTTATGGGATCAGCGCTCTTTGTGAAAGGGGCTAGACACAGACACATTCTGTGCATGTTAAGTTTTGGTAGCAAAACTAAAGGGACAAAACATGACTGAAGTTGATGATTCTCTGCACAACTGGTTTACTAAACTTTTTTTGTCTCTTTTTTCTGTCATTGGACATTAAAAATGCTTACAGTATAAAAGGGTGTGGTCTTCTGTTGCATAAATGCTGATATGAACTAAAATGAATCCAGGCATATGCTGCAATTCCACTTGCCAACCTTGTTTCTTCCTTCAACCCAATTTAAGTGCTAAGTCAGAGTCCAGTCAGCAAGAACCTGGCAGACAGACAATACAATATATAGCCAGTCAGATGCATTAGCACATATTTGCCTGCGTTGCATCAAAAGCAGTTGTACTGTAGCGCTGTCTCCGATACTGTCTCTCCTGCTACCGCCTTGCGTTAAATCCCTCTGCTAGATGGGGGGACATTATTACAAATCAGCCTGACTGTACGCCCAAGTTAAGACGACAAAGGCTTCCATTTAGGAGCCCATTTGCTTCTCCACTGTGCTGAACAATACTATGAAATGTTTATTTATCTGCGTTTGTTTCCATTGCCGCATTTCTTTCACCTGTCACCGCCGAGCGAGTTTGTACAGCTTGTGAATCTCGGAATGTTCCTCTTTTTTTTTAATCCTTTCCTCAGAAACCTCTTGCAGTTAAACCTCAGGAAGATTCCTAATTGTAGTGCTTTGTAATATTTGACACTGTTGTGTCTGCAGTAACGTAGAGGAAGGAAGTGAGAGGCAGCAGCTGTTTTCGGGTAGCCCAGGGCTTGTCGCTTATGTCTGCGTATCTTAGGGCTCTCGGACGCCATTCCTCGGCACCCGTCTGAAGTCAATCATATCAGTCAGCACACTGTTCTCCTTTCTGGCACAGGCATATGTCAGAAAACAATAGAAAGTCAGAGGAGAAAGATGAAGAAGGGTCTCTAGGGACTTCATGTCTGTCATTGTTTTTGATTCTGTCCTCTTTCTTTCCATCTGTTAGTTTATCTGTGATGAAACTTCCTCTTTATTTTCCCAGAGGAACATTTTGGTGCTCAGAGGTTGTGCTTTCATAGCTTGGGAAACTTAACAGAGTTCTCATTTATTTCTATTTGAAGTATCAGCTTTGTCTATGATTTCTACAAATGGACAAATAAGAAAATTGTTACAGAAAAGTACTGAACTATAAAAGGAATATGAACTTCAAGCTTAGATAATTTGGTCTAAAAAAGTGTGATGAGAAATATTTGAGGTAGTATTGAAAATTTGAGCACAGTTTGTGACATTAAGATCTGTGAGACTATTATGGAGTTCTCTTTTATGTCTCATTGAAATATGTAAAATGAATGTGGATTGCATTGCATGGAATATTTAATGAAGTAGCCTATTTAATGAGTTCATATTTGTGATGGTTGGTAATTTTGTTGAGATCTCACGTGTAACCCCAGAAGAGACAGATGTGAGATTAGAGTCTTTAAATCTCATAAGTGAAGTGTTCATTTTGCTCAAAGATTGCTTTTTTTTATATCTTAGACATAATGGAGTTCTCATTTATGGCTCATTGAACTAGTATCAACTTTGTTTCAGATGTTTCTCCTAAAATTCTTTCAGATGAAGAATGGAAATAAACGCAAATGAGACAGTTGTTGACAAGGGTTGAGTATATAGCTATGTATAAAATTTAAATTAAGTTTTAAATTCAATTTAAAGAAGCAGATAATTATATTGAAACAAATATATTCTCATTTCTGAGATTGAGGAGATTTTTCTGTGACTCTATAGAGGAGACAGATGTGAAGTTTTTTCTCTCCATTGAGAAACAATCGAGATAATTGGGGATTTTACTTTCCTGTGCATGCCTAATGAGAGTATGTTTATGTATTTTTGCTTTTCAGTAAATGGATATTCTAATTGACATTTCTTGTTTTTTTTGTCTTAATACTTCTCACACAATGTATTCTGTCTCACCTGTTCCTCTTTATCTTAAATCATTTGCAAAAATATTCATTTGAATGAAATCAAATCAATACAAGTCTGCAAATATTGTCTGCTTTGTCAGATTGGTTACTGTGACTCTGGTCCAGACCACCCAGAGATTTCTGAAGTCATTCCGCAAGTGTGCGAGTCTTTGATAGATATTAGTTGGTACAGAAGGCAGTAAATGAGTTGACCTTTTCGGACAGCAATGGAGAGTCTGAGCTTTGTTACAGGACAGAGGGGAGTGGAAGCACTGTAGCTCACGCTATGCTGATGAACTCGCATGCAAGGTAATGAATTGCAGTGCCATTATGCAAATACTATGCTAATTATCTAATCAGATTTGATTCCATTAAGTATGTACCCAGCTTCCTAACCTTGAGAAGGCAGGGACTGATCAGCTCACTCTTTCTCCAAAAAAAAAATAAAATCTTTTTTCTTTTCTTTTTTTTCTTTTCTCAGGATTTTCTTCCTTTTTAAACTTCATTTATCCCATTTCATGCTTTTCTTTTTCTTCTATTTATTTTGTTTCTATTTTCAAACTTTTCATCATTAGTACTCTTTTACATTTCTGTTTCAAACTAAACTGAACCTTTCCTGTCCAGACCAAACTGAAGACTCTGACTGCGTTTAGACATTTGAAATGAAGAATCCTGTTGTGATTTCTCACATTTACACCTTGTTTGCTGCAGTACAAAAGGCTCTGCCACCCTGTTCGGGTGTTTTCATGACACAGTTCTCCGTTACCACACATCTGAAGGCAGACCTCCCTGACAGTGAGGTGACACATGGTGTGTGTGAGAGCAAGATAATGAAATCTTTATCACATGTTTGGGAGGCCTGTAATTCCATTTGCTCTACTAATCCTTCGGTCACTTTGTCTCTCTGTCACTCACAGAACAAACCTGTCTAACCAGAATTCCCCTTCCATTGATCTACAGTTTACACTCATTTTTAATGGCACAAACACAGCCTAAATGTAAATTTAAAATGGACCCTGATTGCCGTAGGTTAGAGTGTTGACTTTAAGCAAGTACTGAATGTGTTTTTAGTGGAGAGATAGAGGAACAAATATGTTAGGAAACATGCCAGTCTGATGTTACTTTCAGAGTCGTGTTTTGTATTTCATGTTGTCCATAATTTGTATAGTTTTTTTTTTTTTTTTTTAAATGTCATTTACTGAAGACTCCTCAGGCCTCATCAGTGCAGGAAGAGCTCTTAGGAAAGCCTGATTGAGCCACCTTGCCGGCTGTCTGCTGATCAGAGAGCGATGGCTTCTCTTGTGTAATCAGGACCAACCACACAGGGTGTCCTCTAACAGAATAGCCTCATCACCTCCCCCTCCGTGATTTCCCCCTTCTCCATGTGCTGTAACCGAGACAACAGAACTCCTCATCGTCCCCCTCCCCACAGCCCTCTATTTCCAACTCCCAGAGGCTCTTTTTAGGGTAACACCGAAAAGAACATCAATCACACCCGATACACACACGTCGTACACACAAACAAACAAAAAATGAAGCCTTACTCCACCACCCCCAGTCCACCCATCTGAATGCAGTTATGCCCATAATTGCCTCCAATTTCCCTGAGTCACACCTGACATATTAAGCTACTGTACACAACGATTTCCTTTCTGGTCCCCAGAGGGAACAAGTGCCATTTGATTATGGCTAAATGTGATTATTGTCCTCTCGTCCAACTGGCTTGTGGCGGTCCTTTGTCCCTGACAAAACAAGAGAACAAGGCGACCACTCCGATCGTGACAGACCAGCCCGGATGTTGCTTGGTGAACAAAAAACTGTTAATTATTTGTTGAAATGGGTAATCATGACATAATGAAAAGAATACCAAGAAAGCAATCAGATGAACAAGAATTCTGTGGGTAAAAAGCTACTCTTACAAGCTGGTTTGCAGAATAGGGTTTTGCATGCTTGTAAAAGCAAGTTCTAAATGTATTATTTGACTTTTGTCATTATAAAAATTAATAAATAAATAAATCTGTTAATACTAATAACAATATAAATAGTTTCATTATTACTTATTTGTGTCCTGTTATAAACAAAATCTTTCGCTTTTTTCTTGTAAAAAATAATCAGTAAACCACTCTGGGCTGTGTTACAGTGATTTTACTATTTTTAAGTGGCTTTGAGCACTCCATTTCACACTGTGCTTATAAACTTCCCTTACCCGTGGTAAAGTCAATACAGTGCACAACCTTGTATGGCTTCTTGCTTAAAATTGTTTGCTTGTCTTTATGTGATCTGGCTTATGGATGCAATATGTTTTCTGCATCAGACATGCAGAAGGCACATTTGTAAAAAAGCACTGCTTATTTAGAACCACTTCAATTAGTAAGATTTAACCTCTCTCTTCTTATTACAGAGAGGGTGGTAAGGAGAAGTGAATTTGCATGAATCAGTCCGAGCCAGTGTACTTTGATTGGTTGAATATCATATGATTGTCTCTCCCTTCCAGCTATTTTCAGAGTGAACGGAGTGTTTAGTGTGGTACCGTATCTCATTTAAGATATTACCTCTCACTCTTTTTGGAGACATCTCAATCACTTGGTTACATCTTTTTGAAAATGTTGCTCTTCAGGCAATAATGAGATTTTTTTTCACATTGTGAGTGAATGGCATTGGTCTGTTATTTGTCATTTGAAAATGTCATGTTTCAGTAATGGAAATTGATTCAGAAATGACACAACCTGTCTTTATGACACTTACAAAAATAAGACTGGGCCAGATGCAGTGGAGTTCTCTAGTTTCTATAGAGCAAAAAATGGAAAGATATAACCTTTTTTAGTTCTACACATAAGTTTATAGTTTGTTTTTGATATTTTGATATGCATACTTTTTGATATAATATTTAATATCCTAAATGTAGTTGGCTGTAGGGCAAAAAATAAGGCTTAAATAGGACAATGCATTTATTCTACATACTGTATGTTTATTTTTTTGGAGATCTCTGTTACATGGGTCAAGGCAATATTTATTGTTAATCAGCCATGATAAAATATGTCTTTTGTGATAATGAGAGTTTATATGTAAGTCTCCATGTGTAGATATCTGGATCTGCACAGAGGTCATGCAGTGCCAAGCTGTAATTGCATTGTTACAAGTGGGCGGAAATGAACATCTGGTGTCCTGCAGTGCACCTATTGATCCTCATTACTTTGTATACTTGGGACAGCAAAGGGCTTTCATTCCCACAATCTCTCTTTAATTGCGTCAAGCATGAAATGAGCATATTTAGCACTATTAATCATCATTGATTGAGAGTTATTTGAGATCAGAGTTGTTTGTGCAGTCTTTCAGGTAGTCTTGTGTACATGCTGAACACAGTAAGTATTTTTATTTTAATGTTAATTAAGAGGATTGCTGATATAAATAAATAAATAAATAAATATGGAATTGGAATATAGCCAGTAGGATACCATTAATGTAGTTTTTAGGAATTGTTTGTAGTAGTTTGTTTTTCATCTCTAGGGATGCAAAGTTTTGCTTGAAAAGATAGCTCTGTTCCAAAGCCTAGTGAGGAGCCTATGGATGAACTAGTTAAGCAAAGTAGTTATCCTGCCTCCTAAGACACTGTGCATCATTTTGGCCAAATTTAAAGGCACCAATGAAGGTTTTATGCCGAGTTCACACTGCCGATTTTAGCCCCGATTTTGACTCGCCGACAAATGCCCGAAATCATAGGCAAATCGGTGCTCGTTCACGCGAGTGACAATCATGCAGTGTGAATCATCAAAGACGTGATCTGAGAGAATCGCAGAGGAGATGCCGACGCCCGTGAGATATTTGGCATGCTAAATATCTGGACCTGTCAGGGATTCAAGATCCTGCTGTGTGAAATGTGTTTTGACTGAAAATGACATTGACGATGACCTACAGCCAATGAGAGAGCAAGATACAGGGCAGCGGGAAGTTCGGGGAGGAGTTATAGACCAGAATATCAGTATTTTAATAGATATATTTACAATTATATCAAACAGAAACAAAGCGCAAACATTTGCTTGTCCAGCCGCAACAGCAACACATTGCAAAATTATTTATTTACCTCCAACTCTCTTTGCAGAACACTATCTTTGATTCCCCGCGTCTCACCAACCATTTCCATAATCTTTTTTCTTTTTCTCCTTTTCGCTGCAAATTTGGACAATTTGGATCGCAAGCTTTCTGCAGTCTATATTTTTAATAACAATTCCAGGCTCGCGCGAGAACTCCGGTCTGACGCACGCGTGATCTCGCGTTGTTTCCTTGTCACTTCTTGCGTGTGTTTGGTTGTGTAACGTAGTTTGTGGATGGGACAGAGTTGTCAGCAATTCTTCCTCTTGTACAGTTATGCAATGTGAAACCCCCTGTCGCCCCGATCCATCGTGCAGTGTGAACACATTCAACTGAATGCTACCCCAGATAGTCATGCAGTGTGAAAAGAGCAGTGATCCGACGAGTTTGAAAATCGTGCAGTCTGAACTCGGCATAAGAACATCCAATGTTTGTAATCTTATGGTTCAGTATGAATCTGTTAGAGTATAGGTTGATGTAATTTAGTGAGTGTTTGAGTACTCAGAATTTAGTTAAATATATCAAAACCTCAGTTTTCAGACATGTAGGGGCATCCTCATATGGAAAACAAAGTTTTTGTTGTTTGTCTAAAAATGTAAAAGCGTATAGTAATTATGAGATTTGTATAAAAACAACAGAACTCTATGTCCTCATTTAGATAACTAAGTAAATGTGTGCGTGTAGATATGTGTGAGACAACCTACACCTGCTAGTAATCGATACCCCACTCAAGCAGAACTTGGTTGTCATAGTAACCCCTCTCAAGCTGTTTGTTTGGGATGGTGTGTTAGCATGGTGCTTGGCCTTGTTTTCCCTGGTCTTGGCTAAATCTAACTAAAGCGGACACTTTTGTGCATGATTGTGCATCAGTGGAAATCTTAGACTAGCTCATGCAGCTCTTCCTAACCCTAATTTTCTTTCCCTGTTATAATCCACATGCGGGATTAAACAGTGCGTCACAGTACTGACTCAGTAGTACATTTCTCACAACACACTTAAGGTCTAAGAATAGCTTTGAGAATAATGCTCCATTCCAATTTAGCTTCAAACGTCCTGCTTGAGAACGACAAGACTTGGAAATGGATGTGGAAGAATTGTTAATACAGCAAAATTTCTTATTCATCCATTATCTGTATCATTTAGAAAATATACAGTGAGAAATTGAACACAAAAAGCACTGTGTTATTTTCTAACATTTGTTTTAATAGCACACACAAACTACTTTCTACACAGCACAACACCTGATCCCGATGACTGCCCGAGGAATCTCTGGGTGGATGGCAGATTCTGACCCACTTTTTACTCTGGTCTGGCTAACCTGTTGTGTGTGTATGTGCTAGGCACTGTTTGAATTGTGTACGTTGTGAAAAATGCATGAGTCTTGTCTGGGCAAAGGGCCATGAGGAAGCAGGTCAGCCCTGGCCTGGACTTGAGAACCTGTTAAGTGTGTACACACATACACACACACACATACAAATTGGTCTTCACTGAGCACATGCTCAACAGCAGGTATTTTTACAGGCACTAAAAAAAGAGCAGAGAATAAGGCTTGTTTCTTATACCTGTAGAGGTTTTCTTTTTTTCTTTTTTCATTAACATATTCAATTTTAATTTTAATTTCCCCTATGAATGCACAATATACTGTTTCTATACTTTTATTATTTTGTAACATTATTTATATTATATAAAATATTATATATATATTTGTGACCCTGGACCACAAAACCAGTCATAAGTCGCACGGGTATATTTGTGGCAATAGCCAACAATACATTGTATGGGTCAATATTATAGATTTTTCTTTTATGCCAAAAATCATTAGGATATTAAGTAAAGATCGTGTTCCATGAAGATATTTTGTAAATTTCCTACCGTAAATATATAAAAAAAATTATTATTAGTAGTAATAGGCATTGCTAAGGACTTCATTTGGACAACTTTAAAGTCGATTTTCTCAATATTTAGACTTTTTTGCACCCTCAGATTCCAGATTTTCAAATAGTTGTATCTCGGCCAAATATTGTCCAATCATAACAAACCATACATCAATGGAAAGCTAATTTATTCATCTTTCATTTATTCAGCTGATATATAAACCTCAATTTCAGAAAAAATGACCCTTATGACTGGTTTTGTGATCCAGGGTCACATTTATAGGATGATGTGCATGCTCCTTTTTACATTTAGACTGTTTTACCATCATCTAACACTCACTTAAAGTTAATTGTTAAAAACATTAATTTAATAACACTGTAAAATGTAAATATTTCTAAGTTAATCTCAAAATAAAGATTTGTTTTTCATAGTGGAATTATAATATTAGGATGTCTAAATTTACCTGTATCATTTAAAATGGCTATGTTTATATGCACCCAAATAATCCATTAGTAATCAGATTGACTGCTCAATCGGACTGAAATGTCTTCATGTAAACACCTTAATCGATCCGATTGAGCTTCCGAATTATATATCGATCGGATTGAAAGGGGTGGTTTATTCCTCTTCTAATCCGATCGAGAGAACATGTAAACACTTAATCGGATTGAAAACCGAAACTGAAAGGACTGCACATGTGCTATTACGTAGCAATAGCATAATGACGTATGACACGCGGAACGAGCTGTTCTTCCTGTTGAATAAAGTGTCATATAAACGAGTGTCTCGTCATTCTAAAATTCTCCTTTCACTCAGCGTCTGTGAAGTGGAGCAGGACAACATCACACCAGTCCTTGTTTCAGACTCTCATCCACAGACGACTGGTTTTGGGCATGGGGAGGGGCATTTTTACTGCGTGATAAATATAAGCAGCACGGCACAATGGTTCATATGCTCATTGTCCGCAAATTATGACCAGAAATGGATAAATATCATGTCTGCTGTTTAAAACAAATACAGAACCAATGTAGGAGAATAGTTATTATTCGCAAACAGCGGGAAACTCTGTATATTTGTGCAGTGTGCGCATGTCAAAAAATTAATTCCGATTTGAAGCTTGTGACATATAAATGCGCACATCAACCCGATCACTTGTTTAGCGTTCATGTAAACACTACATTCAGATTCATCAATCGGAATAAATTCAGTCCGATTGAAACTAAAGTTGTGCATGTAAACATAGCCAATGATTGATTTTAATTTGCTGATCTGGCCACTTAACATTTTAATCTCACTCTTCCCCTTTAAGTTAATGCCTGGCATCACTTTAATTGTGTGTTTGCGAGATAGGATCCTGTCCTTGTTGTGGACACTCTGACCTGTGCTTTTGGTTAAACGCTGCACAGCTTTTCTTTCCTGCTCTTCTCTTTTCTAGAACACACACACACCGAAAGTAACCGGTGTCGGTGTCGTGCCTGTGTTTGGTGTGAGTGACCCCCCCTCAGTGCTTTGGAAGCCTGAGACAGTCACCTGATCTGGCCTTGCTGTGAAAGCACAGAGTTTGTGACCTCAAGACAGATGAGATGCCCTGCCAACAAGAGCCAGGCAAAACAATAATGAAGGATGATTGTCTGTTTCAAAGCAAGCAATATTTAATCAGATGGCAATTACTGTGTTCCTAAGTGCTCAATTTAGAACTTAAATGTTTTATAATGTAAGTCACTGCTAGATCAAGTTGTCTTCTGCTGATTCAGTAAATACATTCAGTAAATATCCATACAAATATGTCAGTGGAGGCTGAAAAAAAAAATCAAATGCTGTTCCTTTAATAGTGTTATGATATAATCAGTAGTTTCCGTAAATCAGTTGAGAATTCCCATTGGCCCAAAAGACAGTTTTACCTCAGGCAAAGTCAATAGCAGAGGACAGAACGTAATTTATCTGGTGCACACATCTGTTGTGTTTAGAAAACATAGGAGCCAGACACAGGAGATCTACTTTACAATACTGATGAACAGTCTGTAAGCCTCAGTTGTTAACAAAATACTTTTCGTTTATCTTAATAGAAAGAATATGCTATTACTGTGTACATGTTTAGTTGGTAAGATATTTTTAAGTTTTTGAAAGAAATATGTTAATATCACCAAGGCTGCATTTATTCGATCAAAAATACAGTAGAAAAAGTATCATTTTGAAATATTATTATAATTAAAAATGAATGTATTCCTATGATGGCAAAACTGAATTTGACCTGATTTTGTGCTCAAGAAACATTTCTTAATATTATGAAAATGAAGACGTTGTATATTTTTGTGGAAACCATGATATATTTTATAATGTATATAAAGATTTCATTGTAATTTCATTTAATTTCAAATCAAGAAATGTTCTCTATGACAGGCGTTCGGAAGGGGTTGAAAAATAAGGGCCTGGTGATGTCAGCCACAAAGGAAAGTTGTTTCAAAGAGAAAAGATGTTACGTTATGATGGAAGATTATGAACACCAACACTACACTACACTGATAAATCATTTACAATAAAACCAGGAATGTTTATTAAGAAAGTAATAGGGGTCTGTTTTGATTTCATGGTGACTTTAATAAAATGCATTTCAGTAGTTGAGAAACACTTACAGATGTTATAAAGCATTTAGCTCAAGCATTTTATTTTTAGCTACAGCTTAAGCCAGTGTTTCCGGTGTTAGAAATCCAAAATGACACAAACACCGGCATTCCTTTTAGGGGGCAGTTAATGTTTTAAGGTTTTTAGATCCACCATTCACCATCACACCATCACAAAAAGCAAAGGGAGAGAAAAGGTATTCCTTTTTTTAATAGACACCGTGAGTCTTCGTCTCTCAGAAAGCTCGATTTAGGAAATGAAAGACTTCAAAGGCTGTTGTGCCCTTTCATATCCCAGATTAAACACGGTACGCTCAGACTGCACGAGTGGGTTCGCTCTACACACAGGGAAATCCGCGCTCATATGATGCGTGCGTGAACGCTTTTTTTTCTTGTAGTGCATTGGTTTTCGCGTGGATTGATTTTGTGTGTCACAAACAATGTCTACATACTAGACACATCAGATCTGACACAAACACACAGATTTACATGGACACATCTTTTGTCTGGCTTGTCGGGAATAGCTGGCAGTTTCATGCTGAAGGTGTGGACTTCTTGTCAAGAGGTCACTGCTTTGATTACCATTTCCCCTGTCACTTTCCCCCCATCTTAGTGCTGTAGGAGTGATGGGTAACATAGCTGAGAGCGAGACCACCAGACATTCATGCTTCTGGGCTAATCACAAACTGTTGTTTGGATGTCATCATGTGCTCATGTGTCAAGTTTGCTGCCAGGGTATTGCAAGTCTTGCTCGTATGTGCCAGGAGCATTACGCTGAATGAGGACTTCCTCTGTTTACACCCACTGGCATCCGACATGGCTTATGAATTTAACATAGCCGACCTTTGGTATGCGACTGTTTGCTATTTTGGGTAAGTCGACTGTATTGAAAAAAATATTCAGCAATTTTAGTTTAGCTCTAGTGCAAGAACAGCTGTTTACCTGAAATCCTCTTCTGATGGCAGACTAGTTAACTGCGTCGATTAATAGAAATAATTGATCTATTCAGGCTTATTCTGTTCACTTAATCTCTTTCAATCATTTTAACCAACTGGAAAGGGGTGAATCAAAGCAAATTATTATTTTCTCTTTTTGTGTGATTAATGTTTTAGCCAAAATCTCCCAAAGTCTTATTTGCTTTTTGTTTTTGACAAATTGTATCATCATCATTATAGCATTATTTTCCGCTTCCTGGATTTTTTTCTCATCTACACAGCTGGTAAGTAGGAGCATTGCCTACTGCATATAAAGTAGGGCTGTCAATAGATTTTTTTTTTTTTTTGTATCGCGAACCACACCCTTTTGTGCGATTAATCACACCCTTATCGTGAAATTAAGCATACACCATTATCTTGTTTAACATGTTCATTTTGTCTTCATTTGTCATTTAAACCATCAGATTGAAAAGTGATTCTCACAAAACTATATTTTCTGCAAGCTTTTTCAGGGTAAATTTAGGTGTCTTTCAAGGTAAATTTAGGTGACCCATGACAAAAAGAAAACGTGTACAGTGTTACAGCAAAGAGCTTGTTTACATTTTAGACAATTTTAAAAGACAAGTCATGTTACCACATGGAGATGCCAAAAAAAAAAACTAAACCAATGTACCGCCTTGATCTGACTGCATATACTGCAGCACACGGATCCATTCAGAATTACTAAACACAGCAACAGACACATGACAAAACAAAACATTATCCTGAATGTGTGGAAACAACGTGAATGTACTGAAATGTGTATGTGCATAAATACAATGCGCATCAAGAGTGCACATACACGGTTTGTTTGCGTATCAATGTAACGGACTCACGTGTGCTTACTGTATGACTCCTGTACGACACCACAATCATCTTTCCCTTGATTACAATCTGCATCCATCAAAACTTTACTAGCGAGAAGCTGGTTTGCTTTATCCAGTCGAGATACGTAGTTTGCGTATCATCTGGCCATACAGAGGTGGGATGTTTGACGTTTCGTTCAGTGCGTATTTCATGCAGCACGATGCGTAAGGGCTCTTCAGAAACAAACACAGAATATGACCGCAATGTGAGTCTCTATTCTCTTTTCCATCTCTAATGTAATCAGCCTGGTTTTCTTTACATTAGTGCTTCTTTGACCTGATTGTTTGAATGCGTTTGCTTACTGGATAATTGGACTGAAAACGTTTCCGGAGTTTAGCGACTTAAAATGATCTGATCACAAACAGAAATGTGAAATCAGGTTAAAGGGTTAGAATAGAAATTTCCGCCTACCAGGGTTACAGGTGCTTGTGCCATTGTAGATGCTCAGTGTGATAAACTCTATTTCTAAGGTCATCTAACTGTGTGATGTAACGTAAATGACGCAATTTCACGTGCTTCAATCATTTATTTGCGATTAATTATTTCAACGCTTTAAGGATTTTAACAGGCCTAATATAAAGTCAACATGAAATGGCATTTACATCCAGTTTTACTTTTATAATGTTATACATTTCCAGGTGAATCCAAATATTCAATGAGAAAAAAATGTAGGATGGGACTCGAGTGTCTGCTTTCAGGGGTTGATTTGCTTGTGAAAAGTGGGCATTCCATCCCTTATTGAATCCAGACTTGAATGCAAGTTTGCAGTCACTTGTGGAGGACCTCTTGAAATCCCACTTTTGAGAGGAGACTGACGGTCAAGATCAACCTCAATGTTTCTTTTTTTAAATCAATCGTGCTATTGCTGTAATCTTTGCTACTTTAACTCTGCCAATTGATGTTAAAGTTGGCATGAAACAGAAGTTGTGATTGTCTTTTCTTCCCTATTGTGACGTATATAAAATGGCTTTTCAAACAAGAAAAAATGTAGGCAGGACTGATTTTGTCTATTGGGAATTGTTGAATCATTGGATTGTATTTGTTTGCAAATTGCTTTTATCTCTTGTGAGTGACAGTTTGCTGGAGGGATGGATTATTGCCCAACCCTTGTACCAGTTCATGTTTTTAATGAAAGATTACAAGGGCACATGAATTAAACTATGCACAGATAAGTCATTTATGATAAATGCTGCAATCTTCCATTACAAAATAAGAATTGTCAGTTTTGTCATGGTGTCATGGTGATTTTAACTATTGGCAAAAGTTCAGAAAGGCGGCATTAACTACAACATTCATTTTGGAGTTTTTACATTTGGATGAAAGACACTTTTTGTTTTGTTGTTCTTGTTGTAATAATGCACATGCATCATTCACAATAAGACAGGAATGTGTGTTAAGACAGTAAATAGAGACCATTTTGCTTTCATGTTGACCTTAAAGGGGACATATTTATGCCCCTTTTCACAAGATGTAATGTAAATCTCTGGTGTCCCCAAAATGTGTCTGTGAAGTTTCAGCTCAAAATACCCCCCAGATCATTTATTATAGCTTGTCAAATTTGCCCCTATTTGGGTGTGAGCAGAAACACGCTGTTTTTGTGTGTGTCCCTTTAAATGCAAATGAGCTGCTGCTCCCGGCCCCCCTTCCAGCGGCTCCTTTACACGAGCTTCGGATACAATGTCGACAACAAAACAAATCTCACTCAGCCAAAATGTCAGAAAATAAGCTTAATTATGTGCGTTTATGAATCACACAGACGGTGAGCGTTTTTTGGGATAAAACTAATGACATAGCTCTAGTCCCTGTGAATAAAGAGACTATAACTTTAGCCATATTAGCCGTACAGCGTTCTAGAAAGCTCATTCAGACAGGAATTTGCAAACATTCACAAAATATGAAGTACTATCCTTACTTCTGGATATGAAGTTAGAGCATTGGTATTGACCCATCCTTCAGAAACAACTTTTTCGCAAATCCAGCGTTGTACTGACCCTCGTTGGTGAAGCAATCATGCGTAAAATGATTTGCGTAAATATATAACATTTTACCGACATTCTACGGTACATTTCGTTCATAAATAAAAATTCAACCACGGTGTCCTCAGTGGCTCGGATACCGGGAGTCTATGGAGACTCGTATGTTTGTTGGTACATCCAACAACAGAACATTTGTAATGTTTTTTTGCTGCAGACCTAGCTGATACAGTCTCTGTGCTTCTCACTCAGGGGTGTGTCTATGCAAGGGCAGATCATCAACAGTCATGGGCGGGATTTCCCTACTCTGATAATGATTGATGGGGATTTTAAAAAAAGTATTTGGTGGATTTTTACCATTGTAGGCTGGTTGTTTACACACACTGTGGACACACATCTGTGTTTAAACACCTTATAAAAGTGAATTTTGCATAACATGTCCCCTTTAAGCAAACATAACAGAAAAGGAATCACTTGTTTTAAAAGGAAAATATTTCATTCTAAACTTGGAATCAATTAGTTATGACACAATTGAGTTGTGAAGTCATGTGTCATTTCCTGATATGTCGATCCACTCATACTTTTAATCTTAGCTAAAACTTTTTTCGGCTTTGGAGAGAGTAAAAATCCTCCTAGGTATGGCATATTAGTTATATTTTCTGTATGTGGATATGTGGCATTTAATTCTCCCTGTAGGCTTGTTTTCTAAAGAAAGAATCCTTTTAAGTTTGCTTTCTGGCACATTAGTGCCATGTAGTGACATTCTGATGTTGCACTTACAGCAGTTTGTTACACACTAGTGTCAGTGAATAGTGAGAGCTTGTGGAACACTTTGAAGCTTAAAATAATGAATATTCCAAAGGTGTTATTTTCACATTCATCCAACATTTGGTGAGTTTTAAGGTGTCATTCCTCACGTCTGCCAATGGCAGAGCGCACAGAGGGGTAGAGGCTCGGCGGTATGACAACCCACCCTTGTATTACAACCTCTTCCCCCCCCCCCCCCCCCCCCCCACAGACATTTTGTTTCAATTTAACAGGAAGGCTCTGAAGTTTGGTCAGATATGATGATACATGGTTGCAGTAGAGCTGACATTGCTTAATTTTACCATTGGTTGTTCTATGGAACTCCCAGACAAGGACACATCAGTTTGACGTAACTTGATGTAAATAAATGTTGAATAACCCCAGAACTATAGCATGTGCCAGGACTAAGTGTATCCGCATTGGTGCTGAGCAGTTAACACCACAAACTCTGATGTCCCACTGGATGATTCAGACCTTGGTTAGCAATGCAAAAGTGTTTATTCCATTTTCATTTCTATTTTTAGCAGCCAGCTAATATTAACAGATTTGTCAACTCTACAGCGCCTGTGGCAAAAGCGCTTAAGTGTATCTTTTGCAATTTAAGTGACCTGCATTCCGGCTTAGACTTTTCCCATTACTGGGAGTGACATTTCATTTAGGGCCCATCATTCATCTTTCTTGTGCCTGGGCCATGAGTGTACGCGCCCTCCCTCTCTTGCAGCTGAATTTCTTTTTTAATGTTTTTTTTTTCTTTCTTTTTGACTCACTTTTAAGGAAGATACTAGGTCCTATTTGTGCAGGTTTATAAATAAATGAATAAACGAATGAATAAAAAAAATAAAATAAATGAATATTTTTTATCAAAACATGGATTTTGTCTGTGACAATCATGTCAGTTTGGAAATGTTATAAAATAAATGGGGGGAAAATTACATACTATACTCAGTAATTTAAGGAAGAGACTAACTAAAATTATGCATTTTAAGTTGGGGCCACACTAAAAGATTTTTTAAATCGTATAAGATTTTCAAAATGTGAGAGACCACAAACATGCCGATAAGAAATCGTAGATTTAACCGTTTTGTTCCTCTAGTGTGTGGAGTGCCGCGATGTGACCAGGATAGCACACCAATCACTAACAGATTCCATTCACAAACAACAGAGTCCCGTCTGTGAACACGGGAAATCTTGCAAAATCTCTCGCATCAGACGTGACTTTAAAGTAAACTAACATAGCGGACGACCGACAAGAAGAAATGATGCTTATAGTGTATGGACTGCTTCTTAGAGAAAATTTGCGGGGGAAAAAAGGAAAATGTTTAGATGAAGTCGTGGAGACAGTATGAAGATGGATTTACATGTTACAGTGCGAGCTGGAGGTGAGTCTTCCGTCAGCTCGCTTTCTAAGTGGTTTTGTTTCACGTGATAATCTCTGGGTTCCCCCCACACAACAGGTTGTGTAAATATTCAACAAGTTGATTCGAGATTCGATCACTCTTAACACACCTTACATCACAGGAAAATCCGATAAGATAATCTGTAGAACCATCAAGATAATCGGGACTTTACCTAGGATTGTCGGAAGGGGAGAAATCGGCCCAAAATCGCCCCAAGGTTGTGTACCCAGCATTAGCTAGTTTTATCAAAACATGGATTTTGTCTGTGATCATCACCATGTTAGTTTATAAATATTATAAAATACTAAAAAAATTACAAATATACTGTACTTATAGAAATAGCCACCTTATTCATTCACTATAACACCTACTCATCCATCATGTCCCCAAAAGGTGCCTCAATTATTTCATTTGAACTTACTTTGGAACTGACCCTGTTTTAGACCGCAGCATACAGTACATTCACACGTTAGATTTACCTTACATTTACTCATTCACATCTCAACAAGCAAACCTTACATTCACTTTCACATGAAGGTTTTGCCTAATAATATCTGTCCTATTCACCAGATGTGCACCAGAAGTTAGGGTTAATGAAGCTGCCTTTTTTGAGGCTAGAAGTTGTCTTTTTTAATATTTATGCATGGTCTCAGAGAAATTAACACAAAAGTGTCATCTACAGTACAGAGGACAAAAACAAATCTTTTGGTCTCAGTACAATAGAATTTGAGGGTAAAGTAAAAAGGGCAATTTGATGAAGCAGGAAGAGTCACTGTGTTTTGTTTGTGGAGAACCAGAAAGAGATGGTAGATGTGCCCCATGGGGAATAAATCAACGGAAAATGAACAGCACCGGCTGCTTCCCACGCACACTCAGCTCTGTGTTATTGTACTGATGTTTATGCATTTAATTTGCTTAGCTATTTTTACTAATTGATAAGAGGAAGAGTGATCAAAATGACATTAGCTCCTAGGCTTTGGTTTCTGTGCAGACACATATTGCTTAAATGTGGATATTTTTACGAAATGGTCTTAAACATATTTTTAAGCTTAAGCAATGTATGAAAAACTTTTATACAGATATTTGTTGTCACTGTAAAGTTGAATCTACTACTTCTCATCTACTACTTTTAAGTACATGTTCACTAAACCTGAAATGTTGTAGTGACTTCAAAATGTTTCAGTGCTAAATGTTTCCTTTATTTACCTTGTTTTAAATTGTTCTGGGTTATGTACTTTATCTCTTGTTTTCTAAAAGAAATGTAGATAGCGTACTCCTTTCTTAACTTAACCTATACCCCCCCCACCCATACATTAATCCTGTTATGATCGTTGATTATTTTTTCAGCATTATTTACTTTCTTTGTTTGAGCAGAAATATACCAAAAAAAAATATTGTTAGCTAATTTGAAAAATTTTTAAGGGTTGTAACTGAGACTCCCACTTGTATATGCTCAGTTATTGCCTTTTTGAAAGTGACCTCATTAATACAGGAAAATGCTTTTGTTTACAAAAATACTATCATCAAGATAGCAGAATGGCCAGTTTTGAAGCCAGTGAGAGTGATGTATCTGATTGCATGTTATGCAAGGTGAGAATATGTGTAACCTTTTTATTTAAATTAGCACCAATTATTCCTTGTAATAATTCCCATTATAGTTTAATTAAGGAAACGTTTCTGTCTGTTATCGGATAGAGAGATTCTCATATGTGGGATCTCTGACTGACTCATAAGTCAATGGTGCTTAGATTATATTGGAAGAGATAAACATGCAGTGCATAATGGGTTGTAGCTGCAGTCCAGCATGACAGAAGTACCTGTTGTGCGCAAGTGTGCATGTATGTGTTTGAGTCCTATATTTGCCATATCCCAGAGTGTCCTTGTTATGTTTTCTTCTACTATCTGATTGAGTCAGAGACTGCAGGGTGCAGTGCATTCTGGGACGAATGCCACCCCTTTAGGGAACTGGTAAGGGACATTGTTAATTTGTTACAGAGGCAATCTTGATGTCTTTTATATTCCCCACCAGTCCCCAATAGATTTTGCATAGAAAACATGCATTTTGTTCTTTAAAATAACTTGTTCTTAAGAATTGTGCAGAATATTTTTTATATTATATTATATTATATTTATTTATTTATTTATTTATTTATTTATTTATTTATTTATTATTATATTATATTATATTATATTATATTATATTATATTATATTATATTATATTATATTATTCAAGTATTGATGCAAATCAATCAAATTTTTTTTTATTAAAAATGATATCTCAATATGGTTATACATTCCAGCAATTCACACATTGCTTTGGTACAACAGTATGCATTTCTGGCCAAAATCGTAACCCATTAATTGATTGTGAAGTTTACCCTGGCCTGTGCTATTGTTGTGGAATTATCTTGATACTCTTGAGCCGTCTGCCCTCATGTTCATGTAGAAGGGTTGAGATGATACCGTTACACTCTCTCTCTCTCTCTCTCTCTCTCTCTCTCTCTCTCTCTCTCTCTCTCTCTCTCTCACACACACACACACACACACACACACACACACACACACACACACACACACACACACACACACACACACACACACACACACACACACACACTCACACACACACTCACACTCACTCTATAATATATATATATACACACACTCACCACGGGTGTACCAGAAGCTGTACTGTCTCCGGCTTTCAATTAGGTTTGCCAAACAAAATGGCTCATCTAAAACCACCATTTTCTTCAGATGGCTTCACTGGTTGGAAGAACATAATTTTTCCCCTTGATTCTCCACAGTGGAAAAGCTTTCCTCAGGGGAAATGTTTCTTACCAGCTCTGCTTTAACAAAGAACATTAACATGCAGTAACACAGCACTGAAATTGAAGCATTTTGTCCTTCTAAGTTTGTTTAAATTTTTACTATGACGTGCACTTATTAAAAAATATTTATGTATATGTACAATGGGGAGAACAAGTATTTGATACACTGCCGATTTTGCAGGTTTGCCCACTTACAAAGCATGTGGAAGTCTGTAATTTTTTATCATAGGTACTCTTCAACTGTGAGTGACGAAATCTAAAACAAAAATCCAGAAAATCACATTGTATGATTTTTAAGTAATTAATTTGCATTTTATTGCATGACATAAGTATTTGATACATCAGAAAAGCAGAAATTAATATTTGTTACAGAAACCTTTGTTTGCAATTACAGAGATCATACGTTTCCTGTAGTTCTTGACCAGGTTTGCACACACTGCAGCAGGGATTTTGGCCCACTCCTCCATACAGACCTTCTCCAGATCCTTCAGGTTTCGGGGCTGTCGCTGGGCAATACGGACTTTCAGCTCCCTCCAAAGATTTTCTATTGGGTTCAGGTCTGGAGACTGGCTAGGCCACTCCAGGACCTTGAGATGCTTCTTACGGAGCCACTCCTTAGTTGCCCTGGCTGTGTGTTTCAGGTCGTTGTCATGCTGGAAGACCCAGCCACGACCCATCTTCAATGCTCTTACTGAGGGAAGGAGGTTGTTGGCCAAGATCTCGCGATACATGGCCCCATCCATCCTCCCCTCAATACGGTGCAGTCGTCCTGTCCCCTTTGCAGAAAAGCATCCCCAAAGAATGATGTTTCCACCTCCATGCTTCACGGTTGGGATGGTGTTCTTGGGGTTGTACTCATCCTTCTTCTTCCTCCAAACACGGCGAGTGGAGTTTAGACCAAAAAGCTCTATTTTTGTCTCATCAGACCACATGACATTCTCCCATTCCTCCTCTGGATCATCCAGATGGTCATTGGCAAACTTCAGATGGGCCTGGACACGCGCTGGCTTGAGCAGGGGGACCTTGCGTGCGCTGCAGGATTTTAATCCATGACGGCGTAATCTGTTACTAATGGTTTTCTTTGAGACTGTGGTCCCAGCTCTCTTCAGGTCATTGACCAGGTCCTGCCATGTAGTTCTGGACTGATCCCTCACCTTCCCCATGATCATTGATGCCCCACGAGGTGAGATCTTGCATGGTGCCCCAGACCGAGGGAGATTGGCCATCATCTTGAACTTCTTCCATTTTCTAATAATTGCGCCAACAGTTGTTGCCTTCTCACCAAGCTGCTTGCCTATTGTCCTGTAGCCCATCCCAGCCTTGTGCAGGTCTACAATTTTATCCCTGATGTCCTTACACAGCTCTCTTGTCTTGGCCATTGTGGAGAGGTTGGAGTCTGTTTGATTGAGTGTGTGGACAGGTGTCTTTTATACAGGTAACGAGTTCAAACAGGTGCAGTTAATACAGGTAATGAGTGGAGAACAGGAGGGCTTCTTAAAGAAACAGGATGAGAGCCGGAATTCTTACTGGTTGGTAGGTGATCAAATACTTATGTCATGCAATAAAATGCAAATTAATTATTTAAAAATCATACAATTTTCTGGATTTTTGTTTTAGATTCCGTCACTCACAGTTGAAGAGTACCTATGATAAAAATTACAGACCTCTACATGCTTTGTAAGTGGGCAAACCTGCAAAATCGGCAGTGTATCAAATACTTGTTCTTCCCACTGTATATGTATGTATGTATGTATGTATGTATGTATGTGTATATATATATATATAATATATTCACACACACGCACATTTCTCATCCCCTCTATTTTTCTTTCTCTCTACGCATTCTGTATGTAGGTAGGATGTTGTACCTATCATTACAGTTCCTGGCTGCTCTCACTACAGATTAGTCTGTGACACTGCTTTGATGCTTTTGTTTTTTTTTTGTTTTTTTACTCATACTACATTTATCAGATTGTCAGATGTGGTCCACACTGGCGTCATCATTTTTGACTGGCCACAGATATGCAATATATAACTTTTTTTAGAATTTTTTTTTTTTTGAATTATTATTATTCCTTCAGTTTAAGTATATGCAAAAACCTGAGGGATATTAATTGTTTAGATAATTTCTAGTTCAGGGGGACAAATAAGTCCCCAGCTTCAAATGTATCTCAGAATACACAAACCACTGATATGCACAAAGCAAACATATTTTATGTTTAAAAGCACTGCTCACCCAATCAAAAGAGGGTGCAGGGAGACAGTGACAATTTTGTAGAGACATATACAGGTTGTGATTGGTTAGCACTCCCTCTCGGGCCCATCTGATTGGTCGAGAGCTCTCCGTGGTGCTGAACTCAAGAACAATAGTGCTGTAGTAGAGTGTCTGGTGCCCCCAAGGACAGATTATCAGGCCCTCTTCACTCTTCCTCATAATTTGTCCTGAAAGGATGGGGCTTCCACCAATTGCACGGCATGAGTCTGTTGCGATTTCATGGAGAGATGATTTTGATGATTTCAGTGAATTGGTTTGGGTTAATCCTCTTTTGTTTGACCCCCTACCACATGCCCACTGACACAAAACTGTGCTCTTTGAGTCAGTTCATTTTGGTGATTCTTTGTCTGCATGAGTGCAAAAATCATTATCTGAACATCTTTGTGAAAGAGTAGTTGTAATGTTAATACTTTATATAGTCCCCTGAACAACCTTTTTTAGTTGTATTCACCACATTTCACAGAACCGTCTATTACATTTTAATACAAACCATTATTTCCAAAATCTGTTACTAATCTGGATATACAGAATTTGTTATCAATGTTCAGATTCTGTTTGCTTTACACGTCCAGTCCAGACAGCTGTCCAATCTGCCTCAGGCTGTTTGTATATAGCAAGTAAATTCAAGCACATGTACTGAGAGAAAATTAACCCAATTATGCCCCTTAATCAGTACCCTGCTCCCATCCAGACGAGAGTAATTGTAGGCTGTGTTCAGCACTTTGAAATTGAGGGCGGAAGAGGCCCCTGTCATTTTTGGGGGTCCAAGACGTCATATAAAGGTTCAGCCAATTACTGTAATCAGCTCCAGACAGCACAGTGTGTTCCAGTCATGGAAGAAATGAGAAAGGAAACAGAATTTCTGACTGATCTTCTGTCCTCTCCTATATTGAGATGACTGAATGTTGCCATTCATCTGAAACACTGAAACTGAAATATTAAATAATTTGAAGTATAAATATTGATGTTTCAATATGCTTGAATGATTAAATATCTAAACTTATAAACACATAACTGTAAATTATACATACATACATTTATGTGAAACATTAGACCTATACAAATGTGTTTAATGTTTAATATTGTAAAGAAAATTGTTTTAATATAATTATTTTACATAGTAATAATAATAATAATGATGATGATAATAATAATAAAACTCACCTTTGTTTATATTTATATCTTTATAAGCTATAAAGATTTTATATTTTATTAAGCAGGAATCCATAAAGTAAATGAAACCCATTTGGTCAGAACATTCACCCAAATTTAGTACTATTACTGTGTGTGAATGAATGAATAAATGTGTGTGTCTGTGTTTATGTGAGTTGGAAGGTTTTGTTGTCTGCATGTACTACATTGGATGTTACTCTTAATGAGAATGGAAATGTATCTGGCAGTGCATTTGTATAGTTATGGTTCACAGCTTCTGTCTTTGCCCGTAATGCATTCAGTGCTATTTTCATTTCTTTCTCTCTTTTTTTTTTTTGCACTATAGTACACTACGCAGAACACACGTTAGAGCGTTAGAGATTAACATATTAAAGGGAGATTTCAAAAACACATTACACTGAACGTCTTGTGTTCTTTCTGTCGTTGACTGCTTTCTCCAGGAGATTGTCTTTGAAGCAAGGAAGGGGGAGGAGAAGAGAGAGCAATGCCTTGTGGGGCTAATGAGTGGAATCATAGCCGTTTGTGTAGCAAGTTTTGTTGATTAGCTAATATTTGATTTTTCCGCCATTTGTGCCTCGCAGGACTTTAACTCATTGAGTTTGTTCAGGGAAAACAGCAGTGACTTTTGAAAGCTCAGATTACAGTACCTTGAAAATGAAATTGAACCTGAAGATTTTTTGAAAGTCATGCTTTTTTTGCAAAAAGCCTATTATCATTCCAAAGTTGCCCTTAAGAGTTACATTTTAGGTTTACGTTCAGAAAAAACAGCACCACAGTTGATAAAGCAATGGATTGCTTGACAAATACGGTCTTGCCACTGTCTCATTTAGAAAAGCAGGGCAGCGGTATATGTGACTCTTGAAGGACATCATTGCAATGGATAGCGCATAATGTGTTTTACACAATTTGTGTATTAAAGAAGCCTTTTTCTTTTCTTTCCTTTTTTGTTTTCATTCAGATTTTTTTCATAAAAGCTTGACATCATGAAGTAACAAAATATAGATTTTCAATTTTGGTTTTATTTAGCAAAGAAACACCTTGTTGAATGCAGTGACTGTGTTAGCAATGTGAGATAAGATTATGAGAAAACTTAGCTGGGAATGGTCTGGAAAGAGAGAATAGGAGAGAGAAACACATCTCTGCTTTTGTTTCACTCGATTTCTGACAGTCACTTTGCCGCTGATTCTGAAGCTGTCCCTTTGTGACTGTGACAGCTGAATAGACTCAGATAAACAAAAGGGCTACGTCTGCACTTCACTGCAACTTTGACTGCAGCTCCACTGGGAGATTCCAACCCTCCTCCTCTGATTTTCTTTACCCTTTTGAGGCTTGTGACGAACTGTGCAGCTGCAAGATTTTCTTCGTCTAAATATTGAGGAATTTGGACATTGCGTCCCTTTGATAATGGAGATTGAATGTGAAATTTTACACTACCGTTCAAAAGTTTGGGGCCAATAAGTATTTTTCTTTTTTTCTTTTCTTTTTAAAATTTTGTTCATGCTTTAAAGGTGCAGTGTGTAATATTTATGACGATCTATTGACAGAAATACAATATAATATACATAACTATGTTTTCAGATGCCACTAAAATTTACACAGTGCACCTTTTAATTGATGCTTTAATCCAGCAAGGATGCATTAAATTGATTAAAAGTGACAGCAAAGAATTCTGTTACAAACAGCTTCAGTTTCAGTAAGGTAAAACTATTGTCAAACATTTATATCAATATATTTATATTTATTATTTAAATTTTCCTATGGTTTTAACAAAAATACCACAGCTAAAACAACGGGACTAACTAATATAAAGTTAAAACATTAATAAAGACAAGTAAACAGTAATAAAATAAGAACAAATAAACAAATTAGCAATAGCACAAATAAATACAACTGAACAAAGTTGTAATCAAATGCAAAATAACACTGCATAGTTTTCTTTTTTCATAAATAAAACAGAATAATCCTTATTAAATTTATTTATTCAGTTATTCAGTTATTTAGTTATTCAGTCAAGATCAGTGAGTGATTTTCTTTTTCTATTGTTCTTTGATTAATGTTAATGACACAGACTGCAGCAGAATTATTAGGGTGCTGTCACTTTAAGACCTCATGCAGGATCCAATATACTGTTATTAGGGATGCACCGAAATGAAAATTCTGGGATGAAACTGACACCGAATATTCAGGATGTGCTTGCCTGAAAACCGATTAATAATTAATTATCAATTAATTATTCAAGCTTATTTAATAATCAACACTCAAATAGCTAAAACTGAGTAAACATTTAAATTGCACGTAAGGCAGTTTTTATATATATATATTTTTTAAATATCAGAATTGTTTCTATTCCAGTTTGTTGGTGAAATATAAACATTTAAAAGACAATAACCAATAATTCCCTTTTTTCATGACAGATTTATTCAAACATACATTAAATAATGAAGACATCACTAACAGGTTAAGTACAAATAGAATGTAATACAGTGCATATATTTAGCAAAATGCTCTTCTCTAGAGTTATTTTTTAGCTAACTAATGAGTTTATTGACACTGAATAGCATTCATGTGGTAAATGTAATGTTAAAGGGTTAAAACCCATAAGACATTCGTTCATCTTCGAACACAAATAAAGATCTTTTTAATGAAATCTGAAAGCTTTCTGTCCCTCCATTGGCAGTCTATGCAACTACCACTTTCAAGCCCCAGAAAGGTAGTAAAGACATCATTAAACTGGGTAAACCTCAATTCTATAAAGCAAAGCGAGTGCAAAATATTTATCTCCAATGCAAATTCACACATCAACGTCTGTTCTTGCATCAACACAACATGTACTAGAGCCTGACCGATATGGATTTTTGGGGGCCGATAACGATATTAGGGAGTAAAAAAAAGTTCTATATCGATATATCGGCCGATATTCTTTGTGTATATTATAGTACAGTACCAGTCAAAAGTTTGGGCACACTTTCCCATTGGTGTGTCCAAACTTTTGACTGGTACTGTATATAGAATACATTATATACATAAACAGAATATAGATACATAAACACGTGTTTTGCAATGATCACTCAAATGTGGTGATCAAACACTTATAATGATGTGACAAAGATATGTAATGGAGGCAGGGTATTTAACAATTTAACAATAAACTTTATTATCCAAAATGAATTCAACACATAACCGACTGTGTTTATGAGGATACTCGCCGAGACAGGCATTTTTACTTCATTTTGCATGCACGCGTTTAAGCTCAAAAGAAAGAGAAAGAGAACTGAATTGGGCGGTGCTGTCAGCGTGGCTCTGTGTGTGCGCACTAGAGCTGCACGATTCTAGATAAATTGAGAATCACGATTTTTTTGTTTAAAATTGAGATTGCGATTCTCCCACGATTCTGAAGAAAAAACATTAGACAACTAAACAAAATAACATAATTTACTAGAGGTTCTGACAAAATGTTCATTACTTCAGTCTGTTTAAAAAATACATTAATTTGAACGAAATAATTTAAAAAATAATTTGAATGAAGGAGTCATGTCTCATTCAGACATGTTTCATTATTGGATGTATCATCGTTTGTGAATGAATCTCTTGAATGAATGATTCAGTGACAAACACTTTTTAAACAGTCACCTGTCACCACCTACTGGCGTAATAAGCGATGATTTGTATGTTACTACATAGTGTCAAAACACTTTCAAAAAGGTGATTTGCTCTATTTTGATCTCAGTGTTCATAACCAAACTATAAACTTATATCCCAGTACAAATTTGTCCCCCTGCTATTTAAATGTTTGTAACACATAAATAATGAAATATGTGGTTGAAAAGACTGTGAAGCTGCTTATCTGTACATTACATGGCAGCTGCTCTCTCTCCAGATCAGCGGCAGCGCGAAAGCAGATTTGAATGAAAGTCCCTGAAGTCTTTGTTTTAAACTGTTTCACGTCACAAGTGACGATTCCGCTATGTCTATTACCATGGCCGTTTAACGTCACAAGCGTCAGCGGAGCATGAGCAGCGTGTGTTTTCGCTGCCCCTATCAATGAATGAGAGCGTTCACATCGGAAGCGTGATGGCCAACTCTCTCATTCATTAACATGGGCAGCGAAAAAATATGCGCTGCTCACGTTCCGCTGAATCGTTGTCATTTAGAAATAAGATTGCGTGGTTGTTTGAATCGAGATAGCGATCTTTTAATGATTAATCGTGCAGCTCTAGTGCGCACAGAAAACAGCACGTGAGTTAGTCCTCTTGCGCTTGATGGGTTAGGGACTTAAAAACACATGCAAATTATAAACTTTCATTCTATTTATTGTATCTATTAACGCAATTAATACGCAAATCAAATGTGCTCTGAACCGGGGTGTAGCTGCCTGTACGGATCACGGATCAACTTCGATCCCTATACTTCGCATTGCACATCCTGCGATGTGACTATCGTGGATGCGTTATGTTCTGTAAACAAAAAAAAAACGAAACTGTGGCATATACGCCGATGCCGATATATCTACGACAGGCTCATATCAGCCGATAAAATCAGGCAGACCGATAAATCGGTCGGGCTCTAATGCATACGTCTTGGTGCTCTAGTGAACATGTGTTGGAGATTAATATTTTGTTGATAAAGTGGTACATTGTTTTTTTTTGCGGAAACAAAACACTCGTTTGTGTTGCGTACAACAAAGTTGTAGTTGCGTAGGCTGTAAATGGAGGGTCAGAAAGCTCTCAGGTTTCATTAAAACGATCTTCATTTGTGTTCTGAAGATGAACGAAAGTCTTACGGGTTTGGAACGACATGAGGGTGAGTAAATGAAAACAGAATTTTCATTTTTGGGTGACATTGTATAACCTACAAGCTGTTTTATTGACTTCTTTCCCCGGTTGAAAGACTGATTGAGCAATTACATGAGACTGGATTCATTTTGGTAAATTGTAATGTACAGTATCTTTCAACATACCTTCTGATGTTCACCCATGTTTATTTTGAGATGTAGTAAAGAGACTTTTTAAGATTATTGGATGGCAGTTGCGCTACGCATGTTTAGTGAAGTTTTGTTCACGCAGCGCATCAACAGAAAACATCACAGACTAAAAGATTTTAGATTTAAGAAACCATATCATTACAGATTAAAATCAAGAAATTAATATTGTCAATCCAAAACTAGTGTCCACACAGCTGGCATGTTTAACTGTTGCAGCTTATTCATGTTGTGTGTAGGGGTTGAACGACTTAAGATTTTTTAAAGTCGAAGTTTATGTGATGAAAGTCGAGTCGACGTCGACTAGTCGCCGATGACGTCATTAATGAACAAATAAGCCTGAACCTTGAATTTTTTTTTTGTGTGCACAACTATGGCATATGACACAGCGCTGCCCAAAAGGTTATTGCTCCTACATAACAGCTTTTGTTTATCAATTCTTTTGTCTTTGGGTCGTTGTATTTCTCACATATTTCTGCTCGTTTTAAATCAGATACAGATAAAGTAGCCCAGTAAAGATTAGGCTACATTTATATTAATTCATAGTGAGAGAGAAAGCGATTGCGTGTGAATTAATTCTACCTGACAGCGTCTCTCTACTTATAGTGAAGCTGTGGGTTTTAGTTATCAAGAAATATATGCTATTTTATTGATAAATCACATAACAGTGTTGACAATACATTTCTGCGCTATTGAATGATTCTGTGTGCGGTGCTCATGATCTCCGCGTGATGTGCACGCGTTACAATGCAGCACGCATACGTTTAGAACGTCGATTAACTTGCGTGTACAATAAGCTGTTTAAAACGTGCATTCTCCCGATCAATTTTGAGCATCCAGATGGCATAATCAAACATGTCTTGTGGGGAATTCTCTGAGTATGCATTTATTTGTCATTTAATTGTTGGAAACGGAGCGTGCATGTCAGGAAATGGCTTATCCTGTTGCGCCCTCTATAGGCCAGCGACTAGTTGGCGTCAAGCTTAAAGTGTCATGGCAGAGCATTAAAGTCGACTAGTCGATTAGTCGACTAGTCTGTGCAACCCCTAGTTGTGTTTACAAAATAGATGCTTAACATAGTCAAAACGTGCCATCGGAGAAGCGCTAATAAAATGTCTGTTTCAGTCACTGATTTCAGCCCTCCTGAAATCGAAAATAACAGTTTCAGCTGATAATTTTCGGTAGCCGAAATTTCGGTGCATCCCTAACTGTTACACGTTTTCTTTCTCAACTGTTTACGTTCACTTAAGACAAAACCGACTGTGCTTACGGGGATATTTTGACATCATTTTGTGTGTATTTGTTCGTTCAAGCACAAGAACATGCGTTCGAGAACTGAGAGGCAGCTCTCTGTGAGCACGCTTTGGATGTGTGCGCAAAGAAAACAGTGCACGGCGCGAGTGCTGAATTGAGTTCTCTTTCACGTTTTCTTCCGCTTCAAAATGGTTTGCAACCCCATTAAAATGTCCACACAGGAATGGATAAGCAGAATCTAAATTTTAATTTTATAACAAGTATCTGATTCCTGACCTTAAGTATCCTAATCCAGAATTGGAATCGATTTTCGATTTCCAAACCTAGCCTGAACATTCTTCAGGTTCAAAATGATATGATGGTGAGTAAATAATGAACTTTGATTTTTGGATGAATTATTCCTTGAGATAGTCAAATAAATGTACCCACTAAGTAAAAGTGTATAATGGCATTAAACAATTTGAATGGCCACAAACTTTTGAGCATAGTGAACTTTTAAAAATTTTCTGTAAATGTACATCAGTGTAAATGTGTAATACTAAGCAAGCAATGTTTTCTGCTCTCTGATGAATAACTTGTACAGTCTTTGACTGGAAAAGGTCAGCACAAAACCCCTACTTTTAGATAGATACTCCGAGCAGATAAACAATCCTTTTATCTCATCCCACCTTAACTGCTATACAGGCCGGTCCGCTGTCAGTCGAAACAGAGAGAACATGGCTGCCGTTCCTGTCTCTCTGCGGTCTTCATGCTCTAAAGTGAGTGTTATGTAAATCAGGCTTCAGAAGTAATTAAGTTACAGAGCACCTTTGACCAGACCTGCACAATCCAGTCTGGTCTAGTTCTGACTGCTGCCTGACATATAAAAACGGATGTTACAAATATAGATTGTTGTCATGCAGCTGGGAACTTTATTTCATGACCTAAATGATGATAGTTAATTAAACTCAAATTATAAGGCAAAAAAAAAAAAAAAACATGCACGAGACAGTAATCGATTTGGATGAAATGTATTTGAGCCTGCATGCATTTGTGCAATTATGTAATGTATTTTCATGTTAGTTCCTTCACCTTTGAACCTCAAAGTAGATACTAATGATGCAACAGACAAAAGCTGAAATTATATGAACAGTAAAGAAAACAAACAAGCTCCTACAGACGCTCACCTAGACCACACTTTACTCGTAAATGCCATATTTAATTTGACAACAATATTGTGAGATTGTACTGTGGTAAATGTTTGGTACAGCAGTGCTTTTTACTACTGATATACCATGCAACCATAATTTTTGAGTGGACACATTTTTTTTTTTCTTCTTTTTTCAAAAGAAATCTCTTATGCTGACCAGGGCTGCATTGATTTGATTAAAAAGAAAAAAGAAGAAGAAAAAAAATCAAGACACGTGATCCTTCAGTAATCATTCTAATATGCTGATTTGGTGCTCAAGATACATTTCTTATTATTAACAATGCTGAAAACAGTTGTTCTGTTTAATATTTTTTGTGAAAACCTATATATTATAAATGCCTTTACTGACACTTTTCATAAATGTAATGTATCCTTGCTGAAAAGTTTATTTAGTACAAACACTTCCAGACCCCAAACTTGTGAACTAGTGTTTTTAGAAGGTCTCTGACAGCCTTGCTTTTGTTAGAAATTTAAATGTCTATTCTGATTCTGATATTCTGACACAATCTTATAAACGTGTCTCTAAATACAAACTGTTCTTTTGTTTTTCCTTTTTTTATGATAATATAAACTGATTTATAAACAAACTTTTAAACAGCCTGTTGTGGACTGGACTAAAAAAAACAAAAAAAACACGTTTTCTATTCAGGTGCACTGAGGGGTAGAGGAAGGGGGACAGCCAGAAACGACACTGTCAATCTTCTCTTTGAAAAACTACATGCGCAAAAGCAGGCAATCAAGCCGGCGTGTGGAGCTTCACACATGAGTGGCTTCCTCTTCCTCGTCCTGCCCATCTCAACACAGAGCCAATCCAGAACAGCCCACACGGCAACCACACACTCACCCAGCTCTCTGGGTTTATCCATCAGCTTTAACCTGGCTGTAAGGGATATGGTGGTGGTAGTCATCCTTTGTTTGGTGGCTGTTGGCCCAGACTGAAGGAAGAGAATGATTTAGACTCAGGTCATAGAATAATATATAATATTCGGTTTATGTCTGCATTCTCCCATCATTCCTCTTCACTGAGCAGCAGTCTCAAACTCTGCCCCCACACTTTTTTCCATATAAGCCCACATTTTGCATTAGACATAACATATTCTATTTAGTTAAATTATATGGTCAATAATGAATTGTTCTTTAATTTGGTGCTACATATTTAAAATGCTTTATATACCATATATAAAGCATGTATATTAGGGCTGCACGATATTGGAAAAAAAGGACATTGCGATTATTTGTTTTTCTGTGATATATATTGCGATATGAAAATAATTTATCCAGATGAATAGCTCTATTTGGAAATAATTAATCCTTCTAGAATGATTGGGATGATTTTGTAGGGGAGTAAATCTGCATAGAAAATAATAAACAAATTACAAGCATAGATAAATACAGTAGAACAAAGATACAAATAATAATCTGCTTTATAGCCTATGTTTTTCAGGTAAGTCTAACAGTATTTAGGTACAGAAATTAAATAATTAAATGTAAAATAGCACTGCATAGTCTTCACTGTATAAATGAAATATAATTAATTTTTTTTAAAGATATACGTTGTCTCTCGTGACAGTTAGCGGAAGTTGGAGATTACAGTTTGTAAATTTTTAATATTGATATTTTTCGTACACAAACGCATCTATTCGCTTCAGAAGGCCTTTATTAACCCCCTAGAGCCGTGTGGATTACTTTTATGATAGATGGATGCACATTTATGGACTTCAAACAGAAACAGCCATTCACTGCCATTATAAAGCTTGGAAGAGCCAGGACATATTTGAATATAACTCCGATTGTATTCGTCTGAAAGAAGAATGTCATATACACCTAGGATGACTTGAGGGTGAGTAAATGGGGTAGTTTTCATTTTTGGGTGAACTATCCCTTTAAAGCTACAAAAGTGATTTTCTTTGTATTTTGTTGTTTTATTAGCATTAATGACTGCAGGTATATTATCAGCGGGAGTATTAGGCTGCTACCACTTTAAGAGCTAATGCATGGATCCAATATAATGATACACATCCATTTTCTTTCTCAAGTTCACATAAGCCATAAGCAAATGTGTTTACGAGAATACTCTCCAAGACAGGCATTTTGACAATATTATGTATGTGTCCGCATAAGTGCGAGTCTCAGGTTTCTATGGGAACCGGAGCTTCTAACGGCAGCTGCAGTGATGCAATGACTTTACCAATCAACGATTGGCTCTTTTACTTAGAAGGTGGGACATATTCCGCCATATTGCACTTTGCAGTTTCTCACATTCATAAGTAATAGTAGTGAACTATCTATAGTTTTGCTAGCGCCAATGTGCACATTCCGATATTGATGCTAAAACGATATATCGTGCAGCCCTATATATACAGTGACTATAATCATTGGGGCATGTAAAATAAACCTAGACATTGACTAGGACCAGGACATTAAGCATTATAAAAAAATGTTTGTTTGTTTGTTTATTTATTTATTTACTCTCTCTCTCTCTCTCTCTCTCTTATATATATATATATATATATATATATATATATATATATATATATATATATATATATATATATATATATTTTATTTTTTTTTTTCCCAGTTATTTTTTTAGTCTAACCAAAAAAATACGAATTTGGGGCACATTTAGACAATGCAGTCAGGCAGTAGGCTACTGCAGAGAGATTGAGAGTGAGCAAGAGAGAGACAGTGGGGAGGGGGAGACATTCTGAAACGAGGTGATTATGGGCCGCCTGGGGACTCCTTCTGTCTGGTACCCATGAGAGAACGGGTTAAGAACACTTAGCCCGGGGGGGTGTAGGGGGGGCTATATAGACAGGGTATAGAAGGGGGGGGGGGGGGGGGTATATGAGAAATAGGCCTTCCTCTCTCCTCTCTGGAGTTAGGTCCCTTATGGATAATATGGACTTCTGAGAGTCTTTGCAGGGTCATTGTGTTTGACACTGGTTTGCCGAGGGGCTTGCGCACTGCTGCTGGCCTGGTGCCAGTTCCTGTGAGGAAGGCCCCAGCAGTGGATCTGTCAGACGCATCTGTCTTTCTGTCTCTTACAGTTTATTGAACATGTTCACAGTCATATCTACAATCTGCATTTAATCTGTAAATTCATTAAAGTGTCATTAATGCAATGAGAAACAGGTTTGTTGTAATTCTGAAGCATGATTTAAAGATAAGTCTATAGCTAATTTGTCTTAACAAATATAATTAATAATACTTGATCAAATTTAAAGCTAAAAATAAAATCTGCCATGGCAAAATATGGTGCTAGTGTGTTTATTTTTATTAGTTTTTATATAGTTGTTTATTTTCAAATAGTACAAGCAGTATTTATTTTTTCATACATACATAAATATATACATATATTTGTATTCCCAAAACAGTTAATAGCAGTAAATATTTTACACACAGGTTTTTTTTTGTTGTACTTTTTGTAGACTAATATCAGGATTGATGTTGACAGGCATATAAATTGCCCATCATTGTCATTACAATTAATGTTCTTTAAATGAGGAAACGCATTTCCCAGTGCCACAGGGCGTTATAGTGGCCCACTCCCTGGGGAATGAGATCTAGGCTGTTCTTACAGGCTGATGAACTAAAGCAGCAGTTTCCACTTCCTGAGGTTTTCTGAAGAACCGGTGTGTGAATGATAACCTACAGTGCAGTATGTTTCTATATATTTATGGACATTCGCATCCATTCCGTTTTAAATTACAGATATATTTCATGGGTATTTTTTTCATCTTCGTTCCAGGAATGCTTTACACTCTAAAGTTTGTTACTTCCTTGTTTTTGTGTCTCATTGATTTCTGTTTGCAAAGTGTGCAAGAGTTCTGAAGCATAATATACTGAGGAGTTTAATGTAGGCAGAACAAATAGAGGCAAAGGGAAGTGTTTACTGTTCTGAAGCCTTGATTTGTATTCTTCAGCTCTCTGGAGAAAATTCAGCAGAGCCCTTTGTCGTTTTAAAGGACGGCAGCGCTTTGTTTTTGCCGCTGGGTACAGCTGCTTACAAGTGGACAACCAATCACAGCATAGTGTCCTACACATAGAAGAAGCAGGTTTTGTGATTTTGTTTGATGCATGAAATGACTGTAGGTCTGTTTGCTGATGGGGCAATATTTATTTGAGAATACCGAATGACTTACATTTGACAAAGAGAAGTGTAAAATGAAGCATAGGTCTGCAGCAGCCTGTCAGTTTATTCCCAAATGACCTTTTCTCAGCCCTGTTAATTGTTCTTACACAACAATTTTTTGCCTGTCCAATCCTATTCACTTACCTAAACGAAGAAAACACATTGACTTTAATATGTGTAATTTATCACAAACACTCTGAATCCTTCTGTAAATTAGTTTAACATTTTGATTAATCTCAGCGTGTGCGATCTCTCATGTCAGAGCGTCAATTATTTCCTCTAACTGGTGGAATATGGTACAGGCTTTATGAGGAATTATGGAAAGCCTAGAAGACAGCTGTCTTTAACACTTATGAATCTTGTGCACGCACATACACGGCCTTTAAGTCTCTATAATCACTAATCATTCATAACCAATAATATGTCAAACTTGATTCAGTAGAATCTTCATATTGTTTTACGACCTTTCATTGATTCCCAAGCAGGAAAGATGCGATGCACGAAATGCAGAGATTGAGATTCAGCCGTTTCTTTTTTACACGCAGATGAATGGATGTACAGATGAATGGAGAGATATCAAGGGAATAGATGCCCTTGGTGATCAATATCCTTTATCAGTGTCACCTGCTCTTTCTCTTTGGAAATGAACAGGCTATTTGTATTTAATGGTGTTTCTTGGGCCGTGAGCTTATTGACAGGTACAAGTCATGAATATATCCCTGTGGAGGGTAAAGGTCATTCTGTTTATGTTTGTCGAGCAGAGCTAATGTGTTTTTGAGGTGTTGTCTGCTTGTAGGAGACAAAGTGTGTCCTGTTTGTCCTTTTGTGTCTGTAGTTTTAAAGTTAGAACATAGGATACCTGCGCAAGAACTCTGATGCAAATTCATATGCTCCCGCTGTACATACTTAACGTGATCTTGCATTAGTGTGGCGGTGGTAGCAAACCTCTGTACTTTAGCGGTTGATTGTCACATTCATGTAGCTAGCTATGTACAATTTTGATACCTAACAAACTAATTTCATCAGCTTGCATAGCTGGAAGCATTTAAATCATGTACTTGCTTAGAGTTAGCTTTGGGCCAGTGTTATTCGATCTTTCCAGGTCAGTTTTATGTGTTTTCCAGTACTCCTTGGTTTATGAAAACTGTATTTACAGTTATATTGCCAGGGAAATTATGATATGATGAAAAAAAAGTCCTGGAGTAATTCTTCATCTTCTACAACTGCACAGCAAATGATTTGTGCTTTTATTCTCGCCTCTGCTCTAGACTCTGCGTATTGGGTTTGTGTTTGTTATATTTGTGAATATTACATTAATTTAATGACCCATGCTGTTTTCACAGATTTCTTGTATTGTTTTTTTGGCTTTTCCTTTTTTGAAAACTTAGCATTTAATGTTTACTCCTACCTGTCCAAGTACATCCCATTTACATGATATATGCACTTTGTTGTTGTTTACTGTGATAATACAGCATTTGCATTCGAAATATAAATGCAAATGCACATGGAAATCAAGTTTCTTTATTTGACCTCAGTAAGTGCACTCAGTTGTTAACAATAATGTGTACAGTGTTATGATGGCCCTCAATTGTATACTGGAATTGTGCATTTGTGTAGTGCAAAATATCTTTCCTCTGTCTCCAATATAACCTTTCAATTGAATGTTATAAAACAGTAATCCTACTAACAGGAGATCGCTCTCTCTTTCTCTCTTGGAGAAACATGTGAAATGCAAATGAAGGGGGTTGGAAAATAAATATTAAATTTGGGCTGTGGCACTAAATGCCTGTCTTATCTGGTTCAAGTGGAAAATGATGGGCCAAGCCCCACTGCCCTCCACCGACATGTCTCCACGGCAACACCAAGGCAGCTGAAAAATGGCACCCAGACATAGATGCCCCTTCATTAAATATCAGCACAGCAGCTGACAGCAGAGATAATGGCCAATAACACTGTATTATGTTGAAAGTAAATGAAAAGCTCATGGGACTGGCTGTCATGCCTCAGGTAAGAATACATACTGACCCAAAGAACAAACGTATATGAGCACTCCTATGAATAACGCTGCCTTTCTGCATAACTCACAATCCACTGCTCACAAACAGAGAGTTGGTGTTCGATTTATGGCTATATGCTTTAAGAATACAGTGCTATATCATTAATATGTTGGATCAGACTGTTAATGCACATTTTTTACTATTCATTTTAGTTTTATATTATTTTTTTTAATAAATTTAAAAGGCAGCCATCATGTGCTGTTCATTGTTAAAATGGCAGCCATCATTTTCCTCCTTTTTGTTTCATCGTGATCTGTTGTTTCTCCCTTGTGACGTTAAATTCACTGACATCTGGGCTTTTCATTGGTTGCGTAGACTAACAAACGAGTTCTCTTGTGTGTGCCGACATTTCTGATGATTATCTGTCTTCTATTCCATTGGAGGAATCTCTCCTCTCCTCTTTGGCTCGTCGGATCTCATTTTGAGGTGTATTTTAGCTTCACTCACCCCCTGTCTTACAACTGAGATGACAGTATCTTTTTCCTTTGATACCGTGCTTGTTCTAGTTTTTCAGTGCTTTTCTTTTGCCGTTTTCAGGATTAGGATTTTGTTGTAATGGCACTATGTGCCATTACACCAAATTACAGCGGCAGGAACAGAGCCTTTTAAAGGGAAATGTCACTATAGCTCTGCATTGTAGATACAGTAAAAAAAAAAGTGACATTTTCAGGCAATGTACATCCTACAGAAGTTTCCTCCAGTGCATGTTGAGTCCTTGTGATTAAAAAATGTGTGTGATGCATCATTAGTGACATCATTACTCGTAAAGCCAACAACATCTCCAATGGTGCAAAAAATGCAGCTTCAGTTTTTTCCATAGGACCTTTTTGATGTCCTTGAAAACAATGACAATCATGTCTTAAGTCTGTGGATAAAAATTAATATTGATTAATATTGGTACATAACATTAAAGTACATTAATAAAAAGGTCAGCTGTTACTACAACATTTACTTTCATGCTATTAATGTACTGTACATATACATTTTAAAATTAAATTGTATATATACACTACTTTTATTCAACAACGATAGCTGCATTAAATTGATCAAAAGTGACAGCAGAGACATTTATAATGTTAAAGATTTGTATTTCGTATAAACGCTGTTCTTTTCTATTTATCGATGAATCCTGAAAAAAAAAAAGTTATGCAGTACAACCCTTTTCAATTTTAATATAAATAAGAAATGTTTCTTGTGCACCAAATCAGCATATTAGAATTATTTCTTAAGGATTATGTGACACTGAAGACTGGAGTAATTGTTGGTAAAAATTCAGCTTTTCATTAAAATTTCAGCAAAATTCATCACAGGAATAATTTACAATTTAAAATATATTCATATAGGAAGCAGTTATTTTAGATTTTAATATTTCACAATTGTGCTGTACATACTGGTGAACATACAGTAAGAGACTTCTTTCAAAAACATTACAAATCGTACTTATCCCAGATTTTATACATTTTTATATCTATATAAATTGTAGTATTAATTGTAGTAAAAGTTTTTATTAGTGCGCTTCAAGTTAGATCTATTCTAGATTACAGAAGCAACTTTATTTCAGGAAACCACAAACCCTTAATGGCTTTACATCAACTACAATAAAAAACATGGTTATTTTTCTGATGTGATGACCATACAAATTGTTGCTTGAAATACACGATCAATGAATACCTTTACTGCTGTTGGACTGGTAGTTCTTCTTTGTTCTTGTTCTTGTTCTTGTTGTTGTTGTTCTTCTTCTTCTTCTTCTTCTTCTTCTTCTCCTTCTTCTTCTTCTTCTTCTCCTTCTCCTCCTTCTCCTTCTCCTTCTCCTCCTTCTTCTTCTCCTTCTTCTCCTTCTTCTTCTCCTTCTTCTTCTCCTTCTTCTCCTCCTTCTTCTTCTTCTTCTCCTCCTTCTTCTTCTCCTTCTTCTCCTTCTTCTTCTCCTTCTTCTTCTCCTTCTTCTCCTCCTTCTTCTTCTTCTTCTTCTTCTTCTTCTTCTTCTTCTTCTTCTTCTTCTTCTTCTTCTTCTTCTTCTTCTTCTTCTTCTTCTTCTTCTTCTTCTTCTTCTTCTTCTTCTTCTTCTTCTCCTCCTCCTCAGATGGTCCCTAAATCCTAGAGCGTCATACCTGTAATTGAAAATATGAGAAAAAATTTATGAAATACATTTAATGCCAGAGATCAAAAAGAGCTGGCAAATTTAAATTAGCTGGGTATGAAATTGCTTTCCCTGGATTGTGAAAGCAAATGCTTAAACAGTATCCCGAAGCTTTTCAAAAGCAGAATAACAATTTCAATGGAATGGGGAGCAGAAATTCTTGTCATTTCAAGAGCTGATATGCATGTAGTTTCACTTTTGCTGCACTAAAATGAGGTAGGAGAGGAGATAATACCCTCATCGCTGACAGATGGGCTGATAGAACATGGCCTTTAACAGACTAGATTGTATACTGTTATCTTTTCATTTCTCATCTCTCATTCTCAGGAGGAAAGGCTTTGCTGGTTTGGGGAAGTTAGTTTAATCTACCACTGTGTTTGAAAGATCTCATGCCACCATATTTGAAAGGAAAGTTGCTTAAAACGCTCAAGCCAGAGCTGCGGATAACAGCTTTATGATGAGTTTGATGCTGATTGTGTGTTTTAATGCATTACCCTTGAGAAATGTGAATATAAACTGGTGAAAGCATTAAAGTGTTAGTTCACCCAAAAATCAAAAAGAATGTCATCATTTACACACCCTCATGTCATTCCAAACCTGTAAGACTTTCATTCATCTTTGTTACACAAATGAAGATATTTTAAATGAAATCTGAGAAATTTCTGTCCCTCCATTGACAGTCCATGCACCTACCACTTTGACACTTCAAGAGGTTCATAAAGAGATCGTAAAACGAATCTACTGTATATGAATCGAGCGGTTTAGTCCAACTTTTCGGAAGAGACTCAATCGATTTATATGAGTTTTGGCTTTTATTCACATATAAACCGTAAACATTAACATAAACTGAGACTGGTAACCCGAAGGATGCAGGTTTGATTCTCAGTATCGTCAGGATTTTGAGCAAGGCACCTAACCCCCAATCGCTGGGGCATCATTACTTCTAAAGCCAATCGCTCCCCGGGCGCCACAGCAAAAATAGCTGCCCACTGCTCTGGGTGTGTGTGTCCACGGTTTGCAGTGTGTGTGTGTTCTCTACTCACTTACTCCTAATGTGTGTGGTCACTATCTCGGATGCGTTAAATGCAGAGGACAAATTCCGAGTATGGGTTACCATACTTGGACTTCACATGTCGCTTTACTTTTACTTTAAACAGAAGCTCAACCATACAAACCTCATTGGTTCTTGCGGAAGCTCAAACGTGCTGCGTATATCACTTATATGTGAATAAAAGCCTAAAATAAATCTGTTCATCATCATAAAAAGCGAAAAAGAAAATTTGGACGAAATCGTTCAATTCATATGGATTCATTTTACGATCTCTTTATGAACTTTTTGATGCGTCAAAGTGGTAGTGGCATGGACTGTCAGTGGAGGGACAGAAATCTCTCAGATTTCATTCAAATATTCTTCATTTGTGTTTCTGAAGATGAACGAAAGTCTTACGGGTTTGGAACAACATGAGGGTGAGTAAATGAGGACAGAATTTTCATTTTTGGGTGAACTAACCCTTTAATGTATCTTTTGTAAGACATAAGTGTGAGCATATTGTCTTTGAGAACTTATGATTGCGTGTGTGCTTGCTCTGAGAAAGACCAACAGATGGTCCGATCTGGAATTCCTGTCTTCTTGCACCTGATCTGAGTCCAGAACGCCCTGCTGATTTCACTCCCACTCTTGTCCTAGCTAGGCACGTCACACACCCACAATCAGGCACCATCACACACACTTGCTCCATATACCATAATCATAACATTGCATCATTCTTACACCACTTTCAATACGACCATCTGTATATCTGCTCTGGTCTTTACAATCACTGGTGAGCTTTGTGACCTAGTGACAAATTCTGTTTTATATCTACTTTAACATAACACATTCGTCTGAAGGGTCAAGGTCAGCAAACAGAACTAAATGTTCACAATTTTTTTATCTTGTGCAGTGTGTTTTTGTTTGGACTTTCTTTTTCTCTTGTAATCACTGTAAGCAATGATATATTATGACATTGGACTTTTTGTATCACTCGGCGTCTAAAGGTTAATTCTTCTACCCACTGGTTGTAACAGGCAGACTGGCACCCAGACACCAGTGGGGAAGCAGACAGACCAAGAGAGAGATGGAGAAAAAGAGAGAGAAAGCTAATAGTAGCAGCTAAAAGCTGCAAAAGGGAGGAGCGAGCCATTGAAGCTGAACATGGACTGCGGCAGGTCTCTCCTATCCAGAATGTTCTGTCACACACTTAGATCAGCAAACTGCACTTTCCAGGAAAAAGTAGACAGAATAGGGCCTGCAACTCTTATTCCAGGCCCTCTGAACCTCTTATATGTATTTTTTCTTTTTTCAGCAAATGTTCGGTTATCACTCAGAAGGAACTTGCTAGTTTGGGACCAAATGTAGGTTTTTAGTTATTGATAAGTTTGTTTCCCATGTAATATATTTTTTTTTCATAATCATTAGAGTAGCGGGGTATATTGGTTTAGAAAATATGGTAAAATATTGGACACAACTAAATATCAAAAGTATAAAAAATACAAATATTAATATTAAATTAAAATAGTTTGAATTAAAAATAATTTTACTACAATTAAATAACTGATTGTCAAATTATGAAATTACATTGTTTGATTAGTTATAATTCAGGCCAGAATTTGATTTCTTTAAATCTAGCTGGTAGGTATTCATTTAATATTGTATATATTATAAATATATATTATTATATAATATATTAAATTAATTTTATTCAGTAAGGATGCGTGACAGAACAGACATTATAATGTTAAAAAAATCTTGTAAAAATCTGTTGAGAAATTTTCTTAAACAAAAAGAGTTATTTTAAATTGCAAGAATATTTCACAATATTACTGTTTTTACTGTATTTTTGATCAAAATAAATGCAGCTTTGGTGAGCATAAGACACTTCTTTCAAAGACAAAATTGTGTGTGTGGTTTAATATTCATTTTATATTATTACTGCAACATTTATGGAAAGTGTCTGATAATCAAGGTTCAATAATATATTTTTTATAATCATAGGAATAAACACTTCGATAAAATCAACCACCGCAGGATGACCAAGAACACGTCTGACTTCATACTTTAAGTCCTCTGCGATTTTGAATAACCTATAAACTTGATCGATGGGAGCGGACATTATAAGTGTAATGTGACAGCAGTGGGTGGGTTTGGTTGCAGTTTGGTGTGAGTTGACAATCGGAGGTTGTAATATACATTTTCAAGAGGCTGGTGAGTCAGCAGCGGTCTGTGACGGGAGTTTGGCCTGGACACCAGGTCTCTAGGCCAGGCCAGGGGGGATAGGCCCTGTTTCTCCTTCCCTCTTTATTGATTTCCTCCATCACCGCTGCATGACGGATGCTTGGGCCGCACTGTCTGGAAGCTCCCTCTGGATCTGCAGGGATAGATTAGCCTTAACACTGCCCTCAGTTGACAGATGAAGAGAAAGAGAAAGGTTGAGGGAGATTGATTAGCTCTAATTATGTACTCTATTGCAAGAATGTTTTCATGTTTTGATCACTTTAAAGGCTTGATGCTAGAACAAGCATTTTTCTTATAGTGTTTTCGTGCATAGCAATTTAAGGATATCTATCAAAAATCAGCTCATTCTATAGTGCAGACAATGCAAAAATGTATTACATTTACTTCAGATTTGAATTAATCTTTTTTTGTATTTTTGTTTATTTTCATGTGTTTTTATGCAGAGCAAAATCTGTGTAATGCACTGAAAAAATGTGTTGAAACAATTTATCTCAAAAATTGCTAGTAAGTTTCACAATTAAATGCAAAGAAATGGCAAGTAACATTTAATTAAACATGGAATTTTGAAGTTAATTTTTTTTTAATTGTACAACTAAAATAATTTACTTCGAAAAATAATTTTTTACAATGTGGGCAAAAATCTAGGTGTGGCAATCCTGTTTTGCTTAAGCAGTTTATGACCTTTAAATACCAACATTGATCATTTTTAATATAAAATTCTTCAAATGTCCCTTACCTTGCTGTGTGTTTCTCTTTTTCTCCCGATGCAAACAAGTCAAAATAACTTCTTACAAACGAATCAAATCCTGATTAGTTTGATAATAAGTCTTGCACTTTATTCCAAACTGTATATTCAGTTTCTTAAAAATGTCATATTATGAAATGTATTAAATGCATTGCAAATACAAACGACATAAGTAAATGATGATATCATTTTCATCTTTGGTATTTGATATTTGATATAATACCATTAATCTTAGCACCTCTGATACAGGCGTTATCATTTCCATCCGTGTCTTTCATGGGATACTGTATTTCTGTGAAGGGCACTATGTGGCAAACGGCAGTTTTGTTTTTAAGAGTTGAGAGGCCAATTGGTCAGAAAGTTGCCTGCATCCTCTCACATGTGATTGACAGGTTGAGAGCTCTTACCCTGTAATGGTTTCCTCCCCAAAGCATGCTGGATTTAATGGCTTCTCTAACGACACTACTTTTCTCCACTCTTCTGACACCTTTACGCATGAGAACGTCTCTGACCGTACCACCACCGTCCGTCTCTGTGTAGTGGAGGGAAAAAGAGTTAGCGGACCATTGCAATTATGATTCGATAACAATCTCTGTCCCTGGTGCCGATTTGACTAATGATGTTTTTATTAAGATTTCATAATTTAGCACGTTTACTATCTCGCACACAGCCCATAACCTCCTTTCTGTTGGATTCTCCATTATAGAGGAGATTAAGTACCTTTGCCCCCCATGAGGATTTTCATTAAAAATCTATACAGATAAGGTTTGTTTTGAAAGGAGTGCTGTGGCAAGACAGAAACTGTGGGAAATATGCTTCTGTACTCTGGTTTTTGTTCACAGTATTCTGTATGATAGTTCTAGATTATAGGCTGGAAACATTGTGGAGAAAGTGTATCCTCACAGTGTAAACTTTTCTTTACTAACATATTGAAAACTGTATTCATTGAATACATAGCTTGTGGAAGCTAATCACTGTTGGCCAAACATCTGGCTATGAGATTTTTCTCTATTTCTGTCACTTTGTATATTAGGGCTTGGATTTTTTTTTTATATGGACTGGTTAACATGTAAAAAATAATTAATGCTAATAATGCAGCCACTAGTTATAAGATTTATCATCTTTTATGATAAACAAAAACATTAGTCTGGTCATTTGAAGTTTAGCCTATTAAAGGTGCAATATGTAAGATTTTTGCAGTAAAATATCCAAAAACCACTAGGCCAGTGTTATATATTTTGTTCAGTTGAGTACTTACAATATCCCAAATGTTTCCAACTATTTGTAAATCGTGAGAAAACCAAGGAACCGGGACGTGTGAGGGAGTCGCCTGTCAATGGTGTCATATCCGCGTTACCCTCGGTTTCGGCTTTTACTGCCGTAGAAACCACGGCAACAGACGTGGACAACTGCGTAACGTCTGTTGTAGTTTCGTTCAAACATTATGGACCACGACAAGCAGACTTTGGAACAAAATGAGAAATGAAAAGAGGACCAGTATCGACGTGGCGTTTTCGAGATGGCGAGAGCTTCGCAACAAACTTCGACTTGACAGAGATGCCGTTCTTGCATGTGCTTTATTAGACAGGTGAGCAAATGTACATAAAACGAATCAATGTTATGTAGCTCAACACGATGAAATATTAGAATATCATCAGTATGATGTTCTAATGTTGATGTAGCTTACTGCTAGTCTCATACAGCCAACAAACACACAGAATAACATTAACACACTCAAATGCAGTTTAGATCAAGTGAAGCAGCATTGCGTTCTCTTTCGAGGGAACTCGCACTGCGTCTAACGACACTTTGGGGACGCTCCCTAAGCGTAGCACGTCTGAAGTATGAATGAAATCTCACTCCAATCCTGATTGGTGTTGCGTCATGACGTAGTATGTGACGGCACACACGGAAGCTACAAAGGGACGCCGGCACATAGTACAGACAGCTTTCGCTCTTCAGCAAGCGCTCTGTGTTACTGTTTGTCTTATTTGGTGTTGTTTGTCTAATAACAAGTCTGTGAAATGGCGAGTGAACATTTCAGGAGGTGTGTGCATCCGTGCCCGCGTTACTTTTCGGGTACGGACACACATCAACTGTGTGTTCAGTGTTTGGGAATGCAGCACGCCCGGGCAGCTCTTGAGGGAGCTGCCTGCGGTGAGTGTGAGAGTGCTGTGTTCCCGCCCTTTCCATGTTCGATGAGGCCGGCCAGGCTTGCGAGCCCTGTGGTTCGGGTCCCACGTCTGCTGAGGCAGCGCGGCGGCTCAGATCATGGGGCTCGCAGATGGATCTGTCAGGGGAACTTGAGACTGCTGAGGCATCTTCTCCTTCCTCGTCTGACAGTTCCGATGTTCTCCCTCCCCGTGCGGAAACCCGCGCTGCGGCTTCTTCCCCCGGGGTGGAGAACCCGATGCTTGAGCTGTCTGATTCCGAGGAATTAGACGTGCTCAGCATCGAGGCAGTTGAAGTAGTAAACGAGAGCTCGCCACTTCATAATGCAAGGCTCAATCTCGCGTTTGCTGAGGCAGCGCGTAGATCACGGGTCTGCAATAAGAGTAACACGCGATCGGTGTGCATGCGATACTGTTTGGGTGTGAGGGATGCACAGTCAGCTCCTGAGGGTGCTGGTTGTGTTCATTGAGAAATATCTTGACGTGTTTTCGGGTGTTTCAGCCTTGCACCTGTTGACTTTCTTCTCGAGGGATGAAAGCCAAATATATTGTGAACGGCTCGAATCTCGCGTTTGCTGAGGCAACGTGTAGATTACGAGACCGTAATTAAATATTAAAACAGTATCGTCTGGTGATTATGGCTGCATTTAATTCTGAGGAATTAAATGGAATATTATCTGACTTTGAGAAGTTAGATATTTTTATTCAGCCTATCATCCAACCGTGTTTCACTTGTCTGAATAATCATCTAAGATGGGAGCATAACATGCATGGGCAGTTCCTGGGGGGGCTGCTTTCGTGCATTGTGAGGTTCTTGCTACTCCACGGAGCCCTCAGGAAATCGATGCTTGTTCTCGCCGCCTCGTGCGCTGTGGGACACATCGGTTTCCAGCAATTGCTAATCGCAGTGTCCGCCCGAAGTCGTTGCGGCCCTGTCGAGTTGCTCCCTTAGATGAGGCCCCTGCTGGCCAGCCCCTCTCCCGGGAAGGAGGTGGTTCTTCAGGCCTTCCATCCTCCACCACGTGTCGGCGGAAGAAGGGAGACTTCACCTGCTCTGCTCGGTTAGGGCATTGAGGATTTATTTGGAGAAGTCTTTGCAGTGGAGAAAGTCAGACCAGTTGTTGGTGTGCTTTGGCTCACCCAAGAAAGGGCTGCCTGCGTCAAAACAGACAATCAGCAATTGGATTGTCCAGGCTATAGCCACGGCTTATCAGGTGCGCAGTTTGCCTTCACCTATAGCTGTGAGGGCACATTCCACCACAGGCATGGCGTCCTCGGTGGCCCTCCTTTCTGGAGTCTCGCTTCAGGAGATCTGCGAGGCGGCCAGGTGGGCCACTCCGCACACCTTCTTTAGATTCTACAGTCTGCAACTCCCTGCGACGCCTGGCGCTAGGGTGCTTGCGTCCTAAGTGTGCCTGGTCTCCAGCTTCACACTAGGGCAGGCGTGAGCCTCGGTGTGGCATAGTGGGTATTCGTTCCCCAAAGTGTCGTTAGACGCAGTGCGAGTTCCCTCGAAAGGGAATGTCTCGGGTTACAACTGTAACCCTTGTTCCCTGAGAAAGAGAACGAGACACTGCGTCTCGCCGCCACACCTCGTCACGCCTGGAGCACTTGCTTCATCGCGAAGCGTGGACCTTTAAATGTTAATAATGCCTTTTAAATGTAAGGTTAAATGGCTATAGTCTGCAAAAATTTTAAGCAGCAATTCAACATTGTTAATAAGCAGAAATGTTTCTTGAGCACCAAATCAGCATTTTAGAATGATTTCTGAAGGATCATGTAATGGCTGCTAAAAATTCAGCTTTCACATTGCATGAATAGATGACATTTTAAAATATATTAAAATAGAAAACAGTTATATAAATTGTAACAATATTTCACAATATTACAGTCTTTGCCGGATTTTTTATCAAATGAATGAGGCATTTGTGAGCATAAGAGATTTTCTTCAAAAATATTTATATATATATATATTATATTGATTCTCAGGCTTTCTTCCTCTTTCTTTTCCCCTTACTGACCCTCATGTATCCTTCACATCTTCCTTTCCACTCACTGTATGATCCCACATCATATCAGCATGGAAAAGTGACTCTTATTAAGTATTCAGATCTTAAGATGATTGTACGGAGAACATCTGGCAGTAATTTGGAGCGGTGTCTTTAGTAAAAACAACACTCTGTTTAATTAATAATAGATTAGTACTCTCTCCTGGCACTTTAACGGCATGGCAGGATCTCAGGGATGCGGTTACCACTCGAGTCAGTCAGAAGGAGGGAGATAAGGTGTCGAGGATCTAAATGAGTGCCCGCTCTCTCAGAAACATGCCGCTAACGGTAGCCATGCTCTGGGGAGTAATAATGCATCTGCTGAGGTGTTGGCACCAGCCTTCCATGCCAGCATGTAGCGCACAATAACACCCATGTGCTACTAGGGAAAACACTGGGCCCTGTTCAGCAGCCCGGAACCTCTTGCTTGTGTTTCGAGCAGGTGATCTAAGTTGCTTACTTACGATGTTGAGCTTTAGCAGTTATGCGCAGGTGTTTGCAGTAGGACACAGCTATGTAGGTGAAATATTCACTTTATGTCATATATATCTTAAACAGAGCTGCAGTAAGAGCCATTCAGTTATAGTCGTTGAACTTGAAACACAATTTGAAGATGATACCACCCTATATACACCGATCAGGCATAACATTATGATGGTGAAGTGAATAACACTGATTATCACTTCATCACGGCTCCTGTTAATGGGTGGGATATATTAGGCAGCAAGTGAACATTTTGTCCTCAAAGTTGATGTGTTAAAAGCAGGACAAATGGGCAAGTGTTAGGATCTGAGTGGGTTTGACAAGGGCCAAATTGTGATGGCTAGATGACTGGGTCAGAGCATCTCCAAAACTGCAGCTCTTGTGGGGTGTTCCCGGTATTCAGTGGTCAGTATCTATCAAAAGTGGTCCAAGGAAGGAACAGTGGTGAAACGGCGACAGGGTCATGGGCGGCCAAGGCTCATTGATGTACGTGGGGAGTGAAAGCTGGCCCGTGTGGTCCGATCAAACAGAACTGTAGCTCAAATTGCTCAGGAAGTTAATGCTGGTTCTGATAGAAAGGTGTCAGAATACACAGTGCATCGCAGTTTGTTGCATATAGGTTAGGGTAGACCAGTTAGGGTGCCCATGCTGACCTTTGTCCGCCACCGAAAGCGCCAACAGTGGGCACTTGAGCATCAGAACTGGACCACGGAGCAATGGAAGAAGGTGGCCTGGTCTAATGAATCACGTTTTCTTTTACATCACGTGGATGGCTGGTTGCGTGTGCGTGGCTTACCTGGGGAACACATGGCACCAGGATGCACTATGGGAAGAAGGCTAGCCGGCGGAGGCAGTGTAATGCTTTGGGCAATGTTCTGCTGGGAAACCTTGGGTCCTGCCATCTATGTGGATGTTACTTTGACACGTACCACCTACCTAAGCATTGTTGCAGACCATGTACACCCTTTCATGGAAACGGTATTCCCTGGTGGCTGTGGCCTCTTTCAGCAGGATAATGCGCCCTGCCACAAAGCAAAAATGGTTCAGGAATGGTTTGAGGAGCACAACAATGAGTTTGAGGTGTTGACTTGGCCTCAAAATTCCCCAGCATCTGTGGGATGTGCTGAACAAACAAGCCTCGATGGGTCAGGGCTGTCTAGCAGCAAAATGGGGACCAACACAATATTAGGATTATTATTATTATATTATAATATAAGTTTAAAATATAACTTATGCATATTTTAATACATAATATTGTGTATGCATAAACACACATTGATATACTTAATTTAAATATGCATAAACCATATATATATACAAACCCGATTCCAAAAAAGTTGGGACACTGTACAAATTGTGAATAAAAACAGAATGCAATGATGTGGAAGTTTCAAATTTCAATATTTTATTCAGAATACAACATAGATGACATATCAAATGTTTAAACTGAGAAAATGTATCATTTTAAGGGAAAAATAAGTTGATTTTAAATTTCATGGCATCAACACATCTCAAAAAAGTTGGGACAAGGCCATGTTTACCACTGTGTGGCATCCCCTTTTCTTTTTATAACAGTCTGCAAACGTCTGGGGACTGAGGAGACAAGTTGCTCAAGTTTAGGAATAGGAATGTTGTCCCATTCTTGTCTAATACAGGCTTCTAGTTGCTCAACTGTCTTAGGTCTTCTTTGTCGCATCTTCCTCTTTATGATGCGCCAAATGTTTTCTATGGGTGAAAGATCTGGACTGCAGGCTGGCCATTTCAGTACCCGGATCCTCCTTCTATGCAGCCATGATGTTGTAATTGATGCAGTATGTGGTCTGGCATTGTCATGTTGGAAAATGCAAGGTCTTCCCTGAAAGAGACGACGTCTGGATGGGAGCATATGTTGTTCTAGAACTTGGATATACCTTTCAGCATTGATGGTGCCTTTCCAAATGTGTAAGCTGCCCATGCCACACGCACTCATGCAACCCCATACCATCAGAGATGCAGGCTTCTGAACTGAGCGCTGATGACAACTTGGGTTGTCCTTGTCCTCTTTAGTCCGGATGACATGGCGTCCCAGTTTTCCAAAAAGAACTTCAAATTTTGATTTGTCTGACCACAGAACAGTTTTCCACTTTGCCACAGTCCATTTTAAATGAGCCTTGGCCCAGAGAAAATGCCTGCGCTTCTGGATCATGTTTAGATATGGCTTCTTTTTTTACCTATAGAGTTTTAGCTGGCAACGGCGAATGGCACGGTGGATTGTGTTCACCGACAATGTTTTCTGGAAGTATTCCTGAGCCCATGTTGTGATTTCCATTACAGTAGCATTCCTGTATGTGATGCAGTGCCGTCTAAAGGCCCGAAGATCACGGGCATCCAGTATGGTTTTCCGGCCTTGACCCTTACGCACAGAGATTGTTCCAGATTCTCTGAATCTTTGGATGATATTATGCACTGTAGATGATGATAACTTCAAACTCTTTGCAATTTTTCTCTGAGAAACTCCTTTCTGATATTGCTCCACTATTTTTCGCCACAGCATTGAGGGAATTGGTGATCCTCTGTCCATCTTGACTTCTGAGAGACACTGCCACTCTGAGAGGCTCTTTTTATACCCAATCATGTTGCCAATTGACCTAATAAGTTGCAAATTGGTCCTCCAGCTGTTCCTTACATGTACATTTAACTTTTCCGGCCTCTTATTGCTACCTGTCCCAACTTTTTTGGAATGTGTAGCTCTCATGAAATCCAAAATGAGCCAATATTTGGCATGACATTTCAAAATGTCTCACTTTCAACATTTGATATGTTATCTATATTCTATTGTGAATAAAATATAAGTTTATGAGATTTGTAAATTATTGCATTCCTTTTTTATTCACAATTTGTACAGTGTCCCAACTTTTTTGGAATCGGGTTTGTATATATATTAGTTTTTACATAATTAAATACATTATTAATTTTATTAATATAATGAATTATGATGATAAAATAATTGCTATTAAAAAATTGTTATTTATATTACATTTATATACAGTACATTTATATATTTTGTATATTTGTATCAGTGCTAGAGAAACTCCTTGAGCCTGTTTGGCACGGCCCAGTAATCTCCACAGGCTAAATATTAAGCTCTTTTTGTTACAGCCTAGCCAAATATTAATGGACTTGTGAATCTCTTCAGCAGTGTGAGATTTGCACAATGAGTATCCAAGTATATCTAACTGCCAGTTTTTTACACATGGATGAGGCACCACCCTCTCCTGCTGGACAAAACTTTTTCCCACTATCCATTCAGTCATCTTCCATTAATCTGTTTCTTTCAGCCTTGTAATGAGTGATATAATCTGAATCATCTCTCTGACTGCACAGAAGGGCTGTTTTTTGGTGTTCACCAGCTGCATCAGGGTCCCATGTGCTTTTAATATGTTCCACTGTCAGTCAGTTTGCCCCATGAGCTTATTACCATGAGAAGTGTATCACAGCTGGGCACCAGCATCAGCCCTGATGAGAAAAATCTGCTCAGCAACCCTGCAATCCGATCATACTCCCTTTAGTCAAGTGCAAAACAGGTCAAAATGTCTTTACCCAGTCAGTTAAAACACATACTACATCCACTAATGCTGATCGCTGAGGTGGAGCATAGACTTGGATGTGTGAGTGTTTTGTCAACATTTAGCCAGAGAATATATCGACCCCACGGCGGCCCAAGTGAAGCACTGATAAATCAATGATGCCATTAGTGCTGAGGTCCTTTTCTGGCCGCCTGATGTAAATGATGTCTAGTGTTGGTTTTGAGGAACTTTCCATTAGATATGTGTATTTTTGCCTGCTCCAAGACGCACCACCATAGCTTGGTGATTAATGGACTGGGGACCACAGGGACCAGGAGTGAACTTATTTCCATAAAAGTGGATGCAGTGTGCTCTGAATTCCAATGACCAATGTGAACTTAGCTTGCAATCACTAAAGCTTCATTTAAAGGCAACTTGATATCAAAATTCCTCTTTTACTTTATCAATACGTAATTCAGTGCTTATTAAAGAAGTTTGTACCTGTAATCTTTCATCTTCCACCTCTGAAATGACTGTTCAGCTGATGTCACTAATAGAGACCATTTTTCTCAATCCAATCAAATCATAATGGATAAATTCAAGTCACGCCTATATTATTTCTTGTGGAATAATCCGTTTCACTTTGAAATGTCACCTTACTGCGGTAAAATGGCTAAGCGCCCACTATAATGTTTGACTTTAAAGATCAGGAAACACTATGTTTTATGCTGTATTTCATTTTATTTTTAAATGGGGTATGTGCAATATGCATTGTCTATGATAATATTGTAATTGTTGTTTAAACTGTGTCATAGTATTACTTATGCAATTGTAACTGCAGTGTATAGGCATTAATGCCACCTCTGAGACGCATTTAACTGTGTAAAAACGTCTAAATGCCACTTCTTATGCACCTTCTGTTTCGTCTAAGGAGGATCTTATCGATCAGGCATATTGTCATAGTTTTAGGAGTTTAAACAGAGTTGATTTTGATGGATTGGAGGACACTACAGCTTTCGTAATTATGACTCAGATGTGATACACAAACACTGAACATTAGTGCATATATACTTCAATGAGAGAAATAATGTCACTGATGATAAATGCACAGCCTCTTTATGTGTTCTGCTGCCCACACTGCCTTATTTTGCTATGCATTATCTTGTCTCATTTAGTGTCATCTGGCCTGAACTTAATTGCTCTCCTTCAGTGGTCGATCTCGGAAAACTTCCATAGCTCATATATTTGGGTTTGTTTTGTTTCAAGAAGCTCTGACACCATTTATTTCCTCTCTTTTAGCGCGAGAAGAGAACGTGGCCACTTTCCGAGGTTCCGAGTACTTCTGCTACGATTTGTCTCAGAACCCCATCCAGAGCAGCAGTGACGAGATCACGTTATCCTTCAAGACCTGGCAAAGAAATGGCCTTATCCTCCACACCGGCAAGTCAGCAGACTATGTCAACCTGGCCCTGAAAGACGGAGCCGTATCGTTGGTCATCAACTTGGGTTCAGGAGCTTTCGAGGCCATTGTCGAGCCTGTCAATGGCAAATTCAACGACAATGCCTGGCATGACGTGAAAGTCACACGCAACCTCAGACAGGTAATGCTAAAATGGCAAGAAGTTCATGTTTTTCAATATAATTCAGAGCTACTTTCTACTGTATATTATGTTTGAATTAGCACTTTTGGTTACTTTAATTTCTTCAAGATGCTAATGCAACTATTTCTTCTCTGAGTTCTCCTACCTTGCCTCGTGTTTTGCTTCCTCAGGCAGTTACCTCTGTCTGAAGCTATCAGCGGTGTGATGGCTTTAAGAGGCTGTCTCTCTCACCCCTCTAGATATTCACCTCACTTCTTCAAATAGTCTGTCTTATCAGGGCAGCGGGGAGAGGCTCCAACCAACCTCAACCATTCCATTTACCCACAGCCAATCTTTGTGAACTGTTAAATCACTCTGGCGCTGCATTTTAAAATATGTAAATATTTAGGGTGGTTTTGCCCCTCAGGAGTGAAAGGATGTCGCTTTTTGCATGGACGTGTGGAGGCGTGAGTGCCCAAAAGCACAAGCTATTTCAGCTCTGATCCACTAGGACTGACTTTTTTTTTTCTTTGTTTAATAGCTGTTTTACTATCATGCCAAGAACATGCATTAGAATTACCTTATACAATTGCCTGAGGAGAGTCAAAAAACATATGAATCACAACAAAGAGCCAGCTAGATAGAGGTCACCATTCACGGTTGTAGCACAAAACAACACGTTATGAAACATTGCATAAGAAGGAGCCTAAAAATTGAAGCTAGATGTGTTTTGACAAAGAAAAAAATTGGAACATTTGGAAATTATAGCTGAAAAATACTATTAAAAATACTAGTATTCTGAAAGGATTTTTCAAATGAGTATGTGCTTTAAGATCTTGCCAATAAGTGCAATGCCAAAGGCTCTGGAGAATCCGTTATATTTCTTTTTCTTTTCCACCTATTCTTACTCTCACTCATATACTTTGTTTGTCTATGGATAACATTTGTTCAGACCCAGACTAACCACTCATGAACCATTGACTAGATTCTTCAATTTACTAACCGAAACCTACACTAATATGCTATTCATCATGACTTCATTTGAGTTTCATTTTATTAACAACCCTTTTTTACATTGTTTAATTTCCTTTCTTCCCCCTTTTTCTCAAAGCATTCAGGTATTGGACACGCTATGGTAAACAAACTCCATTGTCTGGTAGATATCATTCTTATTGTCCTTTTTTTGGGTTTACCGTGTGTTTCCTTGGCCCTCTTTCCTTCTCTTTTTTGGGGTTTCATGGCATCATAAAAAAAAAAAAAAATAGACAGACTGGGGTTTGTATTTCGGGGATTTCCTTCTTTTTTATTTCAAATGTCCTCATCCCATTTTTTGCCACAGCTTTACCGCCATTTCCATCTTTCTTTCTTTGAACTTCCTCTACGGCCCTTTTTTTTTTAGTTTTTGAAGGCTTTTTTTTTTAAAAGCTTTTTTTTTTTAATCAAATACTTTCAAAAAACTGGCAGAAGCTTTCCTGAACAAAAAAGTGATGAAAACAACAGCATAAAAATAAAAGAATAAAAAGCTACTTCAGCACTAGAGCTCTGACAGTTGATTCCAGTTGTTTGCGCATGCCGCACTGACCCGTTCGTGCTGGATCAGTCCTTGTGTTACTAACACCAAAACTCTTGTCTGAGCAACCCACCATCTGCCCAATGTCCTGTCCTGTCCTGTCTGTATCGTGTTGGAGGTCATGACTTCCTGTGTCCTCCCTCATTACCCCTCATGGCTTTTGCTTTGGTGTCATATGTGCTGCTTCCCTTTGCATGTCGTCTCGGCTTGAAAATGATGCATGCTTTAATGTTTGCAGTGGTTGTATACCTCACTATTAACATTTTATTAGTAAAAGACCATCTGACCTCTGTATTGCATGCTCATTTGTGGTAGTATTAGCTCATTTTGGAAGCACGCATATGTAAGTGTCAACTAACCCAGTGTGCACAGAATTTGAACCTAAAAACAAGCACAAGCAATTTGTCTGTAGTTTGTTACATAACACTAACCCCTCAAACTAACGTCCCAAACCAGAAAACCATTTCTAACACCATCAAAGATAAAGAAAATATGCTGGCAAAATATTTTCTTTACCTGTCCTTTGTACGTCTATGAATACTAGACAAGAACGGCCTACTCAAAGTCTTGACGTGCAGGTGTTTGGTGCACAATCAAAGACAGACAGCAACCAGCAAGACCGAAGCTAACTATTCCTTGGTAGAACGGCCATCACAGCTATGACGTTCATGAATGGAATTTTCCCTCCCCTTTTTTTTGTCGTTCCTTTCAATCAGGTGACGATATCTGTGGACGGCATCTTGACCACAACAGGCTATACGCAGGAGGACTACACCATGCTGGGATCAGACGATTTCTTCTACGTTGGAGGAAGTCCAAGCACAGCGGACTTACCTGGGTCGCCTGTCAGCAACAACTTTATGGGTTGCCTGAAAGAGGTAGGTGGTCTGGACAAACCCCTTCCCGCTCTTTCATCTACATGTATCATATCACAGTGTCCTTGTCTGGGCTGAGAGGGAACAAGTTTGAATAGACCGTCCAAGCAGAATAATGGATTCAGTAAAGCTTATCTTGTGAAAAGGATAGAGCAGACATCATAACCCGTGGTGTGTTTCTCTAATGAAATTCGCTGGAGTTATACGTTTCTTGCCCCGATGCGAAATTGTTTCAGGCGTATTTAATTTGACTTTTCAAATGTGGTGAATCATTTGATTAAGGTTCTAGAAGCCAGAGAAGAAGCTAAGGTGATTGGATGAGATGAGACTTTGAGTAATGATATGCATCATGCTGAAAAAGTGAACCCCAAAGAGATTCTGGTGAGCAATTGGGCATGAAGACATCTGTAATAAAAAGTTATATTTTGCTTAAAGATAATGAACCCTGTTTGTAGGACCATTGATTTTTAAATTATAAAAATACAATATTTTTTTTTACAAAATGTATATATACTAAATTGCTGATGTTATGAAGTTTTAATTGTTGAAAGGATTATTAATTTTGTCAATGATAAAGACCATTTTAATTTTATGGCATTTTTGTCTGAATTAAATGAAAATAAATTAAATTCAACATTTTCATCAAAAGTAAAACTATGACTGTGATAAAAACATGCATAATAATAATGAGAAACTTCTTAGTTGTCATTTAAATGTCAAAATGCAAGCAATCGTAGTAGTTCTCTCCAGCTAATTTCTTTCTCTCGTATAATTTCTATCTTTTGATTTTGGGATGGAATATGATCCAAGCAGATTTCATGAGATTTAACTTCCAAGAGCCTGTTTGCCGAAGTTAGATGTCATTCTCTTCGATCAGCTGTTCATTTCCACATTCCTCAGTTGTCAGGTCTGGATAACATTATCAGTAAATGGACTGATCTTTAATTTAGCTGGAAATAGGCAATTACTCTGTTGTGCGGCTGCTGCCGAGATCCTTCATTAATTCATGATGAACAAACAGCAGACAACAGAACCTCCTTTTCGCAGTGAGCACTACAACAGCCTGCTATCTTTTAATGACCCGCCATCAAGCTATCACTGCGGTTTCCATCTCATACTGGCCCTCCTATCACAGGGCTAAAGGCCTGTAACATCGGCGTTTGCGTTAAAAAACTAATTTCATTCGCTTTTTACAGTGCTGAGTTTTGAAATAAAACTGCCACCCATGTCAGAGATTACAGTATGTGCAGTATCAGTCTCATACTGTATGTGCTGTGATATAGCGAATGCTTACATAGCACTGCTGTGTTAGATGGGTGAATTGGATGCTAAGAGCTGCTCAAGACGAGATATCAGAACTTACATACACACTTCACCCACCTAAGAGTGGCCATAATGATAGATACCTCCTCTTCACACTTTTTCTCAGAGTCCAAGGATGAAAAGATGTTTTATACATTTCTCAGCTTGTTAAAACCTCACATATGATTTGGAAGCTAATAATGGTATAGTCATTATGGACCATGCATAAGACTGTCTGCTTCTGACCCAGATGACATGATCTTAAGAAAGTGAAAAGTTTCATGTGAAGGCCAAGTATGGTAACCCATACTCGGAATTCGTCCTCTACATTTAACCCATCCAAGTTAGTGCACACACATTAGGAGTAGTGAGTAGTGAACACATACACACTGCAAACCGTAGACACACACACCCGGAGCAGTGGGCAGACATTTTTGCTGTGGTGCCCGGGGAGCAATTGGGAGTTAGGTGCCTTGATTAAGGGCACCTCAGTCATTTCCTTCCTGTATTGAGAATTGAACCCGCAACCTTCGGGGTACCAGTCTGACTAACCATTAGGTCACGACTGTGGTGTATTGCATTTTTAGCTGAAGTTGAGTCTACCTAAAATGTCCAGATTCTATTTTATGTAGTTGTGTTTGCAATCACTATAGTTACAGTAGAACAGTTAAACAAAACAACAACCAAAAAAACACTAAAACACACTAAAACCTTCCTCTTAGAAAACTAGACTTTTTTTGTTTTTTATTGTTATATTATATTATAATATATTATATTATTTTATATATTATGTTATGTTATGCTATGTTATGTATTATTTTATATTCATTTCCTTTTATTTTACTCTCATTCACTACACTTGTCTGCTCTGGGGGTATTTTTGTAGTGGTAAACGAATGTGATATTGACTTTTATTGGAAGTGTAGTAGAATGTAGTATTGTAAAGTGTACCACCCTGTGGTACAGGATGCTTACTGCAGTCATTCTGCATTTGGCTATTGTATATAGGACAGAGGTTGCAAAATCACAGAAAATCACTGGAAGATGAGCTGATTTCTTAAAAAGACCATACCATATTACAATTTCACTGTTTTTTAAGTGCAGATGACAACAAAATTCTTTCTCTTTCATCAAATGAAACATACTATTGTATAGATAGCCACACGCTTCTTCAGACCCACCTTGTGTCTGACTCTCAAGCTGAGCGTGAAGGGCAGTAGTCAGGGTATGGCGGGCTGTGTGGCTGCACGGGGGTCTGCCAGCACTAATGGCTGGATACCGAGCGTCCTCCACTGCCGAGCTGGAATCCGCTCCCTTCCTTTGTGCCCCGCCATCACAATCAGTTTCCAGAATGTGCACATGGTGACTGTCATTTGTCACTTTGCTTGGCCGGCTGGATGAAACTGTCCCTGCTCTCTGGACATTTGCTCCAGAGCCAGCACTGCTCTATGGATGCGAGACAGGTCTGAGAGTTCTGATAGATAGGTTGACCCAGTCTCTCCCTCTCACACTCTCTCTCTCTCATTCTCTATCCAGCAGATTTGTTTCAGTAAGCACCACAGGACTCTTAATATTTGGCAAAAGCTTAGAGCTGGAATACTGGCCAGCCTGAAACAGCAGGAGAGGTCTTTGTCTTCTATATCAGTCGTGTAGTGTTCAAACAAAATGGATATTTATCTTGGATATCTTAGAATAAGTTGTTGAAATACAACACGGCATCACTTCAAAAAGTTCAAAAATTCTGTCAACAAACAAACAAGTTAAAGTGAAATAAGTTTACATTAAAGTACTAAACTAAATTACTAAACTAAAACTGAAATAAAAATAAATGAAAGCAATAAAAATATTTATCTTGTTTTACTCTCTGCAAAAGAAAGTAAGTTGTACAGGTTTGGAACAACATGAGAGTAAATGATGAAAGAATTTATTTTTTGTGTGAACTATCAGAAATGGCTAGCAACAATAAGCTGATGATAACTATTTCCATAGGTCATGTGGCTAAGTTCTTTGTGAAAGTGAAGATTGTAGAATTCTTATGTTAGCATGCTAATTTGCATTAGCTTTGGGTCAACACTTTGTTACGTTTGTGAGGAAAATTATATTATAATGCAATTGTAGAGGATTTTACAGTTAAAGATACAAGGACCAGAAATGTAGACCAGGGGTCAAAAAATGCAATCAATTGAAGAAAATTTGACTGAAGAATAGTTTGCTGTTTTATCAGCAGAAGTCAGCTTTAACACTGAGCAAGGAGTTCGTAGGCTGCTCTGTGTACACACTCACTACAGAAGCAATTATACTCTCACTAAGCTACGTCATCACGTCAGGTTGAGTGATTCTGAAGAATTTTTTTTTTTTACTTGGAAAGTTTTATATTATCACATATATCATATTCACCTGCCCCTAATCGACTTGTAAAAACAAAACAAACTGTGGTTGCTGTTAATTTTGATAGCACATTTTTAATTAGTTTTAGTCAGTCTTTTGACTAAAAATGCCATTTAGATTTAGTCATATTTTAGTCATCTGGATAATTTTAGTTTGTCTAGTTTTAGTCGACTAAATCTACAGTAGATTTAATTGACTAAAATCGAATAGGTTTAGTTAAAGACCCCCTGTGGTGAAAATCAAGTTTTTAATGTTGTTTATATGTCTATGTGGTGTTTTTAATATGCTTTAAGACAAAACCAAATCCAAATTCAAAAGTCAACAGCATTGCTGAGTATTTTCTCTTTAAAAGTCCAGTGAACCAAAGACAGTTTTAAAAACGCGGTTTGAAATCGACAGTGTTTCTTACATCACAAACTACCTTGTAAACAATCACGTCAATGTGCGGGCGGACTTTAGCATATCATTAACTATGATCACTCGGAACTACAGCAACTTGAGTATAGTTGAGCGAGTGAATCCCTGAGCTGGTGTGGAGTGAGTGGAGGCGGGGATAATTTGCGTATTCATGGGAACGCGTATACTAAATGAGGCAAGGGTGTAGAGTTACATTCAAGTTATTTTAAGCCATGAAGACATTTTTTTCACAGGAAAAAAAATATGTAATTTTGGTGATCAAAGATGAGTTCCCTTTCAGTCGGTCACGTTCGACATACGTCGGACGTCACCGATGAATTGGGATCACTTCTGGGAGCCCCTATCAGCTTCGAGTGTATACAGAACGGGCCAATGGCCATTGGCGTGCGAGATTTGCATCTCGCGCTCCGCCCCGCACCGCGGGTATAAACAGGAAGCGGATGCAGCGCACATTTGTCATTCACTTCGGAGCCTTTTTCATAGGGGCTTGAGTGTCCAGCGCACTGTGCCGTCTGACGGCCACACTCACTGTCTCACATGCCTGCTGGTAGCTTTCAGATGGAATTGCTGGTCTTTAAAAAAGGGGCTTTAGCAGAGGACAGATGTCAATCGCTACATCGGAGAGAGGGCTGTTATGTGCTGGAGATGAAGATGAGGCTGAGATTCCCACTATAATAGTGTGTGCTCATGCTGAATCAGATTCAGACTTGACAGCCATGCTTTCCCGGATGGCTGAGGTGTAGTGCAACGCGTAAATCGCCTTGCCCGCCCCCTTGCCTTTTCCCCGGATGTGCATTGGAAAGCTTTGGCAGTGTGGAACTTTTTGGTGCCAAAATATGGAACACCAAAGGGGCCATAATTCTGTATAAAGTTTTCCCCTCTCTCACTACCCTCATCGGTGGGGTGGCAGTGCCACTGGCAGGCCACCTCTGCCCTGCACTCTTAAAAAGAGACGAGGGTAGTTCTGAGCCGAGGTTGAGCTGCGCACAGTGACTGATCATATTTAAAGTCACAGCGCTGGCCCTCGGCCAGACGATGTCCACCCTGGTCCAGAAACACCCTTGGGCTAACCTTGAAGGGGTGCGGACGTTGCCAAAGTACGCTTTCGCGAAATTCCCATCTAACCCGGACTTTGTCGGAGCTGCTCTTCCCTGGAGGAGGGCCGGGTGCAGAAAAATTCTGTTCCGCCTCTGGTGTTATAGCCAGTGGTACCCAAATTCTAAGAGCAGTTCCGATACCTCTGGGTCTCGGGAGCCCAGGAATGGCAGCGTGTGATGCTACAAAGCCTTGCCGCTCTCGTTCCCCTCCCCACAAGAGGGCGAGAATGACAGTGTGCGACGCCACAAAGCCTCGCCACTCTCATTCCCCTCTTCTCAGCAGTGCGAGGACGACAGTGCGCGACACTATGCCTTGCCACTCTCGTTCCCCGCTGAGGAAGGAGGTAAGGTAGACAGTGTGCAACGCCACAAAGCCTTGACACTCTCAGCCTCTCCTTCAGTCGCCGGCGGACAGCAGTGTATGGCTCGAGAACGCTACCATGCCTTTTCTCGTACCCTCTGTCCAACCATAGGGGCAAGTAGGTGCTGCTACGCACTCAGACCCTACCTCAGGACGCTATGCCTCTTGGGTCGGGTCCCTGCCCTCCACTTCACTGCCCTACCGCGGGTATGTCTGTGGTGCAGGTGGGTCCGTTGGTGCGGTTTCTGGAAGCCTAGCTAGCACTTCCGGGGCCGTCCCGCTGGCTCACCTGCACCTTTAGGCTCGGCTACGCGATTCAGTTCGCACGGCGTCCTCCAAGTTCGTGAGGTGTCCACTTCACTTCTGTGTGGAGCTGTGATGCCCCTGTCTTGTGGGAAGAGATCGAAGTCCTACTGGCGAAGGACACGATTGGAGCCGGTCCCTCCAGCCGATATGAAGATGGGGTTTTACAGCCACTACTTCATTGTGCCCAGGAAAGGCGGTGGGTTATGACCAGTCTTGGACCTGTGAGTCCTGAACTGGGCCCTTCACAAGCTGCCCGTTCAGGATGTTCAGACACGCATTTGAAAGTGCATCCGTCCCCAGGACTGGTTTGCAGCGATCGACCTGAAGTTCTTCCCTTCAGGCTGTTCCCAAGGTGCTCAGTCACTTCAGCCCATTGGGACTTCGGGTCAACTGGGAGAAGAGCAGACTCTGCCCCAGGCAGAGGATCTCTTTTCTCGGTGGGGAGTTGGATTCGGTCAACCTGACAGCGTGCCTCACAGAGGAGCGCGTCCAGTCGGTGTTGAACTGCATGAATTCGTTCAAATGCAGAACAGCGGTCCCACTGAAACATTTTCAGAGGCTCCTGGGGCATATGGCATCCGCGCCGCAGTAACGCCGCTCGGATTGCTTCATATGAGGCCGCTTCAACACTGGCTACACGACTGAGTCCCGAGATGGGCGTGGCAGAGCGGTTCATTCTGTATTCCAATCACACCGATTGCCGCCAAACCTTCGGCCCGCACAGGTAAACCTGGTTGCCGCCCCGGACACGTCACACTGCCAGTTGTTTTACTCCCTTACTCCCTGTTTTACTCCCTGACGCACTGGCTCTCAGCTGGCCCCGGGGCCTATGCAAGTATGTGTTCCCCCCACTGAGCCTTCTTGCACAGACCCTGTGCAAAGTCAGGGAGGACGAGGAGCAGGTCTTGTTAGTTGTGCCGTACTGGCCCAACCGGACCTGGTTCCCGGAACTAGTGCTCCTCGTGACAGCCCCTCCTTGGCCCATTCCTCTGAGTGGATATATGTGTATTCTTCCCCATATGTGTATTCTTCCACGGTACGGCTCCCTACGGCAAGCCCGTGTCTTTCCCTTGGCAGAGCTCGCTCTGCCGTCTCTGTGCGGTGTAGTCCCCCGCCTGCATTGGCCGGGGCCACCCCTGGGACTTCCGTATGTTGTACTGCCCACGGCCAGCCCATACATGTATATTCCACATGATACCTCCCTACGGGTAGGATGTGGCTTCCGCAGCGCCCCCCCCCCTGGGCACGCTTTCCCAGCGTTATCCAGTACTCTGCTGAGTGGGTGTTGCGGAACAGCAGCAGTGACTCCCCCTACGTGAGTTCCCCGCCCCGAACAGACGGGAGTCTGAGGGGCTTTCGCTGGGTGCTGGAAGTGGTAGTAACTGTGGCGTTTTCCATGGGGATCCCAATTCGTCGGTGACGTCCGACGTACGTCGAACGTGACCGACTGAAAGGGAACGTCTCGGTTACGTATGTAACCCTCGTTCCCTGGTCACTGCATGACCGAGTCACTAGTTCGGCTCCTCAGTGAAAAACAAATGTGCGCTGCATCCGCTTCCTGTTTATACCCGCGGTGCGGGGCGGAGCACGAGATGCAAATCTCGCACGCCAATGGCCATTGGCCCGTTCTGTATACACTCGAAGCTGGTAGGGGCTCCCAGAAGTGATCCCAATTCGTCGGTGACGTCCTACGTACGTCTCCGTTCCCTCCTTCAGGGAACGAGGGTTACATACGTAACCGAGACGTTTTAAGGGATAAAATTATTGACTACAGGGGGACTTAAAATTTTAATGCATCAATTAAGCATTTCTCTAAAATTTCCAAACTCATTATATACTCCTGGAGAAAACGTCTATTAACCTGTTAGTATGAATGATATTAAGGTTTGAATATGCAATACATACATATATGCTGTGACATATAACATGTCTTTAAATAAAGCCATTTCTCATAAAGAAACAAGAACATGGTGTTCTTTTTAATTAATGATATATGAATTATGTCCGAATGCACGGATTCAATACACTGATACACATCCACTATTCTCCTAACTGTTTACATTCACTTAAGACATAACCTACTGTGTTTAGGTAAAATACTCGCCAAAACAGACATTCTGACATAATGTTATATCTGACAATTATGTATATTTGTCCGTTCAAGCGTGAAAAGACGGGGAAGAGAGCTCAGTTCAGTATTCATGCTCTGTCTGTGTGCACAGAAAACGGACTGAACTCTCTTCCGTGTCCTCGTTTTTTCAGATTTATCCGTATGTATTTATCCATATGCTCTTGTCCTTCTCCCACACGTTTACATTTTTAAACATTTTATGAGACATACAGCAAATGTATGCCAAATTATGTCCCGCTGTGTAGATCAGCACGTTACAATTCAAATGTGCATATTCATGCACTGGATCTATTTCCAAATTGTCCTTCCCTAACATTTTTGTCTCATTTTTATTTGTTGATGAAAATATTGATAGATTTTCATTATAGTTTTTGTCATTCAAAACTGTTTTTTATTTATCGTCTCATTTTCGTCAGTAAAAAAAAAAATGTCATTGATGAAAATTATGAAGATAAATTATTCATCAACGAAATTAACACTGTGTGTTTTGTTATGAGTCTAGGCTGCAAACCAGACCAGATGCTAATACACCGATAGTCAAATGTCTGGCTGAGCGAGTCTTGACCTGTTTGCCTGACCATGTCCAACTAGGCCATCTAGACCTTTCTGCACCTCATTGCCCCGAGCTCCCATGCAAAACATCCACAAAGGGCCACCTGGCATGCTTGACTAGTGCATAATCAATACCAATTTCCAAGTGTTCTCCCTAGTTTGACCTGGGGGCTATTAATTCCTTGAGAGTGGTGGGTAGGCACTGTAGGCAGAGATTTATAGTAGAAGCAGACAGCTGTGGATGATGAATGCGGGTGTCACTACAGCCCCAGCACAGGCTGTGAGGAGGCCGTGGGCACGAGGAGGACCCGGAGAATGTGCATAGCTGCTCTTCCAGTTCTCAGCTCAACAGCATGGGCACTACAATAGAACCTGTCACGTGATGTGAGGAAAAAATGGGAGCGAGGACTCATTTGCAGAAATAAAGGTGGGATTTATTATATACAAAAATAAACATAAACACAAAACAAAAACCCACGAGGGGGAAACTCAAACTTGAAATACAATAAACATCTGGAGCAGAACATGTAGCACAACGGGGAAACGGATGACAAAAGACATACTCACGACAACGAACCAGCACAGGACTGAAGACACAATGAGAATATAAAGGGTGACAAACAAGGCAGGTAATGGGGAAGAACAGGTGGGGCAAATCAACCAATAATCTGATAACAAGAGGGGTGGGGTCAAGACAGAAGACAGGAACGCACATGACACAGGAATACCCAACACACCACATGTGCCAGACAAGACGGACATGTGACAGGAACCAAACTCAAGCAGATGCTCATTTGCTTAGCTCATACTCATTACAGTTAGTGAGTAGGGGTGTAACATATACTCCTGTCACGATACGATACTATTGCGATACTAAACTAACAATACGATATTTATCGCAATATTTTAAGTCAAAATAAAGAAGAGATGTTTTTTTTTTTTTTTTTATTTAAATAATATTATTGTTATTATAATATTATCAGGACACACAAATATTCCCCCATTGAATTACTATACATTATATTCAAATATTCAGTCTAATATTTTGAATTTGGACTGCAGTACCCAATTCACCACTAGCTGTCCATATTAAATACTGCACCTTTAAAATAATAATTGTATCAGTGCGTTTCAGTATTGAATAAAATATAACAAAATTTATAATCGTGTGGGATTTTTCATGAAGCTTGGTGTAGTGCATTCTAGGATTGTCCTAGACATAAATTGTGCTATGCTGCCTTAAAAGCTGGCCTAAACACATTATAATCTCTACTCTGACTAACGTTTATTATGCCATGAGTTTTTATCAAACTTTTTTATCAGTAGCTTTAGCAAGAACATATTGCTTCTCTGGTTGTTAAGCTTAGCTCTACAGCAAGGACTTACATAATATAGATCCCTCTATCTATCCATTTTTTGTTTTTCTTTTTCCAGTTTATTTTTGAGTCTGCAAGGCAAGATAACAACCGGATGAAATTTTTAGTCCATCCACACACTCAAACGAATGTCTTTCTGTGTCTGGAACCAGTCAATCCTTATGTTCCCTCGTGGCCGAATCCATAAAACTGAGATAGACAGATCCTTAGTGTGAGTCTTCTCATGTCTATCTATAGATGAAGTCTCAGTTACACCTGCTTGCCTTCCCTGCAAACTACATAGCAGGTGTTGTTAGATAAAGGCCTGGTATTATATTCAAATCTCAGATTTCTATGGACACTCTATTCTAGTAACCCTTCTGTTCTCCCAGGGGAACAAAAATATTTGTTCTCAGCTGAAATGCTTATTTTGTATGAGTGAAATTTTTTGTTTTTCTTCTATGGTTTGCACCATGCTCCAAAAGTCAATTAATGCAATTAAAGAATATTTCCGCAAAGAGGTTTAATGGTTTGGACAGCTGAAATATGATTTGCGAGCTGGGTTACAGAATCAAGACTCTGGGAAGGGTGCAGATTTTTCACATCTATAAGCGGCTCATCAGCTGAATTAACTGGCTGACATTTTATGGGCCGCCTGAACGCATCAAAATGACAATGCCATAGAATGGACCAAATTGCAGAGTATCAATTTGTATCAGAGACTATGGCTTCCCCTGGTGTTGTGGACAATTTGCAAGATGAAACTTGATTTAGGTGATAAAAAATGCATCAGACAGGATAAATAGAAATGATAATGCTACAAATAACAACAATCATTGTCTAATCAGTTTCTGGCAGTTTTCAGTCATGTTGAAATCCTCAAGGTCAAATTTGGGCCTGTGATATGCATGCAAGGATTCTATGTTGAGCATACAATCTTTCTCTCTTTCTCATTCTCCATTCCCAGAAAATATTCTCTTTTTATTCAGAGATTATCTGATGGTTCAATGAATTCCAATGAACACGTGTTCTACTTGGTGTACACACACACACACACACACAAACACACACACACAAAGACATACAGTATATACACCAAGTGGAACACTGATTCATTAATACTGTAAAAATTAACACGTTAATTTTGTGATTACATTTTTTTCAGTTTAAGTTTTTTCAGTTTTTAAAAAAAAAAATAAAATTCTGTCATGCTTTGGTTGCACTATAGTATATGATCACGCTATGATCCATTCTAGTACGTCAAGACGCAAAAAAGAACTCAAATTTGTACTGGCACGCTGTCTGTGAAGCAGCTTTATGTGAACAAACACCTAGCGCACGCGCTCAGAATGCCACTTCAGACAGTGCGCCAGCGTTGCATTGAGTTCTTTTTCCCGCTTGAACGGACAAAAACTCAAAATTGTCAACATTTATTTTTGGCCGAATATCCTCGAAAGCACAGTCTTAAATGAGTTAAAAAGTGTTAAATGAATGTAAAGAGTTGTGTGGGATGTGTGAAATAGGATGTGTCAGATCCAGGTCAAAAGTGACAGCAGCCTAATAAACCTGCTGCTGTCTGTGTCATTAATGTTAATCAAAAAACAAAAGACAAAGAGAAAATCACTCACTGATCTTGACTGAATAATTTTTGTAGCTTTAATAAGAATTGATCTATATTCAATTTATAATTTATATGCAGTGAAGACTGTGCAGTTTGATTATTTAATTTCTGTATAATTTCTTTTTAGACCTACTTGAAAATCTTAAAGCACTATTTACAAGGTTACATGGGTCAAAAACAACGAAAACAATAACTTTTTTGTGCAGGTAAAAATCTGAACCGGCCCACTTGGACCAGTAGGAAAAAAACCTTAGCGTTGAGCCCTAATATATTAAAATCACAGCTAAATGTGATATTTATTACAAGTTCACTTAAATTATAAATTGTTATTACCCAGTTTCACAGACAGGGCTTAGATTAAGCCAGGATTAGGCCTTAGTTCAATTAGGGCATTTAAGTATCTTTTATAAAAGTGCCTTAGAAAAAAACATTACTGGTGTGCATCTTGAGACAAAACAAGTTGCTTTCAGTTAAAACAGCTCAAACATGTATTTTAGTCTGGGACTAGGCTTAAGCCTTGTCTGTGAAACTGGGGGTAGGTACAGTGGGGAGAACAAGTATTTGATACACTGCCGATTTTGCAGGTTTGCCCACTTGCAAAGCATGTAGAAGTCTGTAATTTTTATCATAGGTACTCTTCAACTGTGAGTGACGGTATCTAAAACAAAAATCTAGAAAATCACATTGTATGATTTTTAAGTAATTCATTTGCATTTTATTGCATGACATAAGTATTTGATACATCAGAAAAGCAGAACTTAATATTTGGTACAGAAACCTTTGTTTGCAATTACAGAGATCATACGTTTCCTGTAGTTCTTGACCAGGTTTGCACACACTGCAGCAGGGATTTTGGCCCACTCCTCCATACAGACCTTCTCCAGATCCTTCAGGTTTCGGGCCTGTCGCTGGGCAGTACAGACTTTCAGCTCCCTCCAAAGATTTTCTATTGGGTTCAGGTCTGGAGACTGGCTAGGCCACTCCAGGACCTTGAGATGCTTCTTATGGAGCCACTCCTTATTTGCCCTGGCTGTGTGTTTCGGGTCATTGTCATGCTGGAAGACCCAGCCACGACCCATCTTCAATGCTCTTACTGAGGGAAGGAGGTTTTTGGCCAAGATCTCGCAATACGTGGCCCCATCCATCCTCCCCTCAATACGGTGCAGTCGTCCTGTCCCCTTTGCAGAAAAGCATCCCCAAAGAATGATGTTTCCACCTCCATGCTTCACGGTTGGGATGGTGTTCTTGGGGTTGTACTCATCCTTCTTCTTCCTCCAAACACGGCGTTTAGACCAAAAAGCTCTATTTTTGTCTCATCAGACCACATGACCTTCTCCCATTCCTCTTCTGGATCATCCAGATGGTCATTGGCAAACTTCAGACGGGCCTGGACATGCGCTGACTTGAGCAGGGGGACCTTGCGTGCGCTGCAGGATTTTAATCCATGACGGCGTAGTGTGTTACTAATGGTTTTCTTTGAGACTGTGGTCCCAGCTCTCTTCAGGTCATTTGACCAGGTCCTGCCGTGTAGTTCTGGGCTGATCCCTCACCTTCCTCATGATCATTGATGCCCCACGAGGTGAGATCTTGCATGGTGCCCCAGACCGAGGGAGATTGACCGTCATCTTGAACTTCTTCCATTTTCTAATAATTGCGCCAACAGTTGTTGCCTTCTCACCAAGCTGCTTGCCTATTGTCCTGTAGCCCATCCCAGCCTTGTGCAGGTCTACAATTTTATCCCTGATGTCCTTACACAGCTCTCTGGTCTTGGCCATTGTGGAGAGGTTGGAGTCTGTTTGATTGAGTGTGTGGACAGGTGTCTTTTATACAGGTAACAAGTTCAAACAGGTGCAGTTAATACAGGTAATAAGTGGAGAACAGGAGGGCTTCTTAAAGAAAAACTAACAGGTCTGTGAGAGCCGGAATTCTTACTGGTTGGTAGGTGATCAAATACTTATGTCATGCAATAAAATGCAAATTAATTATTTAAAAATCATACAATGTGATTTTCTGGATTTTTGTTTTAGATTCCGTCTCTCACAGTTGAAGTGTACCTATGATAAAAATTACAGACCTCTACATGCTTTGTAAGTAGGAAAACCTGCAAAATCGCCAGTGTATCAAATACTTGTTCTCCCCACTGTGTATATTGTATGTTAAAATTGATAGCTTTCAATTATACTGTAATATTGAATGGCTATAATCAATGGCTAAAATTTAGAAAAAATGTAATAGAGACATCCGTGTTAGTACTGGTATCAGTGATACTGGCCTTCATTCATAGTGCTTAGTAAAAAGATGCCATTAAACAAATATTAAAAATATACTGTCTTTATGTTGTTTCTACATTATTTTGGACATTATTACATTACATTATTACAATATAAAAATATAATAAAACTTTAATGTTAGGTGAGATTAATGAATGATAGTCTATATATTTAAAAAATATATATTATATTGTGTGTGTGTGTGTGTGTGTTTCAATAATTATAGCTGATATACTATAGTTGATTTTAAGAAAACACAGTCTATACATGTTGTACCATCATGCCAGTATTTGAGACATGGACTTTTATGATATAGTATCCAGATTCTAGACCAATAAGTGCTTGAAATATCTGCAGGTGAAGTAATCTTACCTTCATGATGTTAGAGTTTTAACAGAGACTGGTATGTCAATCTATCTGCCAGCGCCATGATGGTTTACAGAGAGGAAATACTGTTTTTAAAAAAGAACAATAAGAGACTTTAGCTAGCAGTTTTAGTCTTGTGGAGAAAAAAGACGATGTTTGTATGAGATGTGAGGAGCCAACGTATGGCTTTGTCTGAGAAATGGATCCCCCTCAGGGAGAATGATATTTATGATCTATCAGATAAGAGAAACACCAGAAGAGAAAAGCCTTGAAATCGCAGTAACTTTTCTTCAGGAACAGAACAGAATTCTTCCATTCCACTTTGTCTTTCCTGCTCCTGAATGAATGTTTGATTTTCGCCCCACAACATCCAGGATTAAATATCAGGGCTAGAGCGTTTGTGATGATAGCTTGCTCTCAAACAGCGTGATGTTCTAAAAATGTATATAAAAAAAGATCTCCTTCTCCAGGATAAATTAGCTTAAACAGGCAATTTCACACCCCGGCGAATCTCTGCGGTGTTTGCAGGTTCAATATGCTCTATGCTGGTTTAATCTGTATTAAATTTAGTGTATGGTCAGCCTGTGCCAAATTAGCGAGGCACAAAAATTTGCAAAAAATATCCCAGATGGCCCTTTACCACATATAAAACTCTAATGCACATGCTAAGAGCACATAACTGATGTATTACCTTCAACTGACAGGCACTAGGACCCAGAGCACGATGTCAGATTTGAGTAGCAGGCAGGGGGCAGGACTTATTTTAGAGCTTTTGTGGCAGAAAGTGCCATTGCAGCTTTGTCAACCCATTACCATAGTTATCAAGGAAACCAGACCCACACGCTTGTGCCAGCGCAGCCTGAGTCAATTACCACTAAGAGACAGTCATTTGCAGGCAGTGGCCTGGCCTATTGGTATTATCACAGGTCATATTTGAATAGTCATCTTTGCTGGTGTCTCTATTTAGCATCCAGCATAAAAAAAAAAGTGCATATTCATGTTCATTATCTTCTAAAACCAGATAAAGGTATCTCATATATCATCATCATCATTCACTGATTATTTGCTTACATCCGCACAGGTTGTTTACAAAAACAATGACATCAGGCTGGAACTCTCCCGGCTCGCCCGCATTGTCGACCCCAAAATGAAGATCCAGGGAGATGTGGTGTTCAGGTGTGAGAATGTGGCCACCCTGGACCCCATCTCGTTCGAGACGCCCGAGGCATATATCAGCCTACCCAAGTGGAACACCAAACGCATGGGCTCCATCTCCTTTGACTTCCGTACCACTGAACCAAACGGCCTTATTCTCTTCACCCACGGGAAGCCGCAGGAAAGAAAGGACGCCCGTAGCCAAAAGAACACAAAAGTGGACTTTTTTGCTGTGGAGCTTCTGGATGGAAGTTTGTACCTGCTGCTGGACATGGGCTCTGGGACTATCAAAGTGAAAGCCACACAGAACAAGGTGAACGACGGGGCCTGGTACCATGTGGACATCCAGCGAGATGGAAGATCAGGTCAGTGTGTGGATACTCAGACAAATACACTCACACACACTTAAGTGTTCTTTGTTCCATGCTTAACACATTTAATAAATGATTTGAATCCAGTACATACATACATACATACATACATTTATTTATTTGATTGTTTGTTTGTTTCTTCACTACTCTCTATTGCAGTAAAGTTAATATTGTTGGCACCTTTTTGATAAATGTGATTATTCTCATTCGTTGCTTAGGGTAAAAAAGTAATTAAATGTAAATATATGAGAATTAGAAATATTTTAATATATATATATATATATTAAATAATAATAATTATTATTATTATTTATGTATTATTTAATCTGTAATAATAATTGATTATTATTTATTTAGCGACTTGTTTCACATGCAAAGAGGTTACCGGATTACAAAATGTAATTCCTAATTAAAAATTGAATTCTAAGAATGTTTCACACACAATTTTTGCTGCCCATATTAACAGGTTAGGCCTAAAGGTCAGAGAGAGGGTTGAAAATGGCCATGTACATCTAAATTGTGACAGAAATGACTAACATTGACTAACATTGACATTACAAGTGAAATTCAAGAGAAATATCCATATTTCCCTTTTCTATGTGGGTAATATTCTCTTAGTAATAAAGACGTTGTGATAAATTGTGTCTTATTTTTAAAACCAATTTTAACTTTAAGCTCATGAAGAACTCCCACTTTGTTTCATTATTAAATCGGTTGGATACTGTAATTGCTCGTGTGTTTTCCATAGGCGTTAAGCTCTGCAGCCCGAAGATAACAGCTTTAAACAAAAAGCACAGTGGTTAGTCACCAATAATGGACACATTTAGTCCAAAGCAAGCTGACATTTTCATTTCACATCTACTTTGACAACTTTCTATTAGGTTTTATCCCCTCTATCTTTCTCTGTATCCTCATTCACCTCTTTCTTTCTTCCATTGCCCTTGAATCGCTGGCACTCTGTTTCTGAATCGATCGAAGACTACTCCATATCACTTCATAGCACAGGGCCCTTGGGAAGTCTTGTAGGATATCAATAATGCGAGGTTTTAGACAGAGCCATGTGGGTGACTGGACCAGTGTCAGTTCTGAAGAGATTATTCCCATTGATCCCTGGTTCCCCACATGGGATGCATTGTTTACATCTGCGTGTCTGTATAAGAGACACAGCTTTACAAGATTCACACACTCCCAATGAGGTCATAAATAGAAAATAATCCTCTCATATCGCCCCCACTCCCTCTATCTCATAGTCTATGGATGGTCATTCTATCTTTGTCTATTGTGCACAGGGGAGACACAGGGCAGACTGTCTGAGAGTCTGAACCTTGCTGGATTACACAGCACAGTAATTTACAGTAGTTTAGTTTACAGTCTCTCCACATTAAAAAAAGAAAAAAAACATGTACTTGAAAGTATTTTAACATCACCTTTAATAAAAAAAAAATAAATAAAACTTTTATAAACCATTTTTAACATTAAAGATGTCCCATAACCAGTTTTATTTTAGTATCATGTATATAATTTATTGTATTTATTAATATTTTAAACTAGCTTTTTTTTATAATTTCAGTTTTTATTTTAATTTTAGTTTGACATTTGTTTATTTTATTTTTTTAAAGTAACAAGTGAGAAAAATCACAAGCAATTTATCATTAAGGTGCCAACAACAATATTAGCTTTACTGCAGTACAGAGTATACAGATTTATTTTAAAAATAATAAATATTTTTGAGTTTTAAGTTATTTTTGTTTTAGTTTGAGTAATTTTAGTACTTAAAGGCTTAGTTCACCCAAAAATGAAAAAAAAAAAAAAAAAAAAAATTTCAATTACTCACCCTCATGTCGTTCCAAACCCGTAAGACTTTCGTTCATCTTCGGAACACAAATGAAGATATTTTAAATGAAATCTGAGAGATTTCGGTCCCTCCATTGACAGTCCACGCAACTACCACTTTTTCACTTCAAAAAGTTCATAAAGAGATCGTAAAACTAATCCATATGAATCTAGTGGTTTAGTCCAAATTTTCTGAAGAGACATGATTGCTTTATATTATGAACAGATTGAATTTAGGCTTTTTTAATTTACAAACCCAATTCCAAAAAAGTTGGGACACTGTACAAATTGTGAATAAAAAAGGAATGCAATAATTTACAAATCTCATAAACTTATATTTTATTCACAATAGAATATAGATAACATATCAAATGTTGAAAGTGAGACATTTTGAAATGTCATGCCAAATATTGGCTCATTTTGGATTTCATGAGAGCTACACATTCCAAAAAAGTTGGGACAGGTAGCAATAAGAGGCCGGAAAAGTTAATTGTACATATAAGGAACAGCTGGAGGACCAATTTGCAACTTATTAGGTCAATTGGCAACATGATTGGGTATAAAAAGAGCCTCTCAGAGTGGCAGTGTCTCTCAGAAGTCAAGATGGGCAGAGGATCACCAATTCCCCCAATGCTGCGGCGAAAAGTAGTGGAGCAATATCAGAAAGGAGTTTCTCAGAGAAAAATTGCAAAGAGTTTGAAGTTATCTTCATCTACAGTTCATAATATCATCCAAAGATTCAGAGAATCTGGAACAATCTCTGTGCGTAAGGGTCAAGGCCGGAAAACCATACTGGATGCCCGTGATCTTCGGGCCCTGAGACGGCACTGCATCACATACAGGAATGCTACTGTAGTGGAAATCACAACATGGGCTCAGGAATACTTCCAGAAAACATTGTCGGTGAACACAATCCACCGTGCCATTCACCGTTGCCGGCTAAAACTCTATAGGTCAAAAAAGAAGCCATATCTAAACATGATCCAGAAGCGCAGGTGTTTTCTCTGGGCCAAGGCTCATTTAAAATGGACTGTGGCAAAGTGGAAAACTGTTCTGTGGTCAGACAAATCAAAATTTGAAGTTCTTTTTGGAAAACTGGGACGCCATGTCATCCGGACTAAAGAGGACAAGGACAACCCAAGTTGTTATCAGCGCTCAGTTCAGAAGCCTGCATCTCTAATGGTATGGGGTTGCATGAGTGCGTGTGGCATGGGCAGCTTACACATCTGGAAAGGCACCATCAATGCTGAAAGGTATATCCAAGTTCTAGAACAACATATGCTCCCATCCAGACGTCGTCTCTTTCAGGGAAGACCTTGCATTTTCCAACATGACAATGCCAGACCACATACTGCATCAATTACAACATCATGGCTGCGTAGAAGGATCCGGGTACTGAAATGGCCAGCCTGCAGTCCAGATCTTTCACCCATAGAAAACATTTGGCGCATCATAAAGAGGAAGATGCGACAAAGAAGACCTAAGACAGTTGAGCAACTAGAAGCCTGTATTAGACAAGAATGGGACAACATTCCTATTCCTAAACTTGAGCAACTTGTCTCCTCAGTCCCCAGACGTTTGCAGACTGTTATAAAAAGAAGAGGGGATGCCACACAGTGGTAAACATGGCTTTGTCCCAACTTTTTTGAGATGTGTTGATGCCATGAAATTTAAAATCAACTTATTTTTCCCTTAAAATGATACATTTTCTCAGTTTAAACATTTGATATGTCATCTCTGTTGTATTCTGAATAAAATATTGAAATTTGAAACTTCCACATCATTGCATTCTGTTTTTATTCACAATTTGTACAGTGTCCCAACTTTTTTGGAATCGGGTTTGTAGTATTATTCACATATACACATTGATCAGCGAAAACGAACAGAAGCTCAACTATACAAACCTCATTGGTTCTTTCGGAAGCTCAAACGTGCTGCATAAAGTGTAAAGTTTACACCAAGGGCGATAACAATTAAGATATAGTTCTAAAAATCATTCTCAAAATCAAAGAATAGCAGAGTCCACACCACAGCTATAACGATAATGGCACAGAGAAACTATATAGTTGGAATCACTTTCAGAACGATTTTATCCAGCTGATGAGCAATAAAAACATTGACAGCCAATCAGAATCAATCCTGCTATAACGAGCTTGAGCGTTTAAAGCGACAGACAAGAATGCACTTAGAATAAACAGAACAATATCATCCGCTGGTGTGGATGCTAATATAGTTATCGTTATCTTGGTAACACTTTACAATAAGGTTTCATTAGTTAACATTAGTTAATGTATTAACTAACATGAACTAACCATGAGCAATATATTTGTTACTGTATTTGTTAATCTTTGTTAACGTTAGTTAATAAAAATACAGCTGTTCATGGTTTGTTCATGTTAGTTAACGTTGCATTAACTAATGTTAACAAGATTTTAATAAAGTATTAGTAAATGTTGAAATGAACATTAACAAAGATTAATAAATGCTTTATAAGTGCAGTTCATTATTAGTTCATGTTAACTGATGTAGTTAACTAATGTTAACTAATAAACCTTATTGTAAAGTGTTACCGTTATCTTTATATTTATCGTTGTTGGTGTGAACGGGCCTTAACACATGAGAATGAACCTCACTGGTTCTCGCACTTCAAGCAAGCATGCTTGAGCTTCCATTTACCATATCTGATATGTGTTGATGAATGTTTATATGTGAATAGAAATCTAAATTAAATCTGTTCATCATATAAACTGATCCAGTCTATACAGAAAATGTAGACTAAACCGCTCAATTCATATGGATTTGTCTTTTTACGATCTTTTTATGAACTTTTTTGAAGCATCAAAGTGGTAGTTGCGTGGACTGTCAGTGGAGGGACAGAAATCTCTTTTAGATTTCTTTAAAAATTGCTTCGTTTGTGTTCTGAAGATGAACAAAGGTCTTACGGGTTTGGAACAACATGAGGGTGAGTAAATGATCACAGAATTTTCATTTTTGGGTGAACTAACCCTTTAAACTTAAAAAAAAAACTTTTAGCAAAAATGAATTGAAATAAAGTAGATGTTGAAGTTTTTCATCTAATATTTATATTTTATTACATTTCAGTTAACAAAGATGATAGTTTTAGTTAATAATGTCAAATTAAAATTACTTTTGGGGACATTTTAGAGGTCACACCTAAACTGCTAAAAAATAACCATAAAATGTTTTTGGACCACTAATGATAACTGTGTGAGTGTATTTTATTTTTGAACGATTGCTCATATAATCTTTGTCTCTCTTTTGATTATTCCCAGGCACCATATCTGTTAACAGCCGGCGCACTCCGTTCACTGCCAGTGGAGAAAATGAGATCCTGGACCTGGAGGGGGACATGTACCTAGGCGGCCTCCCTGATAACCGAGCCGGCCTGATCCTTCCCACCGAACTGTGGACCGCCATGCTAAACTACGGCTATGTGGGATGCATTCGGGACCTGTTCATTGACGGTCGCAGTAAGGACATCAGACAAATTGCTGAGGCCCAGAATGGTGCAAGCATCAAACCTTCCTGCAACAAGATGCCAGTCAAGCAGTGCGACAGCTATCCGTGCAAGAACAAAGGCGTGTGCAAAGAAGGATGGAATCGCTTTATCTGCGACTGCACAGGCACTGGTTACTGGTCCCGCTCCTGCGAGAGGGGTGAGTTATCTGCCTTTACATTTTCTTTTCCTTCATTAGTTCATATAAACTCAACAGGCCTGGTTTTCTAGAATTATTTTTTTGTTTTATTTTAGAATAAACCCGAAAGGTGGGTTTAATTTCAATTGCAAAAATACAAAAAAGGTGTGCACAATCCTCAAACCCAAACAGGGCTCAGGTGCAGGACAAAGGAGACAACTAAAGCAATAAATTGGAGCAGTTATATCAGTGTGCGGACATCACATTTGTTTTTTGCCTTAATTTCAATTGCAACATTTGAATAATAAAAAAAGACAATTTACAATCAACGTCACGCCAGTTTGTTTAGCTTCTCACCTGTAAAATCCCATCTGCTGCTGTTTGTAAACAGCAGATTAGCTCTCACATAATCAGTTAAACTATAAGCTCATTAATATCTCAGCACGTTGCTGTATGGAAGCTGATGTTCTCCGGCGTTTGGGGAGTGTTGCGTCTGAGTCATGCCTGTGATGATGTCATAACTTGAAAAAAGTCCAATCCCAGATACAGATCTTCAGATTTCATAAGCATTGAGATTACTATTTGCATGAAAAATTAAGCAAAATGTAACAATATTGAGACAAATGTTTTGGTAGAGGAAATGACTGGGTTTTTGAGTGGTTGTGAATCTTTAGTTTGAGTGTTGTGACTGTGTGTTAGAATGACTCCATATGGGCCGGTACGCAGGGGTTCCAAGGTAACCAGGTAATAGAGGGACTTCCAGCATGTCTGTGAACACTGAGCAAAGCAAATTGCTTATTATGCTGGCATGAGAGCTGGTTTCTCTTATGGGCTGAATTACGCCTCATTCATTTCGTTGATATTACAAGAAACCATTGTTATCTCTTTTATTTTAATCTTGTTCTATGTAACATATTTTGATAATCACATTTGTAGTTTAAATGCAGTAGAGCAGTAGTTCTCAAATGACCAAGTACTGCCAAGTCCCTTTTAAGACAAGTTTCTTCAGTCAGCTGCCATCTTGGTAACTAAATTGATAGTCCAAAATCTCTATTTCTACCGGTTAATCGTGTCTACCGGTATATCGCACACCCCTAGCTTATGGGATAGATTCACAAAAGCATCTAGGGCATTCATATTTTATATTTTAGGCTCATGTCTCTGAGAAAATTTTTTCTAAATTCAAGAGATTATAAGGGGCAGACATAGCAGACATTGACATTAATTGTTTTGTTTTTGTGTTGTTAGAGCACATGGCATGCTATCATATTCTGTCCTTGGTTTTAGACAGATGTAAAAGTCACATAAAACAGTTTAACACTCCATTGACAGAGAATACAGACTATACATCAGCCTGCACATTCATTTGCTGTGAATGTCAGTCATAATCATCTTCAAGGGCATCAAACTGAGTGTCACCTCATGTTGTAGTGAGTTTGTAAGACGAGCGAGTATGAGAACTATTCTCATACTGACTAGAGATGCTTCTAAGCGTTGTCACTCGACTACACTTATTCCGCAAGGCAAAATATTCAGCTTTCTAAGTGTCAGTCACCCATACACATACACAAACTCTTTGTTGTGATTGATAGCAATGAAATCTGTGCACCTGGACTGCTCATTTGCATGGCTCATGTCTGAACTAATAACCAAACACTGAAATGAACTGACAGCCCTAACATTTAAAAGAGCACATTACAGGAATGCTAGCTAAGATGCTTGAAGAGACTATATAGAAAACACAGAAGAAATTCTTGGTGGACTGGTAAAATGTGTGCTCACTGACTCATTGTGCAAGCCAGCCAGTTGTGTTTAGACTAGTAATTTCAGCCAGCTTTTCACATTTTACTGTGCTATATGCATCACACTGACGGTAAACTGACGTTTGATCATTGGGTGCACCATCTGAGACCAGTAGCCAAATGTATAATAGTTCTGCTAGACTACACCCTGGTCCATTTTGTGTGTGTGTGTGTGTGTGTGTGTGTGTGTACATTATGAGGACATGCTGATGTCCTTGTGATTCAAAACACAAAATATATATATTTTTTTATTAAAAATGTAAAAATGCAGAAAGTTTTGTGGGATGGGTAGGTTTAGGGGTAGGGTTAGTGTAGGGGGATAGAATATATGGTTTGCACAATATAAAAAGCATTACTCCTATGGAATGTCCCGGTAAACCACCTATACCAACGTGTATGTGTGTGTGTGTTCTAGCCATAAACCCACACTGCTAAGAGTGCACACTCGACTACCTGATATTTGTCCAGATCTATTATCTGCTCCATAGAAGCCTGTAGCTGCTGCTCGGGCCAGACAACTGGCTGCTGTCACACACCATGCTGTCCTCCTGTCAGTACACATACACTTCAGATTTTAATGCACACTCAGCATTTCATCCCTGACAAACACCTCTTTTTTCCAGACTGAGGAATTTTGACTGTATGCTGGACTGAAATTTCAAGTCTGGAAGTGCTGCAGTTAATTCACTGGCTTTGGAAATTCAAATAATTTAATGAAGGGGCTATATCATGAGCATATATATATATTTATTATTATTATTATTATTATTATTATTATTTAAATTTTTTTTTTTTTTCTTAAACTAGCTTCTATGCTATGTACTACTTTGTAGTAAAGCTAATATTGTTGGCACCTTTGTGGTAAATTGCTTGTGATTCATTTGTTGCTTTGGGAAACATGTCTGATAAACAAATGTAAAGCAAGTTAAATGCAGATGAGAAATTTGTAATAATAAGATAGATAGATAGATAGATAGATAGATAGATAGATAGATAGATAGATAGATAGATATCTTATAATATTTATATTTTATCTAAATGTATGTGTATCACAATTTGACATCATTTTTAATGATATGACCCCTTAATGAAATGTTTCGAATTTCTACAAGCCATTCAGTATTATATTATTCTATGTAAAATATTCTCCAGATGCTCTTCTTTAATTTTAGATTAGTCAGCTTTAACATTTAAACATGTTATGTCACATCATTTTATATTATACAAAAGCCTACAAACTTAACAATGAATGTGAATATGAATGTCTGTCATTTTTAGATTGGCATGAATTATCCTCTAAACAAAGAAAACTTCCCTCACAGAATAGCTTGCTGGAATATAAAACAACGCAAGCTGGAAAGTCTGAAATAACTGAATTCTGCTTTCTTAACAGTTATTAAATCCTTAATATGCAGCTAAGATCTCTCAAGGTCATCTCATATCTTATGCTTAAAATTACAAACAACACCGATGAGCTCAGAAAACTTCATTTATGAGGAGTTAAGGAGATGAATACAGTGCTGGATTCATTATAGAGGCCCAATCTTAATTCAACACTGTGCAGTTTCACATATTACAATATTGTATTTTTTTTTTTGTATGTTACTCTAGCATTGACGATAACATTGACTATATTTACAATAAAGCACAGTGCTGATTGCTTTTATAAAATGGTTATTGCATAATAGAAATATCAAGGTCATGCATTTTCATCAAAACAACATTTTATTAAGCAAATTAATTTCAAGTGCCGTCTTTCCGCGTGAAGATACATTATAGTCCCTGCAATGTAAACCTACATTGAATGCTAAGGTTAATATTTGCGTCTCTGTTGTGTATTTATAATAATGCAAGCTAGTGTCATATAAATGTGTTTTAATATTTTGCTTAAATCTGTAATATCGCAATGATTTTTCAGAAACATTTTCCTGAAAACTGCAATACTGTTATAGCTCAAAGTAGAATAAATAATAGTGTAAACAGGTAAAACCTGTTTTCATGCGGTAATTGAACTCATTTTACCGCATCGTCTGATGTGCCCTGCCAATTTAGTGCTGAGATTTTGTTTTGCACATTAATTCCATCAGTCATTAATGTAGAAAATGATTTTGTTTGGTTAATAAATGCATAACCTCATTTCCGTGCGAACAGCCCTGATCATTACAAAAGTACCTTGACAGGTCACGCTTCAGCAATACTAAATTAAATAACGAGATCGGATGATTGTGGGATGAGCTGATAAGTTGATAATTGGCTTAGATATTTTGTTCATATGCATGGTTTGCCATGCGGAATGTTCATATAATTTATATGTGTCTACACTCTATGTTTTAAGGTGTTTTTCTGTTTGCAAACAGGCCGAGTTGTACTGGGAACTTTGGTTCTCCCCTAAGCACCACTGGCTATAGTGCTTGAGTTAATTGCTATTGATTCAGGTAGTGTGAAGGTCATCTGTGCTGGCCTGGGGGCCTTAGAGAGCCAAAGTGGACCCCACAGCCATGGCCCTTAAATCACATGAGAGTGCACTCAATGCTACGGCTATGGGTCCCTTAACAACACTCAAATATAATCACAACTGAGTTTACTCACATTCTGGGGATTTTTTTTCCCATCTTCGTCAATACAATATTTCTCCCAGCCTTAACCGTAGTTCAGCCCATGTGGCCTGTGTGATTAGTGTAAAACTTTATAACACAAACTGCAGGTTCCCACAGTAGTGCACTGCAGTTCTGTTTTACTTTACAGTTCTACCGCCGAAGGCTTTTAGCATATATTGATTTGATACTGTAGTGTCTCTGATTAAGCCACAAAGAGCACATAGAGATGACATCCGTGAGGGTTTATCTTGCAATTACTCTTTCGAGCCTAATCTGGGTAATTATGTCAGTGATTTTACTCTTTCCTCAGGTTGTCTTTTCTTTTGATTGCCTTAATTTCTCTCTCTGTCTCTCTCTTTCATTCTCTTTGGAGAGATGATGAGGGGGAGGAACCTTTGTAAAATGCACAATGATTGGAGTATAGCATTTCATGGCAAAATTCACAAAACAAAACAGAGAATTTAAAAAGATCTCCATTCGTACAGTTTATTCATGCAGCTACAAATGCATTTATCCAAAAACAAAAATACACGCACATGCATGCTTTATTTTGGCTGCTTGGGTACAGAAAAATGTCCGATGTGGGCTTGAGAGATCTTAAATGTATGTCTTTCACCATTCCATCACATCCAACTGTTTTTTTTTTTTTTAAAGTTAAAAATAGTTGCAAACTTGTTTTTTTTTTTTTTTTGTATATGTAAGGGATAACACTATGCATTAAACGGTGTTAATGGAAGACGTGGAGGCAAATAACTGCCCGACGCCAAGTGGAGTGCATTCAAATCGGTTAATGCATAGCTAGCCGTAGATTATTCCGCTTATACCATGGTCATTTGTCACCATTTTTTTTTTTTTTTTATTTGAACAGGGACAGTGCACAATAAAACATTAACCCTGTATATAACAAGGAGAGATGCATTGCACCGGGTTTTAGCAAGTTGCTATTTTCCACCCGTAGTCCCTGGGCAGGTAATAAATTAACAGTTACTAAATTCACAGTTATGCAAAATATCAATTACAAAGTTATGAATACACACATTTCCACATCATTAAAAACAATTTACCCCCCTTCCGCCACCTTTTATAAATAAATATGCCCCCCCATCACACACACACAGACACACACACACACTCACACACTCACAAATGTCTACAAGTTTGCTGTGACAACATCCAATGTTTTGTGTGACATGAAAATGTTTTAAAATCCGTACATGTAATCAGCTCTGTTGGAAGTGTGTTCCATTGATTTATGGCAACAAAAGAAAAAGATGATTTACCAAATGAAGTCCTGCGTTTAGGAATACTGCATTCTCCCCTGGTAACTGATCGGGTAGCTCTTGTTGTTTTTTCTGAGCAGAGTGTAACCATTTTTTTTCAAAGGAGGAGCAGTAGCATTATGAATGATTTTAAACAATAGGCATACATTTGTGTGCATTATTAGATTTTCAAGATTTAAAATAGTATATTTGGTGAGTATCTGACAGTGATGATACTGACGTGTTTTTTTGTCATGAATCTTAAGGGCACTTTTATATAATTATTCAAGTGGTTTTAAGGCTGTTTTACATGCCTGAGACCAACTTGTCATGCAATAAAAAAGATGTGGGAGAATCATTGCATTTAAATATATATGTGATGCTTCAACAGTAAGAAAGTTTCTTATGTGTCTGTAGTTTATGAGGTTAAATTTCAGTGTGTTACTCAACTTTTTAACATGATTTTTAAAACTAAGAGTATTATCAAGGGTAACCCCTAAATATTTTGAATTCATCCACGTTTTTGATTTTTTTGTCCATTTACTAAGATTTCAGGACAATCCCTGAGTTTGCTCCTGTTTGTAAAGAACATGGTTACAGTCTTTTCAACGTTTAAGGTCAAACAGGAGTTATTTAGCCATTCAACAACCTTCTGCATTTCCTTAGTTAATTTCATTGCAACCACAGTTGCATTTTTCCCGTGAGTATATAAAACAGTATCATCAGCATACATTAGTAAATCGACAACTTAAAGGTGCTGTATGTAAGTTTTTCACTTTACTAAAGCATAAAAATACTATAATATGCCTGCAGACATGTTGGAAATTCACCTACTTGTTTCTCAGAAAAACAATGCTACAGCTTACACAGTTATTCTACTTTGAAATGTGCATTCCGTGTCGGAATGTCTGTTTTTGTTTTGGTCTGTGCGATGCCGCACGCCGTCAGTTTACCCAATAGTATTTTGACACCACAGGTTGCCAGTTGGTGGAAAACACAGTGTATTGCTACATTGGAAACCAGCAAACAAACTGGGTCAGAGATTGCAGATTCTACCCGACCTAAAAAGCCTCAGCATCCATCTAAAAATCTCTATGAATGGGAGCATATTAAAACACAGATAAATCAATACATCAGCTTACAGTGTGGCTTTTATTGTCAGTTGCGCTCGCTCCTGTTGCGTGTCCTCAAGCTGGCAACCCACGTGAGTGTCGAGTCTGAGGAGGCGGGGCGGGGGAAAAAACTCTCTCCAATATTTTGAATTTGGACTGCAGTACCCATTTCAACCACTAGGTCAATCCTACATACCGCACCTTTAAAGTAGAGACCTGCGTGGGACGGATTTTTCCCGCTCCCGCAGAATTCTTTCCCACTCCCGCAAAAATATACATTACCTTCTTCCGCTCCCGCAAAAATATACATTACCTTCTCCCGCTCCCACCTGCAACATTCATGTTTTGTCCCGCTCCCACCCGCAAAAGCCCACATAAAAGTATAAATAGATTTTTTCTGTACGTCCATGAAATAGTTTCAAGTAATTTAACCTAAAAGCAAGTGCGTGCATGGTTTAGCATGGCAGAATGCACACCCTTAATAATTCCTAAAAGCTGACATCTCAGTTCAGCGCAATCTCACAAAGCTCTGTTACCAATGAAGCTGACTGCACAATGAATCTTTCATAATGTCTACACATTTTCCTTGTTATAATCTCAGGATTTGCCAGCATGCAGAATTCAGCACTGAACAAAAACTCACTTTGAGCGGTGAGTGGATTCTAGCTTAAATGCATCTGATTGGCCATTGCATTCAAGAAATCAACACATATGTCTGTGATTGGCTACATTGCACAACACTGCAAAAACATCTGCCCATGCTTGCGCCTGTAAATCGTTTTTATTTTGTTTTAGTTGTTCTTGTTTTTGTGCAATAGATGAATAACAATTTATTTGTTTTTAGATGTTTTATTTTTAGATATTTCTATTTTGCGGGAGTCCCGCAAATCGTTTTATTCCTTTATTCCTCTATTCCGTACCTTACTTGCCCGCACCTGGCCATCAAATCTAGTCCCACACCGCACTCTATTGCGCTGGGTCTCTAACTTAAAGCTGTTATTGATGTTTGTAGCGCAATATTTGACTGGAAGGGTCAAATAGACGTTATTTTCATCAGTTACAGCTTGTTAGATTAATCAATTATTGAGAGAAAGATATAAGAGGTGAGACCTGCGTCTGTTCAGCGTCTCTCTATTAACAATGAAGCTATGAGTTTAATTACTTCAAAATAGGGATGTAACCCTCTCTTTGCTGAGAAATATAATGTAGTGATTCAGTAGCGAATCAATTTTATTACTAGTCGTGGTGCAGCGTTGATAAGTTTCTGTGCTCCTAAATGTTTCTGTGTGTGTGCAGCGCGATGTCTCTCTGTGTGTGAGTTACGTATGTGTGTGCACTTCAATGAAAACGCATTGCGCATTAATATGGAGCGGTGATTAAACTAACTTGGAACTACCTGTGCATGCTTTTATTGCACACCTTCCAGCCAATCAGAATCGAGTATTCAGACAGACCATGGTATATATATATATATATATATATATATATATATATATGTGTGTGTCTCTGTGACCCTGGACCACAAAACCAGTCATAAGTCGGACGGGTATACAAATAGCCAACAATACATTGTATGTGTCAAAATTATTGATTTTTCTTTTATGCCAAAAATCATTAGGCTATTAAGTAAAGATCATGTTCCATGAAGATATTTTGTAAATTTCCTACCGTAAATATATCCAAAATTTATTATTATTAGTAATATGCGTTGCTACGGACTTCATTTGGACAACTTTTAAGAAGATTTAATCAATATTTAGACTTTTTTGCACCCTCAGATTACAGATTTTCAAATAGCTGTGTCTCGGCCAAATATTGTCCTATACTAACAAACCATACATCAATGGAAAGCTTATTTATTCAGCTGATGTATAAATCTCAATTTCAAAAAATTTAACCTTATGACTGGTTTTGTGGTCCAGGGTCACACATATATATATATATATATACACACACACAATATTCACATTAAATAAATTCAATTATATAAAGTGTTTAAAAGTGAATGTTAGTTCAAATTAAATTATATAAACTTGGTGTTTAAAAAGTAAATATTTTATAGGTATTAAAGATTAAGATTTAGAAGTGTCCATTTTGGGCGCTTTGTGTTGTGTTTTTCTGTGTTCATTTTAGTGACACAATGCATTATCTTGATCGGTCATTGCTGTCATTTCAGGGTACTCATGTCCATCCGTAATGCACACATATTATTCCACAAAATATACATGCCCACATTTTCAGACATCTTGGACGTTGAGGTTGAGGGTATGGATCGACACTCAAGTTATGTCTTAGGGGTAAACACGTCAGTATAAGATTTCACAGCAGTCGATCAAAATGTGCCGCCCCCGTGGTCCCGAGGCCTTGTTATCTTCCCCCATCCCCTCCGCTCCATCCCCAGCAATCTGCCTGATTTCACAGCTTCAAGAAATCAGCTCATATTCTGCAGATTTTCCTTCCCTATCATTCACCTCTCTTTGAAAAGTCTCTAATCATGCTGAATAGCCAATCAGTGAAGCACTAACAACAGCATTCATTTGGCCACGGTACACAAGCTCATCCAGACGGCAACTTTGTGTCTGCCTTTGTGTAGCTCTTTATTTAGAATCGGGTAAAAATGATTCGTTCTTTTGCGAGATGCATCAGTGTGTTGACATATCAGACCCCATCAAGAGAAAGTGTTCAACATGAGTGTACAAAACATGCCATTCCATCATGAGAGGGGAGAGGTGGTCTCCGTTGTTGCCTGAGGAAATGGGAGATAGCATTGCTTTCCTTGACAGTTGTGGATATTGGATATTTCAAACTGTCAAAGAATTTTCACATTCTCTCTCACTCTTTCCACTCTATTCTTACATTCTGTTTTTCTTAGAATACATTCCTGTTTTATATTTTAAATGGGCCATATGTATTTGATCAAGATTTCAGAAGCCATTTAAATGCATTTTGATGAATTATTCAGTAGATTTCAATGAACCCTTCTGGTACAGATCAGGATTAAAACTCATTTCTGAGAGTTCATGACTAATCAAAAGTGGTGAGCTAGAATGAATAATTAGAATCACTAAATATCCTAAAATTAAGTTTATCATGAGCCAACTGTGGCCATTTTCATTTTTAATAAAGACCACCAGATATGATATATGAAATATTGTACCTTTTATCATTTTAGGCTGAAAATGAATGTTTGTCTGCTGATGAATTAGCACCAAAGATACCGGTACACACAGGCAAAGGGTTTATAAATGTATAAACAGAGCAGAAAGACAAAAAAGACAAAATTAAATTCATTTATTCACTTTATCTCAGTCTGCCATCTTCCATAATACCAATGTCGCAGGGTAGCATGAATTGCAGTAGCTCTGAGCTAATCGCATTACTCTTAGTAAGATAATACTTTTGTTTTTGACTGTTTGAGTCTGTGATTTAGGACAATACATGAGCACAGAAGAATCTGAAAGCGACTAATTATTTTTTTGTTGTGGCAGAAACAATAATTTGTTTCAATTTTCTGAGAAAATGGAAGCATGTTTCTTTACAATTTTTGTTGTTGTTGTTTGCTTTTGTCTTGTAGACTTAAGTAATTATTGAAATGAACATACTGTGGAACAGGATATCTGCATTTTTAATAGTTTTAATTGAGCACAGACAGCAAACAGCCAAAAGAGAGAATATGTCTGTTCTTTCTTACTTTCCTTCTTTTTCCTTCATTTTAGCTAATACAAATTTTTCATCATTGTAGTAATTATCGTTACAATGTAGCATGACTTACATGTAAACTTGACATCCTTGAGCACGCCTGTATATTTTTCCTCTCTGCTTAAAGAGATATATTTGGTTTCAGATTTATCTGCTCCTAAACTCAAGTTTAAAAGAAACAACAGAAAAAGGAAACTTTACATGTTGGTCAGAAATCTGCAGAAAAAGCTGCACTGTCACCAGACTTTATGGTGATAGTGTCGCATAGGCAAACTTTTAATGTATAAACTGACTCTCAGGTCACTGAATAGTACTGAGCATTTAAATAGTGTTTTATCACACTGCAAATTCAAGCTGACACAATGTAAATTAGTCATCATTGAGCATTCACACCCCACAGTATCTCATTTTACATCAATGTGGCTTTTTCTCTCCCTCCTCTCCATGCGTGGAGGCACACAGGAGCCGAGGTCTCTGTCTGCCCCCAGTCACAGCTGGTTAGAGGAGCAAGAGGTGACGGCCCACGATAATCCACCTAACATGCTCTTAGTAGTCACTCACGGCCCTGCTGAATTTTTCAGATCGCAGGTGTTGGCAGCCTCAAAAAACCTTCATGAATTATTGTGAGTCGAGGGCCTTCATCAGGTGAAACCAGGCTGTTACACCACTGTGCCTGTAGTAATCTAAGCCAATCACTATAATTTCTGCTTTCTTTCCTTAGAAAAATGTAAATGAGCCATGAAAGGACAAGGAAGGAGAGCACAGTGGTGTAGCAAAGAGAGATAGAGAGAGTGTCAGCACGAGAAAGATTAGAAATATGGGAACTGTGGCATAGCAGCTAGGATACGTGCCCATAATAGATAGTTGCATTGGCATCGACTTAAATATATATGATATATATTAAGTATATTTATTTTTTTATACTGTATATATTAAGTAGGCCATATATAACAATTATCACATATATCAGCAGTGAGACACTGTTGTGTTTTACAGTAAGCGTACAGAGATATAATATTGCTTTGGATATCGAAATTTATTGAATCTGAATAATTTAATGAGAAATCTTGCACTTGCAGACTTTGATGTCTTGTCATATCTGAGCACAGTTTGTGACACTGAAATGTCTTCCAAACTCCAGAGAAGACACCGTGAGATTACAGGGGGTTTCTCAGGAGAGAAGTCTGGTAGCTCTCCATTTAATTGTATTGCTATCAAGGAGAAATAATAAATATTAAAGAGATTAGTGATTTTTTTTATGGGCCTCTCCCTCCTAGTCTCTACTATCTGCAATAAAATAAGAAACCCAAGAAAAGAGGGATTCATTGAGGGCTTGTGGGTTTGCTGTAAGCAGTGCGGCTCTGCGGTTGAAAACACTTTATTTTCGGTGGCAGGAGAGTTATTGAACTGTTTCTAATCCAGCTCTGAAGCTAAATGAGCGCAGACGAGAGTGGTCTGCAAGCTGCTTCCACAATCGCGGCTGAAACAGAACAGAGTAAATCCTTTTGTGTCTGCGTTGGGAGGAGCAGAGAGGCACGTGGAGGAGGATGTTCCTACTGTATTTGGTCCTCCTCTTTTAAGGGCGGTTCTAAATTATTCAAATTGTTGCTGCAGTATTGCTACGATTCTCTATTTATGGCAACTGTGGGTGTCAGAAGCCCCCTTCAGGGTTTCACTATAAACCATTCCTGGGCCCATACCAGCCATTTTTTAGAACAGACCAGAGCGTGGGAACTTATTCACACATTTAAATGTTTTTTTGGAGGATACTTAAGGAACTTGCACATTGTCTAATACTGGTTATTCGCAGTCAGCAAAGGTTCTTTAAGAGTGTTTACAGTGTCCATACAGTACTGCTTTTAATTTTCTGTTTAATGTCAGTCGACATTAATTGTTGTTGTGTAACCCTTTATATCACTGCAATAATTGCATGCGTTGACGTCCTAAGATATCTGCTGCCATCTAGTGGCACATGAGGGAGATACTTTTAAAGTATCTGTGATGGTCAACCAAGGGAGATAGAGGACATTTTAAGGACAGATGCTGTTTTCTGGATATTTATCCTGTTTGATGCTGTGCATACAGAATGTGCCTCATTTCTTGGGCGGAGCAGATGTTAAGTATTATTAATAGTATTTCTGAATTTAAACTATTACAATTTATCTCAATTTAAGAGAGATAATGGATTCATTTTGTTATTCAGATGACTATAGTCCCAAACCCATCTCAGATAACCTTATGTAAGATTTAATACCAAATAGACAGCCTATAAGTTATGCCTGATTTTAGATTGGTTTATGATTTGTTAAGCAGTTGTGCTGTGAAAAACCTTAATTTTCTCCCTGACAAAATAATGCCTATTGAAAGTTTCATGTATACTATATGATTATGGTAGTGACCTAAAATCACATGCAATGCAGTGGTGTGCGGTGGTGTTCTGAAATGAAGAGATCAATGAAGTCCTATATATATATATATATATATATATGTATGTGAATCAGATTTAAATTCATGTCCCAGTTACACTTAATGTTGTCACATCTTCACATGTAGCTAATTAATGTTCTATTCATTAAAACCAAATATAAATCTAATCAAGTTAGTTTAAGCATTTTTACATTTATTCCAAAATAATAACTAAAGGCACAATTTAACAATTTAAAATTTTTTTTTTTTTTTGTGAACTGATGTTCAACTGTTCTTTTTAATAGTCAACTTATTTTCATGTTGTTCAAGTTGAGCTTGTTATCAAGCTCGGTAAACACTGATCACAGACGAAGATGTAGACTACCTTTAATTTCACAGTGGTGGCCTTGAGAGGACAGACTTCCGCTGTAACTTTACCTGCAGGTGTCACTGTTGGACAGTGTTACTTTAGGAAAAACTTAGATTTTATACACTTTTTAATGTCACATTTTGAAATATTTGCATTGTTTGATTATTCTAGTATGGATTATTTCCTAATAGGGCACTGGGCCCTATTTGAACAATCTAAGCACATGGTCTGAAGCGCATGGCGCAGGTGCACTTAGGGCGTGTCCGAATCCACTTTTGCTAGTTTAACGACAAAACAAACAGTCGGCACGCCAGGCGCATGGTCCAAAAGGGTTGTACCTCGTCTCTTAATGAGCCATGAGTGTGTTTTGGGCTTAACATGCAACAAACCAATCAGTCTCATCTCCAATTCCCTTTAAAAGCCAGTTGCGCTTGCACCATGGCTGATTCGCTATTTACATTGCGGAATATAGACACCCTCAACCTGACGAGTCAGTTTAAATACATGTGTGTATTGCCACGATTGGTTAAATAAGTAGCCAATTTCATTCATCATTACTGCAAATAGGTAATTCTGATACATGCAATGACTATCCATTATGACATGCATTTTTATCTTTATGTACACAATAATAATGTTTTACATTGTAATGCTTTTATTTTTAATATTTGTAGGGCTGCAACTAACGATTATTTTGATAATCGATTAGTTGGCTGATTATTTTTTCCGATTAATCGGTTAATCGGATAAAAAGGCCCCTTTTTTTAATTGACAAAACACACTATTCCACATCCTGTCCAATGCTGTCCTTCAAACAAACATGTCAGCTGAGTGCTATGAAAACATACATAGTGAATATATCTACCCTTACAAAAATTAACCATGGTTTTACAATGAATAAAACCAAAACAAAATAATAATAATAATAAATAAATAAATAACAGGGTTATTGTAGTTATTCCATGGTAACCACAAATTAACCATGGTTTTGCTTCAAATCCATAGTTTAACTATGGTATTTGTCTGGTTATACAAATGGTAATCAATACGCCAATAAAACCATGTATATTTTCGTAAGGGTATGTCTGTGCTATACATTATGTGCAAAAGTTACTAAGCAAAAGGACAGTTTAAATCCCTACATTAAAATGATGTTAAAGAAAAACAAAAACACACACACACATACACAGAAAATCGGTGTTACCAGATAAGAGGAACGTTCTGCAGGAACACACACACACACACACACACACACACACACACACACACACACACACACACACACACACACACACACACACACACACACACACTTGCTATGGACAAAGTGACCTGTTACTATCATTTCTTTATCCTGTAAATAGGCTATAAGAAACGTCTTACATTTATATTCAATTACACACTGTTATCTCTTTACAGTTACTACTCTCATAAAATACTTGAATTACATGTTGACTTTTAAACCTAAATTTAGTGTCCAACAGCAGATATTTTAGCTAAACTAATGTTTTTGCGCTGAAGTCTCCCTCTTGACGGCATTCTGTCTGTTTGACGTGCCTGCAAGCGCCCACCGCATCGGCGCTCCTTCAGTGAAGTTTAAAGCTGTCAGGACGCGCTTTCATGCCAAATGGAAATACTCGTGTGAATTAGTAACATTTACAGATGAGGATATAACCTGTAAAATGAACATTTTGCGCTGAAGACGCACCATAGACTCTACACGCATCTGTCAAATCGCATTACATGATATGTTAAACGCTAATGCTTGAAGCTTAAAATAAAGAATTCTCTGTTTCCGTTCCACTATTTTTAGATGCATTTTGTCCATAGTAAGGCATTATTCAGTGTTGTAATTTGGCGCAACTGGTGGAAGCTTTGCGTGCACAGAGAGCAGACCCGACTAATCGATAATGAGAATCGTTGTTGATGATTTTCATTATCGATTATTATCGATTTTATCGACTAGTTGTTGCAGCCCTAAATATTTGGCATGTTTGTGTGCCCTGTGTGTGTAATAAGCAGAGTGTACGCGCGTTGTGCACCCGCCTATAGGCGCACATTACTAACGCACCCTTTAAATAACACAAAAAATACTGCGCCATTGACTTTAGATCAAGTTTTTGTTGGTCAATGGCACAGTCGTTTTCAGTTGCCTCAAAATAGTAATGCGCCTGAACACACCTCGTTTTCAGACCAGCACGCCCATGGGCGAACAGATGGGCGTGAGTGCATTTGCTATTTAAACAACGTAGCACTGGACATGAAAGAGAGAACTGCGTCGGGTTGAAATTAGCAAAAAATCCCGCCTTACATCGCGCCTGCCATCGCATAGCGCCGGGTGTATGATAGGGCCCACTGCCTCCCTTGCCTCCTCGGAGGAAACGCCCCTGATGCAATGTCTCTCTCTGTCCCTCTTATTCAAGCTTGTGTTAGAGACTGCAATTGGCATCATTCGGGTATTTGCTTCTCTAAAAAACAGAACGCACACCTGCAAAGCATTATTTCTAGTGTACTGTATATGAGTGTTTGTGTGGGTGTAACCAGTGACCACCTGCAAGTCTGTTTAATTACAAACATGCGCTGAACAATTTCCTGAATGATTTGATTTTAGTAAAAGGTTTTAGTTTAGTTTTTACATTGCATCATCCACAGAAGCAGAGAATATCCAGCTTGCGGAGTGGAGAGCTCTCCAGTATTCATTTATCTGTTTAACTTGCTGTAAATACTGTGATAGCTGATAGACGAGGAGTGTTGTTTCTCATAGAAAAAAGTTCCTGCATTGGACAGGAACTTATAAAACAGGAATGTATTTTTTTGTCTTTTGACTGACTCCCACAGCCGGTTCATCTTCACCAAACCAGACTTGTATTAAAGTGCCCCAATTATGGTTTTTCAAATATTCCCGTTCATGCAGTGTGTAGCTGTTTGTGAATGTAAACTTTCTGCAAAGTTGTAAAGTCAAAAAGTGCACAATAAATAAAGTTATTGTCTCCCAAAAGAAAGAACCGACTCTGAACCACCTATTTGTGTCTGTCGTTTTTACTACTTTGAGTAAAGATGAAGGATGGAGCAAGATTTGTTTTGCAAACTTTAATGTTCAGTCATTCACGTTAGTGCTGGGCTAACATATGCACAGTTATTGATACAGTTCCCGCATGTGCACCGTAATAAATTAGAAATATAGACACACATCGGTTTGTTGATGGACGTACACTTGTTAATGCTGAAAGTGAGGAATTACAGTTTCATAATATACCTCAAAATGAGTAGCGTATCATCTGAGAAATGTCCTGCTCAAGTCATCGGGTCTAATAACTAGCTCTTCCAATGTTTCATCATCAGACTCATGCTTGGATTGATATGGTAAAATCAACGTCATCGTTACTGTTTTCACAGTGTGTACAATCGCTGAGGACGCCTCCTGAGCTGAAGTACAGTTATGATAATGGCCGTTAGCTTCCGACAAGCGATAGACCAATCGTAACAGACTGGGCCATCTGGCCAATCAGAGCAGGCTCACGGAAAGGAGGGATTTAAAGAGACTGATTCATCAAACGAGTCGTTTGAGAATCATTGAACAATGTGGTGTGTTTTTTGCCCTTTGAAGCATTTAAACCTGTTGTAGGAGACCTCCAAAACAAAATTAGGAAACTTTAAAATAGCATAATAGGGGCACTTTAACTTATATTAGTGTTGTCAAAAGTACCGACTTCGGTACCAAGTCGGTACTGAAATTTAAAAAATGTGACGCTTTGAGCGCTGTTGAGCGGAATCGTAAACACCTCTGAATGCCCATTAAAATGTCATCAGGAATTACATAAAACCTAAATTGGGCAGTTGGACACCCCACTGCAATAGCAGACGCATAAAAAAATGTCTCTCTTTACACCTTAATTTGCAGCCTGTGGCACCACAGGAGCTGATAAAGGTTAAGAGTCTAACCGGACCGCAAAAGAGAGACAACAGCTGCTCTGTTTTGAGGCACTGCTTACCAAATGGTCTCTGCACGTCTCTGCCTCACAGCAGAGATTGGAGGTTGAATTGCTGCCTGCATTAATGTCCTTGTCATCTTCAGTTTAGAGTTCATCGTCTGCCGGTGAGCAGCAGGAAGACTGACAATTTAATGAACATTGATTGCCTTTTATGTCTGATGTTTCTCTCATTATGTCATTGAGACAGAGCTCAGTACAGGTCAGTCTGATCCCTCTGTGCTGTACAGATGATGACGATAGATCATATCACAGATACACCTTAATTAAGCAGCCTGTGCTCACTCAATATTAGAAGCTAAATCAATACATTTGTATTCCAGAGCGCTAGCCATTTGGGTTAATCGAAACGTTATGACACAAACGTGTTACTGGTGCCTCAAGCAAGGCCAATAATTTGGAGGGAAAAGGAAAAAAAATGGGAGAAAAATGTGCCCGCACAAATGCATTAACACAGGATACATTTTATATATATACAGTATATACAGGTCTTGACATTAACTTTTTTGCTCACCAGCCACTGTGGCAAGTGGTTTTCCAAAGTTACTAGCCACTCAGCATTTTCACTGGCCACAATTTTGTTGTTGGGAAATTTGTTGTTGGCTATATGTAAATGACCACTATACGCACCCAAATGAAGTCTACATGAAATGTAAAGCATGACAGGTCATCAAATAGGCCTATTTAGCTCTGGTAAGGTTGTGTGTAAAGCAACTTAATCTAGACAGAGAAACACTAACAGTTGCTTGTCTGAAAAAAATAAATACATTTTTGGTGTAAATATAATTTATTTTCAAGAAATATTCTCATCAGTGTTCTATCAGCTATGACATATTTAAATCCAGCATATTTAGTGCATGAGCCCATACAGTAGCCTAGTAAAATATATATCCATATTTTCATGTGATTTGACAGTTTATTTTATTAAATATCAGAAATCTAAAAGGTGTGCATCATACCTGACACCTAACACTAACCTAACACTTTACAGTTGGTTTTATGACTGTAAGTCATTCTCTTCAAATGCTATTGAAGTTAGAAACATGTATACCAATGTCATATGTAACTTTAGAGACTGTCCCTAAATTAGCGAATATCGAACGTCCAACGTCAAGCCAACTTTATGCCAGTCTCATCAGATGCGCTATGGTTCTGCTGTGGTCTTTGTTTGAAACTATTTTCGTTGCTAAAATACAAAACAAAAACAGTCAATCACTGTATAATGAATGAATCTCCTACGTACATCGCACGTATATCTCTGCTTTGTTATTTATGATGAGAGTGCAGATTTCAGTGAGTGAGAGCGCGCTCTGAACAAAACTCTGGCATTTCAGTGGTGACTAATCTGAACGCCTCTGATTATTAGACATTGCATTCATAAGCTCAACAGAATTGCATGTGATTGGTTATAACGCGCGACGCGATTATAACAGATGCCTTTTTGAGAAAGTGGCTAGTCGGAGTGACTGTGTTACATGCCACAGTTGAAATTCACCTGCAGGTGGATGGCGGGTGTTAATGTCAAGCCCTGTATATATATTTATATATAAATATATAAATTACCAGCCATAAATATTTTTTACTGGCTATGAAATGAATTTTATAATTTTTTTATAAACTATTTTTATGTAATAAATTTGGGCATGTTTTACATTTTAACATGGACTGTTTCTTTTAGTTAAATTACAGTAACTAGTCCTGCAGTGTTTATGTATATATATATATATATATATATATATATGTATTTTACATTTTTGTGATACATTTTTTTTTTACCATGTATATTTTATAGCTTTTTTTTTTGTTTACTTATAGTTAATAGTCCTGCAGTGTCAAGTGATCTTTCTCTCAAATAATAAGTAAAACATACATCCATAATATACATAAAATAATTACAAAAATGTTTTTTAAAAATCATTTTAGATGGAGCTTTGCATGTCAGACTGCTTGAAATCTGACCCAACAACTACCCATTTGCAAATCGCCTTGAATGTGCATGAATAGTCAAATGCATGCAATATCTGTTTGTGAACGATAATGCATATCCAAAAGTTCAGATGCAGCACAGAGAGAGAGAGAAAAAACCCAATTCTGATTAAACATTCCATCTATTCATTCATCAATTAGTGAGATGGAATGTCATTTAAAGCCCTTTATTTATTGAATTAGCCTCTCCCATGAGTAATGCTTTTTGCAGCTCATTTGACTTTCATGAACTGTTTCATTCGGGCATGTGATTGAATAAATTCTGTGTTCATTATTTACATAGGAAAACAAAAGATCGGCTTAATTAATATACCGAAATGTCGGGTGTGCACAGCATTTTTATACAGCCATATGAACTGTATTAATTATCCCAGCTAAAAAAAAGAGAAAGATAGCCGCGTTTTACAGTAAATTAGTGCCCTCACGTTTCCTGAGACTGAGATTTATGAAATGCTTTGAGAGGAAACCGCAGTATATCAAATCTCATAAGTAAGTCTCTCAAGATGGCTGCCAGATGCTGTTGCGTAACACCGGCCCCTTATTGAGAAACACCGCCACCCTGTGAAGATTTCTGGTGGCTCATTCCGCCGTCACTCTTGTCACATCCTCCACGGCATGTTTCTGTCCACCTGCATCAGCCCGCTGCTCAATAACGTTGATACAAATTCATTTTGATTTGCTTTCACTCAGAGTTAATCATCAGATACTGTCTAGAGGTTAGTCCCACTTATCTGTTTCTCTTCTCGCTGTCTTCACTGATGGCCGCTCGACCTTGATTTCTTTCTCCCACTCTGCTTAGTATGTCAGGTGTAAAATTAAAATTAGCGGGGGCCCCAGGGAGGATTGAAAAGCAACTAATCGCATAATAACATATTGATCGCTGTGTAATTGTAGAGTTTGTCAGCGGTTTCTGTGCATCGGTGTTTAGAATGCATGTGTTCAGGATAGAGTTTTCATGGCTGAGAAATAAATGAGCATGTATTGTTGATCACCATTGTATTTACTTTTTTTATTTAATGAAGTCTGCTTCATGTATTTTTGAGAAATGTATCTGAGACAAAATTATTGTAAGTGTCTGATTGAGCCACTCAGAACTTCTCCGTAATTAGTTGAAGGTCATACATTTGGTTTAACACTAAAATGAAACGGTGACAATTGCAGTCTGTAAATTTTTTTGGTTAAAAATGATCCAAAATCAAATTTTGAGCAAGTACATAACCAGCCAGTGTTCAAAACGATCTCCTTACCTTAGCCCGATTCACAATGGTAAGCTTGTAATAATGTGTTATAATTTGAGTGGTACTGGTAGCTTTCTGCGGGAAATACGAGCTTCCGTCATTCGTCTTTACGTCATTACGTCAAGTCTGTATACAGAGTACGGGCTAGTAGGCTATATCACGTGTGTGGATGCTGCAGGTGGCGGATCATTTGTGGCCTCTTCTTATAGCAGCTGGAATGTAATTAAACTTGTCATTTTGATGGCGGCTTGTAATCCAGAAAGCTCAAAACGACAATCATCGTTGACAACTGGTGCATTGATAGACAACCCACACATACACCTCAAAACATGAGGAGCCGTGCCGATGCACAACCCACATAAAGAAGATAACTCCGCAAATAACTGCAATTACAGGATTCAAACAGAGATGGCGACAAAGAGGTAAAACTTACTTAACTTTAGCACAGGCTTTATTTTACACATGAATTGAAAAACCCTATAGGAAAATCTCGACGGAACCAATGGCGAATTAGTATTCCTGGTTCTGACGTCATCCTTGCACCACTCTATAGAGACTGGACTAGTTGTCACTGACGGACTTTATTTGAAACCTGTCCAAATCTGTCTGTTTTTTAACAACCTTGGTTACAAAAAAATTACAGAGTAAATATGAATTCTATGGAGCCCCTAAAGGGACATGGTGGTGGAAAAAATTTAGGATGAATTTAGGATGAAAATTTTTTTTCAAATCTTTTGCGTTCCCTCGCAAAACTTTTGCGTTCCCTCGTAAAGATAATGTCCCGCTGGCAGTGTTTCAAACAGCTCAGTATACGTTAACAATGGAGCGGTTCATAGAGTTTTATTTTGAACTTGGACTTAAGTATAAAGAAATACAGTCAGTGCTTAGTTCAATGAGTTCAGTAAAATTGGATTTACAGATTAAAACTTCCCGGATCAATAACTCGTGAGCTAAATGTTGTTAAAACACAAATGACACCTCTTTAACATTAGCTACAACCTAATTTTCCTCAAAATGAGCCTTATAATATGAATAAATCTCTATGAGCAGGCGGCTGAGAGACAAGTCTGAAGGGATTGTCTGCAAAGTGCAAAACCTGAAAAGCGTTACTACAAAAATAGTCATTAACTTTAATATTACACACTGTACATACTGTGTCTCCAAATTCAGTTTACACATCAATGGTCTCCTACTGGTCATACTACAACACTTAGTTTGATAAAATTTGCTTTTGCATAATTGTTATGATTTTTTTATTATGAAAAATATTCAGCTAACTTCGCTGAAATGCACTGTACTGTCACCAAATTCAATTCACACATCACTGCTCTCCTGCTGGTTATACTACAACACTTAGTTTGGCAAGTAATAGCACATAAAAAAAATAAAAGTAGGCTAATAGCACATAAGTAGGCCTATTCTTTACACAAATTATGTTGGTACCCAGCTAACATACAGTAGTTGCAACTATAGCTTTTGTATGATAATTGCTTACTGATTTTGATGGCATTACACTGTATAACAGTGAAGTTATTGAATATTTTTTTCTAATAACAGTGAAGGTATTGATTTTATTTTATAATTATCATAAAAATTATGCAAAAAGACATTTTATTAAACTAAGTGTTGTAGTATGACCAGTAGGAGAGCACTGATGTGTAAACTGAATTTGGAGACACTACAATGTGTAACATTGTTATTGCCTATTTTTGTAGTAACGCTTTTCGGGTTTTGCAAATTGCAGATGGTCCCTTCGGACTTGTCTCTCATATTATAAGGCTCGTTTTGAGGAAAATTAGGTTTTAGCTCGTTGTCTACGTTAAAGATGTGTCATTTGTGTTTTAACAAAGAAGAAATTTACGTTTTTATTATTATTAATTTTATATTTTTACACTTACTGTTCTAAATGTTTTTGAGAGAAGTCTTTTTAATGCTCACCAATGCATTTAGATGATCAAAAATACAGAAAAAACATTAATATTGTGAATCATTAATCCAATATGAAATAACAGTTTTCTTTTTTAAATATATTTTCAAATGTAATTTATTCCTGTGATGTCAAAGCTGAATTTTCAGCATCATTACTCCAGTCTTCAGTGTCATATGATCCTTCAGAAATCATTCTAATATGCTGATTTGGAGCTCAAGAAACATTTCTTACTAGTGTCAATGTTGAAAACAGTTGTGCTGCTTAATATTTTTGTGGAAACCGTGATACATTTTTTCAGGATAAATTATTTTATTTTATTTGAAACAGAATTTTTTTTTATTTTACTGTCAATTTTGATTCGTTTTAATATATCCTTGCTGCATAAAAAACATGAATTTCTTTCAAAACTAACCCCAAACTTTTGAACAGTAGTGTATATTGTATTATTTTATCTGGAGCAGCTTTTGACCTTCATTAAATATTGCACCTAAAGCTAAATATCTTGTTGTGCTGCACAGGTTTTCTCAAAAATATTTAGCCTGAGGTGCTTGAAATGAGATTTTATGTGACCTCTTTCCTGCCCAGACAACAGAGCCTAGCTGCGATTTCTGTCTTTCTTTCACCTGCACGTCTACATGCTGTAGAGTCAAAGCAGACATTTTATGCCTGGCTGGCTTTTCTAATACTTTCATATGGAGTGTTTTCAGGCCAGCGGTGCGTTGAATGACTGTCAGAGGCTGAGGCTGGAGAGAAAGGGCATCGCTGCATCCATCAGTCCTGTCCAAGCGGTATGCCTGGCTGGCTGGCTGGCTGTGTGGCAGCTTGCTGAAAAGTGCAGATGGCAGGAGAGATCTGTTCATTTACCTGTTGAGCCAGTTAATCGAAACCTGTAGGAGGCTTGCACAGAATGTGTTAACTCAATGTGCTTTGTTTTAGTCAAGCGTTTCCCCAGGAGGATGACTTTTCTTTTCAGTGGCCATCACCATGACCATGTTGGTTTGTTGTTTTGCAGTGTTTTAAAATAGGGGTACAATTTGGCGCTGTTTTAAGCTGAAAGTCCCCAAAACGTCTAAGAAAAAAAACTTCAGCCATTTTAAGATTTTTTTTTTTGTCCTCTCACAAGTTTACTGTCCTGGAAGAAAAGTTTATTTTTATGTTTAACTTGTCTAATAACAGATCTTGTGTTCTTTTGTCCACAGAGGCATCTATCTTAAGCTATGATGGGAGCATGTTCATGAAAGTGGTGATGCCTACTGTGATGCACACTGAAGCGGAGGACGTGTCCCTTCGCTTCATGTCTCAGCGGGCATATGGCCTGCTCGTGGCCACAACTTCACGCGACTCCGCCGATACTCTTCGACTAGAGCTGGATGGCAGTCGTGTGAAACTCACGGTCAACTTAGGTATTGTATAAAACCCCCTCCTTCAGGATGCAGTGCTTCTTCTTTTTCTCTCTCTTCCTTTCTTTCCATCGTTCCAGCCCCACCCTCCCCTGAATCCATCATCATTACGTTAATTAATAAGATATGTTAAGATATTGTTTTTTTTTATTTGCATGGTTCACCAGACATTTGATTAAGTTAAGTTTGAATCGATTGTTTTCTTTATAGTAAGTAATTGATCGTAAATATAACTCAGATTTTGGCTATTAATTGATGTTAAGGGTTGGGCGGTATGACCTTATATCACTGTACAAGTAATATACTATTATATATCATAGTGGTTATTTATGAGAGACATTCAAAAATAGTACTTTATTTTATAATTTTATTCAGAACTTGATGAATGCAAACCAAAGGATAAGTTTATTTATAACAACTAAAGAGCAAGTCCAACGTTAGCGGCACAAAATGCAACATTAAAAACTCAAGTGAAATCTGTGTATATTATAAATTATATATATAATTTTCAACTAAATTCTGATTTGATGAACCATTATGCATACACGTGAGCAAGGTAGTTCGGCAGCCATAAACAACTAATCTCTCTAAGGGTGTGTTCCCACTTGTAGTTCGGTTCTCTTGGTTCGTTTGGTCTGGACCAAAAAAGAAAATGATACATTTAGTCCTGGTTCGCGTAGCGTTCACACTGTCATTTTAAACACCAAACCTAAAGACACAAAACAAAAAACGGCATTTATGATGTATATTTTGCCACAGAACTTACAGAACATCCAAAACAATGCTTTGTGCTGGGATAAATGCGCTCGCTTTATGTGCGTACACGTGATGGTATTTTTCCAGCTGAGAACTCACAAAGAGCTTAGAAAATGTGTAAAAGAGTGCCAGGAATTCCTCCGTTACACAGATAAACAAAGATCTGTTGCTCTGACGACTGTTCTGAACTGTAATGGGCAATATTGCAACTATGACGAGAAGAACCAGGTATGCTTAAGGGTGACTTAAGGGTGATCTTATGATATTACATCCTGTTTTTGGTTCATTTAGACGTTGTTAGTCCGTGTTGCGTACATATTTCAGTTGAACCGTTTAGAAGCGGACCGAGCAGACTGAGACCTACCTTTTCAGGGGTCTCGATTTGCTTGTTTGGTGCGCACCAGGGTTCGGATGGCAGCGTTTATACTTATTCAAATGAACTGCACTAACAGAGCAATCGCACCAGAGTTTGTTTTTTAATCGAACCAAACCTGCCAAGTGTGAACACACCCTATTTCTCCATCATCTTGACTCGTCTGGACCATATTCCGCTCTGTATTCTCGCTTTACTAGAAATTTCTCAATTGTTCTCAACTGTAAATAATGTGTCTATTGCATTATAAAGTGCAAAATTTCTACCGTCGCATGGTATATACTCTAGAACCGTCATACTGCCCAGACCTAACTGACACAATGTTTGGTGCATCTTTTGAATATATTAACCATTATCATTGTCATAGTGAAGATAAAAACTCCTTTGAGACAGTCACAGCACTGCATAACAGCATAGCATTTTTGTTTAATATCAACTTTTGAAATGATGGGTAATTAATTTTTACGATTGCAAACCCTTTCCAAGTGTTGTGACTTTCTGATTGTCAACTTAACACTAATTCCTGTCATCTTTTCTACTTGACAATGTCTTCAGTAACTCTTTTCTTACAAACCTCATGTTCTGTCTCAGTTGGTTCCATTCGTACCACATTTGTGCTTTGGTTGGTATTTCCTTTCTGTTACATCACCTCCTTTTAACCACCATCGCCTCTCCCCCCCTCACCCATTCTCTGACACACATTCTCCATGCTTTGTCAAAAGATGGTATTCACCCCTTCAAAGGCCCTTAGCCTGCGGCCCGGTCGGCAAACAGCCCGAGAACAGAGCTCTCAGCTTCACCTGCAGCTGGTACTGTAGCACCTCTCAATCCTCAACCCAACACCTATTACTGTTAGATGGGAGATGAGAGACCCTGGTCATTAAGTCACTGTGTCATCATTAAAGGAAGTGACATAACTCACACCTCACTCCAGGAAACGGCCTGAGGTTTGACAGTAGCACTGATCGTCTGTGACAGCTCAGCCATAGTAGAGACAAACATAGCCCACACACTGTAAACATACTGAAAGAGACAAGAATGTCTTATGACTGCATACACAGAGAAATCATCTGGAATGATTTGACAGCCTGTCAGCAATAAAACACACATCAACTGCATACATACTCTATGTATATGACTAGAAGTACGCTCAGGACTTTCCTATCTTCCAAAATACAAGGTTATTTACTACTAGAATGACGGAGACCACTACAACTATGCTTTTACAACAAGACCAACACTAATACTGTATGTTTATAGAGATTGTAGTATATTAAGTCCTCATTTGAGTGGTCAGATCTCAGGAAGATCTAGTTGGAGGTACAGAGGCCACTGCATGGTGCTGGTGCTTATTGGATCGAGGCTGTTTGCTCCCACTTTTCTGTTGCGGTTGACGACACATGGTAAATCCAGCCACACAGAGCCCAACCCAGTGCATGAAGCCATCAAAATGAGAAGGCAAGCCTGAAATAATTATTTTACCATTTTAGTGCCATTAAATTGATCAGTATTCAAGAAACATGCCCTAACACCAACTTCTTGCTAAATGTATTTAAGCTATTAAAGCATATTTAGCTAATGAGCTGGTGTGATTTCTATGGGGCAGGACCTCAGATAAATCAACTAAAAGCATAATTTTAATCAAATAAAATAAAGCTCTGGGTTGAATAGTCTTTGTGGTTGGTGAGCTCCAAGCGGCCATTTTATAATTTATTTATAAACTAAACATTACTTATAAGGCATATATCGGTGTTTCCTGTTTCAAATCCATTTAGCAGTAAAATAATCATTAAATCATTGTTTTATTCATAGACATGATTATGTACAGCATCTCTAATTCTTGTACAGTTGCAGCTAAACCAGTGATTTTGTGCTGTCTTTACATTCAATTATAATGTTTTTGATTAATAAAAAAAAATGGCCGCCTCTTTGCATGTGGACGTCCCCGGAAGGGTGGAATTATTGTTTTTGGATGTCTGCAGCTGTAACCTTGAAGGATGCAATTTCATCTGTCACTTATTTTCCCCCATCTAGACTGTATCAGGATAAACTGTAACTCCAGTAAGTTAACACTCAAGTTTCATTTTGCTCCTAATGATTCTCTTGTTGAAACAAATGTCTTATGCCTTTTCCTCCATTTAGTCAAGGAAAGTTTGCATCTAGTGAAAGGGTCAGTTGACGGATCTCTCCAATCACGATTATCAAATGGTGGTGACTTAATAATCATGGCTTGTTTTTGATGGCCTGTAATTTACCTTTCATGTAAATCTATTTCCTACCCTATTAGCATCATTTATAGAAAGGTCTTAATTTGTACTTAAAAGTTGATGGTATCTTCTAAACTACGTAGTTTTTTTACAGCCTTTAGTAAGGAATGCAGTATTTGAGTTTAAAGTAGTGCATGCATTATTATGAGAGATTATTGTGCAAAAAATGTTATTGTGTTGCAATAACTCAATAACTACAGTTTGTAATTCAGTGTTGGAAGTCACATTATGAAGTCACCACATATCAACAATTTTTCCTAAAAATGCATACTGAACACGTAAAATTTTACCTTTTTATAATGGCATCTAATTTCAGCTTATTCCAATGATATGATGCAATATTTCTGTTTGTTGGTTTACATGTTTGCTGGGGTGGTTGTTTTTTTTAAGTCAAACTAATTTTAAGCTTATTAACATATGGCTTAATACACAATTTTTAAAACAAAAATTATACTAAAAGAAACGCATTCAGTTCAGTCATTACTTGCAGATATTAGAATTAAAGTACATAAATGACCTTGTTCAATACTATTAATTTATCTATGATATTTTGTTAATGTTAATTTTTTGCACTGTTTTATACTATTAGTAGGGAAACAGATTTCTACAGTTTTGGCAAAAACAATGCTTTTACTCAAAAATAGGTCTTGGATTCTCTCAATGACTCTTTGTTCTGATGTGAAACTAAAAAAGGTGATGATATGTTAGAGTAATATTTTATAATTTTTGTAAGAAAACCACTATGATAAACTATGAACTAACTATGATTTTCTCACTTTGAAAGGTAAGAATGTCTCATTGCAGTTGTCTTGTATTTGCTTATATATGTCTATGAATAATGAATACTGTATACAAATGGCTTGCATGCCTTTTGAATCTTGATAAAACTATAGTTGTTTGTTCAGGAGTGGTTTCATATGCTGTTTATTTGTGACTATCCTTAAATAATATTCTTCCAGTGGTCTGATAATACAAACTTTGGAGACTCAACTGCAACTATCCTTATAATGAGTGTAGAGGAAGGGACTTTAGATATAAAGTGTTTGTGTCAAATAATGAGTGCTGGTGGTGTATTAGAGAGCCTGGCCCTGCTGGAAATGTACCAAGTAAACCAATAACCCACAACTTCACCTCCATCAGTCATTCTGATCAAGTAGCAAACATTCACATCATGCTAGATTAGTCTCACATCCCTTTACCTGCACCATTTCACACTTTCCATCACTCAGATTAATATAATGCCACTAATTATAATGACGTGCTTATCAGAGCTCTTAGTTCTTAAGCTCCTGTTACGAGACCTGCATTTCTAAATGCTCCAAGATAATGCCTGCATACGGCAGTGGAATCTGTGCAGAAAGTCTTTGATACTGCTGGGTTTATGAGAGAGAGATCACTCAGACATTTGTGCTTTGAAAGTATGATAATTGTTTCTATGGCTTGTTTTGATCTGTTATTATTCTTTGTGAAATTATGAAAAGAACAATGTTAACCTTACAGAGTCAAAGCTGTGTTGCAACTGTACAGTAGATTAAAGTGCACTAGATATTGTTATTGGCATGGTATCGTGTAGGGATGATCTACTAGACATGATAAATTGTCGAAACAATGTCAGTGATGGCAGATTGTGAGCTTGATGTTGGTTGAAACACGTTTATGCCAGTGTTGAATAGGGTGGAAGGTAATATTTTTTCTCAGGAACTACCGATAACTGCATGCTGGTACATAACACAATTTCCCAGGAGCCAAGAGATTTTGAGGGATGTCGAGCGTGATTTAATAGCATGCTCTGAGCTGAATCCAAAACACCTCACTGCTCTCCTCTGTGACTACTTAACTCCTCAAATGTATTGCATCATAAAAAAAATATACTGCTTTCTTGTATATACTCTGATTCTGACTAAAGGTGAAGCATGTGATTTCTGCATCACTGGTGTTACCAAAAAGAATTGTAAAACTAATGTTTTTTCAAAGTTTCCCATACACACTCCCATCTACAGTCAAATCAAAAATTCAGACACCAGATATAATTTTTTACTGGTGGGTGCAGGACACTATAGTTCATTTATGTAAGTGAGGATAGCAAAATAAAGTAAACTGTGACATATTATACCCAAAAATTCTTCATACAGTGGACTACCAGTAAAATTGATACAAATTTGGGACCAAAATTATTCAGACACTTTGACCTGACCATGTTTTGCTTAAGTGTTTTTTCTTTAATTGCTAATGCGACCTTTTACACCACAGACTGAACAAAATTAACCATTGCTTGGTAATTGGTTGACCTAAATTGGTATTATCTTTGTGTACTTAAATTTAACAGCTGACAGCTGATTGGTTGATCTGTTATCTGACATTATCTGACATTATCAAGATGAATTTGTTCTGACACTCTCTGACACTCTTCTTGTCATATTTTATTACCATTTTCTAAACTATAGCGAATAAACTGTGATAATGTGAGAAAATGTTGAAGGTGTCTGAATACATTTTGGTTTGACTGTACCATTGGTTGGGCAAGCATATAGCCCCGCCCCAAACTCGCGCTATTGGTTGAACCAGTGTTGCCAACTTATAGTTGTCTCTGCCTATTAATATAGAATAAGAAAATTGCTTTAAAATAACAGTTTACCTTCAAAAAGTTATTTGCCTGTCTGTTATAAAGCAGAGAAATAAATGTATGCATAAGGGAAGAGGTCTTTTGTACATTATCATACTAACTTTGAGAACTTTGTCGTTGAGTGTTATATCAAGACCTTTTATGAGTAAAAGCCATTATTTCAGGGTTATGTTTTGAAGTGATTATTGTGGAAAACAAAGAGGACACAAAATTAGCTTAACATTATAGCTTGTTTTTGTGTAATATTCAATAACATCTGCACCAAACCTCTGCTTTCTCTTTTTGTTTGATCATCTCAATTGCTCAAATTGATTAAAACTTATTTGCCACATAATTCAAATTCAAAGCATAAAAACAAAAGTTTTCACTTTTTCTACATTGAAAGCAAAGGTTTGGTCAGAGACAATTCAGGTTGGCATTAACGTTTCATGACCGTCGTTCTCAGGCAAAGGACCAGAGACACTGTATGCCGGACAAAAACTCAATGATAATGAATGGCATACTGTGCGCGTGATCCGGAGGGGCAAAAGCTACAAGCTAACGGTTGACGATGACGTAGCAGAAGGTACTATCATTGGTCCTCAATCTGAAAGACAACACAATTCTTGATGGGTTATTGTATGTGAGCAGCTATAGATGATTCATGCATATTATTTAAAGCACTTGTTGCAAGAAACTGAACAAATATGTGAAAGGTTTCGAGAGTTGCTAGTATTAGTCTTCCGCTACATATTGTGTGGTTTTTATAAACTGTGGGAAATAGTACATATTTTCAGTTTGTTGGCAAACTGCATCAGCATATACATTGTTTCTTCAGTTGTTCTCAGTTAAACACTACTTTTGTGTTTCACAGCAATAAAATACATACTTTTAGTTGAAGGTTCATTGCTATGCTGACATGATGTAGGACTTACTCTTTGTAACCAGTAGTTGGAGTTTCTGACTCAGTGCTTGAATAAGGGTTTTGGTGTATGTCACTACATTTTAATTCCTGAACAGCAGTGTTATATTGTTTAAGGGTGTAGTATAGCAGCATTTTTTCTTGTTTTCCTTTCCAACCTGCTGTGGTTTGTAGGTCAAATGGTGGGCGATCACACCCGGTTAGAGTTCCACAACATCGAGACGGGCGTGATGACCGAGCGCCGTTTCGTCTCCATGATCCCCTCCAGCTTCATCGGTCACCTGCAAAGCCTGAAGTTCAATGGCATGCTGTACATCGACCTGTGCAAGAATGGTGATATCGACTACTGCGAGCTCAACGCTCGCTTTGGCATGCGCTCCATCATCGCAGACCCCGTGACGTTCAAGTCAAAGAGCAGTTACCTGAGTCTAGCGACCTTGCAGGCTTACACATCCATGCACCTTTTCTTCCAGTTCAAGACAACCTCTCCGGACGGATTCATCCTCTTCAACAGCGGGGATGGAAGCGATTTTATCGCTGTAGAGTTGGTGAAAGGGTAAGCCTGTTAAAGCAAAAGTCAGTTACCTTATTTATTTAGTTTTTTACCTTGCCAGTAAAAGTGTTTACAAGGTAACAAGCTGCTTCAGTGAACACTTATGAGGAAGAACTAGCCTAAACAATGACATCTGGAGTTTTAGGCATTCAATCTTATTCAATTTAGTGGGCCAAAACAGTATTCACAGCCACAGGTAAAGTTAAAAATAAAATCTTGAAAAGGTTTTAGAATTTTTTTTTTTTTTTTGGGGTGTCTAAAAATAGTCTAATCACTGTTTTGACCATTTTCCCATAATCACATTTTTTCAACCTACTTGGTTATTATTGGTTATTTAATCTAGTCTAATCTTTAGTTAAGTCTACCGATAAATGACATCATTTAGTATTTACCGTTAAAGTAACATACACTGCCCGGCCAAAAAAAAGTTGCTGTTTGGATTTAAATAGGCAAATGCATAAGAGTCAATTATTGGATCATTATTGCAGTGATTTTTGTGTTCCTAGCATGTTATATGTTTAATTTTTTTTTCTGTATATTGGTTATTGGGCACTTAAGAAATGTTGGTTCCTGTCTAAGTTTTTATCCAAAATAAGCTGTGAGACTACTGTTATAATGAGCATGTCATTCATTGATTTTGTTTATAAAACTGGTGAGAGATTTGGAATGGAATATAGGTATGGCATTTCTACTTTCTCACTAAACTGACCTTCACTTTCCCGTCTTTTAGGTACATACATTATGTGTTTGATCTCGGCAATGGGCCTAATGTAATCAAGGGCAACAGTGACCGAGCTCTCCATGACAACCAGTGGCATAACGTTGTCATCACTAGAGACAACAGTAACGTCCACACGCTCAAAGTCGACGCCAAGGCAGTGAGTCAAGTCGTCAATGGCGCTAAAAATCTGGACCTTAAAGGTATGTAAACAGCTAAAATTCATATATTCTCACGCACCCCATGTAACCATTTACATATTTTACCCCGCGGTCTATTGTATCTGTTCAGGTGACCTCTACATCGCCGGATTGGGGCCCAACATGTATAACAACCTGCCGAAACTCGTGGCCTCCAGGGACGGCTTTATGGGTTGCCTGGCATCTGTAGACCTGAACGGTCGCCTTCCGGACCTCATAAACGACGCCTTGTTCCGCAGCGGTCAGATTGAGCGAGGATGCGAAGGTACACCCTCTTACAACTCTAGCTCGAGGAGCCCGTTCTTTCTCATGAATGCAAACAGTAGTTCCATCTCCACCTCACTGAGCCATCACTCCATCTTTCTCACCCTGCTTGTCTCATCTCTCACCCAGCCAGCTCTCTGTTGAGCCCACTGGCGTATTAATAGTCTTATTGGCCACATTGGTCATGCTAGGATCAGCCAAGTCTTCGTTTGTATCAATTTGTGACATTTTTATGAACATACTTACAGAGGGAATATATACATTGCAGTATTTTGAGTCAAGGTGAACTTTATGCATTTGATCTGATGTGTTTTGACCTTAAACCATTAAAAAGAAAACAAAATAAAACAAGAATATGGGCAGCTATTAAGTAATTATGACGACAAATGTGTGTAATAAATATATAATGTAATATATATATATATATATATATGCACTACCGTTTAAAAGTTTACAGTGAGTAGTACAGTAAGGTTTTTTTCAGAAATTAATACTTTTATCACTTGTATCACAAATATTAAGCAGCATATATATATATATATATATGCTTAATATTTGTGTGATACAAGTGATAAAATATGCACACTTTTGAAAATATATTAAAATGAAATATATTAAAATGTTAAAAATTTAAAAAATGTCATTGTAATATTTCAAAATATTACTTTCTTATATTTGATATTTTTCCGTATTTTTGATCAAATAAATGCAGCCTTGGTTATCATAAGAACATTAAAAAGCTTTATTCAAAACATTAAAGCTTTGTAAACTTAAAACATTAAGCTTTTGAACAGTAGTGTATATATAATGTTTATTTATAAAAGAAAAATATCTATATATGTTTTGGATGGGAGTGAAATAAACATTAGCATACTGTATGAAATAATTGCATAATAAAAGTCTCTGTGCATTTGACTAATATCATGCTTATTTAATTCCATATTATAGTAATCTTATACCAGAATAAAAAAGACTTGAAAATCCTTCAACATCATAATTTACAGAAATATCTTGAAAGACAAATTACGTAAGAATTTAACATTTTGCAATAAAATTAAAGTAAAGATACTATGGTCATATAACCAACATCAAAATTTTGTACTGTATGTTAAATGCCAAACTTGTTACAAAAAAGGAGCACAGATCACTTGAAATCCAAACACACAAGAATATTTCTTCACTTACTCATTGCTAATATCCATTTTTGTATGTACATGAGATCTCTGCCATATTTCAATGCATGCTTATATCTTTGTTTTCTGTACATTTATTGTGTAGGTTTGATTTTTTTTTTTTTTGTAAGTCTTTCACTTTTTTGTTCTCAGTGTTCTCTTTTCTTTATTTGATTTATTATAGTCTTGTTTGAGTAAAACTTTGTGTGTAACAATTTCTGGCCTGTCCATCCATCACAAAATTAATTGTCCGTCACGTTTCCATCATACATCACATCTCCTTTTATGTTGAGTATCCTACATGTTGCGTTTACATATGTTGTTGAACAAAGAATAAAATCGTATCAACCTAAATCGTTTGGTCTTTTGTTGTATCATCTTCACATTTTGTTGCTTGAGTCCATGGCGTGAGTGTGAAATGTCAGCATGCTTGATAACCGGATACAGAAGTCTGGGACTGTTATCCAAAGACAAAAAGCTACTAAGATCTAGTTTACGAACACCACAGGCTTTAACAGATATGAAAATGCACATTTAATGGTTTAATGTCAAAGTGTGCGCAATTTATCAGTGTTGCAAACCATAAATATATGATTTCTTTACAACTTTATATAGATGATCTTCACTGTTAAAGCTTTTGGAACCTGCACTGTGTGATCCAGAAAAACAAAAACAAAAGAATATGTTCAACTTTAACATTTAATCCTACACATTTTCAGAACACAGGCAGCCATCAGCTTTTCTGATATAGCCGATTTGCTTCAATGCATATCTTTAAGATGTACCTGTCATATTTTATAAACAGAGACATTTCCGACACCATTTGAATTCAGTTCTTCATTTCATACATGAATAGAACAACTTTGTGTGTGTGTGTGTTTTACGTTTATCTCTCCCGCACAGCATCCAAAAGTGAACGTGAGTAGGTTTTTATGTTCACAGCCCAGCATGAAAGAAACATCACTCTGTACTGTATGTGCACAGTAAAACTGTAAGCCGTGTATGGAATGGCTCCACAATGGCAACAGAATTCTTGCTGGTTCATATGCAATGAATGATCCGTTCTGTTGTAATGAAGCTTTTCATCCACCAGATGGCAATGATGCACCTGTGCTTAGGAAGGCGAGGGCTCGATTACATGCTGCAGTATTGCAGGGGAACATTTTGTTTTCGCAGAATGCAACATCATTAAAATGTCCCCTCTCTCTAACCACTTGCTTTATATAATCTTAGCAGTTCCGGTTGATTCACATTAGCATTAGCACATTATCATGCCCATTTTGTGCATCTAAAAGTCCTTTTAACATTTTTGCTGTTGGAACAATGGACTAGAGTAGAATATGCAAAGGAAACCTGATTTGTCTGCATGTTTATGGCTGATTATAAACTGTAAATGAGATCATTTGTCAGGCACAAGTTCATCAGCATACTGCAGTTTTAATTTTATTTGCAGCTAAAGACTTTCACTTTTGTTCAACCCAGCCATGCTAAATCCACCCATCAGTTTCATTACTATTATTATTATCAATATCATTATTTTTAACCCATGGTATGGTAACTCAAGAGTGCAAACCCTTCCTAAGAATGGTAAAGCATGTCCTGTTAGTAAAGCCTTTGCTTTATTAACAGAAGCCATCGACCACGTTCTTACCTGTTTGATTGTTTTCGCTTTTCTGTTTCTTGCTTTACAAAGTTGGTTTCACCAAAGCAGATCTACAAGGTATATAAGGTTCAATTCCATTCCATTCAAGCTGCTGTTTGTCTTGTGCCAGTTTGTTTTGTACTCTTCCCAATACCCAGACATAAAGCGGACACTAGCTGGTTCACTGTAACAATGTCTTGGTATAAAATGGTTCACTTCTTTCTAAAAGACGATGCCCTTGTGTTTCTACTGAAGGTTGTGAGACTTGCAAAGTGAAAAGAGAAAAGTAATGATTGCAACTGAGAGTCTGCATTAATAAAACATGAGCCCTCCTGTATAATTAAGTCCCCACGTCCTGTTTTGCTGTATCTTGTCTTGTTTCTTTTTTTTTTTTCTACATTAACGACATTTAGCTGAGAGAGGAACTGGCTTAGGAGAATCCATTAAATGTCTCACCATGGGTTACTTCTTGCCTGTCTTTAGATGCACTGAACAGCAATATGATTAGCAAAATAATTAATAGAATTAGCACAAAAAATCCATCTGGAAATGTTGGCACGCTACCGTAGACTTTAAACTCAGATAGTGTCCCACTGAGCATGTAAACTCGGGACAGATGTGATTTCGACGTTATTATTTAGGCAATATCACAAATAAGAGTGCTTGTTGCTGAAGTGAATATCGTCACAGCTGTAGGTAAAAAGTTTGTTTATTTTTGCTCCAGTATTATTGTGGGTCATTCCTGTTATGCAGTGGATACAGAGCTTTACAACAATAGTAAAATAAAAAAAATAAGAAATCATACAGTAATTTTAGCACTTGTACAGTTTTGGCAGTTTTTCATGTTTTCCAGTGCATTAGACCAGGGGCTCAATTCACTTGATAAAAGAATATTAGCTATGATTTCCATTTTTAAAAAAATCCAGAGTTTAGTATTTTATTCAGTATAAATATATACACTACCATTCAAAAAAAAAATTTTTTTTTTTACAATAAATTCATATTCTTGAGCAGCAAATCAGCATATTAGAATGATTTCTGAAGGATCATGTGACACTGAAGACTGGAGTAATGATGCTGAAAAATCAGCTTTGCCATAACAGGAATAAATTACATTTTAAAATATAAACCAGTTGTTTTACATTGTAATAATATTTCACAATATTACTGTACTTTATATTTGATCAAATAGATTAATTAATTAAAAAATTACAAATCTTACTGGCCCCAAACTTTTGAACCGTATGTAACAGGAATGTGACAATGTACTACATAATATGAATGACCCTTATCAGCACTTTTGAAACGGTGCTTGACTTGTCGAATTAATGGACTGGAACTAAATTGTATAATCTCAGTTTTGCTCCGCAAACAAGTAAATCTGTACAAACACTTAAACCAAAAATACTCAAATTCTCTCTGAACTAAAGGCAAGTTTACATAATGAGATGTTTGACCTAACGTGCCACTATGACTGAACAACATAGGCTCATTGTGATTATTCTCTCAGATTTTCAATTTGATATCATATTTGCCATTTTGATAGCCAAAACTGGGGTGAATCATTTTATGTTGAACTTTTACATAGTACTGAAGTTGCACTTTGCGTTGCACAGTAAATGCGCTTAGTCCCCCCCCCCACTGTTAAACTAAAGTTTTTGTTTGTGGTTAACCTCTTGTTTTTGCAGTTGTATTTCACAAGAAAAAATGCACTCAAAGCCAGTTTATTTGCAATTATCTTGTTTACATGGTTAATTCAGGGGGAATGCATTCACCCTCTTACTCTGAATTGGGTAATAAGCTCTATTGTTCTTGCTGCATTCCCTCAAAATGAACCCAAGTGTGCCAAAACACAGGATGTGTTTGGAACACGCTCAACTTGACTGCACGTGGCTGGTGTGCACACTATTGTTCTTAACATGTGTAACAATAGTACACACTGGACTATGTACACATCTCGCTATTAAATGTTGTCATTGACCTTTGTTCCCCTGTGCAGATGTGAGAAAGTTCATGCTTGGCCCCATGTCTGAATCTACTTTTGTAACAAGCCATGTTGAATATGTCTAGAGTATGATGGTTATTACTAAAATCCAGTCGTTTATAGGGAATGCCACGTTTGTTCAACAGCTTTCGGGATGTTTTTCTACTAACCCAAACTGCATGTGTACTGATACACACACCTGCATGGCACCTTAACAGCATGACGAGACGTTTGCCCCCAGTATTACATTGCTCTGCTTTGCTACCATAGGTCCTAGCACTACATGCCAAGAAGACTCCTGTGCCAACATGGGGATCTGCATCCAGCAATGGGAGAACTACACCTGTGACTGTTCAATGACCTCCTACACGGGGACGCAGTGTAATGACCGTAAGTCACCCTCCGCCCCGTGCCGTTTCCACATCCTCTCTTTCTCTTGTTTATTTCACTCTTCGTTTCACTTGTTTACACAATTTTAATTTAAATCCACTCTATGAAAGTTTAATTGAGCACGTTGTAATCCCAATAGCAAATGTTACACAAACACTAACGGTTTTTGGCTGCACGAAAGCTTATACAAAATCTTATACATTATACACACACACACACACACTGCATTCATGTTCCGAAGACCCGCTTGAAGGCGACAAAGGTACATGTTGATCACTATTTTCTGATGCTGGTAAAATATGCTGTATTGATTAAATATTATTTAAAAAGTTTCTACAAATTAGTGATATATATATATATATATATTCAATCATTTATAAATAATTAATAAATTACTAAAAATACTGTATTTTTATTTTTGACTATTTAATATTTAATTCATTTAAAAGAAAGTGTTTATATATATATTCAATAATTTACAAATAATAACAAATAAATAATAATTTAATAAATGACTAAAAATTCTATATATATATTTTTTTTTATATTTATTTTGTATTTAATTCATTTAAAAGAAAGTGTATGTGTTTATATATGGCACAATCACACTGACTTTATACATCAACAGAAAAATCACCAGGAGATCATTTCGGTTTAAAAAAATAATTCAGAAAAGTGAAGTTAGTTCTGAGACAAGGTCCTTTTGTTTGTTAATGCATTGATTTGATATAGTTATCTGATAGAAATATGTTTGTACATCATCAAGTGTGACTTATGTTTCCAAATCATTTATGATGCCACTATATTGTGTTATATTTATCAGGAATTGTTAAGTGAAATAAAGATCTGATTGCCATGAAACTCATTACCATCAGAGAGACACAATATCATAAAGTCTGCTCACAACTGGCCCTTTAAAGTTCAAATCCTTAATCACTTCGCTGAACTCTTCATGGATTTAATCAGAGCTGATTATGTAAACGGTGGGTGTTGGAAGTAAAAATATGATAACACTGCATGGGGAGGCCTATATCACAGGACACGGTTGATCTATTTGGATGACCCTTTGCATTACAGGTCAGCATGTATCATATCTGTCTTAAAAGCCCCGGAGAACCAGAATCAATCAACAACAATGCACTTCTACCATGAACAGTCGCTCTTTATTCTATAGGCATAATGATGCCATTCTTTTGACATCACAGCCACAATAAAAGGTGTTATCTTGAGTCGGTGGAGATAAACACCATCCCTACAGACGCAGAAAGCGTCTCGGTGAGAATGTGATATGACTGTGATTGCCTTCCTCCCCTCCGCCGCAAGAACAACACAGTTGACCTTCCAGAGATTGAAGACTGACATGCATAATAGTATGCTAGCCTGCTGCTTTGACACCTCGTATTTTTTTTGTGAGAGGCAGCAGTGAATCAAAAGCATGTTAGTGAATATAGGGACGGACTTAATTGAATAATGCAGAGAGAGTGATGTGTGCATGACGGCTTTGTCAGTCTGGGAGAATATCTGACTTGCTGCTGTACGGGAAAGAAATCAAAGGAGTGTGTTTTTGTAGCCGCACCAAATTCTTGCTTCTATTCTTAGGGATATGAAAGCTTGGTGTAGTATTCAGTCTGATATTGTGCTGTGCACAGAAATCAGGGGCATTTCCTCCAAGGAGGCAAGGGAGGCAGTGCCTCCACAAACAAATGGATAAGAAAATAAGCCATATTACAAAAATAAAATGCAAATATTACAAAATGTGACATTAGAAAGTGTATATATAATTAGTTTTTCTAATGTAACTGTCCAACAGCGACACCAGTGGGTAAAGTTACAGCGGGAGGCCACATATCTCTTGCCTCCCCTGAGCCAATTGAGTTTTAACAGACCCCTAAAGCGTGCGCTGGGTTTGGTGCATAGACTGTAAAAAAAGATGGACAACGCAACTTCACTCTCTTTCATTGAATTAAGTGAAGCCGCCAGTGTCCAAATATGGCGCTGACATCTTGGGTCTCGAGTCTGCGCAGTAGCAACTTGAAGCCCAAGTCTGCGCAGTAGTGAGCGCGAAGTGGAGCCGCTATATCAAGGTCCCGCCCACACTCCCGCAGAATCAACAACTTTTTGTGAAATAAACAGTTATGGAAATGTAGAAATTAAAGTTAAAGCTCAAATCTCCTCCCGAAGTTCCTGAAAATGTCCGTTGGTGCCTCAGTGACTACTTTGCTCAGAGAAGCTGTCAATCTCAGCTGTCAATCATAACGTCATTTATATGGTTTTATAGCATCAAATAACTAACTAAAACCAAACTTATTTAAAGAATGAACACTTGAACTAAAATCAGCGTGATTAAAAACTGCCTAAAAAACAGAAACCATCTTTGGAAAAAATGTATTTGAAGTGTAATTTGATTGTTTAGTTTGTCTATGTCCCATTACATTTCATGGAGAGGGCGGGGTTTATGACCTATACTGCATCCAGACACCTGGGGGCGATCGAGGCGCTTTGGCTTCACTTTCCAGGACTCGTGTGGCATACTTGGTTTGGTGAGGGGTCATTGAGAATAAATGGGAGGAAGTCATGTGAGGGAAGGCAATGCCTCCATCGCGCTATGATGAGATATTATGTCACAGCAGTTTAAGAACAACAGCGCCAGGCCAACTGTGTCAGACATGAAGTTGGGTTGGTGCTGACGATTGCGTAACCCGCCACATCCACTAACCCTACCCTTCACTATAACTATAAGCTCAACCTTATTAAATGCGAACTCCACCCAACCACTAAACTTACCCTTAAGCTCCACCCCAACACTGGTGTGAGACTGCTGGCCTGGCGCTGCTGTCCTCAGAATACTGTGACATATGGTTCTACGGTTGGTTAACATTGGCTATGATTGTATACAATTGGTTCATGCGATAAATCTTGCCTCTTGTTTTCGTGCGCGTTCATTACATTATGGCACAATTGGGAAGACTAGTTAAAAAGTAAGTAACCAACTCAGCCATTTAGACATCACCGCTTTGTCACGTCAAAATCAAACTTGAAATATTCTGAAAACATGATGACACCATCTTCGTGTCTGTGACCGGTGTTTACCGAGCTTGATGACTGATGATCCAAAAAAATAAGTTGAGTCGACTATTAAAAATAACAGCTGAACATCAGTTCACAAATAAAGTATATTGTTTAAATGGGGTGTCTAATGCTGTTTCATGCATTCTGACTTATTTACACTGTTAAAGAGTTGGATTCTCATGCTAAACATGGCCAAAGTTTAAAAAAAAATTTGTTGGACGTATGACAGAGTATTTCTGTGCCAAATACACTCCTTCAGGATTCGTATAAGTTTCGGAAAGTTTTTTCTGATTATGGCCCTGTATGACGTCATAAAGGGCAGAATTGCTTGTATGGGCACTTCTCCCGGATGAGCAAGTGCGCACATCAACCAGAGCGAGAGCAAGAGCACGTCCATCAACAAGCTTCGTTCGAGTTAAGGAAGCCGTCGACAGCGCTGTCATTTTGTTTCTAGACCACGAAATCAACAATGTCAATAAAGAAGTGTGTTTATGGTTGTGAGGGGAAAGATAACCTGCGATAATCCAGCGTTAAGGGAACAGTAAGTAGTTTGTTTTTCCGGAGCAGCAACGGAGTTGTGCAAGTGTGTTTGTTTGTTCCTGGCATTTCGGTGACGAATGTTTTATAAACAAGGCCCAGTTCGACTCTGGATTTGCAGATCGTTCAAAACTGAAAGATGGAGCGGTCCCCAGCGATAAAAGATCCCGGTCATGAGTTGAAACCGCAGGCGGTGAGTGAAACTGCATCAAATGTCTGTGTTTTGTTGGCAATCAGCACGTAAGTGCATATAATGTCAACAACATGAACGTATAGTGAATCGAAAGTTATCCAGGGATAATGCCATGATGTATTGTGTGTGTGCTCATGACTCTTTAGCTCCGCCCACTGCACGCCTCCAAGAGCTCGGCTGTTTTCGGAAAGAATCGGTACCGCATATCTGTCTTTTATAATTCTGATAAAAATAAAGACTCTTCGGAGATATGAAGGGTGCAATACTACTCTATAGGTACTCAAGATTAATATGAGATTGGCAGAAACTGTGTGTGTTATGTACCCTTTAAATTGTTACTGCCTTTAGTTATTATTTTGGAATAAATGTAAAAAATATAAAAAAAACTACTTGGTTTTAATAAATAGAACATTAGTTACATAGTTAATGTAGCCTATTGGGCTTCTATTTCTTATGTAATATTTATTTAACCAGAAAAATGTGACAACGTAACTGGGACATGAATTTACATTTAATAACATTTAAAAAAAAAAGGTTTTTGCCTCATTTCAGAACACTGCACGCCACTGGATGTCTCATTTGAAAGAGGTGTAGTGACACATGGCAGGTCATTTTTTTAGATAAAATGAATATAGGGCATTAATAATGAATTTGATGTCCATGTTAGTAGTAGTATTTCTTATGTGATGCTTATGTGATGTGATGTGTTTGCAGACTTAACCTCTCTAGTCACTATTTAACACTAGGTGGCAGTAATGTTTTAGTTAGAGACGAAAGCGGCCACAGAAGTCTGTTTTTTGCCAGAACATCTCATAAAATTTGAATGCTTGAATAATGCATTATTATGTAGCACCCTCCGTTCTGAGTAAATATTTCAGGAAAAAGTATTCTCACGTTCCTTACTCACAATTTGGCTGAGATTTCATTATTTTTTTGTGATTTAGAGACTGCAGATCAAGACATTGCAAACTAGGAATCATTATTTTTATATATATTTTTTTTTTTTCTTCAAAACAAATCTTTCATTTGACAATAGAAATGGTCAGTCTTTAGTGTCATTGTGTTGACTACATAGAGCTGTGAAGTATGAGTCAGGTTCAGTTTCTTATTTTTAAGTATTTTATATTTAATTTTATATTTATAGAAAATAGAGCTAGGTAAATTGGAGAAACGTGTCCTTGAAGCCAGATTTATATTAAAAGTTTTTTGGTGGGTTTTATTTTTCATACAGCATAAATGAGCTAATATCTTGTGCAGCTGATATTTAATGACACGATACTTTATTCTATCGCAAACATTTGCCCTTTGAAAGGTCAAATCATATTATTTATAAATAAGCTTCCACTCAGCAAAATGTAATCATTTATTATCAGTCATGCTTTTTCTTACAACTGTGGTCTGTAATAGATACCTTTGAATGTGTTTGTTAATGCACATCTCTGCAATCAGAATTAGCATCTGCATTAGCTGATCTAATACTAAAAAAACCAAACTTTACATTAGAAAGATTATATTCTCTATAGAGCAGCTGTTATCATCTGGTTTTGCCTATATTACCCAGATTTTGCGAATCGTGTGGTGACGCAACACATGATTATATGAGCATCTTTGAGTACCTTGAAAAAGCAGTCTATAAATAAAAAGTATGATTCTGCATATTTAAGTGATCACTCTTACAATAACTTGTTCCATTGAAGGAGGCCAGTGATCATCAAAATGCTTTTAGTCAGAATATAAAGCAAAAAAAAATATGTTTGACCTTGGACCCTAAATTAAGATTAAAACCAAGTGCAGTGTTATTGCATTAGACACAAGCTTGTGTATGAATGAGATGCATTTGTTGCTTCTTTCGAGCAACTATAGCTAAACAAACACCAAATTGCAAGCTGGCCCTCGCATTCCAAGTCTTTGCTTATTAATTTGGACACACTCCGCAATCACGTTGATTGAGCTGCGGTAATAAATGACTGGTTAGAAGCTCCATTGGCTGTTAAATGAACTCGTGGCAAATGAATATTGCTTAAAGGAATTTACCAGCATCCGCTAGACTAGTGTGAGGTTCTGTCTGAGAACGGAGCTGTTTATTCAGAGGTTTAAACGGCCTCGTTTCATGCAGGATTCTTTTAGTTCCTGAAAGCAAAGCAGTCGGCGCTCAGTTTCCACGAGACGTTCACAAATGGCTTTTGAAGGAGCTGTTCTACGCACTTGCTAATGAATTCCCTCAGGTTTTACTGAAGGTGCCTGTCATTTTTTGTCTTGGCTGAGGGCCCTTGATGGCCAGCACATGATGTATCTCCATATAGCTTCATATTTTAGTCGAGTTTTAGATACGGGGACTCAAAAAACTCAAGGTTCTTGATGATCCTGTTTTATATGCTTAAACTTCTGAAGCGGTTTTACAAATTGCCTAGTTACACAACAAAGCGATTCTTTTACTTTGTGTTTTCCCACAACATTAATTATCAGGGTTAACATAAAATATTGCTTTGCACGGTTTAAATGATACCCATCGGCATTCTTCCATTTTTTTCTCCCATGTCCAACATTTGTTTCATAAATAAATAAATTAAACGACAGATACACAAATAACATGCTGGAGGGATGGATTTGTTTTCCCTCATGTGTGTCTGACATGAACAGAGTCTCTGTAATTAAGGAGCATCTTTTTCTCTGTCTTTGCTGAAGAGGAAAGAGGAGGAGGACATTTTACGCCCCTGCTGGTAGCGAGACTTCATCAAAGCTGTGTTCTCCTCACTCCATTAGAAACAGGAGAACCCGTCTGAGCCACACCATCAATTAAGATGGCAACAAAAGCAAAGGCGCACCTTCAGCTGTCTCGTGTCCAATGTAGTGTTACTCAGACAATGCATCTCAGCGGAGAGAGAGAAGCGCATTAGAGATGGAGAGAAGGCCAAGTGCAGGCTTAAATAACAGGAAATGTTCTGCAATTTAATTAACCGAGGTGTAAATGCTTTGACTAGAATTATGAAATGATTTCCTGTATTGCAAATGACTTTCAAGGAAATGTTTTTTTTTTTTTTAGGGTGCTTACTTAGGATTAGAGGTTTGAACAAAAGGTTTTTGAAGGTTTAGCCTAAGGGATAATGTACAGTCAGACGGTTATTATCGCAACCGACAAGATGATTGGTCTAATTGCTCGGCTACTTTAATCCTAACCATATCCCTAAACCTACCCATAAGTTATCCCTAAAATCAGAGGGAAATGATAGGTGAATCACACTGATGAAGAAGCACCTAACCCTGGTTGTAAGCCTAAACTTGACATAAACTATAACTTTGTCCCTCAAATCTGATTGGTTGATTGGAATGTTGTTCCAGGATCAACAAAGATTTTGGTCCAGGAACATGACGCCATAAGATCCACCCCAACACTGGTGTGAGATAGCTGGCCTGACGCTGTTGTCCTTTACCAAAGATATAAATTGAGCAGGAAATTTTTATTTTTGTTGAGATTATTTTAATATCTTACCTGTATATTATCTTAAAGCTTCAGATGAAATAGTCCACTTAATGTTTAAAACAGTCGACCTAGCAACAAGACGAACACCTCAGCAATATTAAAGTCGGCATGAAACTGAAGTTCTTCCCTATTGTGATGTATATCCAAGTGAAACAGCTTCTCGAAGAAGAAAAAATGTAGGGCTAGACTTGAGTTTGTGCATCGGGAATTGAGTGGATGGTTGTGGTTTGCTATTGGTTGATCTAATGGGATTGACAGGTTGTCCTGTCCTCCCTTGGGCCAGTAAATCAATTACAGAAGAGAGATGTCATTGCAAGAAGGATGGGAAGTTTTTTTGATTAAAGATTGCGAGGGCACATGAATAAAAAAAATTATGTGAACTGATAAAACATTTATAATAAATAGTGCAATATTTCATAAAAAAACAAGATTTATCATTGGTTTTCATTTAAAGTAATATTTAAAAAAAAGTTTGCCAAAAAATGAAAATTCTACGGGTAACCAAATAGTTGATGAGTCTCATTGACTTCCATAGTATTTTTTTTCCCTCCATACTATGGAAGCCAATGGATGCCGTCAACTGTTTGGTTACCCGTATTCTTCAAAATATCTTCTTTTGTATTCAGCAGAAGAAAGAAACTCATACAGGTTTGGAACAACTTGAGGGCGAGTATATAATGACAACATTTTCATTTTTGGGTGAACTATCCCTTTAACTCTCAAGCCATCTGAGTTCACTTTCACTGCAATCAATAATTGAAATGCAAGATGGCAAAAGTTGCATTTGTATGAAAAAAATAAAACCATAAAAGATTTGTTGTATTAGATTAGATGTATTTATGAGTTAAACATGTCGTAATTAGAGTGGCAATGTTTCTGATTTGAGAGAGTGTCAGTGAGAAAATATGGCAGAACACAATTCATGCACTGGCAAATTTGTTGAAATAAATGAAATAGCTTTTTTATTTTTACAATAAAACAATCTAAGTTGCATGTACAAAATATAATGATACAACAATGTTACAGCAGCTTCATAAATGTAATAAAAAAGCAAAAACACACCCGATGCACAATCTTTATTCATCATTTTGAACAAATAGAGTAAAAGGTGCATCGTCATCTTGCTCCGACCAAAGTTACGACTTCCCAACTTGTAATGACTTCCCAAGAGGACTTGATCGCATAATTTCCTACCATGTTTTTCCACATAGCAGGATCATCTGGCTAGTTTTTTCTTTTTCTTCCTTAAATTGCAAGAATACTGCAGGAAATATTGCTGGGATTCACAACAAATAAGATAATATAAAATGTATTAAAGGTAAAGAGGAGAAATTGTATAGAATGTATGTAAATATTTACACTCTTAAAAAATGAAGGTTACTAAAGGGCGTTTTCACAGGAATGCCATAGAAGAACTTTTTTTGAAACCCTTTTTTTGAAAAATCAGTTTTTTTTATATATGAAGAACTTAATAATCTAAAGAACCTTTATCCATTATAAAGAACCTTTTGTGTATTGGAAGATCTTCATGGAACCACAGATGCCAATAAAGAGCCTTTATTTATAAGAGTGTGTATAAAGAATATTTGAACTATGGAGATATATGGAGATACTATCAGCATATACGATAATAAAAGTAAACAGACAGAGCCAGAAGCAATGTTTGCTTTATCTTTCCACTTTAATATAAATCTTTTCTTAAGGTTTTGACATTGAGTAAAAATCTTCTTCTTTTTTTTTTTATGGACTTTTAGACGGTTGAACTCAGCACCAGAAAACCTTGGTGTTTGTTTTGTGCCGTTCATAAGAATCGGTCATCAGATTTCTTGGCTGGTTTGTGGGAAGCCATAGCTCATGCTGTGCTATCTGGGTGGGGCTGTTTCTGTGAGTCTGAGTTAAAAATGCTGTCGTTGATGAAAAACCTGAGGTGGCGGGAAGATGAATCGCTCATGTGAGTCCATATTCATCACCCAGGTGCCCCGCACTTCCGATGGCCCCTGACACAAGATAAAGAGCTGTGAGACAGGGGAAATGACCTCATCTGACAGACTCAAAGAGAACCAACGGCACAATGGAAATGGATTGGAGCGTTCACAGGAAATATTACCACACGCTGTATTCATGATGTGTGGTATGATATGCTCTGCCCACTTCAGCCCACCGATTGAATTGGCAGCGCTTTATTATTTTATTTTAGTTTACGGTGAAGCACAAAACGATGCCGCGCTGAAGGAGCTGTCTAAAAAAATACAGCCGGATCGATCGGCGAAGGTTTAATATCCTTCATTTCTTTCAATCGACCTGGTGGCCCTCTTTCTGTCAACAGAATTATATACTGTATGAGCTAGTGCAGTGTGTGCTTTGTTTGCCGGCTTTACTTTCTTTTAATTGCTTTTGTTTATAATGACTATCCATTAGTCTGTGTACACAAGAGCACACTTTGCTACAAACTCTACAGCTCAAACAAACCTTTCTGGATTGCAGAAGAATAGGATGCAGGAGAAGAAACTTCATCACTCTTACTTAAGCAATAAAAAAGGAGGAAGAAACACAAATGTGACGTTTAACTAAAGTCATAGGGCGCGCTATCGTCTATCTTCTGAAAGAGTACTGAATCTCCTGATCAAAGCACATGGGAAGAAGTTGCAGAAACAAGCGATATCATATGTAATCATATGCAATCATATGTAAAATAATGCGATCACCAACATTAAACAGCATATAAATCAAAACTGCCTGTTACTGAATAAAATGTCAACCCAGGACGAGCTGTGCAAGCATTAGAGGTGTTGATAGACTCGATTTACTCCATCTATCATCGTTCTGAATCCGATCGAGACGTAGTCTTTGACAAAAACACGATTTTCTCAGCTTTTTGCTCAAAATGTTTTTTTTTTTAATGAAACTCATATTCTAGTGTTGATAAAAAAAAAAAAAAGAAGCTAGAATAAAATGATTTTTTGTTTGTTTGTTTAAAAGCAGAGGGTCTGTTCTTTCTTTTGATATATTTCATGTTCAGATATTCATACAACAAAATATTCTGGGGGCCATGACATTTTGTGAAAATGATCAAAAACGCTGGCAGTGGCTGGCAACTTTTTTAATCATTGGAAGTTTACACAATATTCTGAGTTTTCATTTTTACTGTTATTATTTATTTTAAGGAATACCGAATCGTTTTTTGTGCAAGTGAGATGAGTATGTGCATGCTCACATTTAGTCTAGAACTAACCATCATATTTACACAGCGCACACAACACTCTGCACCGTACACCCGATTTCTTTTAACATGAATAGGAGAGGTGCTGCTAAATAAATGGGAAAACAAAGTAATTTGCGTTACTTATTTGAAAAAGTAACTCAGATATTTAATTGTACATTTGAAAGTAATGTGTTACTTTACTAGTTACTTGAAAAAAGTAATCTGATTACGTAACTTGCGTTACTTGTAATGCGCTACCCCCAACACTGATGATGAATGTCTTAAAATTTGAGCCAAATGAGGTGAATTGTGTGTAATAAACATTAACTACCTTTTGGAACACTCCTTTGATGCCTTAAAATGCTATTCTATGTAGGCACCTTACTTGGTTTTGGAGCAGTTCAAGTGTAGAGAAAATACGAGATATTCTCTATTTAATCTTCTGGCCTTTCGGTGCTCAAACCTTGCGATAACATTGAAAAATAACATTGGTATTACTGTAATGATTGAGGCTTTATGTGTTTAGCACTAGACACCTTCAAGGCCTCCATAAGCTTTAAAACCAGAATGACGTACGGTTGTATTTAGAGGAACGGACAGGAACTGCTTCAGTTGAAGCCAGTTTATTTGATCTCTCGCACTTCCTCTGAGAAAACCATGAAACACAATAAAGCATCTCAGCATAATCTATTTATTTATCTTTCCTTTTTTTTTCTACAGGACCATAGTATATTCTTTGAACTCCTCTGTGTCTCAGCTAGAGCGTGCGAAATCCACCCCGAATCAATACTGTTGTCTGATACCTTTATTTGACGATCTCTGTGCGGGCTACTTGGGATTGCGCGCAACCAACAGACGCGCCTGACACGACCATCAAACATGATTTCCAGCGAGTGACTTCATTCAATATGACTCATAAAGAAATAGTAGTGTGCAAAAATCCATTTTTGGTCAGGCAAGGTGACCTTGTGGGAGGGGAAGTGGTCTTTGCTTTAAGGCTTAGTCACTCAAGTGGAGCCATCCATCACTGCGCATTTCCAGGAAAAACAAATTATGCCCTGTACCAGCACATAAACGTGGCAAATCAATATCTCTGCCCTGCCTCAAATGCCACACATTTTACACCATTTCTAATCATCTTGTTGTCTTCCACCCCTGCCAGTTCAATGGAGTGTATCATAGCCATTTATTTTTATTTTATTTTATTTTATTTTATTATTATTTTTATGTATGGTTGTTAAAATGTGTGACATCACATTTCATCTTCTGAACGAATCGGTTTTGTTGCTTGAATCAATTGTATGCTGCTTATAATAAATAACCTTTTTGAGGTTCATTATTATTGTTTATTATTATTATTATAATTTTTTTTTTTTGCATATTATGAGCCATATTGAACTTTCTTTTTTTTTTACACCACCACTCCACTCTGGGGACAGCAAGTTTTTTTGACAGTATATAAAAATATCTAGAATGTAATCTTTATAACAAACTTTTTAACAGTGTCCCAGACAGCAACCCAGATCCGGCCCACATCTGGTACGCATTGAATCCACATGTACCAGATGTGGCCCGGATCTGGGCCGACACTATGTTGCTGTCTGGGGTAGGTATGAAATATGGTTAATTTTTTATTTTTGTTTAAATATCCTTAGTCCACAGCATCTAAATTAGATGTTTAAAACCACTTTTACAAAACTAAATAAATAGATCAAAGTGGGTATATTTAAGGAGGATTTAACAAGAGAAAAATTTGATAAAGGCCCACAGTATGGTTAGAGGAAAAGCTGGTGCCTTTTCACCAGGACTTAAAAAAAAATCAACTCAGATTGGGTTTTTCGAGAAGTCATCTGTTTCATGTTGCCAGAGAATCGTTATATGGGACGTGGTCAAAGCTCCTCTCTCCTCCTCTCTTATCTGCACAATCCTGCTCTGATTGAAGCGGTAACTCTCAACTGCCTTTGATCAGGTCGTGTGTCACTTAAGACTGCTCTGAATGGAGTCTCATCTTCCTCATCCTGCAGAGTTCCCGATCGGCTTGGGCTCTCAATCAAAAACACAATTAAAACAGCATTAAAAAAAGACAGGGCTGCTCCGTCTTATCCATACAATCAGCTGTCTTTACCTTTCTCCATTCATCCTTCTCTTTTTAATTTTCTCTTTTTTGTTTCACAGCATGTCAGGTTTTTTTGAAGAATTAACCATTGATCGCCTCCTGCACTCCTACATGTAATGGATGAAAGCAGGAAAAGTAGATAGATTAGCTGTTACAATCCAGCAAGCAGGTTTATTTATTTTTTTGAATTATGATATTTATTTTGTTTGGGCTGGATATCTGCATTCACGTAACGGTACAGATCGAAGATGAATTTGGTTGCTATGTGATGCAATTTCTTAAACTCATCCCCTTGGCTGCTCACACTGTCATGGCAATGTGGAAGATTGTTCCCGGGAAGACGGGCAGCACTTCTGGAAAGCATTAATTACCACAGAATAGGACCATTAATCAGAGCTGTCTATGCCAGACAGAGCAGAAGGCAGCAGAAAAGGGCTCCTCTCTGCTTCTGGGCTGAATAACTGGAGGTGTTTTTATGCATAGTACTCTAGTGCACAGGAGGACTGCAACCAAACTAGGACATTGACATAATGAAGACAGATTTGCTTTGGGGACTTTACCATTTCATACACGTTGACAACTAGGGACAAGGAGGACCTTACTGAAATTCCACTACATTTTGCCCTTTCCTTGTCATCGTCTTGAATCATTGCAAAAAGAAAAATTTAAAATGCATTAAAAAACAGCTAAAATGTCACAGTATCTCTATTTTAAAGCCTGGCATTGACTAAAATATGTAGAGTATATTTAGTAGGGATGTCAATTAAACTTGTTTATTTACTAAAAAAGAGGAATTTTCCTGCTATCTGAATGTTCAGCATCACTGCAGGCACATGAAGGGTTTTCCTCTTGAACACCACAAGTGCTGCAACTATTTAGTTAATTCAACTAAACAAGAAGTGCATGCTAATTTTGTCAATATTGTGCGAATGGAAACTTGTAATGAACTTAATGCGTTTGATCCAGTTGAGTTAATTCAAACAACCTTAAGGACCCCATGAATTCGTTTGAAGAATGGAGTTTTCTTTCTTATACTGACCTATTCAAATTGTTTTTTTACATTGGTATACATGCATACAAATTGAAATAGGTATACAAAATAAAAATTGAAATGTGTATTTTTATCGTATGGACTGTCAGTCAGAAATTATACTTAAATATGAGTGTGTCATATGTCAGTAAAGGAATCGCAGACATCCCACCTCTCCTGGAAGTTCCGGGAGTTAGCATTTTAGCACGTCCGGTTCCATTTTCCTGAAGTCAATGGGTTTTTCAACTGGGTTTTTGGTTAAATAGCTGAAATAAGGTCTGTGATGAACATAAACTCAAAACACTTTCACAGTTTATTCTACGACATGAAATACATCAGTATTACCCCACTCGTGATTTTTTTCAGCTGTTACATGTCTTTAAAAGGTGGTTGCTAACAAGTGGCTAAATGGGACTACAGAGGCTGTCGGGGACATTAAACGTCATCACGCTGAACAAGTAAACTCAGTCTGCTTTTACAGCCTTTGTTATCGCCCTCTTACAAACTATTCTAACTCAAACTTTGAGGGAAAATGTTTTTTTAGATAAAAACTTATATAGTTGTCGGAAGCTTCGTTTAAAGCCTACCTTTAGCTTTATACTTCTGGCGATTGTATTTAGGCTTCAAAGTTCATAAAAGTTGTGTATATTTGTGAAAATTATCTTGTTGGACAAAACGTCTAAGTATCATAAACTTTTGTTGATCACAAAGCTTATTTTTTGTGATAACAAAAAATTTATGTCGAGGGAATTTATGTCATCCCTGCAACACTCTACTGGCCCTGTCCCAAATGGCACACTTCATGTTCACTTGCGGTCATGTGGACTTACAATGGCTGCTGCGTCCACGTGTCCGTGGGTTGAAGACTGTAGGGTGTCCTTTTAGGTTTCAGAAGGGTGCTCACGAGCACCCCATTTAAGGGGCCAAGACTTTTGCAGAGCCCACAAGCCTGGGAGCTCCGCAGCAGACTTCCACCCAACAGTCAAAGCGGCATTATGTCATGAAAGTGTGGACTCGGAGGAAGATCGTAAGGGCTTAGGGTTCCATTTGGGACATGGCCATTGATAGCCATTCCCTGACGTACGCAAATTATAATATCCCGGAAATCGAGTGTGCGAGAGAGAAGCCCTGTTTCCACCTGGCATTAAGATTTCGTTGATCCGATCCGATCGGTGATCCGATTAAAAATGGTCAGCCAAGACACATTCCAGTTTTCACCTGGTATTATCATGCGTTTCAAATGCATCTCCTGTGACGACTTGCGTTCAGATTTCCTATTAATTCATCACACTCTACATCATTTTCACTTTTGGTGCACAAATTCTATTGAATGAATGAACCTGTCTGTCTGGAATCGTCAGACTGACTACACTGATTTTACTATTCATTCATTCATATACTATTTAATCATTAGGCCTACTATCATTAAGATAGTTTCATAACTCGTAATGGTCATCTGTTCAGGAACATAGACATACACTATACAGTATTTATCTCTATGTTCAGGTCCGCGAAAGGCTCTTCTCGTTACTAAACTGACGATTCAGAATGGTGATTTAGAAGACGCAATGTCATCAGTTTTCATCCTAAATGCGGCCGAAAAGGGCGCAACAGAGGATCAATGAAATTTCCCTCTTTCCGAATTTAGAACCAATCATTTGTCAGTGATAATCATTCAAGCCAATCTGCTTTCAGTAACACATTAGTATGTCTCCAAACCAGCTTTGAGTTGTGACAGCAGGTGCAGAGAAAAGTTTGCATTTTGCCAAAATATCAATGAAATACTAATTAGCAAGAGACATGTATTTGCCGTAATGAAGGAATGGTTGATTTATTGTATTGACATGTATTGGTGACCGGAGAGATTATAGTGTGTCATTATCAAGGCTTTCAAGTAGGCTAAATGAACCCAAATTAATCAGCATTCAGTGTATGGTTGTAATTTATATTGTTACAGTTTTTTATTTTTATTTTATCATTTAAGTTCAAGTAGAATTGAAGTTCTTATTATTGTTGGTACACAAAATAAGCGATACAAATTAATAAAAGACTAAATTTCATAATTAATCTTTAATGGCATTTGCTGGTATTATAGATACACTTTGTTGATTATGAAAATAATCGCTGTCAGTTTTGTAGTTGTTTTGCCACATTTTCACTGTTTTATTGATTCACTAAAAAGTTATTTGCTCACAAATATGATTACACTAGTCACACTGTTTTTGATTCACCATAAATAAGCGGCTTAGTAATTTGTTACTAATTTGTTAAGAGTAATTTGTTCACTAATCGGACTACACCAGTCGCGTTGTATGTTTTTTGTATTCTCTAAATAGAATAACTTATAAGAGTAATCTGTTTGTGAATCGGACTACACTGCACCGCTACTGTAAAGCTGTACAGGACTGTAGGGCGGGATATATCAACTAGTCTCACCAGTAGCCGTAAATCATGATTTAATATTTGCTTTTGCTAGTTGGCTGGCTTCCTGTAGCTCAAGCAGTGGAGCAAGAACTGATCAAATATGTATCTTGAATGCAATCTATGTTGCTTTGGATAAAAGCATCTGCCAAAAGGAGCATTTTGTTTGGACGAACACCTGGATATGTGGATGTATATGAAGTGTAAGGTTGTAAATGTGTGTATCTGCTATAAGACAGTTTTGTCAACGTTTGGGAGTACACTAGCATACAGTAGATGACCTCAAGGCTTACAGATAGGGATGGGTATCATTTGCATTTTAACCATTACGATTCTGATTCTGCTTATCGATTCCTAAAAACAATTCCAATAAGGTAAAAAAAAAAAAATCTAAGTCTTATTGCAAAACATTTCATTGTAGCTGAATACTACTAATACTGTAGAATAAAAGCTACATAGAATTCACGTTAGATATTTTGAGTTACTTGAGATTATCCTCACGATAGTCTTTCTCCATCCACCTTCTGCCAATTATGGCAAAGAAAAGACAGCTATAATACTTACTGAAGACTCCTCTCATATTGGTGCAGTTCCTTCTGGCTAAACGTTCATCTTCACAAACCACCCATGTGCTAACCTTAAGCGAAACCACTGGCCATTTTACGACCATTTTAAGCCGTCTTATTACTCTGAATGATTTCTTTCAGCTCTGTATTGCCTGTTCTTATGAATTTATCTATAACTGGAATCCAAGTACCTTTTTTTTTCTCCCATTGTTGCAATAAGCTGAATAAAGCTTCCCTCTGCCAGAATGTATTTTTTTGCTTAGCCTAATGTTTTCAGAGATAATAAAGCAGATGCTTTGTTGTTTTTTAGCATTACTGCAGCATGCATTCCAAAGGAATTTGGCAAATCGCATCGATCTCTTGCATCAACCGCTTTAAATACTCTGTTTAATGATGCATCACATCTCTGCCTCTAATTATCGGAAACCTCTCGGCTAGGATAAAATGGATAATGCTTATTTTAACTTCTTCAAGGCCTTTTCTCAAGCAGTTTCAGCTTGGCTCTGTAAGTATGCATGAGCTGGTTGGAATTTCTGAGTGATTTCACAATCTCGCTATGAATTTTTTTCCCTGTTTTACTGTTCCATCAAAGCTCTTGCTCACCTCTGATGTCACTATGATGTCATTATCCCCCCCCACCCCCCCCCCCCCCCCCACCCCACCCACCCCACCCCCCAGAAGGACGTTTGCAGATTCGGTCCATCTTCAAAGTAGCTGTGCACACGTATATCCGCCTGTCCGAACTCTTGTCTCCATCCCACAGATATTCTCCTGCAGATAACTGATTTACCATCAGCATTTTAATGGCTGTTCACTTTGCAGCCAACACCGGCTAATGAGTCCACAATAATTAGTTGAGGTACGTTGAGCAGCGCCAGTAAAAGTCCAGGTGGTGTGACTAATTACAAAGGTGTTCAAGGCCTTACTTACACAAGAACAAGAGAGGGGAGACCCACTGCCAACGCTTAGCTCTCAGTCAGAGGCAGGGCGACATTTGGAGTCGAAAAAAGCAATCATTCCCACATTATTGTTTCTGCTAATGTGTTATTTTCTTTAACAAGATGATTAGATATGTGTTTCCTGTCAGTAAGCATTAAGTATTGTTGGCGAAGTCAGTCTGTCACTTTTTCTAACGTCATGCATCATGGAACATCTTTATGAACAATCAAAAATCGCCATTTGACAGGTACGTGTTGCATTAAAGGCATTAACATTTTCATGTCTTAAGCAAAAAACGCACAGATGTGCTAAATATACCACTGCATATTTTAAGTTCTCACATCCAAGCTGTCAATTCGGCTTTGGGTACCTCTCAGATCCCTTTGCGCAGGTTTTTTTTTGAAGTCTCTTAGGCACTTTTTAGAGGGAGGAACAGCTTAAGATGAAAGAGGTAGTTCCCCTGCAGGATTATGTACAATGAATAATTTAAAGTGGAAAAAGAAAGCTCAATTCCGTTAACCTTGTAAGTTATTTATTGTTTTTAGATGGCTGTCATGTTTGCTAATATCCTCCCCAGTCAGCCACAACTGAAAATGGAAATTCGGTGGAGTCATTTTAGGGACGTCACCTCCAGAATGCATGCAGACTCTGACGGATGACTCGTACAAGGCCGGAGTTTTTCTGCTTGGGCGGAGGTACAAAAAACCACAGAAGCCTTGAATATTTATGCTTTATTCTTGACCTGGACAAACTTGCACTGTTAAAATGACCACTGAGGAATCCTTGTGACCTGAAAACAATGGGAACATATATTTGCTTGTCACAAAAAAGGGTAGTTCACTCAAAAACGGGTAGTTCACTCACCTTATGTTGTTCCAAACACAAAAGAACATATTTTGAGTAATGTTTATGCTGTTCTTTTCCACACAATAAGACTGTCTTGCTCCAAAAATTAAACAAAAGCACACTTCACTTAACATCGCGGGTTATCGTCGTTCTAAACCCCCGGGTAAAGAAGCATTTCAGACTTGTCATTTAGATGCGGGGTTAGCTCTGCTTTTTACCCGGGGTTATGAAACTCTGTTAGCTTTCGCAGTGTTAACCTTATACAGTGTGAAACCGAGCAGTGTTAGAATGTTACCGCTGGATGCTTAGCAACAGACAACCAGTCGCGTACTCATATTTGCGTGCTTTGGACAGTCACGGAAACACTATGCATTGTATATAAAGAGTAAATTCAGTGTTTGATAGGAAAATGTCGAAAGCTGACAGAAAACGCGACTATTTGAGTGAAGAAGAGACTTCTTTCTTACCGTTATAGTCCGAAATGTTCATTCAGTATAAACGCGATAGTACACTCGGCAATACGAGGATGCACAATGCTATAGCTTTTATATATACGTGCTGCATTTATCCAATCAATGACACTGCAAATGCAAATAAGAAAGTTAACCCAGGGTTTAGGAATGTACAATGTAAAATGTCAGCTTATAAATACCCAGGATTAATTGTTAACCCCGGGTAAATTATGACTAGTGTGAAACGTGAAGCAGTATAACCCAGGATTCCGTTTACCAGGGTTAAAATGACCCAGGGTTAACTATTTATGTTATAGTTTTATGCTATATAATTTTATTTATGGGTGTATAATTTATATATGATGCATACATACACTGCTGTTCAAGCGTTTTTGATTGGTAAGATTTTTAATATTTTTAGAAGAAGTCTTTTATGCTCACCAAGGCTGCATTTATTTTATTAAAAAAACATTTATGATTATTATCAGTGTTGAAAACAGTTTTTAGGGTTCTTTGATGAATAGAAAGTTCAAAAGAACAGCATTTATCTGAAATAGAAAGCTTTTTTTTACATTGTACTACCGTTCAAAAGTTTTGGGTCAGTAAGAATTTATTTATTTATTTATTTATTTTTTGGAAAGAACATAAAGAAATTAATACATTTATTCAGCAAGGATGCATTGAATTGGTCAAAAGTGACAGTAAAGACATTTACAATGTTGCAAAAGCTTTATATTTCAGATAAATGCTGTTCTTTTGAACTTTCTATTCATTAAATAATCCTGAAAAAAAAATTGTACACAGCTGTTTTCAACATAATAATAATCATAATATGATAATAATCATAAATGTTTCTTGAGCATCAAATCAGTATATTAGAATGATTTCTGAAGGATCATGTGACACTGAAGATTGGAGTAGTGATGCTGAAAATTCAGCTTTGCATCACAGAAATAAATTACATTTTAAAATATATTCAAATAGAAAACAGTTATTTTACATTTTAATAATATTTCACAATATTACTGTTTTTTTGTATTTTTAATAAAATAAATGCAGCCTTGGTGAGCATAAGAGACTTCTAAAAACATTAAAAATCTTACCGGTCAAAAACTTTTGAATGGCAGTGTATGTGCTGTGAATGAGAATGAGGTGTTTTTTTCTTTCATTGTAAGCATAAACATTTTTTGCTTATCTAATCCCTTTTGTTACACAGACAAAAGAATGTCATACAGGTTTGGAATGTTTTGTGGGTGAATAAATGACACACCTTTTTATGTTTTGGATAACTTAACTTCTTGAAATCTAGTTAATCGTTAAAGTTGGTATAGAGGTTGGCATATATGCTTCAGTATGCTGAGCTCACATGAATTATATTGAGTCCAACTCATGTTGTTTCCCATTCCTAGATCATAAAAACATAATCCATAGCGTAGATAGCTTCCTATAAAACCTGGACTTTAGTGACGTCCTCTCCTCATTGTCATTGTTGAAGGTAATCACTTTGATGCTCAAGAACCTTTTTTTTTTTTTTTTACTCATCCCAAGATAATAAAGTTCCTTCACAGTCGTTAGATGAATTTTCAAATCACTTCGCTGACAGATGGCTTCTTTTAGAGAGTGCTGTGATAAATAGATTGTGATATAAAAGGTGAGACACAGGCCAGCATTTTTATGGTTTGAAGGCTCAAGCTGCTGCAGGTGCAGATGCATGGAAAAAAGGTGTATGGGTACTAAAACACAATTTCTAGGCCAAGGGAAACATTAGACTAGTTGATAAGGGGAAAAGATAATACAGATGAGAGCGGGTGCACAAAAGAGCAAAAAAAAAAAAAAAAGACTTTTGAGAAAATGGAGGGCGATTTGTACAGACATCAAAGGTCAACCGGGACCAATTTTCATGCCTTGGCTTTCCTCCCAGTAAAGGACGAGGTTAGGCTGACTTGTTCTCCTTTGTTTTATTTTATTTATTTTTTATTTTCTTAAGCATTCACTCAAGGTCAGCTTTGAAGGTTGGGTTGACGCAAACATTACATCAAATTCACAACCGCAGTACTGTTTATTTCCAAATAACTTTAGGAAGGTCACTGTATTGAATTTGTATATGTTTACCTTTTTCTAAATCTTGATTTTGCCTTTTTACAGTTTTTTAAAGTCATTTATATTTCTACTGCTGATTATATTATATCTCCGAACAATCCACCGCTCAAACAGATCAGACTGGCAGATGTTCCATTGTTTACACAGTCGTTCCTCAGAAGTCTCTAGTTTTCAAATGTCCTTTTTGTGTCCTCTCCCATGGTCATTTGATAAATCACACTGCCTTTGGTTTATGTGGCAGCCGGAGCCTTTGAAGTCTTTGGAGCTACTTTTGGCACAGCATCACCAGGGTTCTGAAGGACTGGAGGTAAATTGTGGAGCCCTCACAGTAATTCGCTCATTGTTTCTGGTGTTTTCGTTCCTCAGAGCAAATGGCTTGTCGTGTAACTCCCAGTGAGAGTTTGCCTAGATGGCGCTTGGCTGCACCCTCAGAACCTCGCCTCGGCGCATGGATGGTTCCTGGGGAGTTTTGCCCCGGCTAAAGCCGGGCGTAACTTCACCTGAGTTGCATTTCTACCTTCGCTCGTGAATAATTCATTCCATAGCCATGTTTGGTCTGAGGCGGTGGGTCTGTTTCTCCTGCAGGTGTAATGAGAAGCAGAAGCGGTGGGCTTTGAAAAGGATTCTATATGGATGCAGGCCAAAGCTTTAACCTTTCCATGGGTTCAATGTGACCGTAGAGAGAGCCAGGCTAAATTTACTTCTAATGTCTCTCTGAGATCACCTCCAACCTGCTCTGTTCGGTAATAATACCTGTTTACCTCCGCCGCTCTGAGAATCAGCCCTGGCATACGGCGCCATTTTCCCTTGCCTCTTAAGAGGCTTTGCAAATTTTTTTTTTTTTTTTGCTTGTGAACTCCAGACCTCGTCTTCCTGAAACACATTAGTTATCACGCGGAGTGTAATCTGAGTACATGTGATGTTCTTTCCCCGCTAGTGTAATGTGTTTATAGAATATGGCATCCTTGTCAGATCAATAAAACCAACATGGACCGACTCAGAGAGGACAAGCCTGGAAAGCAAACAAAAAGGGCCGCCGTATTATCATTTCTAAACCTTGTATCATTAGAACTCCTGCCGAATGTGTGAGACTCAATGTGACGTTGTCCATGGCACATTTATGTAACTGACAAGTTCATCCGTGCTGTCATCTCAATTGTTCAAACATGGCTTCTCAGACAGGCCGTCTTTTGGAGGACAAGACTGTGACAGTATGGTACGCGGCATTCATTACTGATGAGCTGATTTGAGATGAACTTGCTGGAGGTTTTACTCCTTCAGGTTCCCAAACATTCCCAAGAATAAGTTGAGCAAGTGAGACAAAAGACTTTGCATTTCTGTTCCTGTCCCTGTACCCCTGCACCATCGTTACTGGCAGGGGTGACAACCTCCCCTTAGAGCCACATGGATATACGGATGTGCATTCACAGAACATGTTAATAATTGCCGGCAATTACTGCATTTTGTAGCAAACAGGGAACATAGGAGGCTATGAGGGAAGGTCAGTCAGCATGACCTGAATTGCAGTTTTCTCTGCTCTTTGTCATTTTCTCCAACAAAACGTTCTCGACCCTTTATTATTTCTCGTGCTTTCATCTCTTCCACTGAAAAGTTCTTGTGAGGGGTGATTTTCATTGAGGTTGGCAACTGGATCTTGTTGCACAAAATCTGTTGCGGCTTCTTTTTCGTGACAGTTTCTCACTGACAAATGTATTCTGTCCCTTTTAATGTCACTGAAGAAAGTTGTTCCCATGCGGTGACAGTTTTCTTTTCTTTTTTTACACCTCTTTTTGTTTGTTTGCTTTTTATTGTGCTATCATGAGGAACAAAGTTTTGAAATATCTTGGCAGTTAGTTGTCATCTTCCTGTGCAGATATTGTAATGTGCTTTTGCAGCTGTTTGAACCAGTTTATTCTTTGATTCCTTTTATACTTTCATTCCTAAATGTAATTTTCCATTTGAATTCAAGTAGCAAGTAGGATGAAGATGAAAAATTGAAGATGAAAGTGTTTATAAGTGTAGTTTTGAATATATATATATATATATAGTTAGTTAGTTACAGATAATCGTAACAAACATATGGTTAAAGGTAAAAAGATAAGCAATAAGCCATGCAAAAGAACTTAATGCAGTACTCACATGCACAGAAAGACGCCTCTCGGACAGCGTGCAATCGCTTCCGCAGCTTATATGGCCACACAAATTATGTCAAAATGCCCGTTTTTGCTATTTTTCAAGTAAACACAGTCGGTTATGTCTTAAGTGAATGTAAACAGTTGAGAAAGAAAACACAGTGTGTACCAGTATCTATAAAGTGACAGCAGCCAAATATACCTGCTGCCGCCTGTGTCTTTAATATTAATCAAGTAACAAAAGACATAGAAAATCACTCTTTGCTCTTGACTGAATAACATTTGTAGCTTTAATGAGTGTATGTTTATATTTTGTAGCATTAATCAGCCCTATTAAATAGTCCTATTGTTTGTCATTAGCATCTTGTTTTTATATATATATATATATATATATATATATATATATATATATATATATATATACACTATATTGCCAAAAGTATTGGGACACCCCTTCAAATAATTGAATTCAGGTGTTCCAATCACTTCCATGGCCAAAGGTGTATAAAATCAAGCACTAGGCATGCAGACGCTTCTACAAACATTTGTGAAAGAATGGGTTGCTCTCAGGAGCTCAGTGAATTCAAGAGTGGTACAAAGGCAGGTTGCCACCTGTGCAAGTCCATTCGTGAAATTTCCTCACTACTAAATATTCCATGGTCAACTGTTAGTGGTATTATAACAAAATGGAAGCAATTGGGAACAACAGCAACTCAGCCATACTTCAGCATACCAACACATTTTGGACAATTCCATGCTCCCAACTTTGTGGGAACAGTTTGGGGATGGCCCCTTTCTGTTCCAACATGACTGCGTGCACAAAACAAGGTCCATAAAGACATGGATGAGCGATTATATAAAACTTCAAATTTCAGTGCTTTTTATTTAATTCATGTAATTAATTGGAATTTTTAATGCATCCTCAATTAAATTCTGAATGGTGTGCAGTCCTGCTCTGAATATTTCCACTGAAACAGAAAGGCAAGAATATAAACATAGGACTATAAATACACAAAAATAACATACTATATATAATATAATACATGCACCACAAACCTTGTAGTGCATTGTTTCTTCTACATGTCAAGTCTGTTCTCTTCATGAATGCATTTTAAAATGTGTTGACCTCAGCACCTGTGCTTGGGAAGCACTGTGAGTCGTATTTGAAATGCTTACAGAGGAATTCGTTCATTGATTGTCAGCAAAACGTGGCTATGAGACATGCACTTTCTTTATACCCCAATTCTCAATATTTCACCGATACGGCATTAACCCTTCGCATGATTCAGCTCTTTACCATTCCCATTGTCACATGGTTATTGCTTTATCACTTTGCTGTCTCACTCAATGGCGATGCCCCATTAAGAATGCTCATTGCCACTGTCGTATTTCACACCGAGCCCAGCTATGCAGGTATAACCAATGAAAAACAATTATCTCTGCCGTTCAATAATGACCCTATAGTTAAGATTTGACCTTGCGTGTGATTTGTCTGCACCATAAACAAGAGAATGTCGGCTGTGGGGGGCCATCTGAGCGGTCATCAGATTTTGATGATCTTGATCTCTCCGAGGGGCTTTATGGCCACGCCGTCGATGAGCAGGATTCAGCAGTTTTCTACAGAAGGTTAAAGACGCACGCTTTCCCCCTCCTCCTGCTGTTCTATTACACGAGCAGCTGTGCCATTTTCACTTGCCTAAAACCCCATAAAATTTTATTTCAGCTTTTCTCAAGGTGTCATGATCTTCAGGTTTGCAGGTGTGATGCCATAATGGATGTGTGCCTGAGTGGAGCTTTTTTTTAAATGTCCCCCAATAAGCATTTCCGCACCTCTTTGTAAACACCCGAAGAGTTGTGAATATTAAGTCACTGCATTGGATTTATATGTGAACAAACCATGAAAGTAGGTCTAAAGTATTTACGACATACAAACCCGATTCCAAAAAAGTTGGGACACTGTACAAATTGTGAATAAAAACAGAATGCAATGATGTGGAAGTTTCAAATTTCAAAATAATTAGTTTAAATGTTAGTACATGAAGTGGGTCCAAGAATTCTTTTTGAGACTATGGAAGACAGGGGAGTGTTTTGGGAAACTATTATTATTTTTGCAATTCCATTTGGTGCTGCTAGTAACAAAAAATACACACTTTATAAATAAAATCCACATCTGCATTGCACAGTTTCAGTAGTTGGATAAACAATTTAATACAGTTAGTCTTTACAATAATCAGCATCTTGGGTAATGGTCATGAGTGTAGACCTTGAACATCTAGTTACTAAAAAATGAAAATCTTATTATCATTTACACACCCACGTATGCAAGGTCTTCCCTGAAAGAGACGACGTCTGGATGGGAGCATATGTTGTTCTAGAACTTGGATATACCTTTCAGCATTGATGGTGCCTTTCCAGATGTGTAAGCTGCCCATGCCACACGCACTCATGCAACCCCATACCATCAGAGATGCAGGCTTCTGAACTGAACGCTGATAACAACTTGGGTTGTCCTTGTCCTCTTTAGTCCGGATGACATGGTGTCCCAGTTTTCCAAAAAGAACTTCAAATTTTGATTCGTCTGACCACAGAACAGTTTTCCACTTTGCCACAGTCCATTTTAAATGAGCCTTGGCCCAGAGAAAACGCCTGCGCTTCTGGATCATGTTTAGATATGGCTTCTTTTTTGACCTATAGAGTTTTAGCCGGCAACGGCGAATGGCACGGTGGATTGTGTTCACCGACAATGTTTTCTGGAAGTATTCCTGAGCCCATGTTGTGATTTCCATTACAGTAGCATTCCTGTATGTGATGCAGTGCCGTCTAAGGGCCCGAAGATCACGGGCATCCAGTATGGTTTTCCGGCCTTGACCCTTACGCACAGAGATTGTTCCAGATTCTCTGAATCTTTGGATGATATTATGCACTGTAGATGATGATAACTTCAAACTCTTTGCAATTTTTCTCTGAGAAACTCCTTTCTGATATTGCTCCACTATTTTTCGCCGCAGCATTGGGGGAATTGGTGATCCTCTGCTCATCTTGACTTCTGAGAGACACTGCCACTCTGAGAGGCTCTTTTTATACCCAATCATGTTGCCAATTGACCTAATAAGTTGCAAATTGGTCCTCCAGCTGTTCCTTATACGTACATTTAACTTTTCCGGCCTCTTATTGCTGCCTGTCCCAACTTTTTTGGAATGTGTAGCTCTCATGAAATCCAAAATGATCCAATATTTGGCATGACATTTCAAAATGTCTCACTTTCAACATTTGATTATTATCTATATTCTATTGTGAATAAAATATGTTTATGAGATTTGTAAATTATTGCATTTCTTTTTTATTCACAATTTGTACAGTGTCCCAACTTTTTTGGAATCGGGTTTGTACTATTTGGATTGACAGATTGAGTTGTATTAAGGGATCTATCATTTTTATTCTAATACTTACATGGAGCCTTTAATACAAGTTCATATGCTATATAAATTTTTAAGCTGAAGCTCTGATATTCCCATCTGTGCATCTGCAAATTAAGACAATTAGGCATCAAACTCCTTGAAACCGCTCATGCACACACTACTGTATACTGTATATGTTGTGAAGCATCTGATGCTGTCAGTTTTCCTTGCTTTGTACTGTTCTTTTATAATGCAGAAATAAGGAACCATATGCTCTGCTATAGAATTAACCATCAGTTTTAGTGCGACAACAGTCGTCATCAAACACTAAACCTGCTGGTAGCTGTTGTAATATAATGTCTACTTCTTATCTAGAACGAAGGACTCGTGTATTTCTTAGTTTTTATTGACTTAATAATGACAGCGGCGTCAGATATCAACCTCTGACCTGCAGGAACTAGAAGTCGAGTTGGGTTACTCATGCTCGGTAATGCAGATCTGCAGGGCAGGGAACCGTATGCCGTCCTCTGGTCGCTGTGGCTGACGTACATTTGTTAAGTCTGCAAGTTCCCTTGGCGGAACACATCAAAGGGAGAAGGTGTGGCTGACAGCTGGCCGCAGGAGCGGCTATCGGAGACTGTATCTGAAAGATAAATGCATGCATGCCGAGAGCTTCCTCTGGCCCCCTTCCTGTAGAGAGACCGGTGTAATTGAGAAAGATGGCTTCTGCCAGAGTGGGGACACAAAGTCCTCTACGTACGTCTGTTCCTTTGGCGAAACAAGGTGAATCTTCTTCCAGAGCTTACAGTGTTGATGTGCTGAACTCCAGCCATTGCTGTAGACAAATGGTCCCATCTACAGGAGGTGTGACTGGTGTAAATTATGGGTTATTAATGGTCCTCATTGAATGTGTATTTATATCTTGGAAAAGGTTGATGGTGTTACTCAGAAAGAATGACTTTAGGGATGAAAGAACGCCTCATTTTCTCTCAGTATCTGGGCATTTCTTTAACTGTGTGCATCTTTATGTGTTGGAAAATAAGCTTTTTTAAAACACAATTTTCATATCTTCAGTAATTTTACACTAACAATGTCCAACAGCATGTATAGAAAAAATCTTTGTGTGTGCATGTGTGTGCGCGTGTTTTTTTCCCCTGAAATGTCACACATATAATTCCACCACAATGTCATTCCACCACAATAGCATTTATGTTTAATAGCATTATGTGACATTTTTGTAATAAAACAGCTGATTCCTTTGTCTGGTTCCTTTGCTAAGGTTAATTTCATAGCTAGCATTTTGAGTATCTGAAATGCACAAAATTAAATATTAAATTAAATAATGTGTTTTTAGACTTTTTGGATTATTTGATTGAAATGATTCACTTCTATTGCCTTTTTTTGCTTTTTTTTTGTTGCTTTCTTTAAAAATCTCTTGTTTTTTTCTTTTGTACATGTCTCCTTGATAAACAAGCTTTTTTTAAGATATTTTTTTATTTACTTATTTTTAGAATGTTTTTCCCAAAGCACTCAAATTTTATAATTTTGCAATTTTATTTAAGGGTATATAACACACACACAGTTTCTGCCAATCTCATGTTAATCTTGATTACCTATAGAGTAGTATTGCATCCATATCTCCGAAGAGTTTTTAGTTTTATCATATTTTTATAAGACAGATACACTGTACAGATTCTTTCCAAAAACAGCCGAACTCGTGGAGGCGTGCAGTGGGTGGAGCTAAAGAGTCACGAGCACGCATGCACACACACGCGCGCAAACACACAAACACACAAACACACACACATGCACACACACACACACACACACAATACATCATCCCTGGATAACTTTTGATTCACTATACATTTGTGTTGTTTATATCATATGCATTTATGCGCCGATTGCCAACAAAACGTGGACAGTCAAAATTGGTGTAAAATTTCACACAATACTTATTGAAATGGTTTATGATGGTTTCACTCTGATTTGATTATTGTATTTTTTTTTAAATATATAATTTTAAATGCTATTTTTATGATGGATTTTCATATTTTGAGACTGAATGGGAAGTATGGGAAAAGAGCAAAAAAAAAATATTTTACATAAAAAACATTTGAAAAGTAGCACAAATAAATCAAGGCATGGATCATGTTACCGATGTTACCGAGTCAATTTTAATGCAACCTTATTTATTTAGGTTGAATATGAAATCTGTCATTTCTACTAAACATCAGCCCCAGTACATAACAGTGCCCTATAGTTTAAGTAACTCCCATCTATCCTTGAATCTCACAAAGAGAGCATAGAGAAGAACACTCACGTGTTTCTCGGTTCACCTGCATACTCAGCAGATGTGTCAATGTTATCAGAAAAGGTGCAGCAGCAGCTCAAAGCACCTCACCCGTCTCATGTGCGCCCATCACACACACACACTCATTCCCTAAGCCGCCTGAAACGTCTCCTTCCCTCTTTTCTGCCTCGTCGTTTTAGCCTAATTGTGTCGATTCACAGGCAGAGCGAGCCGCATACATAATCAATTCCGATACTCAGACTGAGGATCCCCAGCTTTCCGCACATCAAAGTCGCAGAGCCAGCCAAGACCAGCTGGTTATTCTTGCCCAGCCATCCCACACAGTATCAGCAGGGGAGGACGGGCCGAGGACAAACGTTTGTCACAAGATGCTGAGAATGTTTTCATACTGTAAATATGTTCTCCTTCACGCTGTTAAAGGTGCTGTGCGTAATGTCTCCGCTGAGTGATGACTTCGGTAGAAGCGGAGGCATAAAAGAGATGCCCGACTTCATTTCACTTCAATTGCAGACACTGTTATACGCCCTCCTACTGAATGTTTTCTCAGTTGGCTAAGTATCCAGAGAGCTATTCACATAAAAGATTCTGATAGTGCCAGCAACTTTAGTGATTCATATTTGGAGTCCGGGGTGAGCAAAACAGAGCCGGTCCAGATGGTCCGTCGGTGAGGTGCGGCATCCTACTACAACCCCATTAAAAAAGTACACGTCCTCATTGAGCACTTTTCGATGTCCCATGCCCCATGGCCCTCTGCGCAGAAGGGCTTGATTTAAAGTGTGGGAGCATGTTGTTTCGTAATTAGTTTCTTGTTCTCATTTTTCTTCATTTTCTAGTGATCTTTCTTTATTGCTCTGTCTCTTTCATCGCTCTTTCTGTAAATGTCAGAGGGTTGCTTGTTGTATGCTTTATATTGAGCAACAGTGTTTCCGCGTCTTACAATGGGTAAGCTCATGCATATTATTCCTACTTAAGTCAGCTTGATGGTGTTAATTCTCTCACGGTCTGCTGGGAGAGCACTCAGCCATAATATTTAGAAACAACACACTCATCATATGATGTATCGTTACACCAGGCTATTAAGACAGACAGCAAGTAATGTCTTAGAGAGTAGCTCCTCAGTATCTAGCACACTCAGAGGAAACTATAGATTACTATCACAGCAGACACACACACACACACACACACACTCACACTCACACACACACACACACACAGACAGTTCATTTTGATCGCTCTTTACATGGCATGAGATAATGAACTGTTGTCTGAGAGAGCAATTACATTTGTGTGCCCAACCAGGACAAACACAAATCTTTGACAAGAAATTATATTACAGTATCACTCCAAGAGCAAGCCAAGTGTGCACATGTCACGCCTCTGAGCTGAAAACGGTTTGGCATCACATCCCCACTGCATACTTGTGTTCTCACACTTGACTTGGCAGGATGCAAACTTTTGGTCATGACTTGAGGGTAATGTTGAGCGCGGGCTTGTCACGAGAGCTTTGAGCCTTTTGAGATGGTGCTGGAATACATCTTTGAAAGGAATTAGTTCACTCATAAATGATTTACTTACCCTTTATGTTCTTCAAAATGCTTATTTATTCTTTATTTATTCTGTAAAACACAAGAAGTGATATGATTTGTTTAATTTTAAAGAATATCCGTATTAAGATCATATGGCTTGTGTGCTATACAGTATTCTATACAGTTATACAATAGCTTTTTGTAAGGAAAAGAGTGAAATTAAATTCAATATTTACTATTAAATATTTGTCTATTGCAATTTGTCTTTTTTTTTTTTTAATTTTAAGAGAAACATCTGAGACATGAGCCTTTCATTAGCAAGTCTCCTGATGAACAAGCAATTTCTGAACATTAAAACATTTCTCTGGGAGAATGTTAATATACCGTGATGACACCAAAGTCAGGCAGACAGAGACCACCAGATGTGGTGAGACCAGTAATCTCACCACATTAATAAACTTCAGAAGAGTCGTGTTTTATTTCTTTCTCTCCTTTTTGTCTGTCCTTATTTACTTGCAGCTTATCAGAGAGTGAAGCTTTTACTGTATCAGTGTAAATTAAAGCAGCATCAGTCTGTTTTTTTTCTTTTCCTCTGTTTTTTTTCTAAGGATTTATCCAAGAAAGAGGTATTCGGATTAGCAAAGGATTGAAGTCCCCTGCTGCTCTTTTGAAATAGCGCTGTCTTTGATGTCCAGAGGACAGAGCAATGTTTTTTTCTGTGGAAAATTATTTTAAGTCAGCATAATCAATTTTTCTTCTGCAATGTCACATTTCTTAGTCAAACAAAGTATTCAGTATAACAAATCTAGGACATGACTTGATTTTATCCATCAGGAATTGATTGAATTGTGAAAAGTGGTCTCTATATGACTGATGGTTGGGTACCATTAGCCAAAAGCAAAGTCTTGTTTCAGATGAATACTTTTCTCTCTCTCTTTCTCGTTGTATTAACATGCACAGAGGAATCATGCCCAGGAAACGTGTTAAGAGAGTAAATAGGGTCAATGTTGGCTTCATGTTGACATTAGCCAAGCAATAAGGCAAGCATGCTTCTTTCTGGTCTAGTTGGGTTATAACTCATCTTCTCCCGACAGTAGCGCTAGGCTGGCCGGCACCAGGCTCCCTGAGGGTTACAAAGATCAGGCCGGGAGGTGGTTTGCTGCAGGCAATAAATCCTTTGACATAATCTTGCCACATTTGTGGGGAGCTGAACTCCTTTTTGGTATCATTAGCATGACATATCATCTGATATGTGAAGTTAAGCAGGCTCAGAAAATTAGATTCACTATGAGGACTTTTTGCATTTTTCTGCATTTTTGTTTGCACATGGACAGCTATTCAAAAAGCATTTTCTTGCATATGCATGGGTTTTGATGGCATAGTTGCACATCAACCTCTACAGTGGACCCTAGTGCATCATCCTATATATTGCCACCAAATGGCAAGCTGTCGTATGTCAATTTTTTTCCCTCCAAACCAAGATGGCCAATGGCCAGTCAAAAATGCCAAGTTGCTCCAGAATATCCATCCATTACTATCCTAGGAGACTCTTGCAAGCAAAAAAAAAAAAATGTTGTAGAATCAAGTAATATCTAATGAGTCATATCACAGTTAAATTTTCCAAGTATTGATTTTAGATTGGAAGGAAATTCTAATTAATCATCTGTCCACTAAATTGGACATCATGCATCACTAGCTATATTTCAGCTACAATTCATATTATTACTGTGACTGTTGTTTTTGAAAATACTTCCTCTGCAGTAACTTTTTTGACTGTAAATAAATGTATTTGTGTTATTAGAATGTAATTTGCATTAACATCAAAAAAGTAATGTGACTATGTAATATACGTTACTTTTAATGCGTTACTTTACACGTTACATCAAAAAAGTATTCTGATTATGTAATGCATATACTTGTAATTCATTACTTTACTCGTAACATCAAAAAGTAATCCAATTAAGTAATGCATGTTTCTTGTGATGCTTTACTTTACTCATAACATCAAAAAGTAATCTGATTACGTAATACACGTTTCTTGTAATGCGTTACTGTACTCGTTACATCAAAAAAGTAATCTGATTACGTAATAAGTTACTTGAAATGTATTACTTTACCCGTTACATCAAAAAAGTAATTTGATTATGTAATGCACGTTACTTGTAATGTGTAACTTTACTCCTTACATCAAAAAGTAATTGATTATGTTATGCATGTTACTTGTAATGCGTTACCCCAACACTATTTGTTTCAGATGAGATTGAAAACGACTGATCGCTAGGTTTTTTCAGAGGAGAGCTATGGTAGGAATGTGTCCATCTTGAACATAATCAGAAGTATCAGCTAATAAGGGTAAATCGACATACTCTGCTAGACTGGAGGCAGCATGAGCGTAATCTGAGTTGGGTTTCCACAGTTGTACCTTGTCGAGATTTTTGATGGAATCACGTCCTCGTGTTCTGATATCAAAGACACGCGAAGTTCAACTTGTATTGCGTTTGCAATATTTTGCGTATATATTTTATAGTTTTCACATGATTTTATATAATTTTATTCATTGTTTTTTTAAATACACACAATATTGCTGTGTTATTACTGTGTTATGTTTAATACAATATTTCTTCAATTAATACCAAAAACGCATACTGTCCACTCAAGTTGACATCTAAAAAGTTCTTTGAAAAATATACACATAGGGAAAAAAATCCTGACTGAGGTTGTCAATTAATGCATGAAAGGGTTCAAACTTAAAATTCTTGTCTTTTCTCAGAGCCATGGAGAAGTGTTTACTGTGCATGTTGAGCCGTGGTGCTGCTGTGGGTGATGCAGGTTTGAATCCGGCATAAATAATTATACCATACAATCACTGTCCTGATTATAGTCACACCATTACGTAATTTTTCATGGTTTTACAGCATCAATGCTACAGTTAGACTAGCCTGTGATAATTTATGAGGCATATATGAAAATTAATCAGCAATGGTTGTCAAGTCAAAGTCATGTATTAAGCATTTTCAGTTCATTATGTCATGCAGTTATTCTTAGAAGGCGTCAGCTCGCTAACAACGTGCCATCATGGCCCATCATGCTATTGAGAGCCTGGTATATTTACATGCCAAAGAGACAAATATGTCTTGACTAATCAATAGCATTTGCTTCAATTACACTTAAAGTGAGCTATTATAACGATTTTCTGTGCCATAGGTTTAGCAGATCACTGATGTATTTCTGACCCAGGTATTTGATTAGATGGCAGCTCTCCAGTTGATAGCACTATGTGTCCTGCAGACATTGATCAATAAATTGCATTAAACTGTTTTAGCTGCTGTAGTTGAAAGTACAGTAGTGCCTCATAGAATTAGAGCTGTAGGAAACCGCCTTCTCGGTTACATGTTTTCCTCCCTAATTATATATGATAAATAAATTAAATAATGTGGTAAAAAATAAACATTCTTCCTGTACCTATTTTTTATACAACAGAAAGTTGCAGCACTTCTAATCGGCCAACATTTATAAAAAAAAAAATTAAATAATAAAAATAAATAAAAAACATTTTTTATATTATACATTTTTTATATAGTATTATTTGTATAGTTAATCATAAATGTGTTTTTTTTTTATTTTTATTAAACTGTACAAACACTATATTGCCAAAAGTATTGGGACACCCCTCCAAATCATTGAATTCAGGTGTTCCAATCACAGGTGTTCAATGGCCACAGGTGTATAAAATCAAGCACTAGGCATGCAGACTGCTTCTACAAACATTTGTGAAAGAATGGGTCTATCTCAGGAGCTCAGTGAAAGGCAGGTTGCCACCTGTGCAAGTCCATTCGTGAAATTTCCTCTCTACTAAATATTCCACGGTCAACTGTTAGTGGTATTATAACAAAATGGAAACAACTGGGAACAACAGCAACGAAGTGGTAGGCCACGTAAAATCACAGAGCGGGGTCAGCGCATGCTGAGGCGCACAGTGCACAGAAGTCGCCAACTTTCTGCAGAGTCAGTGGCTACAGACCTCCAAACTTTGTGTGGCCTTCAGATTAGCTCAACAGTGCGTAGAGAGCTTCATGGAATGGGTTTCCATGACTGAGCTGCTGTATCCAAGCCTTACATCACCAAGTGCAATGCAAAGCGTCGGATGCAGTGGTGTAAAGCACGCCGCCACTAGACTCTAGAGCAATGGAGATGTGTTCTCTGGAGTGACGAATCACGCTTCTCTGTCTGGCAATCCCATAGACGAGTCTGGGTTTGGCGGTTGCCAGGAGAACGGTACTTGCCTGACTGCATTGTGCCAAGTGTAAAGTTTGGTGGAGGGGGGATAATGGTGTGGGGTTGTTTTTCAGGGGTTGGGCTTGGCCCCTTAGTTCCAGTGAAAGGGATTCTTAATGCTTCAGCATACCAACACATTTTGAACAATTTCATGCTCCCAACTTTGTGGGAACAGTTTGGGGATGGCCCCTTCCTGTTCCAACATGACTGCGCACCAGTACACAAAGCAAGGTCCATAAAGACATGGATGAGCGAGTTTGGTGTGGCGGTGAACTTGACTGGCCTGCACAGAGTCCTGACCTCAACCCGATAGAACACCTTTGGGATGAATTAGAGTGGAGACTGCGAGCCAGGCCTTCTCGTCCAACATCAGTCCCTGACCTCACAAATGCGCTTCTAGAAGAATGGTCAAAAATTCCCATAAACACACTCCTAAACCTTGTGGAAAGCCTTCCCAGAAGAGTTGAAGCTGTTATAGCTGCAAAGGGTGGGCCAACTCCATATTAAACCCCATGGATGTCAATAAAAATTCATATGCATGTACTGTAAAGGCAGGCGTCCCAAAACTTTTGCCAATATAGTGTATGTCAGTGCAAGTTGCTTTCAGTTCCAACAGCTCAAACATGCATTTTAGTCTTGGAATATAGGCTTAAGCCTTGTCTGTGAAACCAGGTAAAATTTTATTAGTTTAAATTATGTAAATTTTATTTAGTAATTAAAATGTATTTAATAATTTCAATTATCAATTTTATAATCAGAAGCTAGGAATGGAACTTTGTTTTATAATACAATACAAGGTAATAATGAGTTCTCTCAAAATTCTTTCCAACAATATATATATATATATGCATGATTGATCCAACTCCCCCACCCCTCTCTCCCCCCAAATGTACGCCAATGGGCATTTCCAAAAACGCCTGAGGACTTTTTCATTGTTGAAATTAGCCTAGGTTTGCACTCGCTACCTATTTTGCTCAGAGGACCAATATTCCAGCAGAGCGTTTTATGCTCCCTGCAACAAAAGATCAATGTTCCATTAGAATAAGTGAGCTGTTAAATTCATTTCAACCTTGGTGCTATTATTTGATTTGGGGTCGTGTTACGACATGTTTGCCTCCTCTCTCACTCCAAATGTTTCACCCTCTCACTGGCTTAATCCATTTTATGATGGCCAGCAAATGCCAATCAATATCACTCATTGTAGTTTGTGTCTACGTTCCCACAGTGCAGCCATCCTCTGCGAGAGGATTGAGTTTCTACTGTTGAAGGCTCTCAGAGTATCAGAAGAGTACGTGTATGCTCACCTATTGTCTTGATCTTTGTGGTTTTTGCTGGCTCATCTCATCTTGAACAAACAGACGTCTACTTTCATGCAGCTGCTAATTAAATCAGAACCATTAATCTTCATCAAATCTGGGCTTGGGCTCTCAAGTTTCTATTACATGCAGCAGATGAAAGCTCTAAGAAAGGAGAGGAGAAAGAATTGATAACCACTTCAGCAAATCATGCTTAAGAGTTTTTCTTCTGCGCCACATATAATTGACGACCAATTGAATGAAAAGAGACAGCAGCTTAGACCAACTTTGCAGAACGGTGTAGTGCAGGCTTGCGGGTTTGTGACCTCAGATGTACAGGTGCTGGCACATTTTGACCTGGAATTGCACCTAGAACCATTTGTCAGGAAGTCCTGCTCTTTAGCTCACCACTTTCCAATGCAATAGCCTGGAGCACTTTTTTTCTCAGTATCAAAACGCATACTCTGAATTTATTAATAACTGCTGCAATACTTATGAATTCAGAGTATGTGTTTGCAAAACTCTCTGCATCCCATTTCTCTGCTGTACTTCAAATACAGAGACAACTGGTTGAATTTAAAGAGGGAAGTGCATCAGGCTCTGTATTTGGCTTCTCTTGGGCTTCCTTCAGTTTTATCTGATTCTGTGATAATGGAAAAAGTGAGATTACAAGGACCTTGTGTGAACTACTTGTTGAACTGTCTTATCAGCTGGGCTGCATAATTATTCAGTATGTTAGACATGTTTTGCATGATTAATTAATCTTTTGTGGAAGGATTGTTAAGCTTTGCTGCCCTTCGGCAGGCAGCTGTGGCTGTGTATCTGCTTTCGAACAGTATATGTGACATGCAGGAGTTGTATGCTTTCCTATATCAGACTGAGATTCACCAGGGTCATCCTAAAAATGTGCCTTGCCTACTGATAATGAAAGTTTTTGTTTAAAGAAGCATTTTCCATGAATAGTAAATATGTTCCATACTGAGTCATCCCATTGTTGCAAATAAAAAGTCTGATTTATTTTCCCAATAACCTTAATAGACAAGTTTGAGTAATATAACAATATATACACTCACCTAAAGGATTATTAGGAACACCATACTAATACTGTGTTTGACCCCCTTTCGCCTTCAGAACTGCCTTAATTCTACGTGGCATTGATTCAACAAGGTGCTGAAAGCATTCTTTAGAAATGTTGGCCCATATTGATAGGATAGCATCTTGCAGTTGATGGAGATTTGTGGGATGCACATCCAGGGCACGAAGCTCCCGTTCCACCACATCCCAAAGATGCTCTATTGGGTTGAGATCTGGTGACTGTGGGGGCCATTTTAGTACAGTGAACTCATTGTCATGTTCAAGAAACCAATTTGAAATGATTCGAGCTTTGTGACATGGTGCATTATCCTGCTGGAAGTAGCCATCAGAGGATGGGTACATGGTGGTCATAAAGGGATGGACATGGTCAGAAACAATGCTCAGGTAGGCCGTGGCATTTAAACGATGCCCAATTGGCACTAAGGGGCCTAAAGTGTGCCAAGAAAACATCCCCCACACCATTACACCACCACCACCACCAGCCTGCACAGTGGTAACAAGGCATGATGGATCCATGTTCTCATTCTGTTTACGCCAAATTCTGACTCTACCATCTGAATGTCTCAACAGAAATCGAGACTCATCAGACCAGGCAACATTTTTCCAGTCTTCAACTGTCCAATTTTGGTGAGCTCGTGCAAATTGTAGCCTCTTTTTCCTATTTGTAGTGGAGATGAGTGGTACCCGGTGGGGTCTTCTGCTGTTGTAGCCCATCCGCCTCAAGGTTGTGCGTGTTGTGGCTTCACAAATGCTTTGCTGCATACCTCGGTTGTAACGAGTGGTTATTTCAGTCAAAGTTGCTCTTCTATCAGCTTGAATCAGTCGGCCCATTCTCCTCTGACCTCTAGCATCAACAAGGCATTTTTGCCCACAGGACTGCCGCATACTGGATGTTTTTCCCTTTTCACACCATTCTTTGTAAACTCTAGAAATGGTGGTGCGTGAAAATCCCAGTAACTGAGCAGATTGTGAAATACTCAGACCGGCCCGTCTGGCACCAACAACCATGCCACGCTCAAAATTGCTTAAATCACCTTTCTTTCCCATTCTGACATTCAGTTTGGAGTTCAGGAGATTGTCTTGACCAGGACCACACCCCTAAATGCATTGAAGCAACTGCCATGTGATTGGTTGATTAGATAATTGCATTAATGAGAAATTGAACAGGTGTTCCTAATAATCCTTTAGGTGAGTGTATATATATATATATCCTGATCTCCAACCTATCTCCCAATTCAATACCATCACAATACTTGGGTGCCTATACTAATGATTTGTTCCCACTAGGTGGCCTTAACTACTATGTACTTACATCAAAAAATAAGTACAATGTACTTATTGTGTTCATATTGTATTGCAGAACACTTTTGCTGGTGGGATACGGGTAAAGTTAGCGACAGGTGTGGTGGAATGGGTAAGTTTAAGGTTAGGGTTAGGTGTAAGGGAAGTGTTAACAGTGTAATTGTAAGTGTAACTACAGAAATTAATTACAGATGTAATTACATGTATTGTAAATACAATGTAAAAACATGTATGTACACAATAAGTGCATTGTATCAAATGATTGATTTAAATGTTAATACATAGTAGTTAAGGACACCTAATATAAAGTGGGTCCAATGATTTTTAAGAATTTCGATATTGCTATGTAATGAGATTTTTGCTTGCTTTTTTAACTTTAGACCATGGGGGAAAGTTGAATGATACATTTATACATGATGGTGCTGGTCATATATCCTTAGATGTCTTTCCGTCTGCCATTTTTCACTTTCTCTTGTCCACTAAGAGATATGACGTCATGTAATACTCACCGATACAACACATATCGCTCCAAATTAAAAGAGGTAACTTTCCTCTGCCTTGTCTATAAGCAAGGACTAAAATAAAGCAATTTAAAATGAATTAATATTGATTTCTGGAATGAAAAAATTGTGATAGTTAGGTGAATACATTTTTTCCCAGCCCTAATATATATATAATTATATATCTACAAATATATAACCATAACCATTACTTTAATATTTTATATAATGTAATTTAGGATTTCATAACATTTTGTCTACTGTTATCTCTTGGATTTGCAAAAACATTCTCAGAAGCGCTGTTGTGGTCGATGCTTCATTTCCAGTATTACTAAATTCTGTATGGGCCTGTATAGGCCTGCTAGACTACTGTTTATTCCAGCAGTCTCATCTTGAATTGATGTTGAAGTGATGCCACAGAATATCACTTAACCAATCAGATGCTGCCAAGCACAAACCTTCACTAACCTGTTGTGACTGATAGAGGAAGGTCAGGTTACAACCGATAGGGACTGGTATGATATATATTTTTTATATTCTTCCTTTTTGTGTGCTAATTGGAACCACATTTAATTGTCACACTTCTAAAACATTTGAGGATGATTCAGGCTTTTTTTTTTTTTTTGCAGTTTTTTTGCAGTTTCATATGGGCTTCAAGTGGCACTTGAAATTTAACTATAAATAAATGTTGCTTAACTTGAGCCATTTGTGCGTTTTAATGCTTAGGCGCACTGCCAATGGGCAATATATTGTAATGTGGGTAAGATGATACATTATGCATGAGCATGTTATTGTCCCATTGGAATCTGGGATAATAAATAGTACCTGGTTTTAAAGCTTAGTAATATTGAATCGCTGCAATCTGGGGAGATATTAGCCGCTCATGTACAGTGCAGGTGAGATCACGTTTGACCTCTGCCTTTTGTGAATATTTGATTTTCTTCAAGTTGACTCCTGCATCTCTTTTTCATCATATCACAGGCAAACATGTGGCTTCTGCTGCTGCAGTCACAGACAGAGTTTGTTTCACTGCCTACTATTATTAGACTATCTTCTTAACTTTTCTCTAAGTTGCAACTGTGGGCTGAATATTTCAACACAACTAATGTGGCTTACCCTCATTACTGATCTAGGTCACTATTACTCTGCACTACTTTTTTGTCTCCAGATCGTATGTGCTAGAACTGCACCATTAGTTGCTAAAAGGTCGCAATCTCGAATCAAACACCCACGCAATCTTATTCCTAAATGACAACGATTCGGCTATGTCTATTAAATCTTTGACAAGTACTATCACAGCAGAACATTCAAATCTGAGTTGGTGCTGCCGCTGACCCAGAGAGAGCAGTTGTCATGTATAGGTATGAAACAGCTTCACAAACTGTCTTTTCAGCTACACAGTATCATTATTTCTGTGTTACAATAATTCATATTACCACAGAGGTACTGGCATAAAGGTTTATAGTTCGGATATAAACACTAATGTCTATGGTAGTGATCAAAATAGAGTAAATCCCCTTTTGAAAGTAACTTGAAACTTCAAATAAATATTGTATCAGTTACGTTGTTACACCAGTAGGTGGCGACAAGTGACTGTTAAAAAATGTATCGTACTGTTCTGTTCCGAATATAAGACAATGTTTTTTTCTTAAAAATACATCTGAAAAAACGGGTTTGCCTTATATTCATGGTCTAGACTTTTACAATCATACACCCGCAACAATAGGTGGTGCCAAATACGCGTAAAACGAGTGTGCCAAGAAATACGGTGTGTCAGAGTGTAATGTTAGAAGATCGCGAGTGCAAATAGACAGTCTTAAAATTGCTAATGCTGTGACTGTCATGTTTGCGTGCCTCTCTGACGGGACCAAACTTCCCCCGTACGTGATTTTAAAACGTAAGACGGTACCAAGATTTCACTTACTGTTAATGAAAATTTGGTAGGCTACATGGTTTTCACTATGAGATGGATAGCCTAATTGCTATATAATTCAAATGGGCTACAGGTTATTTTTATGTTATGCCAAAAAGTGTTTATTTTTAAATGTGAACGTTAGAACATTTTACCAGTATTTACCATACTTTCAATACTAAAATTTAAATATGAAAAATATGCAATATGAAAATTATTTTCAAATAAAAGCATTTTCTTTATAAAATACAAGATTTGGTCTTCCAAAAGGTACATCTTGAAAAAGGGTCGTCTTATAATCAGGGTCGTCTTATATTCGGAACAATATGGTATTTGTCATTGAATCATTCAATCAAGAGATTCATCTTCAAAAATGCTGTTCAAAAACGCTGATTCATCCACTAATGAAACAAATGAAGTGTTTGGGTGTGTTCGACTTGAAGCAGTGCTGCGCAGACCGATCGTGTATGGCATCAAAGTATTGCGAGAGTGATTCAAAAGCAAATGGAGCCATCTGCTTCAAGTCAAACACACCTATAATGAGTGAGTCACTGAATCATTCATTCAAGAGACTCGTTCAAAAACGCTGATTCATCCAGTAATGAAACAAGTGAAGTCTTTATGAGACACTGAATATCACTGAATCATTCCCTCAAACAGATGAAAAAAAAAATTCTAATTAATTAAATATTTTTTTTAAATAGACTGCAGCAATTAACATTTTGTCAGAACCTAAATTACACGTTACTTTGTTCAGATGTCTGTTCAGAATCGTGGGAGTGTTGTGATCTCTATTTTAAACAAACAGATTCGTGATTCTCAATTAAGCCGGAATCGTACAGCTCTAATGTGTGTTAATATATTAGCTAAAGTGATGTAATATAATTTTAAAATCATATTAGTTGGGAGGGAAAAAAACAATTCTCTGATGCATCTCAATTCTCTCTTCAATGATTCTGAATTCTCAGAATCGATTCTGAGTTCCGTTTTAACCGCAGATGCGTGATGTCACTATATGTGCTTGCTTCCAATTCAACATACATACACACACAAAAACACTTGAACCTTCCATAAAATACTCTTCTATACATTTCGAAAAAGGTTAAATCAAAACACAAGGTCAATGGCAGGCTTCATTGCACAGGATATGCGCTGTGAAAAATGTTCGCTTTACTTGATGTTACGCATCCTGTTAGGCATCAGTTTTCTTTTTGAGTAAATAATCACTCCTGAGCTTTTACATTTTTTTTAAGTTTCAGATAACCTTTTATAAAAATATTTCATTAAATTATAGTTTTTTAAAGATACTCTATTTTAAAAGGTATTGCACAACAGGAATGATCCACAACAAAAAGTATGTTTTTAAAATAACCGCTGCGAGGCCCTCAATAAAGTGAAGTCCCACAGCTGAGTATAAATTCCAGCCTCTGGCTTTTGGCTGGCAAAAAATGCAAGTTTTGCAATATGAACCCAGTGTCACAGTAAAAACTCATGAGATGAAAGACATGTGAACAGGCATGTCATGATCTGATGCCCAGAGATGACACACTCCCTCACCTCATTCAAGTTTCCCCTCAACCTGATCAAATGGTGTCACATACAGCAATGTCAGTACACAACAGCGGCAGACAAGAAGCCCTGTCCATCAAAGAGCTCCCAGGAGTTCGGATGCCGTTTGAATATGAAGGGGACACTTGCAGGTTATTGTGTGTGGTGATGAAGCCCGGCTGGCTACCGGTGGGGTGACAGAGAGTCTATTTTCTACATGACTGGGCTTTATTTCAACCCTGCCGTGAGCGAGATCACAGTGATTGATTTTTCTCCTCTGCCATAAAGCGCTACGATTATGCACAGCATCCAATCTTTAATCAGAGCTAAGTGTCTTAATCCATTATTTCTGGTGGGGATAGGTAGGCATGGAATCGTCCTACTGCATTTGGTTTCGGGCCAGACCTGGACGTTGGGGTATTAGATGGCTGGTCATCAGAGTTTGTCTGAGGTGTAGTATAAAAGGGGGGTGATGCTAGGGGGTCTGTGGATCATTTTTTTGAATATTGTTTGTCACATACCAAGTATTTTTCTTGCCACAGGCAGCTTTGTCTTTCAAGTCAAGTCGAGTGAGCTTTATTGTCATTCTCCTATGTGGAACGAAATGTTCATATGTTCATTGTACATATTTAAACATAGATATAAACATATAAACAGTAGAAGTAAGGTATAACCTGCATATAGCTAACCTACTGAAAGTAGTAATCTAACTATACATATACTATATATAATCTTACTATATATATATATACAGTATATATACAAATACTAACTACACATATACTTAATCTAACTATACATACATACTCTTTCACACTTGTTGTATGGCACTATTTTCTGTTAATTTATTGGTGAAAAACAATCAAATAGTTTCTGTAATATTGCTTGAAAATGTTTTTGTAAAATTTTACTTTTTTAACTGACTTCAGCTGAACAACAGCCAAAATGCATAATTTTATCTACCTGTTATCCTGATCCTGATCCTGATACCTGTTATCACTGTAAAGCTGCTTTGAAATCTGAATTGTATAAAGCGCTATATAAATAAAGGTGACTTGATTTGCAATGCCTCCGGGCAGCAGGTCCTATCTAATTGAATAGGGGAATCCTGAAATCTCAAAAACTTGAAAACAATGAAATAACATATTTCAAATCAGCAACAAAATCTGACATGAACTGTCCCATAAATGTTGTTTCCTATGCTCAAATAGCGTTAAAAAAGCCAATGCGCATGTGCAGTCCTAAGCGCGAGTCTCAGGTTTCTATGGGAACCAGAGCTTCTAACAGCAGCTGCAGTGATGCAATGATTTTACCAATCAGCGACTGGCTCTTTTATTTAGAACGTCTCGGTTACGTATGTAACCCTCGTTCCCTGAGGAGGAAACGGAGACGTAACGTCAGTGACTGACGAATGGGGGTTTCGCCTAGAAGCTTATCATCTTCGAGATCTAGAAAACGCCCAATGGCAGTGCCAATGCCATGGGCATGCGGAATTTGCATAGCGTAACTCCACCCCACAGCGTGGGTATATAAGGAAGTACGCTGGCAACATCGCATTATGTTTACCTGCTGAGGAGCCAAGACTGAACTCCCGGCCGTTCCAGCGGTACAGCGGAAGTGGCAGAGGGACGTTACGTCTCCGTTCCCTCCTCAGGGAACGAGGGTTACATACGTAACCGAGACGTTCCCTTTCGTTCAGTCACTCCGAGTAACGTCAGTGACTGACGAATGGGGGTCCCAATGTAATCACGCCACTCGGCTGTCATCCAGTGCCCTGCGTAAGCGTGAGCTCCCTGTCGTAAGCTAGTACGGACGAAGGACTCCCACTTAACACAGGAATACCAAGGTACACTGGGAAGCATATTCCAGGTGGAAGTATGCGCCAAGCGCCTACCCGTAGGGAGGACTTAAGGATACACATATGACCCGCTCAGTGCTACATATGGAGAACTCTGGGGTAACCAGCCGAAGGTGGAAGACATTTTTACCCCCAGGGGTGGCAAGGGGCTTGCCAAGGGAAAGACACATGCTCAGGGAGGCTTACAGTGGAAATACACATGTGGGGGTCGCCCAACGGGGGAACCATGCACACGGTGGCACCTAGCCTAACACGAGGGCCTGACAGAGTGGGCAGACGTACTGGTGTCGGCATCAACAGTGCTGGAGGAACTCAGGGCTTCAGGGAAACTACCTGAGGAAAATAATGCACGTATCCAGTCCGTGGAGTGGAATGGCGAGCTAGCAAAGACACCTGAGCCTAGTCCATTACCGGCCACTAGTAGAGGCGAGTACATGAGAGGACACTGGCTCCACTCAGAGATTATAGAATCTGGCGAATGTGTTGGGTGTCGCCCAGCCTGCAGCTCTGCAAATGTCTGTTAGCGAGGCGCCATGCGCTAAAGCCCAAGAGGAGGCCACACTCCGGGTGGAGTGAGCCCTGACCCCTAGGGGGCATGGACGCCCCTGCATCTGTTAAGCCAAAGCAATGGCGTCCACTATCCAGTGAGACAACCTTTGCTTGGAGAGAGCCTTTCCCTTCAGCTTCCCACCATAACAGACAAAGAGCTGGTCTGAGGTCCTGAAACACTGCGTTCTGTCTATGTAAGCACGGAGGGCCCGTACTGGACAGAGCAGTGCCAAGGCTGGGTCTGCCTCCTCAAAAGACAGCGCTTGCAGGTTCACCACCTGGTCCCTGAACAGAGTGGTGGGAACCTTGGGCACATATCCAGGCCGGGGTCTCAGGATCACGTGAGAGTTGGCCGGCCCGAATTCCAGGCACGCTTTAACCGAAAATGCCTGCAGGTCCCCTACCCTCTTGATGGAGGCCAAGGCGATCAGGAGCGCTGTCTTCATAGACAGGAACTTAAGCTCGACTGACCGCAGTGGCTCAAAGGGAGACCTCTGCAGAGCACTTAAGACTACTGAGAGGTCCCAAGAGGGTACGAGGGGAGCGTGAGGAGGATTCAGTCTCCTCGCTCCCCTCAGGAACCTGATGACCAGGTCGTGCTGACCTACCTTTTTTGTCTCCACAAGGTCGTGGTAGGCTGATATAGCGGCCACATAAACCTTGAGGGTGGAAGGAGACAGCCTTCGTTCCAACCCTTCCTGGAGAAATGCGAGCACAGACCCGATCGGGCATTTCCAGGGGTCTTCTTGGCGAGAAGAACACCAGGTGACGAAGAGGTTCCACTTCAACGCATAGGCATGTCGAGTAGACAAGGCCCTAGCAGAAGTGATGGTAGCCACCTGAGGTAGTAGGGTACTCAAACCTGCCGCGTCCCATCCAGGAGCCACACGTGGAGGTTCCAAAGATCGGGACGCAAGTGCCAAAGGGTGCCCCGTCTCTGAGAAAGGAGGTCCTTCCTCAGAGGAATCGACCAGGGAGGGGCTGTCGCAAGGAGTAAGAGTTCGGAGAACCAGGTCCGTCCGGGCCAATACGGGGCGACCAAAAGGACCTGCTCCTTGTCCTCCCTGATCTTGCACAGAACCTGTGCGAGAAGGCTCACTGGGCGAAACGCATACTTGCGGAGGCCCCGCGGCCAGCTGTGCGCCAGAGCATCCGTGCCGAGGGAGCCCTCGGTCAGGGAATAAAACAGGCGGCAATGGGAAGAGTCGTGGGAGGCAAACAGATCTACCTGTGCGTCGCCGAACTGTTCCCAAATCAGCTGAACCGTCTGGGGATGGAGTCTCCATTCTCCAGGAAGTGGCTGAAGCCGTGAGAGCTCGTCGGCTGCACGATTCAGGACTCCTGGGACATGGATGGCACGAAGGGACCTCAGGTGCTTCTGACTCCATAAGACGAGATGGCGGGCGAGTTGAGACATGCGGCGGGAACGTAGACCACCCTGGTGGTTGATGTACGCTACTGTGGCCGTGTTGTCTGACCGGACTAGCACGTGTTGACCTTTGAGCAGCGCTCGGAAGCGGTGCAGGGCGAACCGTACTGACATGCAGGAGGCGCTGGGGTCCTGTCCAGGAGCCCGCGGCAGCATGTCCATTGCACATGGCACCCCAGCCCGTGGTGGAGGCATCTGTTGACACAACAATATGCCTGGAAACTTGTTCTAAGGGCACACCAGCCCGTAGAAAGCTGAGGTTCGACCACGGGGTGAGGGTCTGCAGGCAGGCCCGAGTCACTGGGACCCGGAGCGTGCCCGCCTGCCATGCCCATCTCGGGACTCGATCGCGAAGCCAGTGCTGAAGCGGTCTCATATGAAGCAATCCGAGCGGCGTTACCGCGGCTGCAGATGCCATATGCCCCAGGAGCCTCTGAAATAACTTCAGTGGAACCGCACTCTTGCTCTCGATTCGACAGAGGCAAGTCAGCAGTGACTGCGCGCGCTCGCTCGTAAGCTGCGCACACATGGCGACCGAGTCGATTTCCATACCGAGAAAAGAGATCCTCTGCACTGGGCAGAGTTTGCTCTTTTCCCAGTTGACCCGAAGGCCCAGACGGGCTAGGTGCTGGAGCACCAGGTCTCTGTGTTTGCACACCTGCTCTCGAGAGTGACTGAGGATCAGCCAGTCGTCGAGGTAGTTCAAGATGCGAACCCCGTGTTGCCTGAGTGGCACAAGGGCTGCCTCGACCATCTTTGTGAAGACGCGAGGGGACAGAGCTAGCCCGAATGGGAGGACCGCGTACTGGTATGCCCGCCCCTCGAAAGCAAACCGCAGGAACTGTGTCGAGGAAGAATGGAGACATGGAAGTAGGCGTCCTTCAGGTTGATCGCTGCAAACCAATCTGCTGGACGAACGCATTCGAAAAGGCGTTTCGCTGTCAACATCCTGAACGGAATCCTGTGAAGGGATTGGTTCAGGACGCGCAGGTCCAGGATCGGTCGTAACTCACCGGTTTTCTTGGGTACAATGAAGTAAGGGCTGTAGAAGCCGGACTCCATTTCGGCTGGAGGGACAGGCTCGATCGCTGCCTTCGCCAGCAAGGTAGCAACCTCCGCACACATGACAGGGGCGTTGGGCCCCACCATGGTGTATCGGACTCCCCGAAAACGGGGAGGAGCCTGAGCGAACTGAATCGCATAGCTGAGCCTGATGGTATTCGCGACCCAGCGGGACAGTCCAGGAAGCTGAAGCCAGGCTCCCAAAAACTGCACCAGCGGGGTCATGCGAACCACAGACGTACCCCGGGTGGGGCAGCGAGGCGGCGTGACCGGCCCAGACGTGGGAGGCGTAGCGTCCCGGTGTGGGGGCACGGTCATCAGCCGCGTCCTGACAGAGTAGACCAGGGAAGGACGCGCGTTCCACTGGGGTCTGCTCTGAGAGGAGACTGGCGTCAGAGAGGGACGAGAGTGGTGTGGCCTGGGGGAGGCGCACACTGCCATCGGTCTCTGGTTGCTCAGGGATTGGCATATCAGTTCTTTCTTTGACCATAATAGGGTGCTGCTGACCCGGGGGCCAGCAGTGGAACAAAGGATTCTCCCCCGGCCCTCCACCGGGGGAAGGAGTGGCCCTGCTACCATCTCCTGGAAAGAACTGCCCATCCCTGAGCTGTCCGCGTCAGGAGCGCCACTTAGCCTGGCGCTTGGCGGGCTGCGGGGCTGGAGCGGACTGGGGCGCCTTCCTGCGGCGTCCTCCACGGCGCGGCCCAGGTGGAGGCTGCTGCTGGGGCGGCGCGGGAGGGGCGGGAGGGTGCCCTCGAGCAGGCTGAGGCAACTGTGCTGGCGGCTGGGTGGAAGCAGCAGCTGGCCGCCGGGGCAGTATGTGTTTAATAGCCTCAGTCTGCTTTTGGGCGGCTGAGAACTGTTGGGCGAAGTTCTCAACCGCGCCACCGAATAGCCCATCCTGGGATATGGGAGCGTCGAGGAAACGAGTCCGCTCGGCGTCCCGCATATCAGCCAGGTTGAGCCATAGGTGTCTCTCCTGGACCACTGCTGTGGACATCACCTGGCCCAGGGAGCGTGCGGTCACCTTCGTCGCCCGGAGGGCGAGGTCGGTGGCGGCACGCAGCTCATTTCTGAGCCCTGGGTCAGCTCTACCCTCGTGCATGTCCCTGAGCATCCGGGCCTGGTAGGCCTGGAGGATGGCCATGGCATGCAGAGAGGCGGCAGCCTGCCCCGCAGCTCTGTAGGATTTCGACACCAAGGTTGATGTGAACCTACAGGCTTTGGAGGGGTGCTTTGGGTCGCCACGCCATGTTGAAGCACTCTGAGGACACAGTTGCATCACAACAGAGCGTTCAACTGGGGGAACCCCAGTGTACCCTTTGGCCGCGGCCCCGTCGAGGGCAGAGAAGGAGGAGGAGGCCGCCGATCGGTCACGGGAAGACAACGGGGACTTCCAGGAACGCGTGACCTCCTCATGCACCTCCGGGAAAAAAGGTATTGGGGGCGTGGTCTGACGGGTGTCAGAACGCGGCGCCCCCAAAAACCAATCGTCCAACCGCGAGCGTTCAGGATGGGGTGGAGGGTTCCACTCCAACCCGAGGCTCGTGGCTGCCCGGGAAAGCATGGCTGTCAACTCCGGGTCCAACTCGGGCAATGCTGGCACACCGGAAGGCGCCAGCATAGCCGAATCATCATCCTCGGAGGACTCCAGCCCACCTTGTGATGCGGCTCCTCGTCCTCTGCAGGCCCAAACGACACACTCGGAACAGCAGGAGCCGGCTCCGGTGTCTCAATCTGGGCGCACGGCGGGAACGGTGCGCTAGAGAAGGGTGTGGCCCGAGGCATGAGCGTCGGGGCTTTGTTCCACACCGTCACCCTGGCCACCAGCCAAAGTGCCGCCTCGTGTAGAGACCGCAGATTGGGGTGTGGCAGAGGGGACTCTCACTCTAGTATGGAGCTCATTGAGTCTCGACCGCAGCACCGAGATGGCCATGTCCCCGCAGTGGGAACATGACTCATCCACAAGCGCTGCCTGAGCGTGCTGAAAGCCCAAGCACATCAGGCAGTGATTGTGCCCATCAGAGGGCGGCAGAAATCGACCGCACCCAGAAGCACACGGGCGAGACATCTTGAAAAAGACGTGCCACGTGTGAGCTCTTTTAGGAGAGGAAGCTTCGCAGCGATGCTGAAGCGCCCAGGGACCGGATACCAGCTGGATGCAGACCACTGCGCAGATCAGCAGGCAGGCAGTAAACGATCGCTGGAACGTGCCGTAACACCAACACCGACTGGAAAGCTGTTCGTCTCGAAGAAGCTTGACAATAACTTAGAAGGCTTAAGGAGTGAAGAGAGAGATACTCTTGCCTCCGAAGCAGAAACATAATGCGATGTTGCCAGCGTACTTCCTTATATAACTACGCTGTGGGGCGGAGTTACGCTATGCAAATTCCGCATGCCCATGGCATTGGCACTGCCATTGGCCGTTTTCTAGATCTCGAAGATGATAGGCTTCTAGGCGAAACCCCCATTCGTCAGTCACTGGCGTTACTCGGAGTGACTGAACGAAAGGGAAGGCGGGACATATTCCGCCATATTGCGTGTTGCAGTTACTCACATTCATAAGTAATAGGAGTGCACTGTCTTTGTATATCTGTAGTTTTTGTTTAGTACAATGAAAGCTAAGAGAATTGTTATATGTATATTTATTAGAGCGGCATGATTCTGGATAAATTAATAATCACGATTTTTGGTTTAAAATAGAGATTGCGATTCTCCCACGACTCTGAATAGACAACTAAACAAAAAAATGTTATTTATTACAAGTTGACAAAATGTTAATTGCTGCAGTCTATTTAAAAAATATTTATTTAATTTGAATATTTTTTATTTAAATCGGTTTGAATGAATGATTCAATGACTCACTCACAAAGACTTCACTAGTTTCATTACTGGATGAATTAGTGTTTTTGAACGAATCTTTTGAATGAACGATTCAATGATCAATACATTTTCTTAACAGTCACGTGTCGCCACCTACTGGTGTAACTATGTACTTGATACAAATCTTTAATCTTTATTTGAAGTGTAAAGTTACTTTCAGTAGTTGATTTACTCCATTTTGATTGCTACTGAATGAAGATTTGAATTTTCTGTTGTGATCGTACTTGTTAAAGGTTTGATAGACATAGCCGAATTGTTGTCATTTAGGAATAAGATCGCATGGGTGTTTGAATTGCGACCTTTTAACGATTCATTGTGCAGCTTATTATTTATATATAAAATATTTATTTACATTTTCAATTTTTAAGTTATATTTTAGGAAAGGGGGTCATCACATTTGGGGGTCCTCGGCATAAAAACCCTGATATAAATTACATCTCTGCTCTTAATGTGTTGTTGATAAGATATGGATGAAGTGTTTGGGTGAATGTGTTTTCAGACTCCAGTGAGTCTGTGCATTTCTATTTCAGTTAGCATAAATCCAGAGCTGGGGGCAAAGAGGGGGAGAGGGGGAAGGGGGGCAAAAAACAGCCATGCATCACCATGGACAGGTCATTGGAACAGTGCAATGCAGCGTCTGAGAGTTTCAAGATTAGAGGGGCTAATAATTTTTGAGGGCCATGCTTTATGTTAATGTGGCAGGCCACGCTGTATATTTCTGCTGAGACGGTGCCTTTGTGGCGCTTAATTTTGCTTTAATGGAACTGTTGTGTTAGTATCTGCAGCAGACCCTGAGATTTAAACCCCCTGGAATTAACTGGCTTTATTGCAGAGGACGTCCTGTGATTTATCTCATGTCTCCGGACATCGGGAAGGACACCCAAAACCAAACAAGTAAAAAAGGAAAAACATGGAAAATGAACTTGTATTACGTTATTTTTGTACCCGTGTAGGACTGTGGGTGAAGGTTGGGAATGATTCCAGGAGTCCAGCAAGATTGATGTAGGATCAGGTGTAATTCATTTAACGTCCATTATTTGAACGTCCATCAATTAATAATTCACAAATTGTGCTTTGTGTGATGGAAATAGTTTTAATATAATCAGATTCAGTATTCAATATTGTAATTATTATAGATGATGAGATGAGAAAATTACACAAAATTAAATGTATATTATTCTATATTATTATTATTTTCATATAAATCATTTTCATTTAACATTTTGCTCTATGATATCCTATCATATTTTGTCCTATAGATTATTCCCAAACTCTCAGAGTATTTTTCAAGAAAAACAAGAACTCCCAAATTCCCCAAAATACGGAGATGAAGTATGTCATTTCCATTTATAATTTATAATTCATTATATCATCATAACTTAATCAATTCCTAATTTCACTTTCCACTTCCACTTTACTACACTAATTCATAGTGCTTCATCTTGGATGTCCAAATTCATATTGTTTTCATTTTTATTAGATAAAATTCATTAGTGATGATCTAAAACCCTGTTTGAATCATTCATGAGCTCAGTATTAATAATTAATCAATAATCGTTATACACTCATTACGCTAAATGGTCATTAAATAATGTAGTTTATCTTTATCCATCTAACCAAGCTTCATTGGTATAGTGTCTTTTTCAAACATTGCTCAACTAAAACAACAGTGAAACTTTGAAGTCTTCTTTTTTTATTTTTATTATCATTATTTGGCAAGAATAAGAAAATGTACCACAGTTTATGCTGTTAACCCTATTATTGGCAGGCACTTTGATAACTGGCTTTCCTTGTGGCAGAAATGTGTTTTTGGCAAACAGATGTCATGTTATGCAGTTGTTTTCACAATTTGTTTATTAAAAGTAAACTTTTTTTGTCATTATTATTTATTGAAATTGGCATGTAGTCCACCTCTCACGCCACAACACACATGCATATTCCAACCCACTTCCTTTCAGAAAAGCAAGCTGATAAAGGTCACTCGTGCCAGGACCGTTTCATTAGCTAGTGAACCCAATTTAGCTGTTTAATTTAAATTAATGGAAACTCGTTATACGTGCACCCTGGGTTTGCTCCTTTAATGTGGTTGAATTCAAATCTGCATGCAAATTAACCATCAGCAAATGCATTTAACTGTACTAAATGCACAATGTAGTACTACACAGAACATTTTAATAAACAATTCTGGGCGGCAAAGGAAAATAATAATGTAAATTGCTCAGAAGTTTCATAGCAGTATGGTTCCAGCACAGCTTCTTCCCAGCACAAAATGGCAGTTTTAGCAGGCCATCCCAGTGATAGGCTGCACAGTTCATGGATGCCTGAGAAATGCTTAATATGTGGATCCATACCACCTTCTACCAGGAGCAATTTACAGTGAGCCTTTTTTGTCTTTGAGTATTCTTATTGAAATGTCAAATATAACAATGTGAGTGCAGGTTTTTTTTTTTGTGCATATGTACTTGGATAAAGAACACTTCTGGAACATACACTATATTGCCAAAAGTTTTGGGACGGCTGCCTTTGCATGCACATGAACTTTAATGACATCTCATTCTTAATCTGTAGGGTTTAATATGAAGTTGGCCCACCCTTTGCAGCTATGACAGCTTCAACTCTTCTGGGAAGGATTTCCACAAGGTTTAGGAGTGTGTTTATGGGAATTTTTGACCATTCTTCTAGAAGCGCATTTGTGAGGTCAGGCACTGATGTTGGACGAGAAGGTCTGGGTCGCAGTCTCCGCTCTAATTCATCCCAAAGGTGTTCTATCGGGTTGAGGTCAGGACTCTGTGCAGGCCAGGCAAGTTCCTCCACACCAAACTCGCTCATCCATGTCTTTATGGACCTTGCTTTGTGTACTGGTGCGCAGTCATGTTGGAACAGGAAGGGGCCATCCCCAAACTGTTCCCACAAAGTTGGGAGCATGAAATTGTACAAAATGTCTTGGTATGCTGAAGAAAGAATTCCTTTCACTGGAACTAAGGGGCCAAGCCCAACCCCTGAAAAACAACCCCACACCATAATCCCCCCTCCACCAAACTTTACATTTGGCATAATGCGGTCAAGCAAGTACCATTCTCCTGGCAACCGCCAAACCCAGACTCATCCATTGGATTGCCAGACAGAGAAGCGTGATTTGTCACTCCAGAGAACACATCTCCACTGCTCTAGAGTCCAGTGGCGGCGTGCTTTACACCACTGCATACAACGCTTTGCATTGTTTGCATTGCACTTGGTGATGCACTTGGTGATGTAACCCATTCCATGAAGCTCTCTACGCACTGGTCTTGAGCTAATCTGAAGGCCACACGAAGTTTGGAGGTCTGTAGCTATTGACTCTGCAGAAAGTTGGCGACTTCTGCGCACTGTGCGCCTCAGCATGCGCTGACCCCACTCTGTGATTTTAAGTGGCCTACCGCTTCGTGGCTGAGTTGCTGTTGTTCCCAATTGCTTCCACTTTGTAATAATACCACTAACAGTTGAGCGTGGAATATTTAGTAGTGAGGAAATTTCACGAATGGACTTATTGCTTGATTATTTTTAGGTGCTTGATTTTATACACCTGTGGCCATGGAAGTGACTGGAACACCTGAATTCAATGATTTGGAGGGGTGTCCCAATACTTTTGGCAATATAGTGTATTTACAGTATGTGTTTTTGTCTCATGAAGGAAGTCTGCATACATAGTTGTTTTGTTCACTCACATACTGTATAAACAAACCTATAGAATCTACTCAATAATTCGCACTTGGGTAGATTTTATCCCATGTGAGTAAAGACTACCTACATTTAACAGCTATGACACTCAAATTAAGTAAAGTCTACCTAACATTTTTCAATGAATTACCCATCAAATTACTTATAAAAAGTGAGCAACATGAACACTTGATTATTGTTGTACATTTTAAATACAGTAGCTCCTGCGCCTTGCATAACTTGCATGTTTTTAATGAACAAGTAAGAAATACACTGTTGCTCACTGGAGAAAATAAGTAGTAATCCACTGCTTAAATAAGCCTGTTCCCTTCTCAAAAGAACTCAAAATGCACAATTTCACCATGTAACAGGCAGCAGAGGGCTCAGGAGGTCATGTTTTGGCAGCTCAAGGTGTTTGTAATTGTAACCGACCCTTCGGCAGGGTGTGAACGCATTACTAGACACAGGGAGAAGGGTCACGTCACACTTCACGCATTTACAATGTAATAGGCTACTTGGGAAGATGAAAAGTTATCTGATATGGTGTGAATGTTGTCAGTGATTCCTTTATGTACTGCAGCCAGAGTGATATTAAAGAAAGCCATGAGAGGCAGCACGGTGCAGTTGCTTTTCCATGGCTATGGGGAGTTATTTGGCATGGTGTTCTTAACTTTGGTAAAATCATTTGAATAGGCTGTGTTGTTTTTTTTTTTTTTTAAATCTTGGCAACAGCAATATGAGAGAATATTAGACAGTTAAATGGAACATATCATTGCATTCTGATGGGATGCTGCCATTTTATAACCTTATAATATACTAGCGTTCAAAAGTTTGGAGTCAGTAATATTTTTTTTTAAGAAATTAATACTTTTATTCAGCAAGAATGCATTAAATTGATCAAAAGTGACTTTTACATTGTTACAAAAGATTTTTATTTCAAATAAATTTGAACTTTCTTTCTGAAGGATCATGTGACACTGAAGACTAGTGTAATAACTGCTGAAAATTTGCCATCACAGGAATAAATTACATGGTAACACTTTACAGTAAGGTGTCATTTGTTAACATTAGTTAATGCATTAATTAACATGAACTAGCTATGAGCATTTATTTGTACATTAACTTTGTTAATGTTAGTTGATAAAAATACAATTTTGCATTGTTTGTTCATGTTAGTTTACAGTGCATTACTGAATGTAAACACATACAACATTTAATTTTGAAAATATATTGGTAAATGTATAAAGTAACATTGACTTAGATTAATAAATGCTGTAGAAGTATTGTTCGTTGTTAGTTAATTATATGTTAACAAATAAAACTTTATTGTAAATTGTTACCTATGACATTTTAAATCGTCTTAAAATAGAAAACAGTTATTTGAAATTGTAATATTCCACAATATTACTTAATAATGTATTTTTTATTAAAAATGTTACAGACCCTGACTAAATTATTAATAATATTTTTTTTTACATATAAAATGGTATACATACAATATTGTTTTGAAGGGAACCTTTAGCATGAGGTTTTTTTAATGCATATTCTGTTCTGTAAATATTCAAAACAGCCATTTTGTTTGAAGCTGGACATTTTTTAGAGGCAAAGAAGACACTGAAAAAAAGGTTGCTGTCAGTACGATTTTTTTTTTTAAAGAAATTAATACTTTTATTCAATACGGATGCATTAAATTGATTAAAAGTGACAAAGACTTTTACATAGTTACAAAAGAGTTCTATTTCAAATAAGTCTAAACTTTCTATTCATCAAAGAATCCTGAAAAAAGTATTAAGCACCACAACTGTTTTCAACATTGATAATAATAAGAAATGTTTCTTGAGCAGCAAATCAGCATATATGAGCAAAAGAAGGCAAAGACGACTGACTTTGTGCTAGAGTGGCTTTTAGCAGTGTTGCAGGAGTGTTGAGGAATTGCTCAAGGATTGCCCAGAGGCTAGGTTAGTCCCGACACCGACAGAGAAACTACCAGAGACAGTCCCAGAAGACAGAGGAAGGATGGATGCTGAGGAAAGATGATGCACAATCCTTTTTTCCTGCACGAAACATCTCTCATGCCATATGTTTATTGAATGCATAAAGTACAGCACATCACTTTGTTCAAGTGTAATTTCAGCTCTTTGGGCTATAAATTTAAGCTGCACCACTGCCAAGGGGCTGTTCACTAATATTGGCTCACATTTCTCCCAACTGTTTGGCACTGATACATGGAATTATAGACATGAGGAAATGTAATATTCATATAGTCCAGGGCAGTGCATTTTAATCTGTGTGAACCTCATGGAGAGCAAAGGGCAGATCAGAACGAGGAGCCTGCTGGGCATTCTGGGACGGGCTGCTGTGGGACAGAGAGTGTTACATGGCTCATTTCATCACACACATTGCTCAGCAATTGTGGCATTTGTGTGTGTGTTGTGTGTGTAAATTGATGAAATGCATCATTCATAATTTACAGTTCTGCTATTCATTATCGACAGCAGGTATGAAATATTTAAGCTAGTTCCTAAACATGCATGTTTTTTGTTATGGAGAGTGTATCTTTTTGTTTTTTATGCAACAGTCTGCCAGTAGATAGACCATACAAAACACTGAAAATTTCCACCTAGAAAAACAACTACAGCTATTATTATTATAATAAAACTGTGGTCCCATAATGCATATACTGTACACTACCGTTCAAAAGTTTGGGGTTGGTAAGATTTTTTTAAATGTTTTTAAAAAAAAAGTGTCTTATGCTCACCAAGACCGCATTTCTTCGATCAAAAGTACTGTAAATAATATAGTAAAATATTATTTGTTTAAAATAATTTTCTATTTATTTCTTTTTGTCTGATTTTTTCATTTAGATTTCACCATAATCTATAATCTAATTCATATTTTTACAATGTTTTACTGTAAATTACTGTACTGTACATTATGAATTGTATATATATTATACTTTATATGGTAAGGTAAAAACAGTTAACCAATTAACATTTGTCTTTTCATTATTTTCTATATATAGATACAGTGTATATAATGCAAAATGATGCCACTTCACTGCATAAACCATCTTCTATGCAAAAAATATGCCTGAGGTGAAAGCCTGTGGCTAACTAGTCATTCATTCACTGATGTGGTGATGTCCACTGTTTGGCGTTCCCAAAAAATCTTGGAATATCACTTTGTCCTTGAGAGTCTGACGGTCGGGTGCTGACAGTTGGAGTGAGGGAGCCGGTCACGCTTGGGGTGACTAGCTTTAATCTGGCTTCAGTGCTCCCTGACTTCACAGGTCACCAAACTTCAGCTCTGGCCACGTCCACAACCCTTCCAGCCTAAGTGGGCGCTAGAATCAGGCCTGTCTGAAAGGCAAGATTTCCCTCTTTCTCTCTCTCTTCCTCCCTCCCTCTCTCTCAAGAACCACAACCTCACAGACTCCAAGCCTTCATTGTCTGTGAAGCCGGGACAATAGGGGAGATGATTGCCTGAGAAACCTCTGGTGATGTGTTGTGTCTGTGGGCGGGGCTGGGCACGATTTTATACCGCACACACCGCTTGTATGGAACTCAACTTTCTGCCATCCTTCATCTTACTGATTCACATGATTTTAAAGGGATCATATCAATCTAATTTTTGAAATGAGAATTCAATATAAATAAAACAAATTCTGGGCAGAAATATATACATAAATCCATGGTTCAGTGTTCTGAAACTCATGAGGAGGAATTAGTATACCTCAGTTTCAAAGAAGAACGATCATTTGACATTTAATGATGAGAATAAGATACTGCGAAAGACCTCCAAATATTGAAAAAATAATTTATTTTATTTTTTATTTATTTTTATTTATTATATTTTATTTTTTTATTTTTTTATTATTTTATTTATTTTTTTATTTTTTTATTTAGCAGGATGCGACAACACCAGCTAAATTGGTAAATACACAACCTGTGAGTAAACGTTGTTTCTCATTTCAGGTGCAAAGGATGTTTACATAATAGTCTTACACAAACAGCTTGAAAAAATATTGCCCATTTAATGATATGACCTCTTTAAAACCATAATAAATTGTGGTGATTGTCACCACTCTCATCAGTCAAAATAAAATAGAAAAGTTCACCAAGAGCTGGATGGTTGCTATAGGGAGCATTTCTAGGTGGTTACTAGATAGCAAGATAGGGCAGCTTAAAGGACCCTTAATTACTGATGTGACCCCAAACCCTTGATTTTTAAACTAGATAAACTCATTCTCTTCACATCACTAAAACTATGTGTTCTAGATCATAATAAACACAAATTTGCATTGATTCATTATCCTTTAGTGCCATGGTTGCGGAGCAGTTGTTTACAGATAGCAGATTTTGATATTAAGCGCCTTTCATGCAATCCTTATCGTTGCAACAAAGGTTCCAATTAACTAGAGCGTGTGCCTTCCATTTCCTCTCTCACTGCATTAAGCCCAATAATGAATCATTGTCAACCACATGGAGGGAGAAAATGAATTGGAGCTAGAGTCCCGGGGCGTTATTTTATGACTCTAGTGTGGCAATTCAAATGGTTACATATTATTATTGAAATTATTAAGAATTATTGGGTGATAATTTGGCCGCCATAACCCATACAAAATATGGAGCGTCACATTACAGTTGACTAACAGGATGAGAAATGGTTGTGAGCTGGTAAGAGCTGAATGCTGTAAATTGAAAATTGAAAGTAAATTTAAAAAAAAAAAGAGTGACAGAAAATCTATCCCGTTAAATTTAGACTAAAGGGTTACTATAAGGGATGTAAATGAAGCATGGGGCAGTCGTACCGAAAGCTCATCTCGGTGAACAGTTAGTGTGCAGTGGAGCTTCTCAAAACTGTCAAAACACTTGTGGATTTTGTCAAGTTTTATCTGTATGCTGAGTGGCATGTGAACATGGGGATGCCTCTTTCCACTAGATACCAAATTTAAACAAATGTTCCCACTCCTTCACTATTACTGGGAGTCCCTGTGATTTTTTCCTTGGGTTTCCATACACATGTGACTTTATATGCTATGTTCATATGAGTGTGTATTTCAGATACATATTGTAAACATAATATACTTCTACCAACATCTAAAAGATTTTAGTGATATCAACCAAATCATTAACAGAACATATTTCATTTCAGTTACACAAAGGAGGCATTGCAAAAGTGCATGGTGATTTATAAAATGTTTGTGAGTAAAAAATGCTGCATATTCTTTAGTGGTTATTGTTATTTTTTTCCATTTTTGCCATTATTAGTGGTGGAAATCTTTAGGCACCTCACGATTTGTTTCATATATGGTATGATTACTTTTTTTCCTCACTGTGTGACTACTTGGTACTAAAGATGGCAAAAGTATTATTTTTTTTGAACAGATAAATCACTGTAGCTCTCTAACACAGTTGATTGTAATGCATTATCTATTGTGAAAGGGGCTAGAGGGTCAAAAGTTACATAGTGTACCTAAAAATGAGACATCTAAGCTATGGAAGAGCGAACTAACAACAATGTAGCAAATGTTCCTCTTGGATATTCTTAGTCCTATATGGAATCCATAGGCAGTTGCATATAACTCTGCTGCATTATTACTTGCATGCTTTAACACATTTGTAGTGCTTCTCTCATCTTTAACAATAGAATCCTTTAAGGAAAGCATTTTTCCTCTGAGGAGCCGGTGTGAGGAAACGTGCAGAGCATAAGTGGATTACAGTTCTTAAAAGCCTAAACTTGTCTTCTGCTCATGAAATTTAGAAAGCGTCGCAGATTCTTGAGTTCTAGGCTTGATTGTGCAGAGAAGCTTAACTAGAAATTGCACTTAGAGATGATTCTATTTGAGCCAAATGTAAAAACGTCCATTTGGAAAATGAAGTTGGGAAAGTTCTAACTTAGGTCACTTCTGAAATTGGCACATGGTCTGAGCCATGGATGACTTTGTCTCATGTCTAAATCTGCTTCATTAAAATAAAATATTGCATTACTGTGTAGTTGTAACAAGGACTTTATTAAGATGATTCAAACTCACAGTATAAACAGGCGTGGATCGGTGAACCAGGGCGAACAGCAATATCAGAGGCAGAGCAGAAAACTTGGTCATAACAGGCAAAGGTCGGGGCAGGCAGCAAACAGTCGAATGTACAAAGTCCAGGCAAACACAGATCAAAGGGCAGGCAGCACAGAATCAGAAACGGTAGTCCAAGGCAGAGTCAAAACAAAGGCAGCACAATAACAGGGGATAAACACTCAGAAATGTAGCAGTGGCAAACAAGACTTCGCAATGAGTGTGTGTGTTCAGGGTATAAATAGGCAGAGTGATGATGATGATCAGGTGTGCAGTTCAGGGTATAAATAGGCAGAGTGATGATGATGATCAGGTGTGCAGTAATCAGTCCTAGAGTGAAGGTGCATGGGAAATGGAGTCCGAATGAAAATCAGTACTCTGGTGAGTGAGACCTGTGGTGGCCGACGGTGGGATCTTCACCGGCGTTTGTGACTGAGTTTCTTGCATGGTAGTCGCAGACGTATATCCATGGTAGACAACCACACCCACTGCCCTGGTGTGTAGTTTGGACCGCCCGGACCTTCTTTTCATCCATAGCCACTCCCTCAGGACTGATGACATATCCAAGAAATGAAACTGATGGTTGATGAAACTCACATTTTTCTGCTTTGGCGTACAATTGGTGGTCAATGAGACGTTGCAAGACCGTGCGGACCTGTTGGATATGTTCTTCTATGGTGTCTGAATAAGGATATCGTCAATGTATACCACCAGACATTGATTTAGCAGGTCTCTGAAGATGTCATTGATGAATGATTGGAATACGGATGGACTGCTGGAGAGCCCGAAGGGCATGACAAGATATTCATAGTGCCCGTTGTTTGTGGAGAAAGCAGTCTTCCATTCATCCCCTTCCTGAATGCGAATGAGGTTATAGGCAGATCGGAGGTCGAGCTTGGTAAATATCTTAGCAGTCCGAAGTTGTTCTAGGGCAGCAGGAACCAGAGGTAGTGGATACCTGAACTTAACGGTGATGTCGTTTAGACCACGATAATCAATGCAAGGAAGAAGACCTCCATCTTTCTTCCCTACGAAGAAAAACCCCGCTGCTGCAGGCGAAGTGGATGGTCGAATAAACCCCTTAGTCAGCTCCTCTTTTATGTATGCTTTCATAGCTTGATCTTCAGGTTCAGACAGTGGGAAGATGCGGCCTCTAGGTGGCGTGGTACCTGGTAGGAGGTCTATGGCACAGTCGTTGCTGCGATGTGGTGGTAATTGTGATGCCTTGGTTTTACTGAACGCTTCAATGAGGTCTGAATACTCAAGAGGTACCCCAGGTGTGGTGTTGATGACGGTGGTTCTAATGGGCAGAAGTTTGGTTGAGCGGAGGCATTGCGAATGGGACGTGGAGTCCCATTGAGTAATCTGTTTGTCCTGCCAGGAAATTTGTGGGTTGTGGTTCTGCAGCCAGGGAAAACCCAGAATGACTGGATTATGAGGGGAATGAATGACATACAGAAGTTGCCTGCAGCCCCAGAATCAATTAATGCCTTGGTCCTGATTACTTTGGATTGGTGAGTTAACGTGACAGGTAAATCAAGGCAGTTGTTGTCAGTGATAGTTGAAACTACTAAACTCACCCTGCGTGGCTGTGTTTGCGGAGGTCGGATCGAGCACTCGGCTCTAAGATGTCCAGCGAGACCACAGCAGAGACACAGATGGTTCTTTACACAAAGCTCCCGTTCCTCCGAGGAGATGTGTGTGCGTCCAATTTGCATGGGTTCTTCGCTACTGTTGAGTGAATAGGGGAGTGGAAGGTTACTATTGTTTCTCTGACATCTTCGAGAGTGGATGAGATTGTCAATGCGAATAGCCAGTTCAATAAATTGGTCTAGATCCTTATCTTCGTCTCGGCAGGCGAGTTCAGATTGTAGATCGTCGTTGTCATCCACCCACACTGTTTGTGCTGCCAGGGTGCGGAAAGTGAGAGCGAATTCAGCAGCCATGCTCTTCCCCTGCCGAAGCGCGAGCAGTCGTTCACCAGCATTCCGCCCTCCAGGGAGATTTTACCAGTGTCAGTCGAGTACAGGATAGGTTGTTGAGCCAGAAAGATGGAACACTGCATAAGAAAACCCTTGCACTTGGCCGGAGTGCCGTCAAACTTCTAGGGAAACACCAAGCGTGGGTTGCTTGTAAGCGCGGCGACAGGTGTGGGTTGCGATTCTCGGCTCGGTTGAAGCACTGGTGCACTTGCTGCTGACAGTGGGAGATGAAGGCTCTGTACCGCCTTAACCAGTTCCTCCGTCATGCTAGTCAAACGACTGAGCTGCTGTTGATGCATCATTAGCTGATTAGCTTGCGCTGAGAGTTCGTTGGTGAACTGCGTGAAAACTGCTGGATCGGTGTATGGCGAAGTCTTCTGTAACAAGGACTTATGCAGTTTATTAAGATGACTCAAACTCACAGTATAAACAGGCATGGATCGGTGAACCAGGGTGAACAGCAATATCAGAGGCAGAGCAGAAAACTTGGTCATAACAGGCAAAGGTCGGGGCAGGCAGCAAACAGTCGAATGTACAAAGTCCAGGCAAACACAGATCAAAGGGCAGGCAGCACAGAATCAGAAACGGTAGTCCAAGGCAGAGTCAAAACACAGGCAGAACAATAACAGGGAATAAACGCTCAGAAATGTAGCCATGGCAAACAAGACTTCGCAATGAGTGTGTGTGTGTTCAGGGTATAAATAGGCAGAGTGATGATGATGATCAGGTGTGCAGTAATCAGTCCCAGAGTGAAGGTGCATGGGAAATGGAGTCCGAATGAAAGTCAGTACTCTGGTGAGTGAGACCTCTGGTGGCCGACGGTGGGATCTTCACCGGCGTTTGTGACAGTAGTTCATGTAATTGAAAAAAAAAATCAATATTGAATCAAATTGGAATTTAATTTCTTTTTTAGTGTTTAAATCTCTTATGCTTACCAAGGCTGTGTTTATTTGATCAAAAAATACATCAAGAAACAGTGATTTTGTGAAATATTATTACAATTTAATATAACTTCTGTTTATATATATATATATATATATATACATAGACATAGACATATACACTCACCTAAAGGATTATTAGGAACACCTGTTCAATTTCTCATTAATGCAATTATCTAATCAACCAATCACATGGCAGTTGCTTCAATGCATTTAGGGGTGTGGTCCTGGTCAAGACAATCTCCTGAACTCCAAACTGAATGTCAGAATGGGAAAGAAAGGTGATTTAAGCAATTTTGAGCGTGGCATGGTTGTTGGTGCCAGACGGGCCGGTCTGAGTATTTCACAATCTGCTCAGTTACTGGGATTTTCACGCACAACCATTTCTAGAGTTTACAAAGAATGGTGTGAAAAGGGAAAAACATCCAGTATGCGGCAGTCCTGTGGGCGAAAATGCCTTGTTGATGCTAGAGGTCAGAGGAGAATGGGCCGACTGATTCAAGCTGATAGAAGAGCAACTTTGACTGAAATAACCACTCGTTACAACCGAGGTATGCAGCAAAGCATTTGTGAAGCCACAACACGCACAACCTTGAGGTAGATGGGCTACAACAGCAGAAGACCCCACCGGGTACCACTCATCTCCACTACAAATAGGAAAAAGAGGCTACAATTTGCACGAGCTCACCAAAATTGGACAGTTGAAGACTGGAAAAATGTTGCCTGGTCTGATGAGTCTCGATTTCTGTTGAGACATTCAGATGGTAGAGTCAGAATTTGACGTAAACAGAATGAGAACATGGATCCATCATGCCTTGTTACCACTGTGCAGGCTGGTGGTGGTGGTGTAATGGTGTGGGGGATGTTTTCTTGGCACACTTTAGGCCCCTTAGTGCCAATAGGGCATCGTTTAAATGCCACGGCCTATCTGAGCATTGTTTCTGACCATGTCCATCCCTTTATGACCACCATGTACCCATCCTCTGATGGCTACTTCCAGCAGGATAATGCACCATGTCACAAAGCTCGAATCATTTCAAATTGGTTTCTTGAACATGACAATGAGTTCACTGTACTAAAATGGCCCCCACAGTCACCAGATCTCAACCCAATAGAGCATCTTTGGGATGTGGTGGAACGGGAGCTTCGTGCCCTGGATGTGCATCCCACAAATCTCCATCAACTGCAAGATGCTATCCTATCAATATGGGCCAACATTTCTAAAGAATGCTTTCAGCACCTTGTTGAATCAATGCCACGTAGAATTAAGGCAGTTCTGAAGGCGAAAGGGGGTCAAACACAGTATTAGTATGGTGTTCCTAATAATCCTTTAGGTGAGTGTATATATCTCCAATCACCAATCTTGAGTGTCACATGATCCTTCAGAAACATTATAACATACTGATTTGGTGCTCATTTCTTTTAATTATCATTGTTGAAAACAGTTTAATATTTTTGAAACCGTGATGCAAAAAGGGTCATATTAATAAGCTTTAAATCAATTACATGCAGTGGGGGCAATTGAAACACTGGATTTTTTTTATTAAATTATTATTATGATCAAGTCTTTCTCAGTGTAAATACTATTAATATGGTGCTGTTACTGACCAAATGGCATATAAAATAAGATATTTTTGTAGTAGTTTTGCTACAATTGCCTCCTGTCCCCTGTTTTTACTAAAGTAGTCCTTCTATCTGCATAGTTCGCCATGCCGCCACCATTTTGAGTTAGTGCATAATGAATTGCATCTGTTCTTGCTCCAACCTCAGCTTTTTTCTTATCCCATTGTTTGTTCCAGTGGGTTATTTGTCTTTCTCATTGGAGAAGCCAAGATTTGAACAGATAAAACACATAATTACCAGTGGCTCACATATTCATGTGGTCTGTTTGAAGCTTTCACCCCAGTGTTCAGGAAACAATTTAGCTGTTTCCATGGGCTGCCCTCTCATCTTCCCTAAAAGACATGACATTAAGCAAACACAATGTTTTCATGTGGCCCAAGACCACTTTAGGAATTGCAGGTGTTAGCCGCTGCTGGAAAGAGAAGTAAAAAATGGAAGAAGGAAGAAAGGAGAGGACAAACAAGAAAATAAGGAAAGAAGCATGAAGTAAATTGAAGGAAGGAAATAAGGATTGAAAGTATGGCAAGCCATTTTGACTTTTAATTATTCGCAGGATATGAATTTCTGATATCAACAATTAAATTTTTACTAGTTAAAATGCTAATTTTTGATATCAGAAATTGGATTTCTATAGTAACAATGGCAGTTTTTTGGTATCAGGGATTACATTTCCACTAGTAAAAATGCAAATTCTTGATATCAACAATGATGTCATCACTCGCAGAAATCTAATTCTTGATATCAAGAATTGAATTTCAATAGTAAAAACTATAATTCTTGATATCTTTAATTATATTTTCACTAGTTAAATGTCACCATAGGCTGCCATTCAAATTCAATTGTTGATATCAAGAATTATTAAGAATTATCACTAGTGAAAACTGAATTGTTGATATCAAAAATGTATATCCTGGGAATAATTAAAAGTCACAAAGGCTTGCCATATTGAAAGAGAGAAAAAGTAAATGGAAGGATGGAAGCAAGAAAAAAAAAACTATGAAAGTGTGTTGAGTGTTCACTTTTTTTTCTTACCATCTGTGGAGTTTCATTTGGTAAAGCAGGCTGCTAACACCTGTCAAACAAACTAACAAAACTTTTACAAACAAACGCGCGAGTCTGAACACATTTAAATTCCCCTAAACAGCTGAAAGTTTCGATGTTGAAGTGTCAGTTTCAGTTTAGAGGTCTTTATCTCTCGCATATGAGGATATGCATGGACATAATAGAAGATGAGAATAGAAGATGATATGGAGCGACTGAGGATTGGATGTTCTCCAGGTTTGCGGTAGAAAGCAGATAGAGACAGAAGCTCGCTGAATGCGGAAGAAATGAGAAGAGCGTGTCTGGGGAGATCTAAAAGAAGAAGAACACAATAGGTAAATCTGTGACAGACAGGTCGGTATAGACACAGAAACAAGAACGAGTGAAAGATAAAGAAAGCAAGAATGAGTGCTACTGTACAACACAAGCGGCGGATTCCCAGCGTGTGCCTCTTGTGGGAGATATACGCGTTTAATTTTGGCAAGTGGCTCTTATAGCCTAGGTCTCCTCCTGCCTGCCGTGATCCGTTCCATCATTTAAACTCTCAAGGTAAAGAAAATCTCGGCTTCAGCAGTAAAATTGCATTCGGAAGCAAGTTCATAGCCTGCATTGAGAAGAGTAGCCTCATTCTGCGGCAGTCCAATCTGTCCCCCATAGAGACTTTCTCACTGGCGGTGCTGGTGCCAGACACTCCCGGATTGGCCATGATGCCTTCCTCTCCTAGCTGTTGATTGTGCATTATCAGAGCCCCTCACACACCGAAAATTACATGTAGCACCAGAGGTGGTCATGACAATGATAGCTGGTTTCCATGGCAATCAAAGGACCTATTGGAAAGTGGCGAGGCCTGTCGCATTGTGATAATAGCCCCACTCATTTTCACTCTAATTGAAAAAGCTTTTGGGGGAAAAAAGATTCCACCTCCTTCTTTCAATGTAGAGCTAAAGCCAGGTAAATAGGCTTGTGGAACGCCCCTTTAAATGTATGCATACCATTTTGTGACATCTGTCTCACCAAAACACATTATTGTCTTTTGTGCAACAGTCTCTTGGAGCATTGAGCATTAAAAAAAAAAAATATTACTTATAATTTCATGTCCTTATACTCAATCATGCACATATAAATACATCGGGGTATAGTTCAGTTTTAGAGCCCATTTTGCTTACATATTTTACATATTTACAGATTACAACCTTATTTTTAGCGTAAAAGCGGGTGCGGCCATTGATAACTTGAATGTGCAAATTGTACAAAAACAGTCTGTTATGCTGCTTGATATTGAAAACTGGTATTTGTTATCATATTTAATTCATTATCAAAATCATGAATGCACTGGTTTGTAGCGCAAATTGTTTTACCGTATACTGCACTTTGATATTCTTAGTTATTTGAAGTCCTGCACATTCAAAGAAAATCTTATATCTGTGTTGCAATATAAGGTGGATACAGGATAGTTATTTCAGAATTATTATATCAGTAACTCGTCTTGTTGAACTAGTCATTAAAACAACAGGCTCATAAGACTCATTTGTTTAGGGAATCAGGCTTCACTTGTTGTGCTGTACTGTATGTCTTTTGATTTACTAAAAAAACACGAGCAGTGTAGTCCCAATTATGAACAAATGGCTCTTATGACCTGGTTCTTTTTCGTGAATCAAGTACCTATAGCGTGACCAGTGAAGCCTAAATCGCAAAACTAAAACTTCGGTTATTTTTAGTGAATCAAATACATACACTATATTGCCAAAAGTTTTGGGACACCTGCCTTTACATGCACATGAACTTTAATGACATCCCATTCTCAATCTGTAGGGTTTAATATGGAGTATGGCCCACCCATTGCAGCTATAACAGCTTCAACTCTTCTGGGAAGGCTTTCCACAAGGTTTAGGAGTGTGTTTATGGGAATTTTTGACCATTCTTCTAGAAGCGCATTTGTGAGGTCAGGCACTGATGTTGGACGAGAAGGCCTGGCTCGCAGTCTCCGCTCTAATTCATCCCAAAGGTGTTCTATCGGGTTGAGGTCAGGACTCTGTGCAGGCCAGGCAAGTTCCTCCACACCAAACTCGCTCATCCATGTCTTTATGGACCTTGCTTTGTGCACTGGTGCTGCACTTGGTGATGTAAGGCTTGGATGCAGCTGCTCAGCCATGGAAACCCATTCCATGAAGCTCTCTACGCACTTCTGAGCTAATCTGAAGGCCACATGAAGTTTGGAGGTCTGTAGCTATTGACTCCGCAGAAAGTTGGCATGCGCTGACCCTGCTCTCTGATTTTACGTGGCCTACCACTTCGTTGCTGAGTTGCTGTTGTTCCCAATTGCTTCCACTTTGTTATAATACCACTAACAGTAGACCGTGGAATATTTAGTAGTGAGGAAATTTCACGAATGGAGTTATTGCACAGATGACAACTTATCACGGTACCCATTCTTTCACAAATGTTTGTAGAAGCATCTGCATGCCTAGGTGCTTGATTTTATACACCTTTGGCCATGGAAGTGATTGGAACACCTGAATTCAATGATTTGGAGGGGTGTCCCAATACTTTTGGCAATATAGTGTACATCTCAACCAGTCTATTCTGAATCCCAACACAAATGACTCTTACTAGTCAGTATATTATAACTAGGAATAACTAGGAAATCTGGCTTCACTTGTCGTGCTGTATGTTTTTTGATTCACTAAAATGAACTGACCCGTAAGAGGCATTCGTTTTGGGATTTGTGTTTGAACTGTATGGCTGAATTCAGAACGGCATAGTACCACACTCTTTATCCAATATCTTTATGTTTCTATTCCATAGTATTTGTTTCACTAGCAAAACCGGTTGATAAGATTGATTTGTAATGAGATTAGGGCTTCACTAGTCATGCTGTATATCTATGATTCACTAAAAAGTAATTTGTTAGTTAATCGGACTACACTGGTCGTGTTGTATGCTTGTTTTTGCATACAATCCGTGATTACAACTGCCATTATTTTGCGGTACACAGTGTTTTATTATATCACAACCTTTGTGATTTCACAACTCAGTTATGATTTCTTTCACTATATGGTGCTGAAGGTTCAGCAGCGGTGGAGCATTATACTGTAACTCCCAATACAGTTAAGTTAGTTAAGCAAAACACAGTGACATCTACAGGACAGACAGAACCACAGAGATTCATTTTCTCGCTGCCACTTTGTGATTTATCACCCTTGCATTAAAATATAAGAATTACTACAGGGATCAAACCACCGGAGAAACCACAGGTTAAGTGTCTTGCACAAGGGCAGTGGCTCATGTTTTTCCTCCCATGTGGGATTTGTACCTCTGGTTGTACTCTGTGGAAGCATTTGAAACACTGAATGCATATTCCTAGGAATGTTTGTCTCCATTCATGGGATATTCTAGTTAACCTCTTTTTAAAGGTCAGATCAGTAGGAGTAATATAATTGTTTTGTTGTCACATTTTAAAATGATCACCGTGAATGATGTCATCTCCAAAACAATACACACTCGGTTGTGTTTTACAAGTCCATTTGAGGACTAGCAGTCACAGGTGATAAGCACGTTAAGTCAAAGCCATTGAACAGACTGTAAATAGAAGTGTCATTGAAAATGGAACACATCAATGTTAAGTGAAGTGTTTACTTCATACTGAATGATTCATTGGGCACCAAGAGCACTCTCAATGAAGTCAGTGGAGCTGTGTGACTCTCATACTATCCCTGTTTTTATACTCAGAACAATACTAAGATTTATAGAGAGAAAGCAGGAGAATTAACCTTTTAAACTGTTTTGTAAAAATGAGTACTTCCTTCTCAATGACCGAATTGTGTTTGTGAGCCTTGTCAGAGGCAATTAGCACTTGAAGGACTGAGAACAATAATTCCAGTGTCCTGCCTCTGACTCTGTAATCTGATAAAAAAAGGCTGATGATATATGCTGTATATATACAAATATATATACACTCACCTAAAGGATTATTAGGAACACCATACTAATACTGTGTTTGACCCCCTTTCGCCTTCAGAACTGCCTTAATTCTACGTGGCATTGATTCAACAAGGTGCTGAAAGCATTCTTTAGAAATGTTGGCCCATATTGACAGGATAGCATCTTGCAGTTGATGGAGATTTGTGGGATGCACATCCAGGGCACGAAGCTCCCGTTCCACCACATCCCAAAGATGCTCTATTGGGTTGAGATCTGGTGACTGTGGGGGCCATTTTAGTACAGTGAACTCATTGTCATGTTCAAGAAACCAATTTGAAATGATTCGAGCTTTGTGACATTATCCTGCTGGAAGTAGCCATCAGAGGATGGGTACATGGTGGTCATAAAGGGATGGACATGGTCAGAAACAATGCTCAGGTAGGCTGTGGCATTTAAACGATGCCCAATTGGCACTAAGGGGCCTAAAGTGTGCCAAGAAAACATCCCCCACACCATTACACCACCACCACCACCAGCCTGCACAGTGGTAACAAGGCATGATGGATCCATGTTCTCATTCTGTTTACGCCAAATTCTGACTCTACCATCTGAATGTCTCAACAGAAATCGAGACTCATCAGACCAGGCAACATTTTTCCAGTCTTCAACTGTCCAATTTTGGTGAGCTCGTGCAAATTGTAGCCTCTTTTTCCTATTTGTAGTGGAGATGAGTGGTACCCGGTGGGGTCTTCTGCTGTTGTAGCCCATCCGCCTCAAGGTTGTGCGTGTTGTGGCGTCACAAATGCTTTGCTGCATACCTCGGTTGTAATGAGTGGTTATTTCAGTCAAAGTTGCTCTTCTATCAGCTTGAATCAGTCGGCCCATTCTCCTCTGACCTCTAGCATCAACAAGGCATTTTCGCCCACAGGACTACCGCATACTGGATGTTTTTCCCTTTTCACACCATTCTTTGTAAACTCTAGAAATGGTGGTGCGTGAAAATCCCAGTAACTGAGCAGATTGTGAAATACTCAGACCGGCCCGTCTGGCACCAACAACCATGCCACTCTCAAAATTGCTTAAATCACCTTTCTTTCCCATTCTGACATTCAGTTTGGAGTTCAGGAGATTGTCTTGACCAGGACCACACCCCTAAATGCATTGAAGCAACTGCCATGTGATTGGTTGATTAGATAATTGCATTAATGAGAAATTGAACAGGTGTTCCTAATAATCCTTTAGGTGAGTGTATATACACACACACTACCAGTCAAAAGTTTGAGAACGGTAAGATTTTTAAATGTTTTTAAAGAAGTCTCTTCTGCTCACCAAGGCTGCATTTATGTTATTAAAAATAAAAAATAAAAAGCTGTAATATTGTGGAATATATTTAAAATGTAAAATAACTGATTTCTATTTGAATATATTTTAAAATGTAATTTATTTCTGTGATGCAAAGCTGAATTTTGAGCATCACTACTCCAGTCTTCAGTGTCACATGATCCTTCAGAAATCATTCTAATATGCTGATTTGCTGCTCAAGAAACATTTATGATTATTATCAGTGTTGAAAACAGTTGTGTAAAACATTTTTTTTAGGATTCTTTGATGAATAGAAAGTTCAAAAGAACAGATTTATCTGAAATAGAAAGCTTTTGTAACATTGTACTACTGTTCCAAAGTGTGGGGTGGTAAGAATTTTTTTTTTTTTTTTGGGAAAGAACTTAGAGAAATTAATACAAACCCGATTCCAAAAAAGTTGGGACACTGTACAAATTGTGAATAAAAACAGAATGCAATGATGTGGAAGTTTCAAATTTCAATATTTTATTCAGAATACAACATAGATGACATATCAAATGTTTAAACTGAGAAAATGTATAATTTTAAGGGAAAAATAAGTTGATTTTAAATTTCATGGCATCAACACATCTCAAAAAAGTTGGGACAAGGCCATGTTTACCACTGTGTGGCATCCCCTCTTCTTTTTATAACAGTCTGCAAACGTCTGGGGACTGAGGAGACAAGTTGCTCAAGTTTAGGAATAGGAATGTTGTCCCATTCTTGTCTAATACAGGCTTCTAGTTGCTCAACTGTCAACTGCATCTTCCTCTTTATGATGCTCCAAATGTTTTCTATGGGTGAAAGATCTGGACTGCAGGCTGGCCATTTCAGTACCCGGATCCTTCTACGCAGCCATGATGTTGTAATTGATGCAGTATGTGGTCTGGCATTGTCATGTTGGAAAATGCAAGGTCTTCCCTGAAAGAGACGACGTCTGGATGGGAGCATATGTTGTTCTAGAACTTGGATATACCTTTCAGCATTGATGGTGCCTTTCCAGATGTGTAAGCTGCCCATGCCACACGCACTCATGCAACCCCATACCATCAGAGATGCAGGCTTCTGAACTGAGCGCTGATAACAACTTGGGTTGTCCTTGTCCTCTTTAGTCTGGCTGACATGGCGTCCCAGTTTTCCAAAAAGAACTTCAAATTTTGATTCGTCTGACCACAGAACAGTTTTCCACTTTGCCACAGTCCATTTTAAATGAGCCTTGGCCCAGAGAAAACGCCTGCGCTTCTGGATCATGTTTAGATATGGCTTCTTTTTTGACCTATAGAGTTTTAGCCGGCAACGGCGAATGGCACGGTGGATTGTGTTCACCGACAATGTTTTCTGGAAGTATTCCTGAGCCCATGTTGTGATTTCCATTACAGTAGCATTCCTGTATGTGATGCAGTGCCATCTAAGGGCCCGAAGATCATGGGCATCCAGTATGGTTTTCTGGCCTTGGCCCTTACGCACAGAGATTGTTCCAGATTCTCTGAATCTTTGGATGATATTATGCACTGTAGATGATGATAACTTCAAACTCTTTGCAATTTTTCTCTGAGAAACTCCTTTCTGATATTGCTCCACTATTTTTCGCCGCAGCATTGGGGGAATTGGTGATCCTCTGCCCATCTTGACTTCTGAGAGACACTGCCACTCTGAGAGGCTCTTTTTACACCTAATCATGTTGCCAATTGACCTAATAAGTTGCAAATTGGTCCTCCAGCTGTTCCTTATATGTACATTTAACTTTTCCGGCCTCTTATTGCTACCTGTCCCAACTTTTTTGGAATGTGTAGCTCTCATGAAATCCAAAATGAGCCAATATTTGGCATGACATTTCAAAATGTCTCACTTTCAACATTTGATATGTTATCTATATTCTATTGTGAATAAAATATAAGTTTATGAGATTTGTAAATTATTGCATTCCTTTTTTATTCACAATTTGTACAGTGTCCCAACTTTTTTGGAATCGGGTTTGTATATTTATTCAGCAAGGATGCATTAAATTGATCAAGTGAAAGTATAGACATTTATAATGTTGCAAAAGCTTTATATTTCAGATAAATGCTGTTCTTTTGAACTTTCTATTCATTAAATAATCCTGAAAAAAAATTTGTACACAACTGTTTTCAACACTGATAATAATAATACATGTTTCTTGAGCATCAAATCAGTATATTAGAATGATTTCTGAAGGATCATGTGACACTGAAGACTGGAGTAATGATGCTGAAAATTCAGCTTTGAATCACAGAAATAAATTACATTTTAAAATATATTCAAATAGAAAAAAGTTATTTTAAATTGTAAAAATATTTCACAATAATACTGTTTTTGCTGTATTTTTTGGATCAAATAAATGCAGGCTTGATGAGCAGAAGAGTCTTCTTTCAAAAACATTGAAAATAGTAATGTTTCCAAACTTTTGACCGGTAATGTATATATATATATATATATATTTATTTATTTATTTATTTATTTTTATTTTTTTGCACTGATGCCGTTATGAATGAAGATTTTTTTTTTTTTTTCGAGAAATGAATGCTTAATCCATAAGCAAGGATGCTTTAAATTCAGCAAAAGTTAAGTGTAAAGGCATTTATAATGCTATGAAAAATTGCTATTTCAAATAAATGCTGTTCTTTTGAACTTCATATTCATCAAAAAATCCTGTATCATGGTTTCCACAAAAATATTATATAACAGTAATTTTAAATTGTAAGAATATTTCAGAATTGAACTTTTTTTTGCAGTATTTTTGATTAAGTAAATGGAACCTTGATGAACTTCTTTCAAAAACCAACAAACAAAAAAAATCCTACCGACCAACTATAGACTCTACCATTGGAACTATAGATTCCCAGGCCGGTAAAAGAGGCACCAGACTAAATTTCCAAAGTCAGACACGAGCAGAGAAGCCTGCCACCCTACGACTATAAATCAATTTCTATTTAGATCAAGCAGATTCAAATGTGAAGGCCTAATGTGGCACTGAACAAACAGGCCAGGCGGATGATGAATGTGAGGGGGGATGTAATGGGCCGACCGACTGATAGCCCGCTATCACAAGCATCCATCTTCTTTAATTCCCGGTGCAGTCTACTGGATCCTGTCCAACACACTCAGATGAATTGTCAAAGACACAGAGAGGCATTTTGAATCAGCCTGTTTGAGTTATAGCCATCACTTTTCTGCCTACCAAACTTCACTCTTTTCATCCCACTGAAATATCAATTATTAAGCTCTGCTTCAGAGGTGTGCTGAGGTTGTGCAGATACTCTAAAATATCCACTGAAGTGCAGTGTCTTATTCAAACAGTCGACACTGATGAATTTGTAAATGGGCATGAAAATCGCCCAGATCGCATCTCTCTGCAGCACATCTTTTACTTGACTTGCAAAGACGTCATGTGAAGTTGTAGAGACTGTGTAAATGAGGAAATGAGGATATATTGGTACATGTAAAAGTAAAAACTTCACATTTACTGAATCTCTGTCGGTCATTACATAAGGTGATGCAATGGCAAGGCAATGCAGTTAAATTGAAATGTCTATCTAGTACTTTTTGTGTTATGGGCATAAACTCTCTCTTTACACTCTAAAAAATGCTGGGTTGTTTCAACCCAAATTCGGATCAAATATGGACAAACCCAACCGTTGGGTTAAACATTTAATTAAAAAAATTAACCCAAGAGTTGGATTTGTCCATATTTGACCCACATTTAGGTTGAAAGCATTTTTTAGAGTGTATATATAATTTTAATGATAGTTTTGGATATTTAATTTAATATTCGGTAACACTTTAGTTTAGGGTCCAATTCTCACTATTAACTAGTTGCTTATTAGCATGCATATTACTAGGATATTGGCTGTTTATTAGTACTTATAAAGCACATATTAATGCCTTATTCTGCATGACCATATTTTACATCCCTTAATCCACCCAATACCTAAATTTAACATTTACTATATTAATAAGCAGTAATTAGGCAAAAGTCATAGTTAATAGTTAATTAATAGTGAGAATTGGACCCTAAACTAAAGTGTGACCAAATATTTTTATAAATATTTAGACATTTCAAAGAATGCAATGGTATTGACATTTAAAAAATAATTTATTTGGTCCAAAAAGGGCCAAAAATCCCATAGCTAAAGAAAAAACAGCAAGTAGTCAAAATGTGTTGGTCTGTTACAATGGGGTTTTAAAATAATGATAGATAATTATTGATTTAGTATATCCATGACATTATAAAACAGTATTTTGGATATGCTTGCTTTTGTAATCTTTATGGATATCAGAATTGACTTTCACTTTAGTGCTTGTTTAGATGAAGCGTAAGGTTTTAATACAGAGCAAATACAAAACATTTGTCATGCCTCATTCATAATGTATGTATTCAGTGAAAATAGAGTAGATTCACATTTGGATCGTTGTTGAGTTGTTTCCCTCCCAGCATTTTAGACTCTGGGTGGTAAATGTCTCCCTGACAACTATAATAATAATTCATGAGATATTACAGAGATACATATGTATTCATAGCGTGAAATGCAACATGCTATAAAGTGACCTAATAAATGGGAAGAGATCATTTCGGCACAGTAATCGAACAATGCAGGAACAATCCTTGAACAGTTTTGCGTTTTGAAATGTGTGCGTGTTTAAAAAATGTTTTTATCTTTTGTCTTTTTTTTTTCTGTTCCTGCTGAGCTTGTTCTCTCTGTCTGCTCTTAATATTTGTTGTGGAAAACCAGCATGATCTTATTCATAAGTAAATCAGCTTGCCTATTGAGAGCCTGAAGCGGTAATACAATCAAAATCAATGAGCTATAGAGATGAAAATAGCCTTTGTCATGCAGACATGTAACAGTGATTTTGGTCAATTTAAAAAAGGCACGGTTAACCAACGTGAATGAGTGATAATGAATCTTTTGGAGCAGCATCAAAAGTGGAATAAACAGCTATATGTATTACAGTTCATATAAAAATGCAAATAATATATTTATTATTATAATTAAACAGCTAAAAATTCAATTTTTTTTGTTGTTTATATTATTTTTAATACACATAATACACAAAAATATACAATCTATTGCACCCACAACATTGTTTTATAGCTGCAGTTTCAAGAAATGTGGGCAATAATTATACAAATACAGTTATTGTATTTGTAGTTATTGAAGTAATTTCTCAGTTTGAGGATACTTAACAAACCCAGGTTTTATTTTGGTATGTTTCTTGTAGCCCACCACAATACTATTAGTTTAAATAATCCATTGTGGTAGATTTTCCCTACACACCTGACTTAAGTTAAACCAGCTGTCCCCTGACACCTTCAATATTATCCTCAGGTGACTCCCAGCTCTGACCGTGTCGGTAACCCCTGACGCCTAAGAATAGCTACTCTGACCGCATTGGAAAAAACAGATGCCTAAGAATAATATTCATAAAATGCCTAAGACTATAGCTACTCTGACTGTATCAAATGCCTAAGAATTATAGCTACCTGACCGCAGCGGTAACCCCGGACGCCTAAGAGCCTCACTCTGAGTAGGACAACGTCTCGCCCCTATAAACACTATTACTTGGTAATAAGGTCTCTAGTGTTCCACTGACCTGCTGACTCAAGACAGTGCCTTTGAATATGCTTTAATCATGGCTGAGAGGGCCTCATACCAATCACAGAGAATCCCCCTGACCAAAAGAGTACAACAGTTTAAATAGAATAAGTGCATGGCATAGGTGACATGATTCATTACATAATTGGATCGGACTTGTTTGTTCAGCACATCCCACAGATGCTTGATTGGATTGAGATATTGGGAATTTGGAGGCCAAGTCAACACCTCAAACTTGTTGTGCTCCTCAAACCATTCCTGAACCATTTTTGGTTTATGGCAGGGCGGATTATCCTGCTGAAAGAAGCCATAGCCATCAGGGAATTCTGTTTCCATTCCGTTACCGTTTCTTCCCATAGTGCATCCTGGTGCCATGTGTTCCCCAGTTAAGCGACGCACACGCACCCGGCCATCCATGTGATGTAAAAGAAAACATGATTCATCAGATCAGGCCACCTTCTTCCATTGCTCCGTGGTCCAGTTCTGATGCTCACATGCCTACTGTTGGTGTTTTGGGTTGTGGACAGGGGTCAGCCTGGGCACCCTGACTGGTCTGCGGCTATGCAGGCCCAATCGCAACAAACTGCAATGCACTGTGTATTCTGACACCTTTCTATCAGAACCAGCATTAACTTCTTGATCAATCTGAGCTACAGTAGCTCGTCTGTTTGATCGGAACACACGGGCCAGCCTTCTTCTTCAGTGTGTGTGTGTGTGGTAAATGAAACCGCGTCTGCACTATTCATTCACACAGAGACACGCAGAATATGCAGGATTCATATTTAAATAGTCTTTTTGAGGCTTAATATTCACAGACACGAGTATATAGCGTGATTTGATTGATGTGTACTGACCTACTTTTTATTTATTCATCAAAACCTAGACAAATTCCATCACATTCTACGTTATACAGTAAATTCCGTTTTTAAGACTGGATTCCGTCCGTGTTTTCCACATCGCGGATATCATAAGGCCCTATACATACTAATCCTTTTGAAAGTTACAAAAGTTATTTAGTCAAGAGTAGTGAACGATTTTTTTGTCTTTTGTTGTTTGATTAACATTAAAACGCAGACAGCAGCGCAGCAGGAATATTAGATTATGGGTTAATCTTGGATTATGCAATTTACATTATACAGCTCAGTGCCTTCATGCAGTTAATTAATAAACCATCGGTTTGTTATATTGGCCTTTTTCATGCTATAGCTGATATGCAGATGGTTGTAAATTGATAAAAAAAAACGGCCAATACATCGGTGCATCTCAAATACTTTGTAAATACTAGACATTTACTATACTATATATATATATATATATATATATAGTAGACAGCTGTCTGAATATATATATATACACTACCAGTCAAAAGTTTGGAAACTGTACTATTTTGATTGTTTTGTCTCTTCTGCTCACCAAGGCTGTATTTATTTAATCCAAAATACAGCAAAAACAGTATTATTGTGAAATATTTTTACAATTTAAAATAACTTTTTTATATTTGAATATATTTTAAAATGCAGTTTATTTCTGTGATTCAAAGCTGAATTTTCAGCATCATTACTCCAGTCTTTAGAGTCACATGATCCTTCAGAAATCATTGTAATATGCCGATTTGATGCTCAAGAAACATTTATTATTATTATCAATGTTGAAAACAGTTGTGTAAAAATTTTTTTCAGGATTATTTAATGAATAGAAAGTTCAAAAGAACAGCATTTATCTGAAATATAAAGCTTTTGCAACACTATAAATGTCTATACTGTCACTTGATCAATTTAATGCATCCTTGCTGAATAAATGTATCAATTTCTTTAAGTTCTTTCCCAAAAAAAAAAAAAACCTTTTGAAAACTTTTGAACGGTCGTACAATGTTACAAAAGCTTTCTATTTCAGATAAATGCTGTTCTTTTGAACTTTCTATTCATCAAAGAATCTGAGAAAGAAAAAGAAAATGTTTTACACAACTGTTTTCAACATTGATAATAATCATAAATGTTTCTTGAGCAGCAAATCATCATATTAGAATGATTTCTGAAGGATCATGTGACACTGAAGATTGGAGTAGTGATGCTGAAAATTCAGCTTTGCATCACATAAATAAATTACATTTTAAAATATATTCAAATAGAAAACAGTTATTTTACATTTTAATAATATTTCACAATATTACAGCTTTTTTTGTATTTTTAATAACATAAATGCAGCCTTGGTGAGCAGAAGAAACTTCTTTCAAAAACAATCAAAATAGTACAGTTTCCAAACTTTTGACTGGTAGTGTATATTCAGACAGCTGTCTAGTTTTGTTTTCTCTTTTATTATATTCAGACACTATAACTTTGACCCAAGTGTCATTTAGCTTTCAAAAGCATAAAAATGTTAATCCTGCAAGAAAAAGGAATATTAGTTATGATTAATTAAAAATTTCCTTCACACCATTAACCTTTCTGGCGTACACAGAATTTTGACTGTCGGTTTATTTAATTTTTCTGCCACAAAACAGCCACTTACATAGCAAGAATCTGTCTGACAACATCTAAAGAGAATGTAGTTGGTACCAGAACAATAGACTGGAATGAAAAATTAATTGCACTGCACTGTTGACCGGATATACAGAAAACAAAAACAAAGTAATTTTTCAAAGTGTGTGTGTGTGCGTGTGTGTGTGTGTGATCAAAATATCTGTCCACCCAGAAATACTCATTATTTTCCAGACATAGCTCACAATGCACTTTTGCTCATGCATATTTAGTTTACTTGCTACAGTGTGAGTTTCTTTGACAGATTTGATGCTATGCACGTGTGGCAAATCAGTGATTAGTTTCCTCAAAAAACACTTGTTGTATAAAACGGTAAACGATCAGACTCCTGGAAGTTGCATAGTGCCAGAAAAATCTGATTTTTACTGCTGACCTTCAAGTTCAACCAGCTTTACCCAATTTTCTATGCAATATGCATTAGATGACAGTATACGTTACCATTCAAAAGTTGCTTTTAATGTTTATGAAATGTCTCTAATGCGCACCAAGGCTGCATTTATTTGATCAAAAATGCAGTAACAGTAATATTGTGAAATATTATTACAATTTAAAATAACTGTTTTCTATTTTAATATATTTATTCCTGTGAGGGCAAAGCTGAATTTTCAGCATCATTACTCCAGTCTTCAGAGTCACATAATCCTTTAGAAATCATTGTAATATGCTGATTTGCTGCTCAGGAAACATTAATTATTATCAATGTTTTTTGTGGAAATTTTATTTTTAGGATTCTTTGATGAATACAAACTTCAAAAGAACAACAATAATTTAAAATGTAAATATTTTGTAACATTTTAAATGTCTTTACTGTTGCTCTTGAGAGAGAGTTGTTTTTTTCTGAATGACATTCACACAAAAGTGAACTCCAAAACTATAGAAAGGAGAGTATAAAGGTAGGTATCGTTTAATAGAAAACATTTGAAATTTTTAGAAGAAAAAAATCATTACATTTGGACATTCTCATGCTGAGAAACTGCTGATAAAAGACAAAAAATATATATATATCATTTTTTATTATAATTTTACATATCTTTCTTATTTGACGTGCAATAACTTTTTTAGGTTTTTGGTGAGCATCTGCATCTGGATAAGATTTTGTGGTGATAGCATAAAGTAATCAAAACTTACATCATTTGGAACCAAGGTATTTTATGTAGCCCTTGACACCCCCTAATGGTCATTTTTAAAATTGTTGTTCCTTCGTGAGGAATATCTCGTGTTCGACGCAATGGGTTATGTTGATTTTGGACTCATTTAAATCGGGACCATCCACTGTAAGTAATGATGTGCCATTGTCTACGACCTGTGCATGGTTCATTAAGTTACAAGCGAAAACGCCACGTAAAAGCTTTGATTAGCTTCATGTGCGCCTGTGGGGTTTTATGTGTCGTAACGCCGTGAGGAATATCTCGTGATCGACGCAGTGGATTATGTGGTGTTGATAGCATAAAGTAATCAAAAGTCACAGCATTTGGAACCAAGGTAGACTTTTAGTTTAGCCCTTGACATACAAAAACTTGTTGTATTCGACTCCGTGAGACCTTTCAAATGATATATGACACATGAATATCCAACATGATCTCATAGTCCTGCGTATCTATAGCAGGTATTGTATTTTTCGTGCTATTTATATGCAGAAATTACTTTTCGCGTGCATATGATACGCACTGTTAAAGGGATAGTTCACCCAAAAATGAAAATTCTGTCATTAATTACTCATCCACCTTCGTTCATCTTCAGAACACAAATTAAGATATTTTTGATGAAATCCGACAGCTCTCTGTCCCCTCCAGCAATTTAATGAACACTTTCAAGGCCCAGAAAGGTAGTAAAAACATCGTTAAAATAGTCCATGTGACTCCAGTGGTTCAACCTTAATTTTATGAAGCCACAAGAATACTTTATTCAACAATTTCGTTCTAGCTTGTGTCAGTCTGCTACACAGTTTATGTTGGTCGGCTCCATCACACGCATGCGTTGTGGTGTTCACATGAACAGCATCGGCTGCCTTATAACCCGAAAGTGTAGGAGACTGACACAGGCTAGAAAGAAATTGTTGAATAATATCGTTATTTTTGTTTGTTTTTGTGCACAAAAAGTATTCTCGTCGCTTCATAAAATTAAGGTTGAACCACTGGAATCACATGGAGTATTTTAACTATGTTTCCCCTTCAGTCGGTCACGTTCGACGTACGTCGGACGTCACCGACGAATTGGGATCACTTCTGGGAGCCCCTATCAGCTTCGAGTGTATAGAGAACGGGCCAATGGCCATTGGCGTGCGAGATTTGCATCTCGCGCTCCGCCCCGCATCGCGGGTATAAAGCGGAAGCGGATGCAGCGCACATTTGTCATTCACTTCGGAGCCAAACAAGCTTCATGGAAGACTGTTCCTGCGTCAGCAGAGAGAGAGAGAGAGAGCAAGAGAAGAGGCTTTTGTGCTGGGGAGAAGGCACGTGCAGTGACAACCGCGAGCTCACCGAAATCGGTGAAACAAACTGCTGTTTTTACAGCATCCCGGTTGGTTCGGTGGGGGCGTTCCACGGTGAGTGCAAACACAGGCTGCACTATCCCCTGTGTTTGCCGCGGTTGTTCCTGGGTGCTTCGGCACGTTAAGAGCTTCTTCTAAAAGAGCAACACGGGTGTGAAATTGCGTCTTTTTCAAGATGTCATTCCACCCGTGCGTTTCTGGATGCGGTCGTTCCCTGTCACCAGCTGACGGTCACAATCGCTGCCTGACATGTCTGGGTATTCAACATGCCGAGGCAGCGTTTGTGGATAGTTCGTGTTCCCATTGCGGGAACATGACTATCTCGGCGCTAAGGTCGAGACTCGCCTACCTTCGGGAGGGTGGAGTCCCCTTACCTATGCCCCGATCTAGTGCTATCCCTGCCCAGCAGGATAGACCTACTTCGGCGAATAGCCAGGGTGACCTGAGGATCACGTTTAGGGCACACCCGCCGAGCCAGCCTCCGTGGGCCCCTAAACCCTCTGTAGTGCCGCAGCCGGTTGAGCTTTCGGAGGAAGTCGCTGGCCCCTCTCGAGGTGGTCCAACGGTGACCTTTGGAGCTCCAGCAGAGGATAGGATGTCGATCGCTGCATCGGAGGGGGAGTTTCAGTCCTCGGGGGATGAAGACCCGGCTGCGTTGCCTCCCTCTGGGAGAGTGGCGTTGTCCGAGACGGACCCCGAGCTGACGGCTATGCTTTCCCGGGCCGCCGAAAAGGTCGGGCTCGTGTGGAACCCTCCACCGTGTCCCGAGCCTTCTAGGCTGGATGATTGGTTTCTCGGGGCGGCTCGCGCTGGTTCTCAGCGTCCTGCCCCGGTGCCCTTCTTCCCGGAAGTGCATGAGGAGCTCACGAGGTCGTGGACGGCACCTTTTTCTGCCAGAAACCGGCCGAGTAGCTCCTCCCTCCTCACTACTCTCGACGGCGGGCCAGCCAAGGGGTACGTGGGGATCCCGCCGGTGGAACGGGCGGTCGCGATGCAACTGTGTCCGGCGTCCGCTTCCACCTGGCGCGGAGACCCACGCCACCCATCCAAGGCCTGTAAGTTCTCCTCCAGTCTAACTGGGAAGGCTTACAAGGCTTGTGGACAGGCTGCGTCCGCCTTGCATGCCATGGCGTTGCTCCAGGTGCACCAGGCCCAGGCACTCATGGACATGCACGAGGGTAGACCTGACCCAGAGCTCCTCCGGGAGCTCCGGACGGCGACGGACCTCGCCCTCCGGGCGACGAAAGTCACCGCCCGTTCCATTGGTCAGGCGATGTCCACTCTTGTGGTCCAGGAGCGACATCTCTGGCTCAACCTGGCCGATATGAGGGAGACTGATAAGTATCGGTTCCTGGACTCCCCCATTTCCCAGGTTGGGCTGTTCGGCGACGCGGTCGAGAGCTTTGCCCAGCAGTTCTCGACTGTCCAGAAGCAGACGGAGGCCATCAAACACATCCTGCCCCGGCGGTCAGCTGCTGCCCAGCCGCCGGCCGCAGCTCCTCCGCCTGCTCGTCGCCGAGGGCGGCCGCCCGCCGCCGCCCCCGCTCCCGCCCCAGCCCAGCAGCAACCTCCACCAGGGCAACGGCGTGGAGCCGGCCGCGGGAAGGCCGTCCAGCCCGCTCAGGCCGCTGCCAAGCCAGGTGGCAAGCGTCGTCGTAAGAGACCCTGAGACGGGCCACCCAGAGATGGAGGAGACAGCTCTTCAGGAGGTGGTGACAGCACCGCTCCTTCTCCCGCTGGAGGGCCGGGAGAGAATTTTATGTTCTTGTTTGGTTTCTGTTCCGCCACTGGCCTTCGGGCCAGTGGTACCCAAAACTTCAAAAAAAGAGCTGTTTCTAAAATCTCTGGGTGCCAAGAGAGCGCGCTTGGCGGTGTACGACGCTCCCATGCCTTGTCACCCTCCGGTGCCTCTCTTATCGCCAGCAGGGGGTGCTGGCTGTGTCCAGGACGCACACAAGAGGCCTCCGCACACTCGTGCACCCCCTCAGCGGAAGCAGGTAAGTGTTGCATTGCGCACTCAGACCCCACTTCGGGCCGCGATGCCGTCCGAGTCGGGTCCCTGCACTCCGCTGCGCTGCCCCGCTGCGGGTACGTCTGTGGTGCCGTTGGTCCCGCTGGTTCGGTCGCTGGGAGCCTGGTTAGTGCTCCCCAGCCCGTCCCGCTGGCTCATCCGTACTATCAGACTCGGCTATGCGATTCAGTTCGCTCGGCGGCCCCCCAAGTTCAGGGGCGTTCACTTCACCTCCGTGTCGAAGGAGGACGCCCCCGTGCTACGGGCGGAGATCGCAGTCCTACTGGCGAAGGACGCGATAGAGCCGGTCCCTCCAGCCGATATGAAGACAGGCTTCTACAGCCCGTACTTCATTGTACCCAAGAAAGGCGGCGGGTTACGGCCAATCTTGGACCTGCGGTTCTTGAATCGGTCCCTTCACAGGCTGCCGTTCAGAATGCTAACGCAGAAACGCATCTTCAGGTGCATCCGTCCCCAAGATTGGTTTGCAGCGATCGACCTGAAGGACGCGTACTTTCATGTCTCGATTCTCCCCCGACACAGACCGTTCCTACGCTTTGCGTTCGAGGGACGGGCATATCAGTACAGAGTCCTACCCTTCGGGCTGTCCCTGTCGCCCCGCGTCTTCACGAAGGTCGCGGAGGCGGCCATTGCTCCCATGAGAGAGCGTGGTGTTCGCATTCTCAACTACCTCGACGACTGGCTGATTCTGGCTCAGTCGAAGGCACAGTTGTGCGAACACAGGGACATGGTGCTCAGTCACCTCAGCCTGTTGGGACTTCAGGTCAACTGGGAAAAGAGCAAACTCTGTCCCGTGCAGAGGATCTCTTTTCTCGGTATGGAGTTGGACTCGGTCAATCTGACAGCGCGACTCACAGAGCAGCGCGTCCAGTCGGTGTTGAACTGCTTGAATTCGTTCAAATGCAGGACAGCGGTACCACTGAAACATTTTCAGAGGCTCCTGGGGCATATGGCATCCGCAGCCGCAGTGACGCCGCTCGGATTGCTTCATATGAGGCCGCTTCAACACTGGCTACACGACCGAGTCCCGAGATGGGCGTGGCAGAGCGGCTCATTCCGTGTCTCAGTAACACCGAAGTGTCGCCAAACCTTCAGTCCGTGGTTGGACCCTTCGTTCCTACGGGCAGGAGTTCCCCTAGAACAAGTGTCCAGGCATGCTGTGGTCTCCACGGATGCCTCATCCACCGGCTGGGGGGCCACGTACAACGGGCTTGCAGTTTCGGGTCTGTGGACGGGGCCTCAACTGCAATGGCATATCAATTGCCTCGAGTTGTTAGCAGTTCGTCTTGCGCTGGGCCGCCTCAAAGGGCCGCTACGAGGCAAGCACGTTCTGGTCCGTACGGACAACACTGCGGCCGTTGCGTACGTCAACAAACAGGGTGGTCTACGCTCCCGCCGCATGTCACAACTCGCCCGCCATCTCCTCCTCTGGAGTCAGAAGCATCTGAGGTCGCTTCGTGCCATTCATATCCCGGGCCTGCTCAATCGTGCAGCCGACGAGCTCTCACGACAGCAAGTGCTCCCAGGAGAGTGGAGACTCCATCCCCAGGTGGTCCAGCTGATCTGGAGTCGCTTCGGGACCGCACAGGTAGACCTGTTTGCCGCCCCGGACACGTCTCACTGCCAGTTGTTCTATTCCCTGACCGGGGGGACCCTCGGCTCGGATGCGCTGGCACACAGCTGGCCCCGGGGCCTACGCAAATATGCGTTTCCCCCAGTGAGCCTTCTTGCGCAGACACTGTGCAAGGTCAGGGAGGACGAGGAGCAGGTCTTGCTAGTTGCGCCATACTGGCCCAACCGGACCTGGTTCCCGGAACTAGTGCTCCTCGCGACAGCACCTCCTTGGCCCATTCCTCTGAGGAAGGACCTCCTGACTCAGAGACGGGGCACCCTGTGGCACCCGCGTCCGGACCTCTGAGTGGACGGGACGCGGAGGTTCTAGGTGGCCTACCACAGGCTGTGGTAGACACCATCACTTCCGCCAGAGCCCCCTCTACGAGGCACCTCTACGCGTTGAAGTGGAACCTGTTCGTCGAGTGGTGTTCTTCTCGTCGAGAAGACCCCCGAAGATGTTCGATCGGCTCTGTGCTTTCCTTCCTGCAAGAAGGGTTGGAGCGAAGGCTGTCTCCCTCCACCCTCAAAGTGTATGTTGCCGCTATCGCCGCAAATCACAGCATGGTCGAAGGTAAGTCCCTAGGAAAGCACGATCTGGTCGTCAGGTTCCTGAGGGGGGCGAGGAGATTAAATCCGCCTCGCCCTCACTCTATACCCTCTTGGGACTTGCCCCTGGTGCTAACCGCATTACAGAGGGCTCCCTTTGAGCCTTTGCAGTCAGTAGAGTTAAAAATCCTGTCCTGGAAGACAGTACTCCTGACTGCATTGGCTTCCATCAAGAGGGTAGGGGACCTGCAGGCATTTTCGGTCGACGAATCGTGCCTGGAATTCGGGGCGGGTAACTCTCAGGTAATCCTGAGACCCCGGCCCGGATATGTGCCCAAGGTTCCCACCACTCCCTTTCGGGACCAGGTGGTGAACCTGCAAGCGCTGCCTTCGGAGGAGGCAGACCCAGCCCTGGCTTTTCTCTGTCCCGTTCGCGCTCTGCGGACTTACGTGGACAGAACGCAAAGCTTCAGGACCTCAGAACAGCTCTTCATCTGTTACGGAGGCCAGCAGAAGGGAAAGGCTGTCTCCAAGCAGAGGATGGCTCACTGGATAGTGGATGCCATCGCCTTGGCGTATGAAACCCAAGGCGTGCCCTGCCCGCTTGGGTTGAGGGCCCACTCCACTAGGAGTGTGGCCTCTTCCTGGGCGCTGGCACACGGCGCCTCGCTGACAGATATATGTAGAGCTGCGGGCTGGGCGACACCTAACACGTTCGCTAGATTCTATAGCCTCCGTGTAGAGCCGGTTTCTTCCCGTGTGCTCGCTTCAAATAGCCGGTAACACCGAAGGGCCAGTTCTAGTGTCGGCTTGCTGCGCCATTCCCCTCCTCATGGACCGGATACGTGCGCTGATATGCTCCAGTCGAGTTCCCCAGCACGGCGAACCCTGTTGAGTCCTCCGCAACCCGTGGCAGTCAGACGTGGCGGAGCGTCCGACGCCAGGTCTAACACTCGTATGCATTGGTGGAACTTGTGTTAGGCTGGGTATCCATATGTTGTGACCCCTACGGCGGTCCCATATGTGTATTCTTCCACGGTACGGCTCCCTACGGCGAGCCCGTGTCTTTCCCTTGGCAGAGCTCGCTCTGCCGTCTCTGTGCGGTGTAGTCTCCCGCCTGCATTGGCCGGGGCCACCCCTGGGACTTCCGTATGTTGTACTGCCCACGGCCAGTCCATACATGTATATTCCACATGATACCTCCCTACGGGTAGGATGTGGCTTCCGCAGCGGCCCCCCGGGGCATGCTTTCCCAGCGTTATCCAATACTCTGCTGAGTGGGTCTTGCGGAACAGCAGCAGTGACTCTCCCTGCGTAGGTTCCCCGCCCCGAACAGACGGGGGTCTGAGGGGCTTTCGCTGGGCGCTGGAAGTGGTAGTAACTGTGGCGTTTTCCATAGGGATCCCAATTCGTCGGTGACGTCCGACGTACGTCGAACGTGACCGACTGAAGGGGAACGTCTCGGTTACGTATGTAACCCTCGTTCCCTGAAGGAGGGAACGGAGACGTACGTCCCGTCGCCACATGTTGCTGTACCATCACTGCAGCGGCCGAGTCACTAGTTCGGCTCCTCAGTGAAAAACAAATGTGCGCTGCATCCGCTTCCGCTTTATACCCGCGATGCGGGGCGGAGCGCGAGATGCAAATCTCGCACGCCAATGGCCATTGGCCCGTTCTCTATACACTCGAAGCTGATAGGGGCTCCCAGAAGTGATCCCAATTCGTCGGTGACGTCCGACGTACGTCTCCGTTCCCTCCTTCAGGGAACGAGGGTTACATACGTAACCGAGACGTTTTACTACCTTTCTGGACCTTGAAAGTGTTCATTAAATTGCTGTCTATGGAGGGGCCTGAGAGCTCTCGGATTTCATCAGAAATATCTTAATTTGTGTTCCGAAGATTAACGAAGGTCTTGCGGGTTTGGAACTACATGAGGGTGAGTAATTAATGACAGAATTTTCATTTTTGGGTGAATTATCCCTTTAACCCCTTGCGTAGCTATTACACGCCACAAAAGTGTGTATCATATGCACACGAAAACTGCGTATCATATGAAACCTCATTTTTGCGTATAAATTGCACGCCAAACATAAATTTGTGCTATTCTATCTGAGCTGTCTGATGTTTTTGACACATTGCAGTAAATAGTACAAAAATATTTCATAAATTATGAAAACTATTTTTTTTATTTATCAGCAAATAACTCAGCTCTACTTGGGAGTTAATCAAATTGCGCAGACTCTAAGCTTTCAAATGACACCTATTTTGTGTTGATCAAGGCAGTAGTTTGGAAAAATATGATTACAATTTTTTTTGGGTGGTAGACTCCATTTTAAGAGATTACTCAGCATGCTTTAAGAGTTGATCGAAATGGTTAGCATTAAAAAGCTAAGTTTCTAAGCTTTAAAACGATACCTGTTTTGTGTTATTAAATTCAGTGGTTGCTTAGTAATTTGATTATGAGTGGCGGCACACTTTGGGTTTAAAGGGTTAAAAAAAAATTCTTACTGACCTCAAACTTTTGAACTGTTATGTACTCTGGTAAGCACACCATGATAAACATAGTGCATCCGGAAAGTATTCACAGCGCTTCACTTTTTCCACATTTTGTTATGTTACAGCCTTATTCCAAAATGGATTAAATTCATTATTTTTTTCCTCAATTCTACAAACAATACCCCATAATGACAACGTGAAAGAAGTTTGTTTGAAATCTTTGCAAATGTATTAAAAATAAAAAACACACACACACAAAAAAAAAAATCACATGTACATAAGTATTCACAGCCTTTGATCAATACTTTGTTGAAGCACCTTTGGCACAAATTACAGCTTCAAGTCTTTTTGAGTATGATGCTACAAGCTTGCCACACCTTTTTTTGGGCAGTTTCCCCCATTCTTCTTTGGAGGACCTCTCAAGCTCCATCAGGTTGGATGGGGAATGTCGGTGCACAGCCATTTTCAGATCTCTCCAGAGATGTTCAATCGGGTTCACGTCTTGGCTCTGGCTGGGCCACTCAAGGACATTCACAGAGTTGTCCCATAGCCACTCCTTTGTTATCTTGGCTGTGTGCTTAGGGTCGTTGTCCTGTTGGAAGATGAACCTGCGCCCCAGTCTGAGGTCCAGAGAGCTCTGGAGCAGGTTTTCATCAAGGATGTCTCTGTACATTGCTGCATTCATCTTTCCCTCGATCCTGACTAGTCTCCCAGTTTCTGCCGCTGAAAAACATCCCCACAGCATGATGCTGCCACCACCATGTTTAACTGTAGAGATGGTATTGGCCAGGTGATGAGCGGTGCCTGGTTTCCTCCAGACATGACGCTTGCCATTCAGGCCAAAGAGTTCAATCTTTGTTTCATCAGACCAGAGAATTTTATTTCTCGTGGTCTGAGAGTCCTTCAGGTGCCTTTTGGCAAACTCCAGGCAGCCTTTAACTGAGGAGTGGCTTCCGTCTGGCCACTCTACCATACAGGCCTGATTGGTGGAGTGCTGCAGAGATGGTTGTTCTTCTGGAAGGTTCTCCTCTCTCCACAGAGAAATGCTGGAGCTCTGTCAGAGTGACCATCGGGTTCTTGGTCACACTAAGGCCCTTCTTCCCCGATCGCTCAGTTTGCCCGGGCGGCCAGCTCTAGGAAGAGTCCTGGTGGTTCCAAACTTCTTCCATTTACGGATGATGGAGGCCACTGTGCTCATTGGGACCTTCAATGCTGCAGAAATTTTTCTGTACCCTTCCCCAGATCTGTGCCTCGATACAGTCCTGTCTCGGAGGTCTACAGACAATTCCTTGGACTTCATGGCTGGGTTTGTGCTCTGACATGCACTGTTAACTGTGGGACCTTATATAGACAGGTGTGTGCCTTTCCAAATCATGTCCAGTCAACTTAATTTACCACAGGTGGACTCCAATCAAGTTGTAGAAACATCTCAAGGATGATCAGTGGAAACAGGATGCGCCTGAGCTCAATTTTGAGTGTCATGGCAAAGGCTGTGAATACTTATGTACATGTGATTTTTGGAATTTTTTATTTTTAATAAATTTGCAAAGATTTCAAACAAACTTCTTTCACGTTGTCATTATGGGGTATTGTTTGTAGAATTGAGGAAAAAAATAATGAATTTAATCCATTTTGGAACAAGGCTGTAACATAACAAAATGTGGAAAAAGTGAAGCGCTGTGAATACTTTCCGGATGCACTGTACATACATACATTTATTATTTTATTTTATTTTAGTATAGTTTATTTTAGTTTGGTTTAATAAAAATCGTCCAATAAAGAACAAGATGTTCTCTTGTCTAATACACCGAAACATTCATAAACAACATGAAAACATAGCAGGCCACATCATCACAGCGGTGCCTCCTATTAGAATCAACAGTTGCTCATGACAGAATGATGTCTGTGGGCCCTGAATACACCAGGCATCTGGCACTCACTCCAACGAGCCGCATGGATGTCATCCATTATTGAGAAATTTAAAAAAAAAATCAATACGTTAAACCTCTAATTAGACCCAAATTAATAATGATCATTTAGTGTGTCAATTACAAACTGTGCGGAAGCCAAATGAAGCTCATAAATAGCATGCTAATGAGGCATCATGCAGTCAGGGCCCTCTTAGCATGTTTAGAGCTGATAATTGTATCGGACCCTTTGATTCTTCCTACTGTCAACAATGTGATATCAACAGGAGTGTGAGGAAGATGTCTGCTCACATCTTATGTACTGTGAAAAGTGAGATTGATAATAGCATTTTACAGGTTATTTTCTTCTTCTTTTTTTTCTGTGTGGGCTGCTACAGTTCAAACCAGTTCATTCTCATTGCTCTGTGACAAAGGTTGGCATAATGCTTGAATGAAATTACTTTTCAAATGCTTCCCGCTGTATCTCCAAACCTAAATTCATGGGTGATATGACTGGAAATCTGCTGTATGATTATCAATTATCTAACTGTCCACAGAACTGAAAGTGATGTGCACATTTTCCATTTTATCTCATCAATCACCATCAGATACTGAATCCTTATCTGCTTTGACTATCATGCCACTAAGTTAGAAAGTGCCTCTCAAAAACTTATGGATATTAGGTTACTTAAAGTTTTCCCCAGCGTCCTCTGGGCTATTTTTTTTAGTTTACTGATTGAACAAAGCACAAACTTTTAAAGTTTCACCCACTTATTTTTATGACATTTCTGAGAGGGAAAAAAAGAAAGAAAAAAAACAATGAAAAAGAGGCAGGGGTGCATGAAGGAGAAAACATGGCTGTCTTAGGCACTTACAGAGATGCTGAAAGAAGATGAAATTTGACATCATTTTCTCATCAGATGTGAGAGTGCTTGCTGGTTAAGGGTTTTTTTTTAGCAGTAGTAGTAAGTGAAATTACTTGGCTTTTAAGAAGTCACCAAATAACAAACGTAAGCCATTAAATAACTTTTATACATCTAATTCTTAGTATCAATACATGTCAATGATTTATATGGCCAGGGAGTTTTGTGACACACAGTGAGCTATGCTTCAAGAGTGAAATCAATATCACAGAACTAGGGCCAGATTTACTAATCAGGGCAAATTAATGTGAGAGCGCAATTCCAAAAAAGCGCAGATGTGAGTGGAATGTTCTGCGTGTGATCTACTGACGACGCGCAAATTAAAGAACACAGACGCAGCCGTATCATTTCCATAATGACCAATGCAATCTACCAGTTAGCGTCTGGTTTAAGACATGCTTTTTTGGGGCGGTAAACAATGACGCAAACACCAGTAAATTGACTAGCCTAAACCTTAGTAAATCACCTTGCATGATTCATTTAAATACTCTGCTCCCATAAATTTTGCGTCTGAAAGGGAAATGCATACGCAATAAGGTCTGTCTACGCCTTTTCAGCGCTAATTTTTCACTGCGTGTCTTTAGTAAATCCTGACAGTAGTTTTTTAACGCCAAAAAGAGGGTTTGCGCTGGCGCAAGCTGTTAGTAAATCTGGCCCCTAGTATCATATGAATCAGCTGGATCTTTTATGCACTACTGTTCGGTGAGATTTTTAAAATATTTTTTTAAAGAAGTCTCTTATGTTTACCAAAGCTGCATTTATTTGATCAAAAATACAGTAGAAACCGTGATATTGGGAAATATTACTACAATTTAAAATAACTGTAAAAATGTATTTTATTCCTGTGATGACCAAGCTGATTTTTCAGCATCTTTACTCCAGTCTTCAGTGTCACATGATCCTTCAGAAATCTAATATGTTAATTTGGTGCTCAAGACAAATTTAGGTTACACTTTAGTTTATGGTCCAATTCTCACTATTAACTAGTTGCTTATTAGCATGCATATTTCTAGGATATTGGCTGTTTATTAGTACTTATAAAGCACATATTAATGCCTTATTCTGCATGACCATAATCTACATCCCTTAATCCTACCCAGTACCTAAATTTAACTACCTATTAACTAATAAGCAGTAATTAGGAGTTTATTGAGGCAGAAGTCATAGTTAATAGTTCAGTCAGGTCCACTTAAGTCAAAAACACCATAGACAAACTTTTAGTCAACTTTTTTTTATTGGCATATTTTGCAAAATTTACATTTGGCGATATGGTTCTGCTCTAAATTCCCCATCCTTTTCATGAGCTCCATGAAAAGCCAAGACAGGGAACAGCAGCAGCTTCTGGGGACAACCTCACATTTTTTTAAACTGGGAGGGCAGCGTAAATCCCCCAACAGACCATGCCAGGCAATCCTCCCTGGCTCTTCCTGCTAATTGAAGAGACAGCAGAGGATCTAAAAGAGCGTTTCAGGAAGCCAATCTAACTGAATTTAATTGTAAATAGCCAATCGATCTATGTGAAGCTAACATGAGGAATGGAGCTAGAGCTAATTATAGAAGTAAATAAATAGTAGGTAGGCGATATGGCTCTGTTCTAAATTCCCTGTCCTTATCATGAGCTCCATGAAAAGCCAAGACAGGGAACAGCAGCAGCTTCTAGGGACGATCCTCCTATTTTATAGACTGGAGAGTAGCGTAAATCCCCCAACAGACCATACCCAGGCAATCCTCCCTGGCTCTCCCTGCTAAATCGAAGAGCCAGCATAGGATCCAAAAGAGCGTTTCAGGAAGGCAATCTAACTGAATTTAATTGTAAAGAGCCAATCGATCTACGTGAAGCTAGCATGAGGAATGTAACTAGAGCTAGTGATAGAAGTAATTTATATTTAGGTAAATAGACTCAACAGCTACTGAAGCTGTAATATTCAATTTTCAAGCCACAGATCAGAGAGCAGCACTCATAGCTTTTCTTATGAATGGCTCGAGCATCGGGCCAGAGGTAACGTTCATTAGCAGCTGAAGACCATCGCCTCATGGCCAGTGTAGAGACAGGAGTGGAGGAAGCTGCAGTTGTAGCAGCCCCTGTGTGCAGAGCATGAGCTGTATAACACTCTGAGGGAAGCTTGCAGTATTGGCAGAGCAGGCTGAGACTGGAGGCAAGCCAGGCTCTGGACATGGGCTTTCCCTCCTCCATGGCAAATAATGGGTCCTGCTGACCAGCTTGTGGACGGCTCCTCAGGTAGGCCAACATAGATGACATAAAAAGCAGAGTCAGATTCAGAAATAAAACAACGGTTCATCCCATTTTCCTATCAGGTTAGTGTGCTTAGAATTATGGTGAAGTGGTAAGAATAAATTGATACATCAGAAATGTGAGGTCATGTGACGGATTAAAAGAATCTGTGGAAAACTCACCACCTGAGAAAGCGTAGAAATCCGCAAGCAAAACGTATCTTAGCAGTAGATCAGAATAAGGCCAAAAGAACACCTCTGTCAGCTTTAAACTATCACTTTAAGAAAAGCATATTTCCAATAACGACTATAGCTTTAAGAAAAGCATATTTCCAATAGCGACTATAGCTTTAAGAAAAGCATATTTCCAATAGCGACTATAGCTTTAAGAAAATCATATTTCCAATAGCGACTATAGCTTTAAGAAAATCATATTTCCAATAGCGACTATAGCTTTAAGAAAAGCATATTTCCAATAACGCCTATAGCTTTAAGAAAAGCATATTTCCAATAGCGACTATAGCTTTAAGAAAAGCATATTTCCAATAACGACTATAGCTTTAAGAAAAGCAAATTTCCAATAGCGACTATAGCTTTAAGAAAAGCATATTTCCAATACCGACTATAGCTTTAAGAAAATCATATTTCCAATACCGACTATAGCTTTAAGAAAAGCATATTTCCAATAGCGACTATAGCTTTAAGAAAATCATATTTCCAATAGTGACTATAGCTTTAAGAAAATCATATTTCCAATAGCGACTATAGCTTTAAGAAAAGCATATTTCCAATAGCGCCTATAGCTTTAAGAAAAACATATTTCCAATAGCGACTATAGCTTTAAGAAAAGCATATTTCCAATAGCGACTATAGCTTTAAGAAAAGCATATTTCCAATAGCGACTATAGCTTTAAGAAAAGCATATTTCCAATAGCGACTATAGCTTTAAGAAAAGCATATTTCCAATAACGACTATAGCTTTAAGAAAAGCAAATTTCCAATAGCGACTATAGCTTTAAGAAAAGCATATTTCCAATACCGACTATAGCTTTAAGAAAAGCATATTTCCAATACCGACTATAGCTTTAAGAAAAACATATTTCCAATAGCGACTATAGCTTTAAGAAAAGCATATTTCCAATAGCGACTATAGCTTTAAGAAAAGCATATTTCCAATAGCGACTATAGCTTTAAGAAAAGCATATTTCCAATAACGACTATAGCTTTAAGAAAAGCATATTTCCAATACCGACTATAGCTTTAAGAAAATCATATTTCCAATACCGACTATAGCTTTAAGAAAAGCATATTTCCAATAGCGACTATAGCTTTAAGAAAATCATATTTCCAATAGTGACTATAGCTTTAAGAAAAGCATATTTCCAATAGCGACTATAGCTTTAAGAAAAGCATATTTCCAATTGCGACTATAGCTTTAAGAAAAGCATATTTCCAATAGCGACTATAGCTTTAAGAAAAGCATATTTCAAAAAGCGACTATAGTTTTAAGAAAAGCATATTTCCAATAGCGACTATAGCTTTAAGAAAATCATATTTCCAATAGCGACTATAGCTTTAAGAAAATCATATTTCCAATAGCGACTATAGCTTTAAGAAAAGCATATTTCCAATAGCGCCTATAGCTTTAAGAAAAACATATTTCCAATAGCGACTATAGCTTTAAGAAAAGCATATTTCCAATAGCGACTATAGCTTTAAGAAAAGCATATTTCCAATAGCGACTATAGCTTTAAGAAAAGCATATTTCCAATAACGACTATAGCTTTAAGAAAAGCAAATTTCCAATAGCGACTATAGCTTTAAGAAAAGCATATTTCCAATAACGACTATAGCTTTAAGAAAAGCATATTTCCAATACCGACTATAGCTTTAAGAAAATCATATTTCCAATACCGACTATAGCTTTAAGAAAATCATATTTCCAATAGTGACTATAGCTTTAAGAAAAGCATATTTCCAATAGCGACTATAGCTTTAAGAAAAGCATATTTCCAATAGCGACTATAGCTTTAAGAAAAGCATATTTCCAATAGCGACTATAGCTTTAAGAAAAGCATATTTCCAATTGCGACTATAGCTTTAAGAAAAGCATATTTCCAATAGCGACTATAGCTTTAAGAAAAGCATATTTCAAAAAGCGACTATAGCTTTAAGAAAAGCATATTTCCAATAGCGACTATAGCTTTAAGAAAAGCATATTTCAAAAAGCGACTATAGCTTTAAGAACACCATTTTTTCCAATAGCAACTATAGCTTAAAGTCCTCATGAAATCAAAATTGACCCTATTTACTTTGTTAGCACACATTACAGGTCTTAGGGTGAACAATTAATCCGTGCAAGTTGATACACAGAAAAAAAAAAATTGTTCGTTGTGGTAATCTTTAATCAAAATCCTTTTCCGATGACGTCAGTTTGACGGCTTGGGTTTGAATATCCTTAACCACTCTCCTCCAGCCGTTAGTCTGCTATGAGCAAGAGATGGAGAGGAGGTGTGCTGAAGTAACCCCGCCCACTATTCAATATTCCGTTTCACTTGGAAATACATCACAGCACTGAAGAAAACTCAGTTGCTACTTCCGGTTCACGGGGACTTTAAAGAAACAATATCAACTATAGCTTTAAGGCAAGCACGTTTCCAAATAGCACCTATAGCTTTAAGAACAAGCGTGTTTCCAATATCAACTACAGCTTTAAGAACAAGCGCGTTTCCAATATCAACTATAGCTTTAAGAATAAGCGTTTCAAAATATCAACTACAGCTTTAAGAACAAGCGCGTTTCCAATATCAACTACAGCTTTAAGAACAAGCGCGTTTCCAATATCAACTACAGATTTAAGACAAGCAGGTTTCCAATATCAACTATAGCTTTAAGAATAAGCGTTTCAAAATATCAACTACAGCTTTAAGAACAAGTGTGTTTCCAATATCAACTACAGCTTTAAGAACAAGCGCGTTTCCAATATCAACTATAGCTTTAAGAATAAACGTTTCAAAATATCAACTACAACTTTAAGAACAAGTGCGTTTCCAATATCAACTATAGCTTTAAGACAAGCAGGTTTCCAATATCAACTATAGCTTTAAGAATAAGCGTTTCAAAATATCAACTACAGATTTAAGAACAAGCGTGTTTCCAGTAGCACTATAGCTTTAAGAACAAGCGTGTTTCCAACATCTATAGCTTTAAGAACAAGCGTGTTTCCAGTAGCACTATAGCTTTAAGAACAAGCGTGTTTCCAACATCTATAGCTTTAAGAACAAGCGTTTTTCCAGTAGCACTATAGCTTTAAGAACAAGCGTGTTTCCAACATCTATAGCTTTAAGAACAAGCGTGCTTCCAGTAGCACTATAGCTTTAAGAACAAGTGTGTTTCCAACATCTATAGCTTTAAGAACAAGCACGTTTCCAATCGTACTTCGTTCGTATGTAAATAGTGAATACATTGTTTGCAAAATCATGATAATGCTCACATTGTGCGAATCATTAGCCAACACATGACTCATCTCACGCTCCGTTTGATATGCGAATACAAAAGTGAACGGCAATTTCACTTTAAAGAGCCTTGTGTATAGTTACTTCATGATGAATTGATAAAGCAGACCGCACAAAAATGCATAGTGATATAGCATAGGAAAACCAATAAGATCACTTATCCTGATTTCAAAGCAGCGTACAGTGGAAGCAGCCAAGCAAGCAGACTGAACTGAAGCCACGCTTAAGTAAGGCACCCTGTTTAAGAGTTGCCATTTGAGTGCATAGGAATCGGATCAGCTGATATGGGCGGAGTTGGAATTTTTTCAATCAGCTGATGGTGGAGCTTGACTGCGCGGCCTGCCTGAAATAATGCAGAATGCTTGATTTAGTTAATAGTGAGAATTGGACCTAATCTAAAGTGTTACCCAAATTTATTATTATTATCAATGTTGAAAAGAGTTGTGCTGATTAATATGTTTGTGGAAACTTTTTTACGTTTTTTTTTTCAGGATTCTTTGATAAATAGAAAGTTAAAAAGAACAGCATTTCTTTAAAATAGAAATATTTTTGCTGTCACTTTGAATCCATTGAATGCAAGTTTTTGACTGTACTAAAGCATGAAAATACCATTATATGTTTGCAGATATTTAGGAAACATGCTCACATACTTGTTTCTCTGAAAAACATGCTACAGCCAGTTATTCTACTTTGAAATGTGCGTTCCGTGTCGGAATGTCTGTTTTTGTTTTGGTCTGTGCGATACCGCACGCCGTCAGTTTACCCAATAGTATTTCGACACCACAGGTTGCCAGTTGGCGGAAAACACAGCATATTGCAGCCATGGAAGCCAGCAAACACCCGACCTAAAAAAGCTTCGGCATCCATCTAAAAATCTCTATAAACGTGAGCATATTAAAACACGATATCAACTCATCATAAATCAACTCATCAACTTAGAGTGTGTAAGTCTTCTCGCCTTCCATTGTCAATTGAGCTCGCTCCTGTTGCGTGTCCTCAAACTGGCAACCCGCGCGAGCGTTCAGTCTGAAGAGGAGAGGTTCAGTCGAAACAATATTTTGAATTTGGAGCGCAGTACCCATTTCAAACACTAGCTGTCATTCTTACATACTGCACCTTTAAGTAGCAGACAAATATGTGAATGTTATATCAAAGTCTAAGATAGAAAAAAAACACACCGTTAAAAATGTTGAACAACTTTTGTATGATGATGATGATGATGAGCGAAATGTCCTTATGCAGAATGAAACAATTTGATTACTTTTTCGCCTTATTTGCTTTATACAGTGGGGAGAATAAGTATTTGATACACTGCCGATTTTGCAGGTTTGCCCACTTACAAAGCATGTAGAGGTCTGTAATTTTTATCATAGGTACTCTTTAACTGTGAGTGACGAAATCTAAAACAAAAATCCAGAAAATCACATTGTATGATTTTTAAGTAATTCATTTGCATTTTATTGCATGACATAAGTATTTGATACATCAGAAAAGCAGAACTTAATATTTGGTACAGAAACCTTTGTTTGCAATTACAGAGATCATACGTTTCCTGTAGTTCTTGACCAGGTTTGCACACACTGCAGCAGAGATTTTGGCCCACTCCTCCATACAGACCTTCTCCAGATCCTTCAGGTTTCGGGGCTGTCGCTGGGCAATACGGACTTTCAGCTCCCTCCAAAGATTTTCTATTGGGTTCAGGTCTGGAGACTGGCTAGGCCACTCCAGGACCTTGAGATGCTTCTTACGGAGCCACTCCTTAGTTGCCCTGGCTGTGTGTTTCGGGTCGTTATCATGCTGGAAGACCCAGCCACGACCCATCTTCAATGCTCTTACTGAGGGAAGGAGGTTGTTGGCCAAGATCTCGCGATACATGGCCCCATCCATCCTCCCCTCAATACGGTGCAGTCGTCCTGTCCCCTTTGCAGAAAAGCATCCCCAAAGAATGATGTTTCCACCTCCATGCTTCACGGTTGGGATGGTGTTCTTGGGGTTGTACTCATCCTTCTTCTTCCTCCAAACACGGCGAGTGGAGTTTAGATCAAAAAGCTCTATTTTTGTCTCATCAGACCACATGACCTTCTCCCATTCCTCCTCTGGATCATCCAGATGGTCATTGGCAAACTTCAGACGGGCCTGTACATGCGCTGGCTTGAGCAGGGAGACCTTGTGTGCGCTGCAGGATTTTAATCCATGACGGCGTAGTGTGTTACTAATGGTTTTCTTTGAGACTGTGGTCCCAGCTCTCTTCAGGTCATTGACCAGGTCCTGCCGTGTAGTTCTGGGCTGATCCCTCACCTTCCTCATGATCATTGATGCCCCACGAGGTGAGATGTTGCATGGTGCCCCAGACCGAGGGAGATTGACCGTCATCTTGAACTTCTTCCATTTTCTAATAATTGCTCCAACAGTTGTTGCCTTCTCACCAAGCTGCTTGCCTATTGTCCTGTAGCCCATCCCAGCCTTGTGCAGGTCTACAATTTTATCCCTGATGTCCTTACACAGCTCTCTGGTCTTGGCCATTGTGGAGAGGTTGGAGTCTGTTTGATTGAGTGTGTGGACAGGTGTCTTTTATACAGGTAACGAGTTCAAACAGGTGCAGTTAATACAGATAATGAGTGGAGAACAGGAGGGCTTCTTTAAGAAAAACTAACAGGTCTGTGAGAGTTCTTACTGGTTGGTAGGTGATCAAATACTTATGTCATGCAATAAACTGCAAATTAATTATTTAAAAATCATACAATGTGATTTTCTGGATTTTTGTTTTAGATTCCGTCTCTCACAGTTGAAGTGTACCTATGATAAAAATTACAGACTTCTACATGCTTTGTAAGTAGGAAAACACAAATCAAATACTTGTTCTCCCCATTGTATTTGTTTTCTTTGTGTGGAATAAAAAAAAAAAAAAAACATGTACAGTAGTAGTAACTGTAGTTGGACAGGGGAACATGTTTATGTTGAGGCAGTAACAATCATGCCTGTGAGTTGTGCATGTGTCTCTGTATGGGGGAAGCGAGTGGCGGTTAGCGTGTAAGTTGTGGTTGATAGCAGATTAGGATAGTCTGTCAGGCCAGTGCTGTGCGTGACGGCAACTGTGCTGCTGTCAGGGGTGTCTGGGTGAGAGATTGCAGAGCGGCATAATTAGCAGACTAGCCTGCTGAGTGCTGGATGCTGCCGGGCTTTGTCCTCGTTGTGGCTTGTCTCCAGTTTGACAAAAGTTTGAGCTCTCATCTTCCTCTCCTTCTCGAACACTCAGGTTCGTATTTATGGAGGAAAGCAGATGGGTAGTACACGCTCTCACGCTGTCCAAACCCTCCTATGATTGTAAAGATCTTAAAGCATGGCGTGGCAGCTCTGTTCAAAAGCAGCGGTTTAGAAAGACACGGCCGTACCACAGGGAATTTCCTGGCTTTAAACAACCGAACATCAGAGAACCGACAAATCTGCGATCGTTCACCGGGTTCAAACCTCGATCATGTGTTCATTTTGAGAACTGGGGTTCATGATATTGATTCTTTGGACGGTTCCCTTCTGATTTTCATTTACATGCAGTTTTCATCCAATTAGAGATGCATAACATTTTAAAGCATAGAAATGAAACTGTTTGTGTGATCTTGGAAGTCAACTAAAGGTGTAATGACACTCCCCATAATAAGATTTTCCACCGACTGGGATCGTCATTTCTTTCACACCAGGATATTAAACACTTATTAGAATCTAACAGATCGGCAGCATAAAAAAACGTCCTTACTCACCTTGGTTACACCATAAGCTTGGAAGGCAAAGTGCCTTTTACCCATAGTGCCTCTTAGTGGAGCATGTTAAAATAAAAGGTTTTTAGAAGTTTTTTACAACAAAAAAAAAGCCCTTAAAATCCTCAAACAAAATATACCTTTTATACGTTTTTCTTTTTCCATTGGAAAGCTGTTTTTGTTTGAAGTGTAAATCTTATTGCTTCATGCTTCAAAACAATTTTGCATCTTGTTTTAAGAATATAATGTTTAAGTCATACAGTATACTTAGGCCCTGTGTACACCTGGTGTTTTGGTCGATCGGATCACAAGCAGACGAGGGAGACACATTCCCGTTTACACCTGGTGTTTTAATCTGTCTCTTCACTCAAAAAAATTATTCTAGCTATTTGCTCAGTTTATTAAAATAAAATAAACTGAAACAACACAAATCTTTAGTTTTTACTTAATTGCCATTTGCACTCAATTGTATTATGTTAAATGAAATGAAATGTGTAAAATGTTAAGTTAACCTAAACCATTTGTGTTGGGACTACATGAATCATTTCTGTTGCGCTGACTGAACTGGGCAGTGTATTTCTAGTTCCCAGCATGCTTTGCATAGGGATAGATAAGAAGAGTAAATGTTGAAATTGAGTGCTGTTTAATGTGTTTTTTAGTAAAGGGAAAGACCTGTTAAAGTTTGGTGTTCAGTTATATTTAACATTAAAAGAGTTTATGTTATGTTGTTTCTTGAGGTTACCATTGTTGTGAAGTGTAGACCTTGTGGTGAGGCTGTGGGTGGCTACTTGAAATAAGTCTGTTCTCAATGAGCTGTAACTGTGCTAATGCCAGAGGACAAGTATTTTACTTGATCATTACTTGCATGCATCAAAATTACACTTCACTTAGCATGTGAGCAAGTTTTGTGTTGGTTATTAGTTTTTATAGAAATAAATAAAATAAATTAGTTTGATTCAGTTCCCACAGTCTACATATGGTCATCAGTTCTACCCCTCTCAAACAATCTTGGAACATATGTGTGTGTATGGCAGCTACTCACAACCTAAGCACAAGCTCACCTCTTCACCACAATGGTAACCAAAAAAAAAAAAATTCTCTGTTAGGCATGGCAAAACTTTATCTATTTGGAATGACAAAATGTTTTTAGTAGTCTTGACTAAATTAATTTAAGTTCATACAACAAGATTACAACAAATCATTTCAAAAAAATTAGATTTTGTTGGAAAAATGTAATTCAATTTCGTTGAAAAGTTTTCCTTAATTTAATTCAGTTCGCTCAACAGGTTTTTTTTTTGAGTGTTCTTTTGTCCACTTTTGACCACTTCTGTCCTGATTTCTTCGAGGGGACGGTCTATGGGCTGCAATGTATGGGTTTTTTCAGATCTTTCGAAAAGCTCACACAATTTACATATGAACGCGCCCGAAGACGACGGAAAAACATACGTAGAGCAGCAGCTTTCGTTTGAGGCTGCTCTGATAGCCACAAGACCACGCTGAACACTGGGAGTGTGTGTTAGAAATCGGGAATGGTGAGAGAATATTGTGCTTGGAACAATTTTCATCTTCAAACCAAACGTGGGTCTTAATGCCGATAAAGTTTAAATCCTGTATGGCTAGCGCGCTTCCCATAATGTTTATGCGTTAGGTCAGTAGGCGGAGAGTAGACGTGTTTTGTGGCCGTTCGAACACATTCAACCAAATGAGCGTCTACACTACGAAAGCAATCCGGTCGAATGCGTTTTCAACTACCTCTGGAAGTGGTCGAAAGTGGACAAGCTCAAAACGTTTTAGACCTTTTTACACCTGTATTTAGCGTCGTCCACTTGTGATCCGATCGACCAAAACGCATCTTAACACCAGGTGTAAGCAGGGGCTTAGAAAGAAAAGTGCCTTTTACCTATAATGCATCTTAAAGTGTGTCTTAAAGCTGATTAATGGTCGAAAATGATTAATGTTCTAACGAGTGGTAACTGACGAAAGCTTTAAGTTGTCAATGCTGGCAAATGACTATATACACAGTTTAAAAGTTTAAGGTCAGTAAGCTTTTTTTTTAAAGAATTTAATACTTTTTTAGGCAAAGATGCATTAAATTGATTCAAAGTGACAGTAAAGACACATTAGAAATGTGTAATATTTCACAAAATTCTGTATTTACTGTATTTTTGATCAAATAAATGCAACCTTTGTGAGCATAATAGATTTATTTTATTATTTATTAAAAACATTAAAAATCTTACAGACTAAAGTTTTGAACAGTAGTATGTAATGTGTTGTCTTGTTGTTATCTTATTTTTCTTGTCAAGTAAATCTATCTTGTTTCAGGATGTTTAGTGATTTTAAATGAAAAATGAGAAAATGTTTCTCACTGTACTATTATTTATGTAGTTTTTAAAATGCATAGTTTAATACACAATATTCCTAATACAAGAAACAATCTAAAAACAGTAAATAAGTAAATTTACTTGAGTACTGTACTTAAGTACACTTTTTGAGTATCTGTACTTTGAGTATTATTTTTTCTGGAGTCTTATTACTTTAACTTCACTACATTTGAAAGACAAATATCATAGTTTTTACTCCACTACATTTCTATCAAGGTCCTCAAAGTCGAAAGTCGTTTCTGTAGCAGCTTTGAAAGTCGGTGGATGATTTTTTTTCTACTTTAAAAGGTGTTTGGGTTTTTGCAGAAAGACTATCAGGAATCACTCTTGTAGGGTCATGTGAAGTTCAATGATTTCCCAGCATTTTTTGAACTGATCAGTTTATAGCAAAATGGAAGAAGACGGTTCCTCAGCACAGTGTGTGCACCCATAGCCATACTTAGAAAGTATGTTTCAGTTTTCTGGAAAGATTAAAGATTAGTTTAGTTGGCATACACTTGATGCATGTCTCATAAAATGTTAAAAAATGTAAATGTCTGGGAGAAAGAGAAAAGCATATGGATGAATCTGAAAAAGTATGATGACGCGAAAGAGAGCTCAGTTCAGTCTGGTTTTCTGTGCACACACAGAAAGTTTCTTTTGCGTTTTTTTGCACTTGAACAGACCATTACACAAAATGTTCATTTTGGCAAGTATTCACATAAAATTGATTATGTCTTAAGTGAACGTAAACAGTTGGGAGAATATCAGATGTGTATCAGTGTATAGGATCCGTGCATTCGGCCTTAAAGTGACAGCAGTTTTGTAAAGGGCTTTGTAACTTTTATACAAGTATTTAAATTAGTTTAAGGTAGTCGTATGCTAGCATGTCGGATGGAGCATCACTGACTGGCTTAAACCATGATGGCATAGTGTGCATTTATACAACAATGCAACAATAATAAAATAATGCGTTTTTACTTAAAATAATTCAATTTACTTTTGATACTTAAATACTTTTGAAAACAAATACTTCTGTACTTTTACTTAAATAAAAATCTGTTTTTACAACTTTCACTTGTAACAGAGTAATATTTGACCAGTAGTACTTTCACTTTTACTCAATGAAGTTGTGTACTTTGTCCACCTCTGCATAAATTTAGCCCCAAGTCACGTCAGCCAGGGTTTGCTGAAGTCTCAGCATGTCTGCATCCGCAAAATGATTTTGATGTGTCAGACCCCAATGATGCAATATCACGAAACAAGATTTTATTTACCTAAACATCTTCCCCACATAATCAAAAATATCAGTTTCATTTGCGATGTTTACCAACCGCAGCTATTTCAAGAGTGGGTTTTAGATTCCCTCATTTTCAGCTTTCCAGGGCTGTCTGCCTTTTCAGGATGAGAAACTTACCAAGGGAAGGACACGGCTCTTCTCTCGGTCATACTGAATTCACTCTGCGTTCGATGAGGACGGTACCCTGAGGCAACAAAAAGAAAAAAACACCAAAGACCAGCCAGCTGAAGCGGGAACATGCATAGGAATACCAAGCAGTCATTACAGTCATCACAAACTTTACTTTATTTAGTTCCTAACGAAGCGCTCCGATAGTGCTGCTGTGAGACCTACTGAGAAGTGTGTCTAAAGACCTTAGGAAACATGGGCAAAAAAGCAAGGGCCTATGTAGCTAGTGGTATTTTTTTTTTTTTTTTCCTGATGCAATTCTATGATTTATTTTTTGTTTGTGTGTGTGATGTGCGATGTGCTAAGAGGCAGTATCAGCACATAAGGACCCTGAGGCAGAGGAATGGGGCTCCTCGGGGTGAGCTGGAAGGTTTCGACATGTTACTGGACAGATTAAGCGGGTGTGTGGGGAAAAGGTGCTTTAAAGGAAGGGCCTGGTTTATGGACGGCTTTGGGTTCAGCAGTAAATGGACTGAATGGATTGAATTTATCAATATTTTAACACGCACTAATTTACACCTGTTTAATTTGCCAAAATATGATGTCTCATTCAGATAATTAGCTTTGTTAAAGAATGAAATGCATTTTATTACTGCTTTATTTTGTTAAAAATTAAGAGGAAAAAAGATTCCTTCCACAAATTGGTTTATGTACTACTCAGAACCAAAGCTGGCATTATGAGCCAGTTTATAGCTTTAAATATGCAAATCTAAAGTGTTTTTACTGAAGCAGTGTCAAAGTGCTGAATGTCTCACAAGACTTTTTAATGTTGCACAGAGGCCACTAAATGTTTTTTTAATTTACATGCACTTCTAAGCAACAATAAAAAGTATTTGTAAACTCATTATATTTACTGCTTTAAAGGGATAGTTCACCCAAAACAGTTATGGGGCACCATTGACTTCCATAGTATTTTTTCCATACTATGGAAGTCAATGGTGCCCACAACACTTTGGTTACAAACATTCATCAAAATGTCTTCCTTAGTGTCCAGGAGAACAAAGAAATGTATACAGGTTTAGATCAACTTGAGGGTGAGTAAATGATGACAGAATTTTCTTTTTTGGTGAACTATCCCTTTAACCCTCATCCTTCCTTTGCACTTTGTAACAAATCCTTCCCTCGCAGGTCAAAATGACCAGAAGCCCTAAAATCATACTTCCATAAGTCCAGAAAGCTTATTTCATTTAATTTTGATATTTTTTCTATTTTTTAATGCAATGATTTTTCTTTTTTTTATTTACCTTTAAATTACTAGATTTTATCAATAAATAATAAAGAAATAATAATTTAACATTCTTCAGATTCTTTCAACTTAAATTCCAACCTCGACCTATTTTTCTCTTGTGGAAGAATAATAATATAACATGATATTTCATGACTCTCGCCACGAGATGGCTTTATATGGAGCAAAAGAGCTGTTCCGCTGGGTCCTAAAGTCAGTTCTTGAGTTTATCTCTTCAGTATGCATTCAGATACACATGTGGACATTATAAAATAATTTTTTGTTAAAGTTTTAGCATTTTTAGTTGTAATTTTAAGCATTTTTAAGTTTTTCTGTGTACTGAAGCCTTCCTCGCATTCCATTCATTCGTATGAGGGTCAAATTGACCTGCGAGAGAAGGATTTGTTACTTTTTTAAATTTCAACCACACAAAAAAATTGTGTATTCGTGGTTCAAGTGTGACAAAAGTCCAAGGACACATTAAACTGATACAATGTGACAGTAAAGACTTTAACATTGTTACAAAACATTTCTGTTTCAAATAAATGCTGTTCTTTTGAACTTTCTAATCATCAAATAATCCTGAAAAAATATCAGCATATTAGAATGATTTCTGAAGGATCATGTGACACTGAAGACTGGAGTAATGATGCTAAAAAATTCAGCTTTGCCATCACAGGAAGAAATTACATTTTAAAATATATTAAAATAGTAAACAATTATTTTACATTGTAATAATATTTCACAATATTCCTGTTTTTACTGTATCTTGGATTAAATAAATGCAGCCTTGTTGAGCCTAAGAGACTTACAAAAACATAAAAAAATCTTACCAATCCCAAAACTTAAAAAAACTAGAAACATATTTCAGCACAAAAAAAGAATACATTTTGGAGAATAAAAATATTGGAGAGAGAGGCCTAAATCACTTTCACCATCAATAATATGATTTAATCCAGTCATGCTATCTACATTGATATTAAAGCACATATATTTGGGTCACGTTATTTTATGTCCTGGTATCTGGTTGTGTAACTTCTGTTAAATAATCAGTCATTTCCTCTGATTAAAATCAATTTAAAGCCAGCAGTGCCATCTTAAATCATGGGCACAGCCTTAACGCTGAGTTTGTTGTAAAATGATTGTAAAATGTAATATTGTAAAATGAGCACTTCATTTTAGCAGACCCTCCTATAATGATGTTTCAGCCAAGCTCATGATCCAGGTCTCCTAATACAGCTCCAGGCAGCTTAGCAGATGCCACAGAGAGCTAAACACACTCATCTGTGCCCGATTGTGACTGCTGATCCCAAAGCTGTCGACCAAGATGGTGCATGTCCTCCAGGTGGCTCCAGAGAAGGACCGCTAACACGCATCTCATTTTAGTTGCTGGAGTTGGTGAGCGACTTTTAGGCATGTCATTATGATAACCAGCAGCAGCAGCATACCTTTGTTTGCAAAGAAAAAGTTTTGTATCATACACATCGTTTAGAAATGCACCAACCGATTTAAACACGTCTCGAATTATTAATCTGAGGGCAGATGATGATCGTACGGGCTCAGGTTTGTTGATGATGAATTTCTTGTGCATAATGGCAGATATTTTGCTCTCTCATCAGAAGCATGGAGGCCACTCACCCGAGAGATGCCTCAGGCAAGGCAGAACTAGCTCTGAGGACCGAGTTTGGAATTTAATGAAACGCAAAAGACACAGCAGATGAAGAAAAGCAGTCCTTTTGATAAACGAGTACCTTTCCAGCACAGAGGGCTTTTGCCTTCATCTATCGTTTCCCTGCACCCATCTGTGGAATAAATATGAACTGATTATCGTCATGGAGAATTTAAACTGAACGGTTCTTCATTTACAAAGCCCTAAATGTTTAGAGAGTCTTTTACCAGAGCAATATCAATGGAAAGCTGATTTGCTGTTGTGGTTTGTAATTCCAATGGCGCTATTTACTGTCTGTGAATAGCAGTGGTGGTTAAAGATTCGAAACATTCAGAGAGCTTTCAAAATAATCCATTCTGAAAGCAATGTTCTCAGATTTGATTGCCTGTTAAAGGGACATATCATTGCTCTTTTGAGGGCGATATACTATTTAGACTTAGCTAACTTTTAGGCTGGGAAAACAGGCCTTTTTAGAAGTTGTCATGGTATTGATGTCTAAACCAAGCGCATTTTGACATATTACCAGCCACATTTACATATCAATGCCCTGATCCGCCTATTTTTATAAGCATATTGCATAAAAACACTGGATGGAAACGGCAAGATGCACATTTCGGAATATCGCATAAAAAAACCCTGGATGGAAACGACAAGATGCGCATAAATTCTAAAAATGTGCATAAAAAATCAAATAAAAAATCCTATAAGAAAACATGCGCATATATGATGGAAACACATTTACCGAATAAATTCATTGATGCGCATCAAAAAAAGTTGTGATTTTGCAATGGGACAGCATAACTGGACTAACCAGAGGACCGAGCTTGTTGCACATCATCTGAAATGCTATTTTGGTCATTCTGAAATGCCTTAGCCAAAGTCTCTCGTCAAAGTGGTTCGGTATTATTACCTCCCAGTTCTGTCTTACATGATTCCCAAATAGGAGGCATCTGCCTCCGAACACAAGATAACATGATCGTGTTTATTGCATTTCGTCTGCACGCAGGCGCAAGTATTTTATTATATACAAAAATTATTATATACAGTGGCTTCTACTACTGCAGCAACTTTTTCTTAGTGATATTTAGCTCCAGGAAGTGACGATTTTGTTCTATACAGAAACGGTGCTTGATTTCCAAATGTTTTGTTTTCAGAAGTACCGACTTCGGTACCAAGTCGGCACTGAAATTATAAAAATGTGACGCTTTGAGCGCTGTTGAGTGGAATCGTAAACACCTCTGATTGGCCATTGTGTTCACACGTTCATCGGATATGTCTGTGATTGGCTACAATGATCAGCGCTCGGGAGCGTTTGAAAGCACACGGAAGTGTTTGCATGTGTTTTGAAACCGGGAGCGGGAGCGTTTGAAGCACAATCAGGCGTCTATCAGCAGACAAGTTTCAAATGCTCCCGTGTGTATCTGTGTAAGCGCTCGGTGAAGAGCGTCATTGATGTATATTTACAACATGTTTTTGAAGCACTGATCATTGTAGCCAATCACAGACATATCCGATGAGCGAGTGAACACAATAGCCAATCAGAGGTGTTTACGATTCCGCTCAAAGCGTCACGTTTTTAAAATTTCAGTACCAACTTGGTACCGAAGTCGGTACTTTTGACAACACTAGTTTTATGTGATATTCCAGTTTTGCTAGTTTAATTCGCAACTTTGGATGGAAACAGCTTATGTTTCCATCCACCTATTTTTATGCGCATTTTGGGATATTGCATAAAAAAAACCGCTGGATAGAAACGCATAAATTCTAAAAATGTGCATAAAAAACTTACGTGCGCAATTGAGATGGATTCAGTTTTTATCCGATAAGAAGACATGCACATAAACTACTATGGAAACACATTTACCGAATAAATCCCAGAAAGCTCATCAAAAGTGGATGTAATTGGATAACTGGAGTAACCAGCGGACCAATTTCATTGCACTGCATCTCAAATGTTGGTTTGATCATTCTTAAATGCCTGAGCCAATGTCTGTCATCAAAATGATTTGGTTTAATTCCCTCCCAGAAGCGTCTCAAATGATTGCGTTCCCGAAACCAGGCATCCGAACGCAAGATAACATGATGACAGCGTTTATTGACTTTCATTTGCACGCTCAGAGACCCAAGTCATTTGTGATGCATGAAAATGAGCCTCAGTGGCTATCTTTTATTACAGATGCTTTGCGCCAATTCTCAGGAAGTGACGATTTTGTTCTCTTGAACACATGGGATGGAAACGGTGCTTTATTTGCAAATGTGATATTCCAATTTTGCTCTAAATCTAAATCTGCAACTTTGAATGGAAACATAGCTGGTGTGATCTGTGGTAGCCAATCATAAATCATAAAGCCAATCGTAAAAGTTATATTATAGACTTTTTTAATTACAATTACCTCACCTAAATGTTTTTATACTCAGTGTATTTGTGTTTTTTTTCCAATAAGTATTTTAAGTAGATTAAAATATTGCCTTCACAAGGTGACACTGTTACTTTTTTTTTTTTGTTATGAAATTTATTCAGTTATGTGCTGAATTGTATTTATATTGTTAGGAAGATACTTACAGACATTTGGAAGCATACAGCTTGAACGTTGCTATTAGGTCATTTTCATTGCACAATAGCCTAACCTACATACAATGGCGTGAGGAAGTTTGCAAGAACTAAAAATGGAAACTGAAAAAATAAAGTGCAGTCAGGTTAAATTTTTTTTATTCACGCTTGCAGTGCAGACACAAGGTGGTAATGTGAAGCCATTCGCGCGTCTGTAGCACTGATTCACTCACACCGTTTTTGAAATTGCAGTCTGACAAAGATTTCAAATTATTGATTTGATCTTTTCGTCTGTGTGGATTACTTTACTCATATTGCTATAGTGAATGAATGTTGAAATTACCCACATTGTAAGCACAGAGCTTGTGGGAAAGAGTCAAATTATGCACAATACCCACAGTCCTGCACCAAAATTCAGACCCTGGGAGAGTTTGCATTGTGCTCTTTTCCTAAATTTTGAGGTCAGAAATGTTTCCTCATCTTAGACTCCATTTTTATATGCTGTGATGTAAGAAAATAGCTTTTAAATGAAATTCTTGTTGTGACTAGCATGCAGTAGTCTTCGAAACCCATTAACAACTTGTTTTAACAGGTTCATTTTGGGCACAGTGCAAATGTTGCCAATTAATGTCTATTTTAATGCAAAAATATGCACATTTTCATCATTCAATTATCACATTTTTTACTTTTCCTTTCCCCTCACATAAGCTAGGGTTCTCTAAGCAAATCAGAGGTTTGAAGCTCTATTTCAGGAGTCAGGGACAGATCCAGTCAGTCAGCCGTGCCTTTTGGGCTGCTCTGTTTCAGATGGAAGGATATCCCAGAAAAATCAGGCGGGGTGAAAGAGGAGATTTTGTTCCAAAACATCGTCCATCATTTTGATTCTCTTGTGGCATAGGCTTTGTGTGTTTACTGTATGATAGTGTGTGTGTGTGTGTGTGTGTGTGTGTGTGTGTGTGTGTGTGTGTGTGTGTGTGTGTTAGACTTCTGAAATGAGGAAGCAAAGTTCCCTCTCTGGGTTTTATATTTTTTGTAAATTCATGTTCAATTTGTTATTTTCACCAGTTATGAAATGACATTTACCTTATCATTATCCACGAGTAACCAATACAAGTATGTTTATATTTTTATATTATATTTAAATATTTATATCTTCATATTAATAGGCTATTTATATTTAAGTCAAATTTACTTTGTCTCATTAGGTTTATGCAATTTCAATTTGTTTTGTGTTGGCTCAAAGATAATACAGTAATCAGTGCAATAATATAGCTGTTGTCTGGTTATTAATTTTAAATATTTTGTATTGGTATTAAAATATAAATGTTAATTTCAATACTATTTTTCATTTTATATTTTTATTATTTTATTTTAATACCACTAACTATCCAGTTGTTAACATTAAATATAAAATATTCTTATTAAAATATTAATAACATTAATATAAATATAAATATTTATATAATAATAATAATAATAATAATAATACAAAATGAATAACATTAATAACTAAACAATAGTTAGTGGTAATAATATAAATAGTAATATTTAAAAAATAATTTAAAAATGTTTACTTTTTTTTAGGACCATTAGTCAATAAACACAGCAAGTGCAATGGTAGTTACAATTTACTTTAATTTTGACTGCTAAAAACCATCTCACTTTAAAGATTATTTTGTTTGAAAGTTTCGAGTTTTGATTTGGAAGTGATGATGTCATAGTGAGTGATTTGTTTACTTTGTAAAATTAGTCTGTCCATTTCCAGCTTCAGGCTGATTTGCAAACCAGTTGGAAAATGAGAGGGATGCGTGATCACAGTGACAGTCTAATCAGCCAATCACAGTGACAGAGAGGCACTGCTTCATCTCACATGACTTTTTGCTTCAGCAACTCTGCAAGACCAGACAGTTTCATGTAATATTTTGTACTGTCAAATTTTTTTTTGGAGGGAGCACTACCTCCTTTTCCTCCTTATAGTGAAACTGCTTTAGATATTTAATAGTCTTTTTTTTCTACTTTAATTCCCACAACTATCTGTCATTGCTTCTTTCACACCCTGCATCTCTTAATTTGCTCTTCCTTCCATAATGTGTAAGTTCATCTCCATCTGAGACAGCAGCCATGTGTTTTCTGTGTGGATTTGTATCGGCATCCCCATTTTTCCACACTTCATCGCCCAGACACACACACACACATACGCGCGCACAAGCCACACATCCTCTTCATCCCATTCTGTTTGCTTTGTTTTACCTGTACCGATCTCTCTTGCGCACTCTCTCTCCCCCCTCCCTCCAGCTCAGTCTCTCTCTCTCTCTCTCTCTCTCTCTCGCTTTCGTTTGCTCTCCCTTCCTCTCACACTCTCATTGCTTAGCAGAGCTGCTGAAAGTGCGTCAAGGCTCTGTCCAAATACAGACAGGCTGAGCAATACTAATCTCAGGAGGAAGAAAATCAGAAGAGCGTGTGTGTGTGAGAGAGAGCGAGCTGTGTTTCAGCCCAAGCCTTTGTATTGCAACACCTTTGGAGCCCAGGAGTGGACAGTGCTGGAAAAAGAAGAAGAATCTGTTTCATACTAGAGTTTATCCTTTTGAAGAAAGCAAGAAGAAAAAAAAAAGTCTTTTCTTCCTCTGCTTCCTTTGTGTGGGATGGACAGTGAATGAGTGGCAGGGTCGGGTCATGACCCTCTTTTCCGCCGGGTAATTGTCGCCTCTTCAGGTCTTGTGAGTGACTGATGCAGCTCTGAGAGGAGCGGACCCCATCGCAGACGCTCCTTCCCATCCGTTCGCTCAGCAGCTGTAAAGGGGCTCTCGTCCTAAGTGAGTGCATTTTCACAAGGGCCGGCTGCGGGTGCTGGACGAGGAGGTTGGGACTCCTAGCATGGGGTTTTCTGCATCATGAGAGAACTCTCCTCTCTCAGTTCTTTGCGCCTAGTGTCTAAGAGCGAGTCGGGTGTGCGTCATGCGTCCCAGCAGAGCGGCGGCGTTGTCGTTTCATGGTGGTCGAGAGGGGCCCCTATCTCGGCTCGGATGGACCCCCTGGATGTGGTCTCTGACGTTGGGATGTATTGCCGGTTCGGTGTGGAGTTCCTCGGCCGGCTCGGATAGTTCGGTGGCCGCCGCCGGACCCCCAGGGGTGGCTACCTCGTACACCCATCCTGACCACCCGTTCCACAATGCCCGGCACCACGCTTCGCCCATTTCCATATACCGCTCTCCGGCGTTCCTCAGGAGCGGGCACGGTGAGTCCTGGCAAGCTAGTTTTGTGGTACTCCTGAAGAGTTGTACTTGATGAGACTTTTGTTTGTTCAAGACTCTGACTTGATCTCTTTCTTGCTAACCTCAATAGTTAATTGCGACAGGGGAATAATCAGGATTTAGTTTATTGAGGGAAGATTGTGTCAGATGCTCTAAATGGTGGTTATCGGGCTTTGTATCTGTGCTCACAGTTTAATTAAAGCAGAGAAGATAGTGCATCAGTGGGGCTATAATAAGTCTGGCTTTAGATTGGGTTTTTGGAACAAGGGGATCTGATAAGCGTTGAGCTATTTTGTGGTTATGGAGAGCGGAGTTCTGTCTCCCAAGGCACACAGGCAATTACCCTATTAAAGTCTAAACCGAGCCGCTGAAACTGTGCTATGATTGCTCTTTTGCAGTGGTCCAGTGTCAACAATCCTTTCGCAATGTACCTAGGGTAACGTAGGAATGCCTGAGCAGTGGCTTTAGAGACACGCAAAAGTTGGCAGGTGTATTTTAATGTGCGCAAAGGGAAGAGGACAGAGACGCTTTGCTAGATGAAAGCAGAACTTTGAGCGAGAACCTGTAGATGTGTGTCTTTGAAGTGATGCAGATTAAGACATAAAGCACTGACCTCTTTTCACCTCCCACTTTCCCATTTCCCTGCAATCTAATTATTTGACTGAGGCCGATATTGGTTGCTTTGTGTTATTCAAATGTCTTGAAGGGTGCATGCGCTTGGTAAAATGTACTCACAATATTCCGAAGGACATTAGGGCAATGCAGCGATTAATTTCCAGCTTACCTTTGCGCTCTCTCAGTACACGGCAATTGGGAATAGCAGTCTTAATTCCGTTAGCTTAAAGCCATTAGCTTGTTAGGGGAAAAAAAACACTTATTTATTTGGACTGTAGCAGACTGGTTTTTCTCACCTTAGCGGCTTTGTACTTACAAATCACATTTATTCTGCTCATGCAGTGAGTTTTGCTTTACCCTCAGACTTTATTTTTAGACGGATATCTCTTGTAAGCCGTGTTTGTGTGTACGAGGAGTTCATCAGGCAAATTTACAATCCTTCTGTCTAATTAAATCAATAGATGCAAGTTTTCATTTTCCAGTCAGAGCTAATTTACATGGTGGACAACAAGAAGGGATTTTTTAAGTGATACTTAATAAATAGTTAGGATATAGTTTTTTTTTTTTTTCTGATGGGCTGAGCTGGCCGGACCATAGATTTTTTATGCGGGGGAAATTTTTTTTAATTAAAAACAATAAATGTATTAATTCAGTTTGTTTTATTTCCTCATAAGTAATAATATTTGTGTGTGATATAAAATTAAAAAAAAATCAGACTGAATTATTATTATTATTATTAACTACAATAAATATAATGATGCTAACAATAGTTTATTATTATTATTAATATACACTTCTGCATTTATTCTGGTCCACATATTTGGTTATTAAATAAATAAATAGCGTTGGATGAGCTAACTTTACTTATGTTGTTATTTATTTATATATTTTATTTATTTACAAATGTGTTCCCTCATTCTTTAGATCAGCAATCAGGTTTTCTCACTGTGTTCCCGACATTAGGGTTGATGAAATCGCTGTGGTTTGGTCAGTGTGAAAATCCTGGTCGAACGCAGCACTCGAAGACTCTCCCTCCACTCTCAGTGAGGGCCTCTGGGGCATGATGCCGCGTTAGATATAGATGAAAAGCGCTCCGGCACGCTCTCTCATTCCTTATGTTTACACATATAAGCAGAATCTCTGGATTAAGTTTCTACATCATTAGCTCTGCTATTATTTATTTATCATTTGTTTTATGTATTCATCCTGCAGCTTCTGCACCTTGCTCTGCTGAATTCATAGCAAGTCACACAACCTGCAGGGTTGCTCGGCGGTTAGATTTCTATTTGCTTGGACATATAGCCTGCAGTCATGAGGTCCAAGTTGAAGCCTCTCTGGCTGTCAGAAGACGTCTGGAGAGTTAGATACTGTATAGAGGAGATGTGCACTGTAATGACAGAGGAAAGAAGCATCCAGGTGAAGACTCTTAGAGGAAGCACTGCTAAGCCAGCACACTCTCTCTCCAAAGCCTCACAACGACGAGATGAGAGCATGACAGGCAGAACAGAGTGGATTTTCCCCCACTTGTTTACCATGATAGTGTGTGTACGTGTGATAGTGTAGCTGTGTGTGTATATGCATGTATAACGTGAACAGGCCTGAAATTGTGCACTAATGCATTTGTAAATATTCGGGGAAGTACTGTAAAGCATCACAGAACTAATATTTGTAGAAGGTAGTGCTGTTGGTAGGATTGAGTTAGGCTTTATCTAATGGCAAAAGGAATTCTACGTTCATGCTTGTGGATTATGGGCGTGCACAAACTGTTTTCACACAGCTTTAAATTTAGTGTACGCTTACATGACAATGATCTACTAAAAATGGAAAAGTTTTTCCTTTGCGTTTTTTTTTTTGTACAGACACGTACATTGTACATGCCAGGCCAGTAGTCATGCCAGGCCAGTAGTGGGCAATGTCACTTTGTAAAGAAACATCTATAGACTGAACACGTAATACACATGCGCCTGCATCACTGTTTTCACAAATTTATGTTTTTGTAGTTTACACAGAGACGATAACGTTATCGTTTTCAAAAACTTGCACTTTGTAACCCGTTTTCAAATGCTTGTGCTTTCAGTCCCCCCAAAACGCTGTTGTCGTGTAAATGAACAGCCAAAACGCATAAAAAGTTTTACTGTTGAAAACGCTGTTGTGTAAACGGCCCCTCAGATAGTTTCATTGTTAAAAGTCACAGTGGCCACCAAATATTCGAATTTGCCATTGACTGTGATGGATGGGTTTGGCTCAACTATGCTCAGATTTTGAATAAAAAAGTGGAAATTTATATCAAATTAATCAAAAATTCTTTGGAATTTTTTCTCACTTTTACTTTTAAATAAAGTTTGATATACTGCTTTCACACCAAATCAACCAAAATCTGACGTCAAACAGATTTGGTCCTCACCAAAATCACTCTTTAAGGGGTCATTTCACCCAAAAATCAAGCGTAGCTTTAGTTCTGGCAGGTCACGTTAGTCAAGCTTGCATCAGCTGATCACGTCGACCTATAGGGATACGATGTCTTATCACAGCATACATATATAAGCTCCTTCAGTATTATCAACAGCTATCGCGTTTCTCCGGAGCTAATTAGCTCCTCCATCCCCAGCTCCTCCTCTCGTCAGTCAGGATTTGGCATTCTGATTCCCCTTGAATCAGACTAAATTCATTTAAATATTGACATTAATGATATCTGCAATACAATTGGTTCTGTTCTGTTTACCCTAAGGGGGTTTATCGCTGCTCTCCCTGCTCTCATCCATGCTAGGCTGCATGGATGCGCAGGGAGTTCTTGCCCAGAACAGAACCATACCGCCAATCCAAACTATATGCTAATTGTCAATCATCTTTGACGATAGTGGTCCTGACAGAAATGAAATTATGTCATTATTTACTTGCATGTTGTTTTAAACATGTATAACTTTTTCTTCCATGGAAAACAAAAAAGAGAAATTTTAAAATAAATGTGTTTTTGTCCATATAATGAAAGTTGTCATATTTGGTTTTGGGACCCATTGACTTTCAATGTATGAAAAAAAAATCATAATTTTTTAAATAATCATTTCATAATTTCTCCTCTTCCACAGAAGAAAGTTAGGTTTGAAATTACATGAGTATTTTGGGCTAAATTGTCCCTTTTAAATCTACATTTATTTGTATCTTTTTGCTTCTTTATTATTTCCAATTGCTTTTGGGCATTATTGAATGTAATTTCAATAAACATACAGTGTGTGTATGCAAAAGTATGAATAAACTCAGATCTTTTGCAGGAAGACAAAATAATACCACCAGTCCAACAAATGATATGCTACCATGACAGCTGTTCAGCTCAGTGTCCGCGAATGCTTTAAAACACATTGTTAGCGGTTGAATTTTAATTAATTAACATCCAGTCATTCTTATACAGACAAATTTAACTTCTTTAACACTCCTCTTATCGTGCTTGACAGAAACTTTCAATCATAATTGCAATAATTGCGGGTCATTATAATCCTGATAAAAGAGGAAGTTTAACACACCTATTGTCAATACTCTAGAATTCCCATTCAGTTCCAGCTCTTTAATCTGAAAAGCGACCGTTTAAACCCATTCTCTTCGCAAATTATCTCCTTTTATCACTCTTCAGAAAGTCCTGCTCTTTTTAAAATTCCCACACTATACATTTTGATTAACTGCCCAGCATTTCAGTTGAATGGCAGGAGCTACCAAACACTTCATAACGGACATAATTGACTTTCAAGAGGAACATAACCGTTCCATTTATGTCCTTGTTCTTCCGTCTCCTGCCATGCGCGGCTCGGCACGCGACCGTCGGGCGCCTATTTACTTGGCTCCGTGTCCATTTTCTGTGCTACGGTGGCATGTGAGGCTCTTGCCACCAGGTTAATCGTGTTAAGGCAGAGCAGGTTGTGTCGCTGGAGTCGGGTGCCAGGTTTGGCAGAGTAAACAGAGGCAACTCCTCTTTACGTGAAGACCCTGGGACTGAGTCTGCTGGGGGGGCTGCGCTACATTATGAGAGAGTCTCTCTGCTAACTGAAATGTGGATCAAAGGAAAGTTTAGACCTGTATCCTCGGGACAAGGATTAATGGAAACAGCAAGCATGGGGAGGAGTGTAAGATAACAGGATTTCACAAGGCCTGTGATGGGAAGACAGTGTGTTGGAGCGAAGGGAATCATTTGAGTATGTGCGAGAGAGAATTGGAAGGCGGAAAAGGGGAAGAGAGATTGGGATTGGATTTATGAGACCTGCCATGATTTGCATATGAGAATTTCTCTGTGTATCTGCCAAAATTGTCTTTGCGTGTGCTGAAGCCGCCATGCATTTTTTATAGATTGGCTTTTATAGCTGCTGTGTCTTAGTCCAATTTGGTCTAATTTTGTTAAACGCCATACATTGGGTTATACATATTCTATCAAATATGACTCATATTCATTGAATGTGTCTTTTTAGAGATCCTGAACTTTTGTCCCAATTAAAGGTTTGGATTTTTTTCTATGGTTAAATACTTTTTCCTATCCTTTTTCCAATACTTTTTCCTGTTGCTTTTAAAACAAATTATCACTTTATTCTAACTTGCCATATATTGAGTTATAAATATATCAAATATGAATTCATCGGATGTGTCTTTTTAGATTGTGATACAGTATATCCCATATATGTTCTCTTATCCCAATTTAAACCTTTAATTAGGCTTTTCTGATTCACTTGAAAAGTTTATTATATATTATATTATTAGATATTGTATGATTTTGTATTTTATTTTATACTACAGGTTTTAAATGATTACATAAATTAAGAATTTTCACTAATGTGTTGCTTTTAAAGCAAATTATTGCTTTATTCTGACTGAAATTGAATTTTTAAACATACTCTAAAAATTATGTGATCAATAAGTCAGGACAATGTATGTTTTTATATTACTTTACCTCATCAAAATAAGGTAAGCAATTTTCAGTTTTTTTGTAAGTTATACAAGATTCAACAAATTTGTTAAGTCAGTTTAATAGAATTAAAGTTGAAATGATTTATACAGCCAAGTTGGTTGAACTTAAAAAAAAAATCAAGACAGCAACTTTTTGTTTTAACAGTTTGCTAATGATGTCTTTGGCACTGTCCAAACAAATCATCAGGGGCTATCTCTTATATACAACCAATGGCGTGAGTTTGGGACGGGGCTATCTTTTTGTCTGACCAATGGAAGTTGGGGAACAGGAAAGTGTTGAAGAATCCTGTGTGAAATCAGACGCCAGTCTGGTACAAAAATCACACACTTTGAATCTGGCCAAATGAATATCTAAAAAGTGTTCAGTGATCTGACTAAACCATTACACATAATTTGTATTCTCCAATGTTATATAATCTTCCTCTGAATTAAAAAAAAAAGAAGAAGTGTAGTAGAAGTGTGTGATTCTATGCCTGTTCTCATATTGAGCTCATCTGCTCAGAGATGTCAGCAAAAAGGCCAAACACTATGCTTGCAGTCAAATGATACCAGAGCCCTATAATAGCAGAGTGCATCTCTGCATCAAAGTTCTGTCTTTCTGGAGGTGGCAAATCAGTCTAAAGCTCTTATTTCCCACCTGTACCGTGGAGTCAGCGGATCAGTGGCTCGGTTCATTCAGCACAGATTGGATGAATTCAATCTGACATACTGTGGTAAACCAGAACATCAGTGAATCCTGAAAGGAAATGCTGCATTCGGCCTATACTGCCACGTAACAATCATCCAGTTAATCTGCTTAGAGGGAAATTGTCTATGTGATGCACAACTGTTTTCACTGCATAAAGTGGATTGTAGCTGTTTAGAACAGGCGGAGGGTTGCCATATTATAAATCATGCTGTGATACTAAACGTGTCATTTTATGAAGTTTTCAGCCTTACTCATAATTTCGAAGAAATTCACTAAATTCTTGCAGCAAATGTGCATGCTGTATTCCTTATTGCACGCTGAGTTTTCTTCACTAACCACTAACTATTCAGTTTAGCCAGGCCCTAAATATGCTGAAATATCCCCATGTGCCATATTAACATTGTCATTCACATGTATGCATTTGGCAGATGCTTTTATCCGAAGCGACTTGCGTTACATTCAAGGGATATATTTTATCGGTTCATGCATTCCCTAGGAATTGATTCCATGACCTTGGCGTTTTGCAAGTGGGATTTACTGTTTGAATACATTAGGGATGCACCGATATGAACATTTTGGCCAATAACCGATAATTCTTTATATTTGAAAGCCGATAACCGATATATTGGTCGATAAATCTAAATCCAAATTTTTTTTATGATTTTTGAGAGCCTGATTACAAAAATGAAAAAGTCTCATCATTAAAAGCCATGTCCCAAGCACTTCAACACAAATCAAACACATACAGTACAGTAGCCTAGTTTGAACCAGTGTAAGTTTTAAAATTATTTTCCTTTTTGTAGCGATTCCAATCATATTTCAAGTAATTTAAAACCATCATGACGGCCAGTGCCGTCTTAATTATTTATCAGCTTTAAGATATCAGACAAATTTCTTATCGGACCGATAACAATAACATTAAAAATGAACACATATCGGCCAATACTGATATGGTGGCCGATATATTGTGCATCCCTAGAATACATGTTTTTGAAAGAACTATTTCTTATGCTTACTAAGGTTGTATTTATTTGATCAAAAATACAGTAAAAATGGTTATATTGTGAAATGTTATTACAATTTAAAAGAACTGTTTTATATTTTAATATATTTAAAAAAGTAATTTATTAATGTGATGACAAAGCTGAATTTTCAGCATCGTTACTCCAGTCTTCAGTGTCACATGATTTGCTGCTTAAACAATTATTATCTTTATCAATGTTGAAAACCATGATCCATTTTTTTTCAGGATTCTTTGATGAAAATAAATGTATTTAGAAAAAGCATTTATTTTAAATACAAATCTTTTGTAACATTATAAATGTTTTTACTGTCACCTTTGGTATATAAAACACATGCTGCAAACAGTGCCTGCAATTTAATGTCGCTATGAGCAGGTGCAATTCCTCTTTAGTGAATTCCCCCACACATATATCCTGTATTTTTCACCAGCTGAAATAAAAAATCAAATCCTGTTCGTCCTTACGCAGATACTCGAGAGAATAGGCAGGGGAGGAAAGTATTAACCGTGTTTACCCCAATGAGAAGAATCCTCAATCACAGCAATGAAGAAGCCTCTCAATGCGAGATAATGTTCAGCACAATGGAGGTGACTGTGTCCGCACAAAACCTCTCATTCTGCAGCCAGAGAATTAGCCCCAGCAGATTAATCCCATTATGAATGAACAAATTCCTTCTCAGAGATCTCACAAAATAAATAATTAAATAAAATCTATTGGCTTTATGGAAATCTCTAATGCAAATGTCGGAGTTGGAGTATAAATGGAAAGATTAAAAATGCCTGCTGCTGAAGAAAGCTGAACTAGCTAATATTGTTGTATGGAATAATCTACGGCCCTGGGTGGTACATGCAGAATTGCCTGTTTAAGATTAGATCAGTTTTACAGCTCGTTTTCAAGTTCTACATTACATATTAGCAAATATTTGAGAACTCCTGCTGGTTGCAATCCAGAAAGGCACAATAACATTTGAACCCCCACTTCCTGTGGTTTGTCCAAAGGTTTCCAGAAAGCAATTAAGATACCCAAAGTCAGTTTTTGTAAGCTCTCGTTCGTCAGGCAGATTTTTTTTCACAGCACTACAAATGGGAAAGCACCTGGAAAAGCGCAGACGGTGCTGACGAGAGAACAGGATCATCTTGATTGTAATTGCGACTGTACAATCAGCATTAAACACCACTCCTCTGCAATCGCGCGCTTTGCTGTTACACATGCATGCATCTAATTCAGGGCTGTGCAACATCAAATTAGTCCTTGTGCAGCAAAACAAACACTGAATGTCACTTTCTGGTCTCCGAGGGTGGCGGGATTGTTGCATTCATGCAAAACAAATCATGCGTTGCTTTTACAAGGGCACAAGTCACCTCAAGAACAGCCAGCGATGCTTGGAGAAGGTGAAGTGTTAGGGTTTCCCCAATACACAGGAAATGGCAGGTGTCTAACACTTACTTTATGAATAACTATTCATGTCAGTGCTAATTATGAGCTGACACACTCACCGTCTTAATGAGCCCTTCGAGCCACTGAGAAATGCTAATGCTATCAGTTGCAGCCAAGGCTAGTCACCCGCTGACACAGCAGTTCCCTATTAACACACGCACTAGACGCTGTATCCTGCTGTGAAGTGAAACGCATGGGCTTTTCAATTGTACCATGACAAAGATAGAGACCTCAGGTTACCCTCTTGCAGGCTCTTGTTAAAAACTCATTTTAAAGAAAATGTGATGATGCTGCATTTTCGGTTCGTTCTGTTAACGTGTACGGAATAATTGACGACGGGCCGTTGAATTATTAGAAAAATAACCCATTACACCTCGGTTGTGCATGATTTTTCTAATAATTCATATTATATAGTTAATTATTCTGCTTGTACTACGGTTACCACACCTCAAAACATTGTTCAGATGATGTATTTCAAGATTTGTCAGGTTTTTGTCCTTAAAACGCTCTTGTGTGTAGGACTAATTTCTTATGCATTTAATCCCAAGCCTCCTGTGCTAATTCCAAAAATGTCATTTTAGAGCTTGTAACAGAGGTTTGAGCCATAGTCTAATGCAGTTATTAGAAAGAGAGAGAGAGTTATTAAGTGACGCGTGTATGAATTACCTGTGTGTCTGTCAACAGTGTTCGCCAGCAGCGTCTCTGCTAATAGCGAAACTGTATGTTCATCTGCTCCAAGAACAGCGCCATTATTACGCTAGTGAGAAATGTCTTGTAGCTTTTAAGTTGTTAAAATATTTTACTGATAAAAATCGTCAGAGCCATACTGACAACATGTTTCTGTGTGAGTGTGTGTCCGTACTCTATGTGTGTGCGTTTGAGTGGGAGAGAGAGCAGGAGAAAGCCTTTTCCGTACATAATAAAATGTAATTTTGTGGCAGAAAAACAATATAATTTGTTGTTTTTATCCTATTGTTTACTATATTTATTTGCTCGTTCAGTGTCGTTGTGGGTTTTGGTTCTTATGCTGTTTAGGCTGTAAAGACCTTTGAAATAACTGAAATTATTTGGCGAAGTGATATGGAATGCGGTCAAGACCTGCCTGGAACTACTTTAGCTGCGCGTTTCCCTGAAAATAATTGCACACCATAGAACTTTCATCAACCAATCAGATTCAAGCATTCAGCAACCCCGTAGTATAAATGTAAGATATGTAATGGAGAAATTTAACAATTTTGATCCCACTAAAAAATTCTGGTATGTATATATTTTATTATAAAAAAAATCTGTTCTGAATATGTCTCTTTAATTACATATTGTAGCCTAACATTTGTTATTTATTAGAATATGTAATTTGCATTTCAAGTATGATGTTGAAATGATTTGTGGTTCAGTGAATAAGTCACTCATAAAAAACACCTGGCCCAAAAGGCATCATTTCTTCACGAATTGCACTACAGTGGTTGCGTTTCAGGCTTGCTGTTGTGTGCAGTCAGCGTGGATATTGCAATAAGAAAATGTCTGTTTATGGTTTTTGTATTATTTTGCATGCATAGACTTTCTTTTATCAAACTGAAATTCAGACTGTAGGCAAACAAAGAACAAAAATTCATTTCTTTTGCTGTGATGCTGTAGATTCAGCAGAGCAGTGACACCAATACAGTATATTAGTTTTTTTTTTTTTTTTTTCACTGGTTTTTTTTTTTACTTATATTTTTTACAAGTGACACATTAAAATACTACGTTTTAAGAATAATGTTACATAGTCCAATTTTTTTTAAATAAAGTTGTAACATTACAAGACGTGAAGTAATAAAATCAAAATAGAAGAATTAATTAATACACTCATACACTAAATTCATTAAAATAAAGGTTCCAAAAGGGAGTTTTCACAGCGATGCCATAGAAAAAAAAACATTTTTGGTTCCCCAAAGAACCCTTCAGTGAACAGTTCTTAAAAGAAGCAACATTTTTGAAAATCGAAAGAGCCCTTTTTCGCTATAAAGAACCTTTTGAGCAATGAATCTTAAAAGTTCTTCATGGAACCCTTGATGCCAATAAAGAACCTTTATTTTTAACACTGTGTCTACACTTGACGCGACAAGGCGACCGTTGCAAATTCATTTTTTCTTCTTGTCAGAAGTAGTGTGAGCATGTGAAATACATGAAACAGGACATCATTTTACTCTCGGGAATTTGACGTGTCACATCACGTCGCATCCAGTGTAGACAGCATCACCGATGATAGTGGGTTCTATTTTCTTTAGTCGCGTCGCATCGCGCCACTCTTGTCTGGTGAGACACTCATCTTCAGTGAACATTAAGCCTTGCCTTCTTTGATATGATTGGCCATCATTTTGACATTGACGAGTGCTGTTTTTAGACCGCTGAGGCAGACCAGCCTAAAAATGTAACTTATTAAAGGGATCATGAACTGCGTTGTTTTATTGTTTTATGATGTTTCCTGGGGTGCACTTATAATGTTAGAATGCTTTTAACATCAAAAATTGTCATAATTTATAAATAAAAGGCACTTTTCCTACCCTGATTTTAGACCTGGTTTGAACGCTCTGTTTTAAGGGGCGTGTCTGCTGTGAGAGTACTGCTGTGATTGGCTAACGTCTTTCCATTTGAAATAGCTAAGTATTACTCTCTCTTTTAGCGCGTTTTTACTATTACAGCTCTCATGGTTAACTAATCGTGAAAAGTGTTGCATTACATTTAGATCTGTGACATTATATTTAGATCTGTGGCATTATATTCAGATCGTGGCATGAAAGTTTGCAAAGATGATCATTGTAGCCGATCACGGACATGCTGAGCGCATGAAAGCAGTGATCTCGTCATTGCAACTCAGTTTCTGTACACTGTCGAATGCTTTCATCTTCACTAACAGTGCAAACGTGATATAGTTAAGAGATTCGTTGAATAAAACGGGAGTCACTGATAAACGCGTCACTGATAAACTCTCACCATTTGATTGACAGCTCCAGCACGCGCTGCTCCAACGATTGCAAAGGGAGCTTTCTTTGATCGCTTTTAAATCACCGTTAAATAACAGATTATTTTCATCCTACTAAGAGAAACAACGCAAGTTGACGTTTAGTCACAGGTTTGATTTACTGACACACAGACAAAGAACATCTGACTGTACATGAATCATTATATTTCAGATCAGGCATTAGAATTAACACGGTTACTTACATGTTGCATTACTGTTGAGCCCAGGCACTGCACAATATGTTGTAATCCTCAACGGCATATTTATTGCTTGGTAGCTCGATCTGTCGGTTTAACACCACGTAGGCCTATGTTACTTTTAGGCTACCTATTCTATTGCATGTCATGCGTGAATCGGTGGGCGGGGCTAAACAGGCAGTGATGAAGTAGGCGTTGATCTTCTTCTGCAGAGGCGGTGCTTGCCTCCCTTTGACGTCATAGATTCCCACATTGAAAAACCTGTCGTTTGCTGGGCCTGGTGTCAATAAAAGCTTTTATTGGACTAACAAGGAAGTTTTCAGTTCTGAAACTTACAGGATATTCTTATAGTATGATGACCTCTTATATGTCAAAAGTAAAATTTGATTTCTCAGTTCATGACCCCTTTAAACTGTCTGCCATCCTAACAACAAACAGAGTGGTGCGTAATTGAGAGCAACATTAAGAAATATCAAATTACATGGTTACAATTTGGCCATTTCCAATTATTGGGTGGGACTTGTCCCCCTCAATGCCTATGGCGGTTATGGCCCTGACAGAATCTGGAAACTGGCCAAAATTATACAAATTTTTCTTGCAATTTTAACTTTTCTACTAATCTATATATTTTTATTTAAAAGTGGCACTTTTTTATTATTTAAATCGGAATGCAAACGTTCAAGAAATGTTTGTGGTATCATGAAAATCATTCAGTGTTGGTATTTGTTAAAAAAAGGAAGTGGTTCCTCTTCTCAGTTTCCTTAACCTAATAATACCAAAGGCTTATTTGCTTTCATCTAATGATGCGTAAATTCTCAAATAATTGCAATTTTGAGCTTTGAGATCTTAATGGGCTTAATTAAAATTGCTTCAAAGTCTGGAATTCAGCGCCTGAGAAAAGCCACATCTCCAGTTTCCATCCCTGGCTTTCTTTGTATCTTATTTAGCCTCGTCTTCTCTCTTAGCCTCTCTTTCTCTGTCACAGGCACCAGGCGCAGATGCTCCACTTATGTAGGTTATTGCTGGCTTTGTAACAGAATTCCAATAAATCTATGGCTGTGCTATTTTCAGAGCTGCTAATGTTCACCATGGCCGGCGTACTGTTAACTTCCTCACCCTCCAGACTCCGGTGCGGTTGGATGTCTCACTTCTGGTTTCTTTCTACTGGAATATCAAAGTCTGGATTTTATACATCAGAAATAATATTAATGCATAAATAATAGATCCTGGATTGTAGTTGAAGACTGAAGGTCAATCACCATGTAAAATGGAACTATTGAAATGTAGAATAAAAAATGGATTGTAACGCATGCATGATTAAGTAAAAAGAATTTGTATGGAGGACTACAAGCACTTTTCTATCAGAACTCACCTTGACAGCACACATAATGACCAGCGTCTCATCGTAGCCATCCAAGAGGGACCTATGATTACAATCTAAGAAACTGCAGGGCTTCATAATCACATGTCCATCAAGCCGACCACACTGCACACAGACACTGCCGGGCTTGATAGTACACTGCCAGTCTAATTCGGCTTTGAAAATTAATGTCCGTAGGAGCCGACCATCACTCCATTATCAGCCTCGTTTTTCTTTGTCTTTCCAAGTGCAATTCGCTCGAAAACGACAGCTGAAGACATGCAGAGTGCACCTACATCATCAGAAGAAATAAATAAATAAATAAGATCTTAATGCGCGGTTGTGCTTCTGAAATGATTGGGCTCCAGGTTTCCAGCGTACATAGATTAAATGGGCACGTACTGTAATGAGACCTTTGTCTGGTTCGAGCTCCATTTAGGCCTTGCCCTATGCATTTCAGCCGAGTTGAGGACACTGATGTGTCTGAGGTCACAGGATGCGGCGATGCATTAGAATGGAGCTCCATGCCGTTGATGAATGCCCGTGTGCACAGGGCAAATTAATTACCAGCCAATAGCTCGGCTCCACCACATAATATAGTACTTCCTGTCTGCTCGAGGGAGCTGGTAAGAGCTTAGACACCTAATCATAGCGGCTCATCTCTTACACGCACTTTGTCAGACGAGAGGAGTCTCGCACACTACAGCTTTTAATTTCATACTGACTCACCCTCAGAGTGCCGAGTACATCTGTAAGACAGGCGAGTCATAGAGGACTTGCAGGCTGTGTCGATGGATTTCATACTGATTTTCAAGAAGCTGAAACATTTAGTTTGTTGCTCCCAAAGTTTTTCATGCCATTTTGGACCATCACGGCAAGTGTTGGGTGCAACGTGTTGCGTATTTAGATCGATTGTGGAAGTAACAAATAAAGTAACACCCTCCTTTTTGTTATAATACAGCAGTTATTTATTAAGCATCATGCATTTTTTATTTATTTATTTTATTTTATGCTTTTAAGACCCTCCAAAGAGTAGAGTAAAATAAAATAAAAATTTACATCTTAATACTTTGCTTACTTTTTTAAATAAAAACACATTGTTTTTTAGTTAATTTCTTTTGATTTTATTCATTTCATGCTTTTAAGAGCCCAGATTTTCTGAACTTGCACCTACTTCTTTTTTTTTAAATAAGTAATATGCATTACTTTTATTTGTTAATTTCATTTTCTTAAGACACCAATAATTTTTTAATTTATACCACTTTTTAAATAAGTAAAATTACTTGGTAACACTATATTTTACAGTGTCCTTGTTACATATGTTACATATACTTACCATAGTAATAACAACAGTAAATTATGCATAATTACATGAAACTAACCCTCAACCTAATCCTACCTAACCCTATAGTAAGTACATGTTGTTAATTAATATTACTCAGTACTTTAAATATATAATTACACTGTAACAATGACACCTTAAAATAGTGTAACTAATTACTTCAGTTACTTTAGTTTTCTATTTTTTATGTAATTAATTTAACACTTTCACATTAAGTAAAAAATGCAATACTTATTTATTTTAAAAAGTAACATGCATTACTTTTCTTATTTAATTTATTCTGACTTATTTCATTTTACTTTAGATTTTATTTAAATTTGCATTTATTTTATATTGAATTTACTTCTATTTTATTCAATTTATTTACTGACAAATACAATTGAAAGTCTCTCCCTTTATCATAACAGTTCTGTACAGTGTGTGTGATGGCATGTGTACAGTGCAAGCGAGCGGCATGATGCGACTTGACAAAACTAGAACGCTTCTGTTCTAATCAACGACGCTGTCCACAGCAAGCGGTGTAACGTCCATACTGGGGTATAGTTGTTGTATGCACAGTCTTCAACTACAAAACATACCACTTTGAAATGCTTGCAAACCAGTGCGACTGCTTTGGAAGAAAGAGACCCTTAGGCTGATTCTGAGGAAAAGTAATGCAAAAGTAGCTAGCGAGTTTCGTGCCATGAAAAGTAAAAATGTTACGTAATTAGTTACCTTATGCAATGAAGTGACATTTTACTTTTAAACTTAATGTTCCCCAGCAGTGTTCGTGGTCCCCAAGCACATTTTAAATTGCCAGTATCAGATGCTGTTTATCATCTACAAGACTTGTCACAGATGAGCACAGTAGTCCGTCAAACACATTAGTTCTGTGTATATAAGGCAGACAGAAAAAAGAGAAATTCTGAAGAAAAAAAAGCAGTCTCAGAAGGCAGTCCCAGCATGCTTCAACACACTCTGTTGTCTACTGCATCACTTCCTCCATTTAGCCAGGAGCCATTCTCCTTCCCAACATGGACTGCTAGAGCCCAGAAAATACCTTTTCTCCTTCAGGTCTTTTCACAAGACAACAAAAGGAGTCAGTGTCACCCTTTATGTGCTAGGGACATACTATCTTACTCTCACTCTCTAAACAAGTAAACTGAGTCTTCACCATATACCCTATATCCATTCAAAGTTTGTGGTCAGTAAGATGAAAGAAATTAATACTTTTATTCAGCAAGGATGCATTCAATTGATTAAAAGTTCAGTAAAGACATTTTATACATTTTCTATTTTTATATAACAGCACAACTGTTTTCAACATTGATGATAATAAGAGATGTTTCTTGAGCACCAAATCAGCCTATTAGAATGATTTCTGAAGGATCATGTGACACTGAAGACCAGTGGCGTCATTTCACCAAAAGCCAAGGCATTGCAAACTCTGATGACATCAACCAATCTTACTCCCTTGACGTGACAGTCCCACTTTCAAGTAGCCTACTTCACACAACTTTTTCCAGCACTTCAAAGCTCAAAAGTCTGAAGTTTCGCGATGTAGGAAACACTTGATGAAAAAACAAAAACTTTTATTTTAAAATCTAAAAAGACATTAAATTACCGCTATAGCCAGAAGAATAGTGACCAGCAATCACTGTTAAAATATTTTGTGCTGAAATATTTTTGTCAATTTTTGTACTGAAGTATGTTGGAAAAGTCTCAAAGTATCATGAAAAATAAAAACGTTTCTTCAAATTGTGAATTAAATTAGCGAGTAAAGAGTGCTTAATCACTGAAGCTGTCAGTCAGTTTGCGCAAACTCATCGAGTGTGAAAACTCCCGGTTTAATCAATCAATCTGTCAAAACTGTACAATGAATCTTTTATTTACATTGTGTCTCCGCTTTGTTTATTATAATGAGAGGATTTGTGCGTGTGCAGAACCTCTGATTGGTCAGTATTTTCAAAAGAAATCCCTGTGATTGGCTACAATACTCAAAACTGCAAAATCATGTTGTAAATAGACACATTGGCAGTGCATTGTCATCACAGGAATAAATTACATTTTAAAATATATTCAAACAAAAAAGCTATTTTAGCTATGCTTGTTTGGAAATTCTTAATTTATGCAATAATAACTGATATATTCATTATTTATAAGGAGGAATACCAAAATGTAAGTTGATTTTCACTGATGATATTGATGATATTACTCTCCCCGAAACTTGCACTGTATTCATGTCCAGAATTAAAATTCATGCGTTCTTTTAAGAGTCCTCCAAAAGAGTTGGGTATTGGTAAAACAACTATTTTAATATAATTTTTGATGTTGCTTGTAAATAATTTATTTTGTGATGAATAGACAGAGATTTTTGAATGGCCATCAATAAAGATGCAGAGGCTCTTTGGGCTGCGTTAATCAGCCAACCCAAAACTTTCAAGATTATTAGCGAACGACGACTTCAGTCTATTTCTCCTACAAAAGATATGGTCACTATAAATAGCAAGAGCTGTGCAAGATTCTTCAAAAAGACTGTTTTTGTATTTCACTGAACAACAATGTACAGGTTTGGAACATACGTTTGCATGAACTATTTTTTTAAACGCCAGCTGAATGTCATTCTATCATCTGACAGGAAGTTGTACAGTATAGCAATAGGCCTATATCACAGGCAGATGTGCAAACACTTGAAAAAATACATTTTCCAGCTCAAAACACACACAGAATAAACATCTCACTGATGTGCGTGTGTGATATTCGAGGCAATGTTTTGTTTTTCCAATATTGAATGTTCAGAACCGCAAACTTCTGAATGACTATTCAAATTTATGTGGCCAAAATAATTATCCGTCTAATTATCAGCATTCCCTCAAAACAGCGTGGATAGTAGTAGAGAGTCTAAGCCAGCTAATTGCATGCAAATGTGGGATGTCTCCTACCTGTGAAAAGCAGAGCTCAAATCATCACCAGAATAGTACAGGTCATTATTTTCCAGCCACCAGCACTGTTCGCAGATGCATGTCAGTACTGGTCGAGACAGTGTGGTGAACGGAGATGTGATGGAGGTGGCGGAAAGTCTATATGTCAGTGTGAGACGCTGCTCATGAGGAATATTAAAACAAATGGCATAATCAAAATCCTCATTCTGATTTCTGATGAAACAAGAGAAATTCCTCCACCGATAACTCAAAGAGCACATCTCTGTGTACGTGATTGTGCGAGACCGAGAGAAACAGAGCGAGAGAGTCTTAGTGTTTCTTCGAAGGTGTGAAGTTTTAATGGAATCCTCCTCTCGTTATAGAATGTTAATGGTTTTCTTCCTCTCACTTAAACAGGCTTCCTTATTGTGAGCTCTACTGGTTTTGCTCTTCATATTGAAATTGTGACTTTGCTTAATGGATGTATTCACATGCATAAGTGCGCTGCGTTGTCTATGAGGGAATGTCTCTTCCATTTCCATAAATTACATGCAGAAGTCTGGGGATGGATGTAATTTTGCCTGACAGACAACCTCTCATGAGCTCCGCCAGCGTTGTGAAAGAGCACAGCGACTTCAAATTGATTTTCCTTGTTTCTCTCCCATTGAATCTGTGGCTCTCCTGCTAGTCTCCTCCGAGTTCGTTTTATGAGGAAAGATGTAGTGACTTCATATGCAATTTTATTTGAACATATACAAAACAAAATGAAAACATGCAAATATATTTTGATATTTTGAAGCTCGAACACGTTAATAATCCACTCTGTGCTTTATTTAATTGTGCCGCAGTGATGGAATTGACTCAAACAGATCGAGAGAGAACATTGAAGTCTTGTTTTGTTTTAAAGCTGTCATTTATTTCTTATGTTACACTGTGAAATGACTTCTTATTGTATGACTGTCTGGTTTCATTTTGTCAAGGACGGTGTAGAACTTGTAACTCAATTCAGAATAACCTTGCAGACGCCATTATAATGTGGTTTTCTCTAAATACACACTCGCCTCTGAATAAAATCACAATTCCAACATTATGGGATTATCCGATTACACATCTCATCATGAATATCTGATTTTCTGTATTTTAATCGACTGAGCGGGATGGAGGTTTGGACGGCGAGTTCACCGGTCTTCAGTTAAAAGGAATCTGCTGGGAATTCCAGCGAAAGGTCATCTAAGCAGAGTTTAGATCAGGATTGCCACACAGCACGACGTGAGCCAATCAGTGCAGGGTGTGACACAGATATATAGAGCGTATTCTGTAAAGAGAGAAGCAGGCCAGTTCTTCAGAGTCTGAAAGAACAACGGTCCAGGAGTAGTCTGGGTAAATGTTAGACGTTTACAGAAGTCAGGGAAAGTGAGCTGGTGCAGAATTGTGAGAGCAGGTGCTAATTTTTTTTAGGATCAGTATGGAATCATATGGCATAGAAATGACAGTTGACCTGTCAGACTGTCACCATGTACAGTGGGATTCAACAATGTGAGGACATATTGAAAATCTGTGATTTAAAAAAATCATTTAAACCTGGAAATGAACACACAAAAATGTAATTTTGAAAATAAAATTACATGCAAAAAATTCAACAAATTTGTGATGTAAAATGAAAAGATTTTAAAGTACACTACTGATCAAAACTACTGGTTTAGCACCAACGGCTACATTTACAGTATTTGGTCAAAAATACAGTGAAAACAGTAACGTGAAATATTATTATAATTTAAAATAGTTGTTTTCTATTTGAATATATTATAAAATGTAAATTTATTCCTGTGATGGCAAAGCTGAATTTTCAGCATCATTGCTCCTGTCTTCAGTGTCACATGATCCTTCAGAAATCATTCTAATATGCTGATTTGGTTGAAAACAGTAATATTTTTGTGGAAACCATGATATATTTTTTTTTCAGGATTTTTGATGAATATAAAGATTAAACGAACAGGATTTATTTGAAATAGAAATATTTTATAACAATATAATGGTCTTCACTGTCACTTTTGATCAGTTTAATGCATCCTTGCTTAATAAAAGTGTTAATTTCTGAGCTGAGTCACTAACCAAATAATTTTTTTAACTGTGTATAGACGGTCTGATGTTCCTGCTTCTATTGAAGTTTTGTACTCAAACTGTTATACAGATAAAATAATTTATAATAAAAAGATTTGCAGTAAATTTGCAACAATATTGAAATCATTTTCCCTTGCGATTTCAGACTTTTGGATCCCATTGTATGTAATTTTTTACATGCTAAGTATATTTTTGTGGCTAGTGTTTTGTACATCTTTGTAGCTCCACCAAACGTTTTCGTGCAAAAGCTTGTAAAGGTTTCCATGTATAATTTATGAAGATATTATTGAAAATGTAGGATTTTCTGGTTCCATAACTTAGGAAATTGTTATAGTAGAGGGTGTACTCAACCTTGTAGAAACTCAATTAGTTTCTTTATGGTCAGAGTCGAGGGCTCCCCATGATTCTGAACCTGAAATGGTGTATTGCATTTTTAAAGAGTACAAAATTAGCCTGCTCCTCAAACTGTATATAGGTTTGCATCGGTAGCTCCGGGCTTCGGCGTACAGCTTAAATCTCTGAAAAAATATTATAGGGCTGGAAACAAATAGGCAGCCTGGCACATTTAACTACGAAACACACGGTTCAAGGTATGTTTTTTTGCATAATGGCTTTCGTTGCTTTAGGGAGACAAGAATTGCTTCACATTTCTCACCTTGACATCGGTACTGTCCCACGGCATAGGAAATGCGCAGGGAGTCGGTGTGCGAAGGGGGGAGTCGGGGCCCCCACGTCTCTCATTCCTACACTGACAAATTAAAAAGGTTACATTAGATTTTTATCATCAAAGAGAATTAAGTTCTGTAAATGGAAGCGTAAAATGCCTCCTGGGCTTTCTTTCAGAACTATTTTAATCCATGTTCGGCTCTGATGAAACAGGCCGGCACTGAGACTTGTATGAGTGACGGGGGACAGGTTTCTATCTCTCGCTTTCTTTTACAGCCTGTTCCCCATTTGCACACAATAAAATGGCTTTCAGAAGGCTTTTTTAAGTGTAACATATTGTGAATATGGTACAAATTGATTTCTTTATGCAGCTGAAAAAACATAAATGCATCAAGATTCATCAGCCTCATAATTGTGCACATTGCCACGAAGTACGGGGGGGCCATAATTTTCACTAATGCAGCAGTATTGCCAACCAGTGTGAGTTATCAGAGTATTGATTTACCAGTCTGTATTGATTTTCTCTGTATCATTCAGAGCCTGCGCAGAAGATAATTTCAGCTTTCTCATTTAAATGATCGCCTCTCTTTAATAACTCAGAGCGGGTATTAATGTAGCTGTCAGGTAAACCTCTGGCTGTCTTTTCTCATGTTGGTTGCTCATGGGAAATGATGCACTCCATAAGAAATAAAGCCATTATTAAGAGAGCCAGAAGACGAGACCTCAACTGAATGCTGGGGGACTCTCATTAAAGCTGAGAAGAATATTACGATTCACCTGCCTCTGTCTGCCAGAACCGTTTCTTATTTGTTATGCATGTACTTTTGGCCTGAAACATTATTTTGTTTAAAGGTTCTAATGCTGCGTTTTCTGAACACTGGTTTTATCTTAATTGGCTTGCCACCTCTTAACCACTTGTTCTGCACGATGAAGCAATGCTTAAAAGCTATTAATCAGTTGTTCTAAAGGATAAATTAGCTTATAAATAAACCAGTTCAGTTTATTATCAGGTCTAGAGAAATAAAGTGAGAGTTGGGGTCACAGGTCAACTTTCTCCAAAAACTGTTGCCAAATCTCACTTGAAAACAGATGTGAAAAATTAATTAATCAATGGATTATTTAATTAGTTATTTGTTAAATTTTGCAACCCTGCACTCTGAAAAATGCTGGGTTGTTTCAACCCATGTTTCGGTCAAACCCGTTGATTAAAACATTTAAACCAACACTTGGATTTGTCCATATTTGACCCAAACATGGGTTGAAACAACCCAACATTTTTGTTTTGTTTTTGAGTGTGCATGAACTGTATTTTATGGTAATTCATTTCTTTTAAGCAAGTGTTTCATATTAGAGAGCTTTCATTTCATTTTAAGTGGGAAGATAATGGCTATGGAGCTATGGAATATTATTAGATGTCATTCATACTCATTTGCTGCCATAGATTTCATGTTGTATAATACAGGTTTCATCAAGTTACTCAAACACGTGAAATGAAGGAAAACTTTTCTTACCTATGAAACACTTTTTCACCATAAATGATATGCTGACAAATGATAAGTGAGGTCTGAAATAGATTTTAAAATGACGTGGACATGTGTTGCACAGAAAAGCTAATGCCAATTCCTTTGAATGCGAACCCAGTATGTGGTCTGATACATTTGCAGCATTGCCGTCATGTGAAATGAGAAAAATTGAACCTTCCCGTCTTTAGAGAATAACAGTCATGCGTCTTGAGATACCTAGAGAATATTTAAAGCCCTGTGCGATACGGGTCACATTCTCGTCTATTTCCATGTAAGTAAGAGAGTCTGTGAGGGTGAAAATTGTTTTCACCTCTCTGTTGAGATCATTTAAATGCATAACATCAAAAATGCTCTTCCTGCAGATGTGGACTCAAGCATGTCAATGTTTACTGACGTATTTTTCTTTCTTTCTTTAGACCAAAAAAAAAAAAAAAACTACCTGTCTACGTCTATGTGCTACTGTATTCTTTGTGAAAATGAGGAATTGCATGCATTATGAGTTTACATGAACATGCAAATTGATACAATTCCCTTAGCATTTCACTGACAAAAAGTGTTGATGACATTAATTCTTATTTTATCTTTTAAAGAGATATTTTACCCAAACATGAAAATTTTGTTATCATTTATTCAATCTCATGTTGTTCCAAACTTTTTTGATTTTTCACAAATGAAAGTCAATGGGGTCCAGTGTTGTTTGGACCCTAACATTCTTCAAAATATATTCCTTCATTTATGTTCTAGAGAAGAAAGAAAATCAGACAGTTTTGGAATTACATGGGGGTGATGACAGATTTTTCATATTTGTGTGAACTACTTTAAATAGGTTTTTTTTAGTATGCGTTTGATGCTGCATAATAAAAGCTATAAAATAAATATACCTGTCTAAGAATTTAAATAATGTTAAAGAGAACATTTAAAATCATTAAATTCACCTCCCATTTTTGCAGTTACAACTGGTGGCACTGAAATTATTCCATACACATTTAACATTTTAAACATTTGACTAATAACAAATGTTATTGTGAGGCATACTGAAGCATTTCCTAGCTCCGTTCTGCACATGAATCATCATTAACAGTTCTACTCTAGAGGCCTAATATACTGTATTTCACATTTTGGCCTTTAATGAAAGGCACAGGAGATTAGTAATGAGCATAGATCTATTTTTTCTTGTTTGCTCTCAGCCTTTCCTTTCTCTCCAGAGCCACATACTGTACTACACACTTGGTGATTAATCCATGAGTTACACCAGTGAGATGGCGAACATGCTCACCGTCGCCTTCCTATCACGGCACAGGCCACATCCCAGCGTGTGTGAGGCATGTTAGAGCACCTGAGTAGAGCAGACACGGCCAACCAGGTGTAAAATCAGCAAGGCCCGAACCCGAATGCATGGTGACAGCTCTTCATGCTTGGTAGCCTTCATCTATCCTGCTTTCGACCCACACCTAGTCCGCATTCAGCCCTCCCGATTTCTCCCCCCGCCTTCCCATGCGCTTCACACCAGAGCCTCCTCCATTTATCTCCATCCTGCAGGTCACACATGCACAGCGGGCACTAATGAGTCTGTCCTGCTGTCCCTGTCACCTGCACTGATTGATTGATTTATTAACTTTACAGAAGAGATTCATGGTGCCGCAATATCGCAGTCCCTCGTTTGGGTTCTTTACATGGTGGCCACGAAACTCGAAAGCAGTAGAGCAGGAAAACACCTTACTTTTTTCTGCTATGCTTAAAGTCACAATGAAACAGAAGTAGTTACAGATCTGAGTGTGATTTAAGGCAGGGACTTGGTTCTTGGGACAGTTGTTGATTGGATTATGAGATGTGGGCGTTGCACTCAAAAATAGAGGCAGATGAACGTGAGATTGTAGGGACGGGGTTTAAGCAGACTAAATGATAGGAGAAGGTCTGTCATTTTCACTGGAAGTTCCAGTTATGACATTTTGATTGAACCTATAAAGCCTACTGTTTTATGTTTGATACACACATTTCTATACATTTCTGAACATTATCAAAACTTGATTGAAACACAATATACTACATGCCTTCTGTCGTTTGATTGACCGTTTATATTATTTAGCAAGTAAAAGGCCATTTAGTAGAATTCTAAAAACGTCCAGCATTTTTATAAAGTAAATGTAAGAATAACTTTTATATTGAAAGTAACATTTTAAGATGAAAACTTACTGAACTGAAGCAACTTAGGTTTACATGATTATCCATACATTTTCCATGCTAAAATGCGAGTATCAAATATGATTCATCAGACTTCTGACGTATTATTGGGAGATATAGATTAACAACTGACATTTAAATGCATTTTATCCAAGTAGTCCTCTATATTGTTATAAAAACCTCATTGATTTACATTACAAGCTAACAGAATTTCATCTTACTTTTTCGCCATATAAATATCCTCAGGTGTGAGTTCCACTATATAATATTAGCCATAAAATCCTGATGTATCAAATATACTCAACAAAAACACGTGCAAACTTTTTTTAGATTTTCTAGACTTTTTTCTTCTCTAGGTTCAATCAAATTCCATTTCAAAATAGTTTTCATATATCAGGCTTTACAGGGTTAAACATTACAAGTTCAAAACAAAATTTAAAGATGACACATATGCATGGATGAACAATAAGATCAATAACATGCATTTATAACAGACTGAATTTAAACACATTGGTGTCTCTGAAGTGGTAGCAGTCCACCCACAGGAAAGAACCGTTTCTTGGTGTTTCAAGGTGTTGGGTTTTTTCACATCATGCTCTCTGTACAAGTGTGTGTGTATATGTTTGGTTGAAAAATGTGTTCCCTGAAGAAAGTGCTGTGTTTGGGTAGACTGCATCCACCATCATAAGCTGCCAAGCCTTCGGCTATGTAATGTTTCATCCTTTTCTACTAAGTGCGTCTTCAAAGGGAGTCGGGTTTAGCAGCGTGCAGGGAGGGAGAAAAGAGTGGGAAAGAAAATAATGCGGTGATGGAAATGAAAAAGCGCACACACTCATAGGTGTTCACATCTTTCGGCAGCTGTTGGCATCACAGCGGTGAAGCCATTGTTTCTTAGGAGGAGAGACAGAACAACAAAGAAAGTGCTATCAGGAGCTCCCACGTTCTGCCTTCTCTGGCCTGCTCTCTGCCTCGTTCTGAGGCAGCTAATGCGATAAGAGGCACGTGCTAAAGCATGTGGAGAGAGGGGAAGAGAGCGCGAAACAAAGAAAGAAAGAGTGGGAGATGGAAAGGGCACTGTTAGAAAAGAGCATTTCCCTCTTTGAGCTCAACCTGCTTGACGGGGCCTCCAGAGTCCAGCGTTTTTTGTGCTTCCAGTATCAAACTGCATTGCGGATACCTGCAACATTGATGATAACTGGAGCATTTTGATGCTTTATGGAGATCTGTTGGTGCTTTGTTTTCTTTTGCCGCGTTTGTTCATTTGCTTTGAGGATACTTGGAAATTTGGTTACTGCGCCCCTCTCAGAGTTTGTCATCACATGCTGTAGGTATCCTGGAATCTATGGTCTCTCACGCCTTCAGATGACTTGGTTTGTTTATGCAGTTCAATAAGTATTGAGTGTGTACTGTACACTTATGGGACAACCGGTAGCATAAATCATACATGTTAGCCAAGTTGTGCGTGTTTGCAGTGTTAATACTGTGCTGGACAGTTTCTTATATGTGAGATGGTCATGATAAAACCTTAAGGATGTATGGTTTTCTTGTTGGGTGGAGAGGTCGAAGGACTCCCGATAGAAATGCATTCATTTCTAGCCAAGAGAACAACACAGACAGATAAAAGAGTAGTTTTATCTCATTGATTACTTTAACTGCTGTTAAAAAGACCTAGAGAGGTAAATTATGAATGGATGGATGGATGGATGGATGGGTGGATGGACGGATGGATGGATGGACGGATGGACGGACAGACAGACAGATAGATGGATGGATGGCAGGCAGACAGAGAGAGAGAGAGAGAGAGAGAGAGAGAGATGGATAGACGGAGAGGGACGGACATAGATAGATAGATAGATAGATAGATAGATAGATAGATAGATAGATAGATAGATAGATAGATTAGAAATAATAGATAGATAGACCGATAGATAGATAGATAGATAGATAGATAGATAGATGGATGGACGGCAGGCAGACAGAGAGAGAGAGAGAGAGAGAGAGAGAGAAGGACGGACGGACAGAGAGATGGACAGACATAGATAGATAGATAGATAGATAGATAGATAAAATTGTAAATTAATTTAGTATTTTATCATATTATACCTTAATATGAAATAATACAATAAAATATTCAAACTAAAAAATAATATCATAATATACTAACTATGATAATGTTAATATGAGAATACGTTTATCACAGTCATTGGAATATTCTTATTTTATATTGTTATTATAACAAAAATGTATGTTTTCTTTAAATTGCATCATAGATTGATGTTTGAAATGATACATTTTTGAAAGGAAATTTGTATTTGGTTTGCTGTATCATATTATTTTATATGATTACAAAAATAATGTTACATACTGTATATTGTATAGTATATTGTCATAAAAAATGCTTAAAATATTTTATAATATTATATTGTGTTTTTAAGATAAAATTATACCATAATTGATCCGAGATAAAATAATTTTATTATATTTAACTTTCATGAAACAGACTGGAAGAATGCTATGTGTGTTAAATTTCTTAGAATTGCTTTTCAGTTAATTCATCTTCCTGTCATTCGAAGAAAAAAAAATATATGTATTAAGTTTAAATTGTGAAGTTGTTTCATACTTTCCTGAATGTCAGAATCTGAAACCATAGGAACGCTAGTTCAATCGGTATGGCATGACATGGGTAGAAAAATGTCTGAACAGACCTGAAAGAGAGACTAGTCTAAAACATTTTGTATTTAAAGCTCATTGTCGTTCCTTCCACTGAAAGCCTGTATCCATGGATGTGCGTTCCTAGGGGATGCCAAGGCGTTTATCTCCAACATCAAAGCGTTTATCTCCCATCAAAGCCCCTGTAAGCAGGTCTATTTGTTTAATTGGACAACAGTGATTTGAAGCCAGCTATGCAGAGAGATCAGATATCTTTTTCTGGATGAGGTCAGCTGTGTGGTATTTGAACTTCACAAACTCTCAAACCACAAAGCCCTAATCAATGTGAAACTTTGTGAGTTTTGGCCAAATTAAGGGAAAGGAAATTCAAGAGAGAGTTATGTGTAATTAGAGTCATAAAAAGTGAAGCACTCACTTAATACCTGCACTGAGACCAGATGGCTGTCACTGATTGTAAAGTTCAAGAACTTCTCCTGTGATAACTATATCATGTTCCCACCAACAGTGTACAGTACAGAGGCGGTTGTCATGACAACAAGGTGGCAACACTTTTTCAGTGGACCAGGCAGGGAGAATAACAAGAATTTATCGGACATTAAGGAGGAAGGCTTTGGAGAATATAACCATTAGGCACCGGTAATATTGGTCACGGTGTACAAAACAACACATTAGAGGATGAGACAGCCCAACATATACCCCCTATGCAGTATTAAGTTATTTATGCATGTACAAATCCAATATTCTCCACATGAACGACCAGCATGAAAATTTAATGTGGACTGTATATACATATATATATATATATATATATATAAATAAATCTAAAAAAGATTGTAACCTATTACCAATGCTGGCTTAATGCCACATACTAAAGTGTGGAGCAAATTGGATAATTTGTCATAATATAACCTTAGGAAATCTCGGAGAGTGGGACTCTTCACAAAAGTAGAAGTAATGGCCAATTATCCCAGTGAACAGTCAGTGTCAGACAGCTGGGGAACACAGGAAATGGTAACAGTGAGGGTTACACGGCTTACTGCTGTGGCTTGGCTGTGTATTTCTTTTCCATTGTGTTGTGGAGACTTTGAAAGCCACATTATGTTCAAATGAAAAATTCTATGGAGATTACCACCCAATGTTTTCCCCACACAAAAATACAATTCTTCCCTAATTTAGTTTCCCACTGCAATTTAGTTACAGCAGAGACACAAAAACAGAAGCATCTTACCAAAGGATCACTTTAATCTCAATCAGAATTTTAAGTTGTTCTTTATCATAGACAAAAAAATGCAAGCGGCAACCTCCTCCAGTTTCCCTTGAAGCCAATACGGAAGTGACTTAAACTGCAATTCATTGACTGGCTCCAAAAGGGAGCAGAATCTCATTGAGCCCCATGTTAAAATGCCCAACTTTACAGCAGAAAAAACATGTTTACAGCCTGGTACAAATTGTGGTTTTGGTCTATACAGCTAATTTTGCCCATAATGACAACTGAGAGGGGGTGAATTTTTTTATAACTCATTCGTTAACATTATATAAAGCCTTAAAGTTCTGCATAATTAAGGGCGTGGCCACTTGAGTGACAGGTGGATTGCCGTTTGTCTGCTGTCAGTCATCACGTCACCTCAGCTCCACCCACGTCCCGCCTCTTTGCCCATTTTCAGTTATCCGGGAGTGACGTGCGGTGACGCGCTGCCAAGATGGCAACGGCCGACTTTGAGGCTTCAAAAACTCTCTTCAGAAACCTACGGGTGACGTCACGGACACTACGTCCATATATTTTTACAGTCTATGAAGAAATGATGGGCATAAATTAAAAAAAAAAAAAAACTCATTTACTCACCCTCATGTTGTTCCAAACCTGAGTAAGAAAGTTACAATGAACACAGACTGAAGCATTGAAGCTTCAAAAACCGACCATCGCGCCAACCGTTTTTTTCCATTGTTAAACTAGCAAAAGTGGATTCGGAGACGCCATAAGTGCACCTGTGCCATACGCTTCAGACATGTGCTCAGACGTTAATCACTGAAAATCTTGACATCCACCTTATAGCTCTCTGCATTATGCTTTTATGAGTAGTATTCTGTCGGATTCATGAATGAATCAGTCTCGTAAGTCTGACCTTTCAATGAATCTTGATTTTTACAAAACCTGTCTGAATTTCATTATCTGGATAAACTGATAAAATATATAAGCTAAAATATACGTTTCTTTTTATCATATATCATAGTATGATATATAGCTAATATGACTAATATATAGCTAATAATAATTAAAATTATTCAAACATATTAATATTCGTATAAAATTAATAAATATATTATTGTTTTATTAATGTTTTATCATAGATAAATGTTTGAATGATATATGTTTGAAAGGAAATTTGTATTTAGTTAAATATGATTTTTATTCATCGTTCTTAATATTTTCAATGTGTTTACGCGGTTTTAGGTTCAAAAAAGTCATTATTTTACACATACTGTACATTATTGTTGCTTCTCTATGCCCCTCCTTTCTGAAACGCGTCGATTTTTACAAAACTTATCGTTGTGAAAAGCGCGGTGTGCTCTGATTGGCCAGCGATCCAGTGCATTGTGATTGGCCCGAATACTTTAAGCATGTGACGGAAATGTCACGACCTTACCATATTTGGAACATCAGCTCCCAAAGCAAAGCAATATTGCCAGATGATAATGTTGGTCCTACCTTATTAATTCGAGCCCGAATCTGATCCGGATGATGTAGATGACCAAGCTGATCGATCAACGTTGCCAGCGCGACTGTACCAGAAAGTGTCAGATTGGTAAGTTTGCATTTGTTATCGTAGAAACGGCCAGTACTGTCCCAGGTGCTAGAAACAGTCCTCCGAAAAATGCGCAGCACACAGTCAAATATGTTGGGTTGTGCTGTTCTGGAACAGAGTTGTAACTAAAGCTTAGCCAGCGACACCAATACTACAGCGAGAGTATTAAGTTACGCCTTCTTTCTTTGCGTATACATTTGGGCGGTGTTATGAAACTCTGCCCCCACATACTGACGTAGAGATGTGGGGGTGTGTTTGAACGAAGCGTTTTAGGAAGGTGTGGCTGAGCCTTAACTTTTACAAAGAATATATCTTTGGGTTTGAGACTTTGAGCTTTGTAACTCTGCAGATCTTATACATGCACAAACAGCTACATAACACACTAAAGAGAAAGGAAAAGAAGAAATCGCATCATATGACCCCTTTAAATCGTTTTAAATAAGAATTATATAATATTTAAACTGATTAATTTTATACAACAATAATATTGATGATTTGACCAAATTATAGATTTTTTTTTCCACTTAATTTCCCAGAATGCACTGGTATTGGAATTAAAAGTCATTAAATTCTTATTCCTATCTGATTCATGAATTGTCGAATCAGGCTGATGTAGTTCTTGCGGTCATTTTAAGCTATCGTATGACTTCAGAAGTCTTGGAATACCTACTTTTCTAGTGATTTTTATGTTCAACATAAGTTTGAAATTACATATGGATGAGTAAAGGCTGACAAAATGTTCATATTTGAGTGAATTATTCCTTTAATAACAGAATGCCAAACCAATGAATCAAATCAAGACAACATGGCGGTTACTCAGTGCCATCTTGGATCAAAAGCTACGGAGGCTATTGGTGCGAGGGAACTGCACTTAAAGCCAAGTCATCAGTCATTCTCTGTAATTATGATGCTTCTCATTTGTCTTCTCTTTTGTGCGGCAAACACTTAGAGATTATTCACAGTAGATGAGCACATTCTGCTTAAAGGATGTGCTCTATCCCGCTGAAAAGCCAGCCATGAAATACACCCCGACAATAAATTGGCAGAAATGTTCACAGTCATCAATGCCGTGTGTGACGTCATCGTTCTCGGAGAAGCCTCAGTCCTACTCATACTCTCGGCATGTGCGGCGAGACCTAGGTAGCTTTGAAATGTGTAACACGATTCCCCTGCCCACAGGACATTTGCACAATGGATGCTGTCTCTGCATGTGTTTGTCGAATGGAAGTAATTCATAAAGCTTGCCACTCAGCCACATTATGAATACATTTCCTAATCTTTCAGCTCTAGTGAATATGGAATCGATATGCTGTGTGTTGTAATGATTATCCTTCCCCGCTTGTCGAGTTTGCATGTCTCTAAAACAATCCATAAGCAAACATATAGATTTTTTTTTTTTTTCCAAATGCTGTTATCGTTGTCAATTAAAAATTAGCTGGAGGCTGAAATGCCAAATGTTGGCTCACATTTTCAGTTAAATTTTAGAGCAATATTTCCTCAAATGAGGTAAGCGCTCTGCGATTGGCACAATTCGTGCACAGTGTTTATTTAGTTAAACAAAATCTGTTAATCTCGCAAAGCAACTGTCAGATTTTTCACAGATGAGGAGGAATGATTGGGAACTGAACAATGCTGAACAATATGATATATTTTTTGGCCTTGGGATTGGGATTGGAAATGGGATTTGGAGATGTAACAAGCCAGATTTGATCTCACACCTACAAGAGCAGTACAAGTGTGCTAATCACTATGCTATGGCTCCAGGTAGAAACTCTCATTGCTAATATGCAGTCTGATATTTCTCTTCTTAATCATCATATTTAATTTTTACTTTTGTATAAAAGTGTATTTTGCACCTCTTCCGCCTTAGCTCTCTGTGTTATGCTTATAGGAGAAGTAATGTTGTCCGATTCATGAATTAAACATTCTGATCTTTTCAATGAATCTTTTGATTTGGTTCACAAAACCTGTATGAATGATTCATTTAAGAATGATAACGATAAACTGATAAAATAAGTAAGCTAAATATAAGTTTCCTTTTATCATATTATGTCCTAATAATGTTAATATGATAATATAAAAATAATAAAAATGTTTATGGTCATATTACCATTTTATTAATATTAATATCAATAGCAAAATAAATTTATAAAATATTGTTTTTATTTAATTTAATTTAATTAAATAAAAATAGACCATATGTTGAATTCAGTGTCATTGTTAAACTATTGAAAATATTTTTGAGCTAAAAAGCTAAAGGTAGGCTATAAAAAAACTACACCTTCGACGTCACCACCCCTAAGCTTCTGACAACTCTTTCAGGTTTTATCTAAAAACATTTTTCCAGTAGCCTAGAAATCTAGACGCACCCTGGAGGCAGCAAATGTAATTTGCAGCCAGGTTCGTCTAGCAACTCTCCGTTGGCTTGCAAGCTTGAAAAACCAAACTCTAGTCAGGCCAATCACATCGTGTATAGAGTTGGTGGGCAGGCTTAACATAATGACGGCAGAGTTGCGACGGTTCCGCGTGCTACTTGAAAACAAAGAAGCTGGCGAACAGCGGTCTTTCGAATCAGCTTTGGCCGCGACTCTGGAAGACTTGGAGTTAAGCTTTTCTTTGAGAAAAGAACAAAAAAACCCAGACAGCAACATAGTGTCGGCCCAGATCCGGCCCACATCTGGAACGCGTTGAATCCACATATACCAGATGTGGCCCGAATCTGGGCCAACATTATGTTGCTGTCTGGGACGGCACTGAAGTCATTCTTAAAAAAGGAAGATGTGTTCGGAGTTTTGCCGACCGGATACGGCAAAAGTTTAATCTATCAACTAGCTCCGCTTCACCTTCTTCGTTGCTCTGGTTGGTTGTAGCGCTATCCTATTGCGTGCAGAGGGAATTTAAAAGACAACCGTTTATCCCGCCCCTCGGATTGAGCCCTGCCAATGGTGTGTTCCCAGACCCAACATCTTGATGTGGGTCTGGCTTGTCAGGCTATTTTTCCAGAACATTTGAGTTAGAATAGTTTATGAGAGCACAGTTGTGACCCTGGATCATAAAACCAGTCATAAGGGTCAATTTTTTTAAAATTGAGATTTATACATCATCTGAAAGCTGAATAAATAAGCTTTCCATTGATGTTAGGATAGGACAATATTTGGCCAGGATATAACAATTTGAAAATCTGGAATCTGAGGGTGCAAAAATTTTGAGAAAATTTAAAGTTGTCCAAATTAAGTCCTTAGCAATGCATATTACTACTAATAATAATTTTTTGATATATTTACGGTAGGACATTTACAAAATATCTTCATGGAACATGATTTACTTAATATCCTAATGATTTTTGGCATAAAAGAAAAATCGATAATTTTGACCCATACAATGTATTGTTGGCTATTGCCACAAATATACCTGTGCGACTTATGACTGGTTTTGTGGTCCAGGTCACGATTATAAGCATAACGAGGCTGTAAAAGCAGACTGAGCTTACCTGTTCGGCATGATGACGATTAATGTCCTCGACAGCCTCCATAGTCCTATTTAGCCACTTGTTAGCAACCGCCTTTTTCAAGACACATAACCGCTTAAAAAAAAATCCAGTTTGGTGTAATACTGATGTATTTTATGTTGTAGAATAATCCGTGAAAGTGTTTTGTGTTCACCACAGACCTTATTTCATCCATTTTTACCAAAATCCCATTCAAAAAACCCATTCACTTCAGGAAGATGGAACCGGAAGTGCTAAAATGCTAACTCGTTTTCGCGTTTTGGCCTTCAAAGTGATGTCATATACCTGCACCACTCAATTGCTAGCTGTGCCACAATTGCACACATTAGCAATCATGCGGAAAAAAACAGCTTGAAATTTGAGGGGATGAAAAACTATACAGCTATTGAGCGAGTCTAATTGTTTTGTTCTCCTTTCTGTTTACGTCCTTGATATTCATGATTAGCATTTTCATGTTCTTGTTTTGTTGATGAGACTTTTATCTTTTTATTCTGGTGATTTTGGTTGGCAGTACCGTCTCATTCCTGAGTACTGGTCCTCACAGTAATCATTACCTCTATTGAATTTCTCTCTCCGGGGAAAGACGAGACTGCCAAGCAGTGCGGCCTGAGCAACCCCTCTTGATGATTGAACGAAAAAGACTTCTCTCGAGTAGGTAAACATGCTTAGAATAAGCTTTAGTGCAGTGGTTGGGAAAATTATGGTTGGGTGGGGGGAGGGAGCTGAAAAGAGATCTATCAAAATGCCATCTCGTTGCCAGTTTAGCGTATTCCCTCTTTTTAGCGCCACATTGTGCAGTGAGATCTTTGTTTGTACTGTTCTGCCCATCTGTCTCCCTCCTCGATTGCTGAAGCATTTGCAGAAACATTCACGAAGGATCGCGTGGCCAGACATATCATACTTGCACTTGAAAATAAAAAGAATATGAATGTTATTCATGCAGTTTCCCAAGAAATGGGTTTATTCAACCCACATATCTTCTTTGGGTTTCACGCTGTGATACTACGAGCATAACTCATTTGCTAGTTAAATTAAAAACCCAATTCAAACTGAAAGCTCACAAGTTACTGAATCAACTGCATGATGTATGTCTGGTCTCGCTGCCTTTTTTTGTCATTGTAATCGAATCAGAAATCTGGAGTCTAGAACTTCACAGCAGCTCACATTCAAGTTTCCAAGCAGACAGGACTCCTACCTGCTCGCCTTTCTAATCGCCTCCTTATCTAAGAAGCTCAGAACCAATTGCTGAGCTGATAGACTTTAAACCTCCCGACACTCGCCGTGAGAGCGGCTCTATACTGTTGACTCTTGGGATCATTCTAGCACAGTGCTTAAAATACTCTATTTCAGATATTACATCTCTGTGTGTACAGGCAAGCAATTTTTGCACGTGCATAATGTCGAGCTGAAAGGAAGAAGCTGGGATGTGCGTGATCAGATTGAGCTTTTGAACTTTCTCATCTTACAGGCAAATTTGAGGGGACGAAGCACAGCAGCGCTATTTCCATTTCACACTTACAGAATATCAATAGAGCAGGTGCGGGTGAATCACGTATTGAGCAGAGGCATTTCATTTTCACTTACATTATGATCTTATGCATGATCGTGTGACAGGTCTTTGAACTTCCACCTTACATGGAAGACACACCATTCTTTTATCTGTCGACACTGTCGTGCCACGGTTTTAATGCAGCAGCTGAAGGCTACGTGACACGCTGCATGGAACTCTTCATCATGTGTGCCTTATCACTTTAACCATACGTCTCAAAGGGATGTGCCCTTGTTGGTGATTGCCCTTTAAGATGATAAGCGTATCAAAGCTGAGATGAGATTAGAGTGCCGTTTTCTGCGGTTATACTCTTTAAAACCAAATAAGGTGAATTACCCCTAAATCAATTAAGTAATGGTGTCTCTGAAGGTGTCATCAAGTTCACCCAGTGTGGTGTTCTCAAAAAAAGAATTTAACCTTGTAATAAATAATAGCATTATTTATATATATACACTACGGCCGAATCACAGCCATGCTGATATAGAGCAATATCGCACGGCTACTTAATAAAAATGACCCCGTTCAAAAGTTTACATACCCTTGATTCTTAATACTGTATGTCATTACCTGGATGATCCACGGCTGGGTTTTTTTTTCATTTTGTGATGGTTATTCTTGAGTCGCTTGTTTTTCCTGAGCAGTTAAACTGCCCAATGTTCTTCAGAGAAATCCTCCAGGTCCTGCACATTCTTTAGTTTTCTTCTGCATATTTGACACCTTTCCTGCAATGACTGTATGATTTTGAGATCCATCTTCTTTTTTTTACTCTGAGGACAATTGAGGGACTCAAACACAACTATTAAAAAAGGTTCAAACATTCACTGATGCTCCAGAAGGAAACACAATGCATTAAGAGCCGGGGGGCATGAACAACCATCACAAAACAAAAAAACAGTTGTGGATCATCCAACGACACACAGTATTAAGAATTAAGGGTTGTAAACTTTTGAACGGGGTAATTTTTATAAATTCAGCTATTTTTTATTTGTCTTGTGGACTATATGTAAACATATTTTATGTAAAATTATTCATTATTCAGGACAGTGCTAAACAGAAAAATAACATGCATGTTGTATGATCCCTCTTATTTTGTTAAAATCATTAACATTTTGCAGAATCTGTTGTAAAAAACTCGGCTCACACCTTCAGACTGTTCTGACTCTGTATGCTATATCTTTTCTAACTGATCCGACTTACGGTTTTTCTAAAAATGGCGATCAAAACTTGGAAAAATCCCATTGACTTTCATTGACGGAATGTTCAGATGAGCCAAGACTGTTCAAGCTCCAACTGACAAAATTCAAATTTTGACAGTTGGAGAGGCTCATTAGACTCAATTAGCTGCCATTCTATGTACTATTTCTAAACCACTGAGACTCACTTACCTTCCATTCTATCTATAATATTTCTAATCAACCTATCTATCTATCTATCTATCTATCTATCTATCTATCTATCTATCTATCTATCTATCTATCTCATAGCAACCACCCAGAACACCATGGTAACCGCCTACAACCACCCAGAACACCCTAGCAACAGCATAGCAACCATAGAACATCCTAGCAAATGCATAGCAACTAGGGATGGGCGTATCGATATGAAGTATTGATATATCGATACTGATGTGAGCATCAAAAAGTATCGATACTCAAATAAAAATATTGATACTAAGGTGTTTTTTTTTTTACCAGTAATTTTGTTTATTTAAAAAGATTATTTAATAACCTATGTTACCGAATAGTTGTGTAGTATAGAACTATTTTCCTGCTCATCTGAACCATGATCTGAACGCACACAAATGCTGCAAGACAGAACCAATCAATCACAGAGAGAGCGTTTGCTCACTGATGACACTGTATTCAAACAGGGCTGTGTTTCCCAAAAGTATCATAAGAAACCATTGATGCTTTTGAAAAAGCAGCCCAGAGCAATGCTTATCAGAAGACAGAAAAACATAATATGTTTGAGTTATTTCACAATAAACAAATAGAAATTGTAGCCTACATAGTGCAATTAGACTCTTTAAATTTAATGTTAAAAGTTGATATTGATCATGTTCTATTCTGTAACTAATGTTAATATAAATCATACACTATCAGAATAAAAAGGTTGCATTTTATGGGTGCAACGTCCTGTCACTGGCAGTCCCTTGTGAAAATGAACCATGGTTAATTTTTTACTGCAGTGACCGTAGTTCAACTAGTATTTGTAGATTTCCATAGTTACCACTACAAGTAAACATATTTTAACCATGTGTAAACAAAAATATGATCTAATAAGTTGCAATTAAGGCATATTAAATGTTAAAATGCCTTTCAAATATAATGTTAAGTGGGTATCTTTAACCATTTTACTCTTAGTAATTTTAATAATTTAATAAATGTAATAATTTAAAAATTCAGTTTAGAAGTATCGTATCTGTATCAATATCGGTGATACTGGCCTTGAAAGTATCGGTATTGTATCGAAAACAAAATAAGTGGCATCGCCCATCCCTAATAGCAACCACCTAGAACACCATAGCAACCACCCAGAATACCCTAGCAACCGCATAGCAACCACAGAACATCCTAGCAACCGCGTAGCAACTACCCAGAACACCATAGCAACCACCCTCAAGTGCCCTAGCGACAACATAGCAACACCCAAGCAACCACCCCGAGTACCTTAGCAACCGCATAGCAACCACCCTAGCAGCCACCTGAGTACCCTAGCAACCACGTAGCAAGACCTTAGTAACCACCCCAAGTACCCTAGCAACCAAATAGCAACCACCCTAGCAACCACCTGAGTACCCTAGCAACCACATAGCAACACCCTAGCAACCACCCTGAGTACCTTAGCAACCACATAGCAACACCCTGGCAACCGCATAGTAACCACCCTAGCAACCACATAGCAAGACCTTAGCAACCACCCTGAGTACCCTAGCAACCACATAGAAACCACCCTAGCAACCACCTGAGTATCCTAGCAACCACATAGCAAGAACCTAGCAACCACCCCAAGTACCTTAGCAACCGCATAGCAACCACTCAGAGTACCCTAGCAAAAGCATTACAACACCCTAGCAACCACCCAGAATACCCTAGCAACCACCAGAATACCATAGCAACCGCATAGCAACACCTTAGCAACCACATAGCAACCACCCTAGCAACCACCTGAGTACCCTAGCAACCACGTAGCAAGACCTTAGCAACCATCTGTTTTCTGATAGACTGTATTGACTTCAAACTTTTAAGCTTTTAAAACTTTTTCAAACTTTCTGGTCCGGCTTTCTCAAGCCAACTTAAAGTTTGTCTCGACAAACTTTTTTATCTAGTTAATACTATTATTCTTAAAAATGACCCTGTGCTTTCCCATGCTTTGACCATACAAATAATAGAACTATTCAAAGCACAAGTGATTATGGGTATTTTTCTCAGCCTTGATTTTGGACTTCGTCTCAATTATATGGATTTTGAACCCAAGGGTAGAGCACTGTATTTATTTCAGTTATGTGACATTTGAAGTGTGTTTAATATTTAATTAATAGTACATTGGAACCTACAGTGTTGTTTGATATTCAGTTACCAAGTTACAAAACATTGTTATATCCTGCTTTCCCAGACATTTGTTGTGTTTTTTTGGTACCTTAAAGGGTTTCAATTACATATTCACAAAAGCTATACACACATAAATACACACATCACATTGCAACGTACGTATTTGTGGGGAAATGTCTGGATGTTTTCTGTTATGCTCTTTAAGGTAATTGACTGGTTATTGATGATTCAGTCTGTGTATTCTAGGTCCGTGGAAGACTATCCATTAAAGGTAGAACACCCTCCGTTTGAAGAGATACCGCCCTTTTACTTAATGGAAATTTTTAACCAAGGCAACCATTAGTGCTTGAAACCCTAAAATAAAATCCAGAGGCTTTGAGACATACATTGTCATTTCATCTTTTTTTCTGTTTGTGGGGTTCTGTCCTCATTTGAATGCTTATCAGGTTAAGATTGACATTAGCTGCGTTGTTTGAAGCTGGCAGCTAATTTATTAAAGAACATCCTCAATTCTGCAGGCAGGCACTGCTTTTGAGTAAACCATTGACACTCCTTCCTCTTTATGAAAATGTTCCGCTGCATTTCCCTTTTACGTCTTAATCTGAAATATATCACGGATAAATCGGCAAGCTCATCAAAATGCAGAAAGGAACAGCACACTTAGGTTTCTTAATTGTTTTAAAAGCCTCACAGTCATTAAATGTCTGACATAACAGCGCAAGTCTAGAGCACCTCCGAATCATTCAAATAAAAAAAGCAAAGGTAATAACCTTTAAGTGCTTTCGGAGTAAAAACGCAATAGCAACAGAATTTGTGCATCTGCTTATGATATTAAATGCATTACCTCTGAATAATTTTCATTCAAACACAGACATATAAGTGCAAATGAGGTTCATTTCTGTCTTGTCTGTGAGCAAAAGATTGCACCTATGGCGGCATCGCATCTCCAGCTGTGACTTACCGTTCTGTATAGTTGCGATCTGTCAGAAGTTAATGACGGATGTGTTGCCTGTAACGGCAAATTCATAACTTCTTAATGCATCTGGGCGCATGTTGCATATACATTACATGCTGCTGCCCCGATGACTTGCCAAGCTGTCAAGGGAAAGATTCGCTGAAGTCAACGACTCAAATTGAGAATGAGAGCCGTAAAGGGACTGTTCCTGCTGGAGATGGAGGGGGGCAATATATTGTGTGAGTGCATGATCCGCTCTAGGGCCAGATGTTCCACTTGACAGGCCCCTTGAGTGGAGGGCAGTTCTGCCAGCTGTCTTCCTTCCTACCTTACATGCAGCCATTTGTTGGTGGAGTGTTGAAAGCAGGGGGGAAATCAACAAGAATGGCTTTGCACCACAATCCCACCACTGCAACTGTTGTCCAAAACAAATAGTCCTGTGAAATTGCAGTTTACCTAACAGTGCTTTTGTTTACCGCAACACGGTTTCAGCATGCACTGGTCAAATCCGAAAGAATTATTGCCCTACCTCTACTCCAGGTGAAGCCTTTTGCGTTTACCTTTTCCCAAGTATAATGCATGATAATAGCCGAATTCATTCATCAAAGGCTCCTGCTGTTATTCCCTGGAAAGAGTTATATTTAACTTGGATAGGTCACAGCATTTTCCAGCAGGCTCTGCTGAGAATATGAGCCTGAAGAATTATGACTTTTCTGACCCAGGTGTGGGCATTATTCATGCTTAAGATTTGATCGCTAGTGCTACGAGAACGCGAGTAAGAGAAGCCGCTGACAACTTTAAAATGTCAGGACTTTTCTCAAAGTCTTTGGCCTAGTTGTGGAAACTTGAAGAGGACATTTTAGTGGCATGTCATTGGTTTCTAGTACTAAGTGTTTGTGGATGTGACAATGTGTGGTTTTCTTCTGGTTTTTATCTTGCTGTTATTTGTCTAATGCATTAGTAAAAGACATGTGAGTGAATTGTGAATTTCACTAAATAGAAATGGATTAAATAAATAAATAGAAAGTTGGAAAGAACAGCATTTATTTGAAATAGATTTATTTTGTTGCAATGTAAAAGTCTTTACTGTTACTTTTGATCATCCTCACTGAATAAAAGTATTAATTTCTTTCAAATTAATAGTATTAATATTTAACTGACCCAAACTGTATATATAGACCTCTTCAGTTTATAGTTCAATATATTTAGGACGGTTTTTTTGGACGTTAAATAATGGCGCAGTAAATTGACTAGTAAATCACCTTGCATGATTTATTTAAATACTCTCCTCCCACAAATTTTGCATCTGAAAGAGAAACTCCTACAAATGCATATTCAATAAGGTCAGCTGCAAAAATAACCACGGCGTGTCCACGCCTTTTCAGCACTAATTTTCACTGTCTTTAGTAAATCCTGACAGTAGTTTTTTTACGCCAAAAGAGGGTTTGCGCTGGCCCTTTGGCTGAAAGTTCATAATGGAAATTTTTTTATTAAGGTATTAGGCTTACATTTAGTCACACTTAGTTTTTTATTTTTTAATAAAAGGTTCTTCTGCACTCAGTTCCATAAAAACAGCTAGTGTCTCACAGTTTAAATACATTCAGAGTCAAGCCCTCAGTATAACAAGCTAATCTTTGCATCTCTTGTTGTTGCTTTTTACAGCTGGAACAACGTATATCTTTGGGAAAGGAGGAGGCCTCATAACCTTTAACTGGCCAGCCAACGAGCGCCCGAGCACCCGTACGGACAGGCTGACGGTGGGCTTTAGCACCTCGCTCAAGGATGGCATCCTGATCCGCATCGACAGTGCCCCCGGCCTGGGAGACTACCTCATGCTCCACATTGTAAGTCAGAGCTTTTTCTAATGTCGAACTTAACCCTGGTCTAACCTTAACTTGATCAGCCACATCAAATGTCATCACATCACATAGAAATGTCAATACTAAAGGTCCACAACAAACATTTTACTTTTGAGCATCTCTACAACCCTTTAACATGTTTGGAAGTAAATTTTATCTGAAAGAGTAAGCCCGCGCACACAGCAAATGTGTAGAGATCTGAAACCCACTTTATTGCCAAGAGATTTTTTTTCTTTTCCCCTAAACCTCCAAAGCCTGTTTAAATTATTAAAACTAGAGGCAGTGTTGGGGGTAACACATTACAAGTAATCTGAATTACGTAATCAGATTACTTTTTTCAAGTAGCTAGTAAAGTAACACTACTTTTACATTTACAACAAAATATCTCTTTTTCAAAAAAGTAACGCAAGTTGTGACCATGTGACCATGCATTTACTCATTTCACTTGAAAAAAAACAGATTCAGTATTACTCAAAATCAATAAAAAAGTGAAATGCAATCTCAGAATATTATGCAAACCTGCAATAATTAAATATATTAAATTCCACAAATATACTTTGTGTTTAATCTCACTTTATTAACCAGTGTCTTTGCTGCTGACCTTCGATGATCTAATTCAACCATACTAATAAGCAAAAATGATTTTAGATAAACATCACATTTGTGTTGCTGAAGTAAGCGTGTGGAACTTTCTTCTCCTGCATCCTTTTCTTCTTCAATCCAGAATGGCAGAACAACTGAAAGGTTTTTTTTAACTGCTGCCTCTACTGTACAGGTGTGAATTTGTATTTCTTTCAGTCTGAGGCTTATTTATTTCACTTTTGGTGTGAAAGGGCCATTACATTTGCCAAAAATAAAACTTTTTTTTGTTGTTATTAAAAAACAAACAAGCAAGCCCAGTCCAGGTGAGAAAAAGTAACGCATGTAATGCATTACATTCCATAAAAAGTAACTTAGTAACGCAATTAGTAAAATTTTTAGGGAGTTATGCAATATTGTAATGTGTTACTTTTAAGATATCTTTTAAACTATATATATATATATAGTATGTGTGGAATGGGAACACAGGGTCACATCACAGCTGCGTAAGCTTCCCATCATAAATCCAAGCACGTGACAGACAGTAGTTGAAGGACAACACCTGAAAAAGGTGGCACAATGCACAATACTCGTCTGTATTTGCAGTACACAAGCCGCGATTCAACTGCATGTGACAAACACTGCCAGTTTGAAAGCATGATGGGTACATGCTGATTTTGCGATGTTTCCACTATGCTTGCGTGTCCAGTGTGAAACAAGCGGAACACAGAGCAATATATATTAATTAAAAATATATATAAACTACCGTTTAAATGTTTGGCCTTGACTTTTTATTGTTTTTAAAGTCTCTTATGCTCACAAAGGCTGCATTTATTTGATCAAAAATACAATAAGAACAGTAATATAGTGAAATATTATTACACTTTAAAATAACTGTTTTCTGCTTTAATATATTTTAAATGTAATTTATTTGTGTGATGGCATATAAATTAAATGTAATATATATTTATAAGATAATTTAAACTTATAAACCACAGACCAGAAGCCTTGTGACTGGGCTTTGATGTAACGGTGAGTTAAGTTTTAAATACATAATAAATATAAGATGGAAAAAAACACATATGATATTTCTTAAGTAAATTAATTTCATTTCATACAGACATGAATAATTAAGTGATCGGAATAGCTATGCCGCATGTCAAGAATAGACACATCTTGACAAAACACAACGTCTCGGTTACGTATGTAACCCTCGTTCCCTGAGAAGGGAACGGAGACGTAACGTCAGTGACTGACGAATGGGGGTTTCGCCTAGAAGCCTATCATCTTCGAGATCTAGAAAACGCCCAGTGGCAGTGCCAATGCCATGGGCATGCGGAATTTGCATAGCGTAACTCCGCCCCACAGTGTGGGTATATAAGGAAGTACGCTGGCAACATCGCATTATGTTTACCTGCTGAGGAGCCAAGACTGAACTCCCGGCCATTCCAGCGGTACAGCGGAAGTGGCAGAGGGACGTTACGTCTCCGTTCCCTCCTCAGGGAACGAGAGTTACATACGTAACCGAGACGTTCCCTTTCATTCAGTCATTTCGAGTAACGTCAGTGACTGACGAATGGGGGTCCCAATGTAATCACGCCACTCGGCTGTCATCCAGTGCCCTGTGTAAGCGTGAGCTCCCTGTCGTAAGCTAGTACGGACAAAGGACTCCCTCTTAACACAGGAAAACCACGGTACACTGGGAAGCATATTCCAGGTGGAAGTATGCACCAAGTGCCTGCCCGTAGGGAGGACTTAAGGATACACATATGACCCGCGAGGGGCTGCATATGGAAGAACTCTGGGGTAACCAGCCGAAGGTGGAAGAATTTTACCCCCAGTGGAGGCAAGGGCTTGCCGAGGGAAATACACATGCTCGGAGAGGCTTACAGTGGAAATACACATGTGGGGGTCGCCCATGGGGGGAACCATGCACACGGTGGCACCTAGCCTAACACGAGGGCCTGACAGAGTGGGCAGATGCACTGGTGTCGACATCGACAGTGCTGGAGGAACTCAGGGCTTCAAGGAAACTCACCTGAGGAAAATATTGCACGTATCCAGTCCGTGGAGTGGAATGGCGAGCAAGCGAAGACACCTGAGCCTAGTCCATTACCGGCCACTAGTAGAGGCGAGTACAAGAGAGGACACTGGCTCCACTCGGAGATTATAGAATCTGGCGAATGTGTTGGGTGTTGCCCAGCCTGCAGCTCCGCAGATGTCTGTTAGCGAGGCGCCATGTGCTAAAGCCCAAGAGGAGGCCACACTCCTGGTAAGCCAAAACAATAGCGTCCACTATCCAGTGAGACAACCTTTGCTTGGAGAGAGCCTTTCCCTTCAGCTTCCCACCATAACAGACAAAGAGCTGGTCAGAGGTCCTGAAACACTGCGTTCTGTCTACGTAAGCATGGAGGGCGCGTACTGGACAGAGCAGTGCCCAGGCTGGGTCTGCCTCCTCCAAAGGCAGCGCTTGCAGGTTCACCACCTGGTCCCTGAACGGAGTGGTGGGAACCTTGGGCACATATCCAGGCCGGGATCTCAGGATCACGTGAGAGTTGGCCGGCCCGAATTCCTTCGTCAACCGAAAATGCCTGCAGGTCCCCTACCCTCTTGATGGAGGCCAAAGTGATCAGGAGCGCTGTCTTCATCGACAAGAACTTAAGCTTGACTGACCGCAATGGCTCAAAGGGAGCCCTCTGCAGAGCATCTAAAACTAGAGGGTACAAGGGGAGCGCAAGGAGGATTCAGTCTCCTCGCTCCCCTCAGGAACCTGATGACCAGGTCGTGCTGACTTACCTTTTTGCTCTCCACAAGGTTGTGGTAGGCTGATATAGCGGCCACATAAACCTTCAGGGTGGAAGGAGACAGCCTTCGTTCCAACCCTTCCTGGAGAAACGAGAGCACAGACCCGATCAGGCATTTCCAGGGGTCTTCTTGGCGAGAAGAACACCAGGTGACGAAGAGATTCCATTTCAACGCATAGGCGTGTCTGGTAGACTCAGCCCTAGCGGAAGTGATGGTAGCCACCACCTGAGGTACTCACCAGGAGCCACACGTGGAGGTTCAAAAGATCGGGACGCGGGTGCCAAAGGGTGCCCCGTCTCTGAGAAAGGAGGTCCTTCCTCAGAGGAATCGACCAGGGAGGGGCTGTTGCAAGGAGTACGAGTTCGGAGAACCAGGTCCGGCCGGGCCAATACGGGGCGACCAAAAGGACCTGCTCCTTGTCCTCCCAGAACCTGTGCAAGAAGGCTCACTGGGGGAAATGCATACTTGCGGAGGCCCCGCAGCCAGCTGAGCGCCAGAGCATCCGTGCCGAGGGAGCCCTCGGTCAGGGAATAAAACAGGCGGCAGTGGGAAGAGTTGGGGGAGGCAACAGATCTACCTGTGTGTCGCCGAACTGTTCCCAAATCAGCTGAACCGTCTGGGGATGGAGTCTCCATTCTCCAGGAAGTGGCTGGAGCCGCGAGAGCTCGTCGGCTGCATGGTTCAGGACTCCCAGGACATGGATGGCACGAAGCGACCTCAGATGCTTCTGACTCCATAAAACGAGATGGCGGGCGAGTTGAGACATACGGCGGGAACGTAGACCACCCTGGTGGTTGATGTACGCTACTGTGGCCGTGTTGTCTGACCGGACTAGCACGTGTTGACCCTTGAGCAACGCCCGGAAACGGTGCAGGGCGAATTGTACTGCCAGCAACTCGAGGCAGTTGACATGCAGGAGGTGCTGGGGTCCTGTCCAGGAGCCCGCGGCAGCATGTCCATTGCACATGGTAACCCAGCCCGTGGTGGAGGCATCTGTTGATACAACAATATGCCTGGAAACTCGTTCTAAAGGAACACCGTCCCATAGAAAGCTGAGGTTTCGACCACGGGGTGAGGGTCTGCAGGCAGGCCCGAGTCACTGGGACCTGGAGCGTGCCCAACTGCCATGCCCATCTCGGGACTCGATCGCGAAGCCAGTGCTGAAGTGGTCTCATATGAAGCAATCCGAGCGGCGTTACCGCAGATGCCATATGCCCCAGGAGCCTCTGAAATAACTTCAGTGGAACCGCACTCTTGCTCTCGATTTAATGGAGGCAAGTCAGCAGTGACTCACATGGCGACCGAATCGATCTCCATACCGAGAAAAGAGATCCTCTGCACTGGGCAGGGTTTGCTCTTTTTCCTAGTTGACCTGAAGGCCCAGATGGGCTAAGTACTGGAGCACCAGGTCTCTGTGTTTGCGTACCTGCTCTCGAGAGTGACTCAGGATCAGCCAGTCATCGAGGTAGTTCAGGATGCGAACCCCATGTTGCCTGAGTGGCACAAGGGCTGCCTCGTCAATCTTCGTAAAGACGCGAGGGGACAGAGCTAGCCCGAATGGGAGGACCGCGTACTGATATGGAAGTAGGCGTCCTTCAGGTCGATCGCTGCAAACCAATCTACTGGACGAACGCATTTGAAAAGGCGCTTCGCTGTCAACATCCTGAACGGAAGCCTGTGAAGGGATCGGTTCAGTACGCGCAGGTCCAGGATCGGTCGTAACCCACTGGTTTTCTTGGGTACAATGAAGTAAGGGCTGTAGAAGCCGGACTTCATTTCGGCTGGAGGGACAGGCTCAATCGCACCCTTCGCCAGCAGGGTAGCGACCTCCGCACGCATGACCGGGGCGTAGGGCCCCACCATGGTGTATCGGACTCCCTGGAACGGGGAGGAGCCTGAGCGAACTGAATCGCATAGCCGAGCCTGATGGTCTTCGCGACCCAGCGGGACAGTCCGGGAAGCTCTAGCCAGGCTCCCAAAAACTGCACCAGCGGGGTCATGGAACCACAGACGTACCCCGGGTGGGGCAGCGAGGTGGCGTGACTGGCCCAGACGTGGGAGGCATAGCGTCCCGGTGTGGGGGCACGGTCATCAGCCGCGTCCTGACAGAGGAGACCAGGGAAGGACGTGCGTTCCACTGGGGTCTGCTCTGAGAGGAGACTGGCATCAGAGAGGGACGAGAGTGGCGTGGCCCGGGGGCGGCGCACACTGGGGCCGGGCGGGAGAGGTGGAAGCTGCAGGAGGGCGCCCTCAGCGGCAAGCAGACTGAGGCGACTGAGCCGGCGGCTGAGTAAGGCAGCAGCTGGCCGCCGGGGCAGTACATGTTTAATGGCCCTTAGTCTGCTTCTGGGCGGCCGAGAACTGTTGGGCGAAGTTCTCGGCCGTGCCGCCGAGCGTTGAGGAACCGGGTTCGCTCAGCCTCTCTCATATCGACCAGGCTGAGCCACATCTCTCCTGACCACAGCTGTGGACATCACCTGACCCAGGGAGCGCACGGTCACCTTCGTCGCCCGGAGGGTGAGGTCGGTGGCGGCACGCGGCTCATTCAAAGCCCTGGGACAGCTCTACTCTCGTGCATGCCGCGAGCATCCTGGCCTGGTAGATCTGAAGGATGGCCATGGCGTGCTGAGAGGCGGAGGCCTGCCCCGCAGCTCTGTAGTCCCTCGCCACCAAAATAGACGAGAACCTACAGGCCTTGGAGGGGTGCTTAGGATCACCGCGCCACATTGAAGCACTCTGTGCAAGAGGGGGGTGTGGCCCGAGGAATAATCGTCGGGGTTTATGCCACACCACAGCCCTCAGGTCACCCTGGCCACCAGCCAAACATCCCATCAAGTGGAGGGGATAATTGGGGTGTGGCAGAGGGGACTCTACCTCCATACGGGGGTCATTGAGTCTCGACCGTGATTGCAACTGAGCGTCAACAGGGGGGACCCCAGTGAACCCTTGGCCGCGGCCCCATTGAGGGCAGAGAAGGCGGAGGAGGCCAACGGGGACTTCCAGGACCGCGTGACCTCCTCATGTATCTCGGGAGAGAAAGTAATTGGGGGCGGGGCCTGACAGCTGTCAGGACACGCCGCACCCAAAGACCAATCATCCCCCGAGATGACATAGCTGTCAACTCCGGGTCGGACTCGGGCAATGCTGGCACGCCTGAAGGCGGCAGCATAGCCGAATCTTCATCCCCAGAGGACTCCAGCCCACCTTGAGATGCGGCGATCGACGTCTCGTCGTCATCTGGAGCGCCGAACGAAACACGCGGGGCGTCCACAGACGGTCCCGCTGCTTCAGTCCGACCACTCGCGGGTAGCGGTGTGCGAGAGGGGGGTGTGGCCCGAGGAATGATCGTCGGGGTTTATTCCACACCGTAACCCTCAGGTCACCCTGGCCACCAGCCAAAGTACCATCTCTCTCGGAGACGGTAGATTGGGGTGTGGCAGAGGGGACTCTCTTTCCTTTACGGAGGCCATTGAGTCTCGACCGCAACATCGCGATGGTCATGTTCCCACAGTGAGAATATGACTCATCCACAAACGCTGCTTGAGCGTGCTGAAGCCCAAACACGTCAAGCAGTGATTGTGCAAAGACGTGCCACGCGCAAGCTCTTTTTGTGAGAGAAAGCTTTGCAGAGTGATGAAGCGCCCAGGGAACACACACACAGCTGTTGCAGATCACTGCACAGATCAGCAGGCAGGCAGTATGCGATCGCTGGAACGCGCCGTCACATCAACACCGACTGGAGAGCTGCTCGTCTCGAAGAAGCTTGACGATATACTCAGAAGGCTTAAGGAGCGAAGAGATAGATGCTCTTGGCTCCGAAGCAGAAACATAATGCGATGTTGCCAGCGTACTTCCTTATATACCCACACTGTGGGGCAGAGTTACGCTATGCAAATTCCTCATGCCCATGGCATTGGCACTGCCATTGGGCGTTTTCTAGATCTCGAAGATGATAGGCTTCTAGGCCAAACCCCCATTCGTCAGTCACTGACGGTACTCGGAGTGACTGAACGAAAGGGAACATATGCTTCCAGTGTTGAAAGCTGCATTGATTATAATAGGACAGGTTATAATCTGTCGAAATGGTGTTTGCATTCTCTGCATTTTATAGAACATAACACCTCTGTGAGTGGATACCTTGTGGGTGGTTTCTTTTTTTTTCTGTTGCATGTCCTTGTAAATAATCAATCCAGGAATAATGATGTCTCTCAAAGTGCTCTGTTTTGAGTTGCACAGCTTCACTTTTCCATTAATCTTTGTATTGTGTTAATGCCATAGAAGTTTGTCACTCCACAGCTACATTATGAAAAAAAATGTTCCTCAGATCAGCCACAACAACTGTGAATTACTTCAGAAGTGGTGTGTTTTATTTTGCTGAGCTACACAATGTTCTTTTCAAATGATTAAAAATCAATGCATACACCACACAGAAGCCCATCAGCTTTTTTCTACATTTTATCCATGGCGAAAGCGTCTATTTGGCCGGATGTGTCCATAATGTAAATAATTCAGCACTCATGTAATGGATGCTGGTTTGGTAATTAACCTGCTTTTCTGAAAGACAAAAGGATTCATTTTCAGACAATGTTTGTCACCAAGGGGTCTTTAACTCATAAATGAACAATGAGGTCAGAGTGTTTCCTTTTCTTTTTTTTTACATTCAACATATGGCCAACAGCCACATAAACACAAACTCATATGTGCTTCTTAAATGTTTAATTTCAAAATAATTGGCACATACTTTTAGCCATATTCACTGAAAAATTAATTATTGATGCTTCACCACACAAACAGTTCACCACATATCCGAAAACTTCTGACTGTACAGTATTGCAAGTATATAATGAAACTGATAAACAAACAAATAAAAAGTCATATCTTATCACGTTTGTACATAATCAAGTGACCTTGTAGTTTAATGGGGGACGGCTCTCTATTTTTTGTCAGAATGTGAATGGGGAATATTTCTCTGGCTATCTCCATCTGTCCACTAGTTTTATTGTGGCCCACGTTGGTGGTCCACTGGGACTCTTGGAGCTCTGTAATGGGCAATATAACTAAGGGCATTTCACTAAACCCTCACCCCCTGCCTTTACCCTTTATGACACACATGGACACACATACACACTCGCCCCATTATAGCAGTCTAGCACTGATGGAAATAAGCCTCTTCTGCCAAATGACTAAACCTAGAGCACAAGGGAATTAAGCTTCCCGTATTTTTACTGTTTCGAAACTTACATAACTAATGATTGGGAGTTGCCTTTGATTAGCATGTTCTGGTGTGGAATTAATCTTTGCATTTGGAACACTATTATGTCTTTGGTCTCTTTTTAGATTGGTGCGGTAAACGTTTAGACATCAGAACATAAATCCTTTTTTAAATAGATTTTAAACCACTGTGTTTATATTCAACTTTATTAAGAGTATTACAGTAGGTGACAAGGGATCGAAATGTCACTGCTTTATTTTGGGCTTGGGATTGTGGAAGCCTCCCTCCACTCATTTCTTCTGCGCTGATAATGAGTGAGCTATTTTCAGCTGTGAACGTCTGTCTCTCTTACACTTCTGAACTGAGAGGCTGGTGACACCATGGAATACCTTCTTAGACAGTTTCCGGCAACAAGGGAAATGTCAGTGCCGTTGCCCTTCAAACATGCCACCTGTGAAATGGCAAACTCTGTGATGGATTTTGCTAACCAATCACTTTATATGGCCTTAAACAAACCATATAATCTATCAGGGTCAAATTAACATCAAAATTTAGACCTAAAATACTGCCTCATGACTAGCATTATTAATTCCTGGTGTTGTTCTTGAGATAAGTATGTAAACTTCAGATTGTGAGATGGGGTAGTTCACCTAAAAATGAAAATATATTATTTACTTACCCTTGTGCTGTTCCAAACCTGTATGACTTTCTTTTCTATATTTTGGAACACAAAAGAAGATGTTTTGAAGACTGTCAAGAAGAAAATGGGGTCTAAAGCAACATTGGACCCCATTGACTTGTTACTGTATGGAGAAAAAAAGAGACATTTTTCAAAATATCTTATTTTCCACAGAAGCAAGAAAGTCATACAGGTTTGGAATGACATGCGGGTGAGTACATGATGATTTTTCATTTTTAGGGTGAACTATCCTTTTAACTCTTGAAAGAAACATCTTACATCTCCACACAAGCTGCATCAAAGCGGGGAACATCTGCCCACTGTAAATTTTGCCGTTTCTCACTCTTAAAGTCATCTGATGTGTCTTCAGTCAGAGGAAGTGAAGATACAGAAGTGCCATCTGCTTCTCACCATGTATTCTGTCCATGTGACACATTCATCCAAGAATCATAACAGGTCTTGTCACACTCTCACTTCATAGCCCTCATAATCTCAAAGTGAACATAAGACATGATTCAACCCATTCTGCATCTGTAGTGTGAAATAGTTCTGAATGAAACAGGTAAATGTAGGTGGGATGGATAGATTTTATCCATCAGAAAGTGGTTGGATTGTGAAAACAGATCAAGAGAGCAAGAGGAATTTTGGTTTGTGGTTTGGAACTATGTTGGTTGTTAAAAATGACGGTAACACTTTAGTTTAGGGTCCAATTCTTACTATTAACTAGTTGCTTATTAGCATGCATATTACTAGGATATTGACTGTTTATTAGTACTTATAACGGACATTTTAATGCCTTATTCTGCATGACCATATTCTACATCCCTTAATCCACCCAATACCTAAACTTAACAACTACCTTAATAACTATTAATAAGCAGTAATTAGGAGTTTACTGAGGAAAAAGTCGTAGATAAAAGTTAGTTAATAGTGAGAATTGGACCCTAAACTAAAGTAACCAAAAATGACATAATTAATTTAGCATTTTCTGTCTTCATAAAAAAAGTATTTTCACATCTTGATAGGCCGCTTTTATACACAATCAGTCAAAATTTTGTACACACCTGAAAGAAAGTTTCTTACGATTCTAAATACTACGTCAAGTAGGCGCATCCTAGTCTTTGACTAGTTTAATTCTCTCAAAAGGAAGTGGTGTGGCCAAAATCCATGGACAGAAAGGTAAAAAGATGATTTTACTGATATAGATATAACAGCAGCCTTTGCTTTGAAGAAAAAACTGAATCAAATCAAGTCATTTTGATCCCCTTTTTTTGCAGGTTTATTGGGCATGCTTTTGATTTTTTATTTTTTTTTAAACATATTTTATGTATTTATATACTGTACAAACGGTATATTCTATCCCCTACTCCTAAATCTGCACCTAAACCTACATTTTGGCCCCATAACGTAGTATATACCTAAACCACACACGCACGCACGCATGCATGCACAGACACACACACACACACACACACACACACACACACATACACACACACACAGTTTTAGCCTCTTTATAGCTTCTGTTTCTGTACTACTAGTAAACCATTCATGCTGCCATGCTTGCCATCTGTTGACCGCGGCAGTCTCACATGGGAAAACGAATGCACTTTTGTAAGTCGCTGTGAATAAGAGCTCCTGCTATAAATGCCTTTAATTTAGACGTCTTCTTTTGGAGAGAGAGGAAGAGGTGAGGAGAGACAATCGTGAAGATGTCCCTGCTGTTCCAGCTGATTGTAACACTCATCACACATTCATTTCAAATTGCCATTCTGTTTCTCTGTGTTCCTTAAGAGTTAAACACTTAAAGAAAGTTTCAAATGACTAAAGTTAAATGCATTTTGAATTCACTTCCTTCCCTAATACGAACAGCAGCGCCTGCACAGCATTACGTATTTGTTGTAAGTCCGTTGGTTACTCATTAACAGCAAATGGCTTCCCTCCACCAGCTGCACAGCTGGAAGTAAGTGTGTAATTAGGGTAAAATACTAAGCGTTTCTACAAATTGCTTGTGCCCCCATGTTGTATTACCGCTACAAGAGTGGATGGGATGTTTCAATTTGCTTTAAAAGTTTTTTTCACCCCCTACAAAGCAAAACATCGCCCGTTTTAAATAATGTTAACCAATGTCTTTTCAGTTTAGAAACTCGCACTGTGGCCAAATAGACGGGGGCCTTAAAATGACATGGTCCAATTATGGGCCAGTCATTTTAACTGAATTACGTCGCCGGGTGCTTTCCACATATCGACAGAAGAGGGAAAGGATAAATGGCTCCGACACCAGCAGTCTTTGCCACCAAAGCTGTTGACTGAAATCCTATAAGAGAGAATGATTTAAGTGTACAGAAAATCAATGGTGTTGATCTCTTTTAATCAGTGAGCAGCATAACTACACATTGCCTGTTGATTTTCAATCCTGCAAACCTCTCTGCACTGAATGGCCCCTGCCACAAGCATCCCACTCCACTTCCATTCAGCCTTAAAGTGCAGAACGATTTTGAGTGAGAAAAGTGAGCACAATTACCCAGCTTGTTCCATTTGCTGCTCGGAGTTCACAGTTTCTATACCAAAGAGAGGGGGATATACTTCATTCTGACAGACTCTTAAGATGTGAAAAAATGATGTGACTAAAGCGAAACGCTCTAGTTGTGGGGGATCTTTTTTATAAATGCAAATATTTAAGTTCCTGTTGATACAGTAGAAATCCACAGAGGAATTTGTCGCAGGTAACGGGGTAATTTGTCGATGTCTTCACATAACTAGTTTTCAAATTTGAGCCATCAATCTCATAAAATTGTTTGTTATTGACATTTTTCTGCTGCAGGGGTATTTGCATCAGGTTTTCATGAAGTTTGCATAACGTAAATAAACATCTGCATCTGCTTCTGGTGCTATGCACAGTGCACTGTATGACTGAAAAGAAAACACATTTATAATAAAGGTTGGTGCAATTTTATATATTTAATAAATAGTGCTAACCCAATAAGACTCAGGTAAACTCATTAAAATATATGTAATTAAAAAAATATGTATTTCATATGTATATATTATATAAAATACCAGCATTTTGCAGATACTCCAACATTTACAATTTGGTAATTATATATACAGTCAAACCAAAATTTATTCAGACACCTTCAACATTTTCTCACATTATCACAGTTTATTCTCTATAGTTTAGAAAATGGTAATAAAATATGACAAAAAGAGTGTCAGAAAGTGTCAGAACAAATTCATCTTGATAATGTCAGATAACTTTGATAGAAAGGTATGTAATGGATTACAATCAACCAATCAGCTGTCAGCTGTTAAATTTAAGTACACAATTAGATACCAATTTAGTTGAACCAATTACCAAAAAACCTTTATTTTGTTCAGTCTGTGGTGTAAAAGGTCGCATTAGCAATTAAACAAAAAACATAATTCTCTATTAATGCCCTTAACAAGGAAAAAAAACACATTAACAGCACTTGTAACGTGACACAAATATTAATCAGTTTATTCACAGAAAAGCTAGAAACAAAAGTGGATAAAAATATAGGACGCTGTTGAACTTATATAACTCTCTCTCTCTCTCTCTCTCTCTCTCTCTCTCTCTCTCTCTCTCTCTCTCTCTCTCTCTCTCTCTCTCTCTCTTTCAAAGTCTATTTCCGTAATCTATCTGAGCTAATCACCGAACAATCACACATGGCCTTATTCCAACTGTAGCTTTGGAATACAGGTGCAATACAATCTCTCTGCCTCATTTTCTAAATCTTTGCTCTATTTGTATGGCTGTTTAGTTTACCTGCACATTTAGCAGCAAGTGCTAGTTTAGGTGCACAGCTGGTTTGACAGCTCTGATCAACTGCTTTTGCTGTATGTGTGGTCAACGTGGTAAGAAAGCCCAGCTGGATAAATGAAGCTGTTCTAAATGCGTTCTGAGTTTCTGTTTTCATGGTCACCCTCATCAAAAGAATCCAGCTTTAATTTCTCATACTGCTGAGTTATGAATCAATATTTCAGAGTCTAATATTACCTTCTAATGTTGTTTGAAAATCGAAACACTCCAGGATTGTAGCTTAAACCTTCATCTAGCCACCTCTATAAATAATCACTCTCTTATTATCAGAAATGACACGGTCCTTTGCCACAAATGCATACATGTTTATATTGAGTATCAAATAAATTATTATATTCATTGAACTTAATTCACTTTTACATCCAGAATTTTTATTTATTTTTTATTTTTTTATTGACACTATAAGTTCTAAAACAATATTTGGGTAACACAAAACACCAAAATAAATATATTGGTAAATAATAAATACAAAATAGTTGACCATGTATACAATTCAATCAATATACTAATATGTATTGACTGTTGTAGTGCTTATAGCATTATAAGAAAATCAATATTCTTTATACAACTAAAATGTGTATTCTGTAGCAAGTCTATATTTAATATCTTTTTCTTAGCATGTGACAGATATTATGAGCTTTATATTACCTAAATCACTTTATATCATAAAAATCCACAGTACTGAAAAAACAATATACAGAGTAAGAGACAACTTCAGCAGAATTATTTTTGTATGTTTTATAGTAAGGTTTCTTCTGCTGTTGCTAATATAATTTGATGTGTCAACTAAAATAAGAATTAGATAGATAGATAGATAGACAGACAGACAGACAGACAGATAGATAGATAGATAGATAGATAGATAGATAGATAGATAGATAGATAGATAGATAGATAGATAGATAGATAGATAGATAGATAGATAGATAGATAGATAGATAGATAGATAGATAGACAGACAGACAGATAGATAGATAGCATCTTGCTTACTACCTAAGGGTTCTTTTGCCACAGACTTGGGGGAAAAACTGCTGTATCCTATATGTACACAGTCACACTTTTTTTTTTTTTTTTTTTTTCAAATCAGCAAATCTAAAGCAAATCAGTTAACAATTAATGCCTTATTTGGGGTCTGTGATAGCGTACTCTCAGGCTCCGCAGTGGCTACAGGCGAGGATGAGAGTGGTGTAACGCAATCCCCCTAAGGTATTTTTGATCTGGAAATTGCGTTAAATTGGCCAGCAGTTGAAAGCAGATGAATGCGAGCCATGTCTGAAATGGAGCATAATGTGAACGCAGATGGAGAATAAAAAATGCAGATGCCCTGGAAGGTCATTCCGATCAGAGTGCATTGATCCTCAGGGTTCAGTTTAGAAAACTCAGACAAGTAAACAGGGAGGAAAGTCACGCTTCCTCATAGGTTTTGCTCAGAACGGGTTGAATTTCAGTGCCTTCCCTGTTTTTTCTTTTTTCTTTTTTTTTTCAGCTGGCTCATTAACCTTGACATTGATTGGTGCATGCACAATTTTACTCTGGCCACCTGAAAACTGTGCACCAGCCGATGTTAATGTATTCCAGCTAATGATAATGGTAACAAAGCTTCCCCAGCGATCTTCCTGGCAATTCTCGAAGGACTGCCAACAAACCTCAACTCTTATTAAAGAAAGCTGGCAGCCGCAGGGCACAAATTTGCATTATTTTGTCCAGCCACATGTTTTAATCGGTGACAGGCTTGCCACTCAGTCCAGACCTTCCCTACATGACCCACTTTCCGCACAGCATATGTCAAGCGAGATGTGCAGATTTATGAGCAATCAAAACCGCTCCAGCTAAATAAACTGTCCGATCTCCTTGATGACACGGATGAAAGACACAGGTGCCTCATCTCAGTATGCTGAGCCCATTTCTATTGGATTTTCTTTCTTCTTTCCATGTACGCTTCTATATTTACTTAAAATCGTGGGGAGTGCGAGACTGGAAGTATTATTTCCAAAAGTACTTCATTGTGTCGCTTTGCATTCACCTCACGAAGATGGTAATTGTGTGTTCTAGGAAAATTGCAGTCTGTCTGACTGCCTCCCCTGCAATTCAGTAATCGGGGGTCTGTATAGAAATCAGACAGGAAATGTTCATTTGGAGTGACCTCCACCTCAAGCTGTACCTTCAGATGGGGTGAGAGGAGCTGTGTTATTGATCAAACATAATAAAAAATAAAATAAAATAAAATAAAAAAATCTTCCTGTGCCTTTGTGTATGATAGTGTTTTATCTTTTCTTCATGTTAATAATTTGATGGCAATAGATTAAATATTTTTGTTAATTTTAATGACATAAATTGCCAATTAATTAATCTCAATTAATTTCTGTGAAAAGATCTCAAATTAAGATAATTCGGAGAATTCACTTCATGCTAATTTTATATTTATAATTATATGCTTACACCATTCACCGTTTTTCTTTTAATTTTTTTTTTTTTAAAGAAAATATTACTTTTGTTTAGAAATGATGCATTATATTGATCAAAAGTGACAGTAAGACATTTATAATGTTGCAAATCAGTTTGAATAAATGCTGTTCTTCTGAACTTTTTTTATTCATTATAATCCTTAATAAAAACTCTCGCAGTTTCCACAGAAAATATTAAGCAGCCCCACTGTTTTCAGCTTTGCCATCACAGGAATAAATTACATTTTAAATTGTAATAATATTTTACAATTTTACAGTTTTACTATATTTTTGATCAAATAAACCGCCTTGGTGAGCTTAAGAGACTTATTTCAAAAACACTTTAAAAATCTTACTGACCTGTATATATGTAGTGTATATACAAATTTTATTGATTTATACTGATTAAATTATATTAGTGCTGTCAAATTGATTAATCGCATCCAAAATAAAAGTTCATGTTTACATAATATGTGTGTGTACTGATTATTATGTATGTGTATATATATATATATATATAAAAATACACACTCATTCATGTATATATTTAAGAAATATTTGCATGTATATACTGTATATATTTATATAATTTATATTATAAATAAATATAAAAATTTTCTTAAATATATACATACATGTGTGTGTATTTATATATACATAATAATTATACACAGTACACGCACATACAGTATATTATGTAAACACAAACTTTTATTTTGGATGCGATTAATCGCAATTAATCGATTTGACAGCACTAAATTATATTTTTAAAAATATGTTTTATGTTTAATAAAAGTATATAATTTATAATTAATTATACTAACATTTTAAATGTAAATGTTTCTACTGAAATTTTGGGCAGCACTGGATTGGATTCCTTTCATGCATGTAAACGAACAGCTAAAGTTTGAGTTTTTCCATGTTTGCTCTCATGAACTCTGCTTGTTTCATCATAGTGCTCTGTCTTAAAATGATCTCAAAATGATCTAATAATGCTGCATACTGGTATATAACAAAATCATAACCATAAGGCAATATATGTTTCTTCTTCAGTGCTGTAAATACAAAAGCACTTTACACAGAGATTTATTCAGCTTTGATTTATAGATGCCTCACAGAGATAGATAAGTGCACCTGTCTGTTTCAGCAATGTTACTCGTGGCCAGCGGGCATCAAATCCATATTATATTCAGCAATTCACTAGACCAGTGTTTCCCACCACTTCTCTGCAGGATTTACCCCAAAACCAATCATCAACTTATGCATCCATCAGTGTCTGCGGAAAATGCAATGTAATATTCATGTGTTTCCTTTCCATTTGCTTTTTGTATTTAAGAAATATGCTTTTAGTAATGCCAATCTGAATTGAACGAAAAAAAAAAAAAATCCTTTCTTCTGAAGAGAGCATATTGATTGGTTCTGTGCTAAATGGATTTGTCCAGTGATTAAATGATCAAATTTGCTGAATAAGTATAGGGATTGAAAGAGTCAACGCTTTGTCTAGATATAATTGTTCTGAGGGAAAAAGTCATGTTTACAGCATGCTGTGAAGCTGCTGAACTTTCCTTTCTTTTTCATTTCTGAGGTAATGCATGTGATTTGAGTCCTGCTGCGATTTTAAGACCTGTGGGGGGAAAAGTGTTCTGGAAACTAAATTTCCCACAATCCACAGTGGGAGACATCAGTCTAAGAACAACCTAACAATTACTAGTAGCCATGCATCAGTCAGGTTAAAATGACCTACTCGTATTATCCACTCAAATGTACTAACAATTAGGCTAAAAGGAGAAAACCTCAGTTTTCTGGTCTAGATGTCGAGTCTCTCCTTGAGTGGACTTCTGAATACTTTGATGGCTGGGTTGAGGCAAAGAAAAAAAGTTGTTGCAGATAAACCTGAAGAGTTTCTGATATTTGATGCTTGAAGTCCAGAGGCTTCACTTCTCGGGCTTCGATTCTCTGGGATTTTATTCAGCTTTTTCCTTTTGTAGAGAAAAAGTCGTGTTTTTTCTCTCTATATCTCTCTCTAGCTGGAAGCCTGGATGGCTGATAATCAAGAAATGGTGTGGACCGGCTCTATCATTGATTTTAAGGGAGTCACTCGAAAGGTGTTGCGAAATGTATGATCTAGGGTAGTGCAAGTGAAGACCTACAAATCCGTCTTTTAAAGTTATTGTGTCAAAGTCAAAGAGAAGAGAGATGAAAGCAGTTAAAGATCGTAGAGGAGTCTAACTGTGAAGCACCTTGGCGAATTCAAACCAGTGACAGCTGAGTTAAGCGGCTTCATGTTGTCGAGCGGGAATTTGATTGGCTTTACCCACATGCATAAATGTGTTAATGAGGAGCAGTAATGACATTTCACATTTACATTTATGTATTTGCCACATGCCTTTATCCCATGCTACTTACATGAAAGGAGACATTTGTATCAGTTCATCCATTCTCTGGGAATCAAACCCATGGCCTTGGGGTTGTTAGTGCCATTTATTATTTAAATGCTAATTTAACTACCTTTTACAATATTTTTACACTTTTTTCCATTAAAGGGTTAGTTCACTCAAAAATTAAAATTCTGTTATTAATTATTCACCCATGTCATACACATGTCTTTCCAAACCCGTAATAAATCCAAAATTGTTGAAATCCGAGAGGTTTCTGAACCATCCATAGGCAGCAACATCATTGCAACTATCAAGGCCCAGAAAGGAGGTAAAGATATCATTAAAATAGTCCATGTGACTACAGCGGTTCAACCTTAATGTTAAGAAGCGACGAGAATACTTTTTGTGCTCAAAAACAGAAAATAATAACAACTTTATTCAACAATTTCTTCTCTTCGGTGTCAGTCTCCTTTGCGGTTGACGTAGTAATTACAGTGCAGAGCTTCCGGGTTCTACGACCGACTATTTTAACAATGTCTTTACTACCTTTCTGGGTCTTGAAATTTGCAATGACTTTGCTGCCTATGGATGGTTCAGAAACCGCTCAGATTTCATCAAAAATATCTTAATTTGTGTTCCAAAGATGAACGAAGGTCAGACGGAACATGAGGGTGAGTAATTAATGACAGAATTTTATTTTTTTGGGGGTGAACTAACCCTTTAAACCCCACTATTTAACGTTTGCAATTGCCTGGATGTTGGTTTGATTTTGAAGCATTTTTTAGTCTTCTCCACTTCATAGTTGCTCCTTTAAACTTGAGTGATTTGTAAATGGATTCTTAAGTCATAAAAGTGACATTGAAAAACTGTGTTGCATCAGCTCCACTTTTAATGAGATAGAAACTTTGTGTGATTTGTGATTTCCAGCTGTTTGTTTGGATTACATTGCAATGCTTCTTGGCTTGTTGAATGGAGAGAGCCGTCCATCTTATCAAAGTGTTAATGAGTGTTTACTAATCTTTTTGTAAAGCGCTTGAAATTATTTTAATTACTTTAGCGTGTACTCCAAATATTGTATGCAAATATGCATACGGAGTAGTTCTGCCTACCTGGTGTACTCCATTCATTGTTTTATCATAGAAATGTTTAGCTTCATTTGCAATTCTCAAAACTGAGTGCATTTTTATGCATTTTCATGTACCGTATATGTTAATCCTAGCTCAATAATTATCAGTTCTAGTTAGAGAGACAGGGGATGTCAGACAAATCTGTTTTCAGCCTGGCGTAGTCTTCTGCTTCTGTCACCGACCAAATCACTGCATCCATAATTTAGAAACACTACATCACTTTGAGTAGTTCTTATCCCTAATGACGCTTTGTTTGCAGACAAGCCAATGAAGAATGACAGTCCTAAATGGCTTCACATGATGGCAATTGATATTTAAAGTCCAGCGGAACAAATTATGGCACAGCGCCAGCCTCACTTTCAGTGAGAAGCTGCTCAGAGATAATACAACCGGGGTGTTGCTATGAGGAGATCTAAGAAAAGCATCACATATGGTTAGAACCACATTCTAGACTTTCGGTACAAATGCACACCTCTTTTTAATGCATTATATGAGTGGGAAAGGTGTTGTGTAGAAAATCTAAAACTGGATCCATCCAGATGATATAAACTAGTTTGTGCAGAAATAACCTAAGTTCATGTTTTACAAAGTGCATCTCATCACATTTTGTTAGGTGGTGTGCATATGCAAAGTAAATAACTGATGTTAAGCTTTCAGCATAAAAGTGACAACTTTAGTAGAAATAGAAATCTAAGCAGAGAAGTTTAGTTAACATGAAATACCTTTTAAGAGATTTTCTTTTAGACATTAATTCTTTATTCAGCAAGGATGGAAGTGACAGTTACAAATGATTTCTATTGAAATAAATTATGTTCTTTTTAATATTCTATTAATTAAAGAATCCTTGACAAATATGGGTCAGTAAAATTTTCTTAAAAGAAGTTAATACTTTTATTCAGCAAGGATGCATTAAATTAATCAAAAGTTACAGTAAAGACATATCTTTTTAAAAAATATTTCAAATAAATGCTTTTCTTTTACAATTTCTATTCATCTTAGATTCCTGAAAAAAAGTATTACAGTTTCCACAAAAAATATTAAGCAGCACAACTGTTTTCAACATTGATAATAATCATAAATGTTTCTTCAGCACTAAATCAGCATATTAGAATGATTTCTGAAGGATCATGTGACACTGAAGACTGGAGTAATGATGCTGAAAATTCAGCTTTGCCATCACAGGAATAAATTACATTTTAAAATATATTCAAATAGAAAACAGTTATTTTAAATTGTAATAATATTTCACAATAGGCATATTATTGTTATTGATCGAATGCAGCCTTGTGAGCATAAGATTCAAAAATATTTTAAAAAACCTAATTACCCCAAACATTTGAACGGTATATGTAAATGAAATGTAAGAAAAGCCACTGTTAACATTCAGCTTTGTCCACACTGTAAAAAAAAAATATATATATATTGTTTTTATAAAAAGCAGCAGTGGTTGCCAGAATAATTCTGTAAAAAAAATACAGTAAAAATTTAAAAAGCATATTTACACAACAACATTAAACTGTAAACTGTAAACATAAAACTGTAATTTACAAACAAGAAAATTGCTGTTAAAACCGGTAAATCCAACAACGCACACTGCTACTAAAATCTATTTTGTACCTTTAACATATACTGACAACCACCATAATAATGTATGTGGTAAAAGAGGAAGCCACATGAAGAATCATGAAGCAGTTCATTACAAGTAGCTTTTCCACAAGCTAAATTATTATACTAGTATACAGAAGATGTGCAGAGTCATTCACGCAAACACAAACCATCATGGTAACACATCACATGACACTAAAATAATGCAATACACATTTATTAAACAACAAAAGATGTAACATAAAACCCAAATGTGCATAACTGATAACAAAAACTATTAAGAAACATAATTATTTAAATGAAATACTTTCAAATGTGAAGTGTCACACAGGGAATTCTGGGAATGTCATTTTACAGTTTTTCACTGTGAATTATAATTAGATTTTCCTTTTTACTTCTAAAACTGTACATTTAACAGTATTTTACTGTAAAAAATTACATGAAATGTGCAGTTAGATCTTTTACAGTTTTTCCCTGTATATAGTAAGGGAATCAGTTAACAGTTTTTTTTTTGTTTTTTTTTCGTAGCGTTTTTACAGTATTTTACAGTTAAAATTACACTTTTTTTTTTCTTTTTTTTTTTTTACAGTGCAGAAAACCATTGCAGACTGCAGTGTTTACCAGATCAATATAAATATAAATTGAAATAATATAAATGCAATATAAATGATAGGGTGTTGTCAGGGGGCTTTTATTCAAAACACACATCTATTAAATACACATGTTCTTTCAAAGGCTAAAAAAATATTCTAATCCACATATTTGGTCGTGATAACTGCACTGAAATGCAAATAAACATTTAATGTATTTTCCTCTCTCTTAGCTTCATTCATTTGTGCCATTTATGATGGTTTTATTTTCAGGTTCATAATGAATTGATTTCCTTTGAAATGCTCCCTCATCAACAACACACTCACATCATGACATGGAAACTATACACGCAAACTCAAGAGTTCAAAAGAAATGTCATAAATTGTGATCGCTGCATGCACATCGCTCTGATCAAATCTGATCATATTTATGTTTGTTGGATGAGGCACAGCATTCGTTCAAAAATGACAGATGTCTTTTGTGAGTGAAACATGTCAGATCAAACTTTGTGTTGTTCCACATGACGACTTGCAGAATGTGGCAGCTGCAGTAACCATGGAAACAACTGCTTGGGGGTGACGGGGTTAGAGCGAGGCAAGGAGCATATCTCTTGTCTTTTCCAAGTCTGCTTTGAAAATCAAGGGTCTCTGAAACAACCTAACTAAGGTTTATGTCGTAAACATCCTCAAAAAGTGGGATTCCTTTCAGCCCACCATTTGGGCTCCAAGCCCCGAACCCTTGATCACATGTCACCTATTCTTGTAGGGTGAGAACAAGTGCCAGAAGAGAAGCAGGTCAAACATACATAAAATACATGCAGCAAGTCAAGATATACCCTTTTGAGATTTTTTTGAGAGTTTTACTTGCTCAGATTGCAAGTAAATAGGCACACTATACCATTCAAAAGTATCTTATGTGTAATGTGTGTAGTCTATTTTGGTTTCTTTCACTGTTTCCGGTGCTCATTTTGAATTAGTTCCTAGTCATTGTTAGTTTCCTTGGTTGTTAATTAATTTACGCACCTGATCTGTTTTCCGTTGGTTAATCTCTGTCTGTGTTTAAGCAAAAGTGTGTAGTCAATAATTTTATCCCTTAAAACTCATCTTTGATTACCAAAATGACATATTTAAATTATAATATAATATTTAAATATGCTAATTAGCTCCACCTCCACTCACTCACACCAGCTCAGAGATCCACTCGGTCAACTTTACTGTAGTAAACACTGCACAATAGTATCGCTCTTTACAACGTCGGACACATAACGGTAATTAATATGATTAGCCTTGTGCTTGACTACGCTATCAAACAGCTAATAATGTGTTGCTAATGTTACACAAACCATGTTCCCGTTCGCCATCTCAGTCTGCCTTCTAAAAATCAGTATCCTTAGAAACGCTTTGAACAACTTAGAACGTCAGTGGAGAAAGGCATATAGTTAATCATATACATAATTTATCCGCCATATTGTTAAAAGTAACTGATTTTTCATATCAACAGAAAAATATACCAGAATAACCTGGCTTCTCTTGAGACTCCCCTGCTTCACAACATAAGATTAGATAAAATAAGCCCGCCCACACGTTGACGTGATTGGATACAAGGTAGTTTGTGACGTCAGAAACACCAGCAACTTTAAACCGCGTTTTTGAGACTGTCTTTGGTTCACTGCAGTTTTAAAGAGAAAATACTCAGCAATGGTGCTGACTTATGAATTTGCACATGGTTTGTCTGAAAGCATATTAAAGACATACAAACAACATTAAAAACTTTCTTCTGGGATTTCTAATGGTTTGTTTCTCTCAAGTCTGCATTCGATGCATCCTCGATATCAAGAACACATACATTCATGCGTCCTCTGTATTTGCGTTCTTGAGTATTGGAATTGAACTTCGACGGTTGATGATGACGTAGTACGAGAACACAAGGGCGCAAGCTTGCTTAAGAACGCATATTGAGAAACGGCCACAGTCACTAGTTTCATTCCTGAATGAATCGGTGCTTTTGAACGAAACGGTTGAATGAACGATTCAGTGACTCACTCAAAGACGGTCACTTGTTTCAGTTGTTTTGACAGTCATTTGACAGTTATTGCCATATAGATGTAACTTGAAAAAATCCCCACCGCTAATGCACAGAGTTGTAGGTCTGTATTGACAGGTTTATATGTCTAATTGATGGACTTTTTACTTCCAGAACCAGACTGTTTCACTCAGTTCTGCTCCTTTTCTTGTGGAAATTCTAGCTTATGTTTTTCCCATCAGTTTACGCTCTAAGCTAAATGCCCATCCTTGCATCTCATTGGCATATATTTTTTTCAATTTCTATTTGAATTAGTGTTTTGGAAGTATGAATTGTGTTTTTAACGAGATATAGCCCACATAATCGGATTGCCCCCTCCGGGTAATGGTGATCTAATTACCAATAATGTGTAACGAACCATCAGAGTGTAGATGATTTTGTGACGGCTTGACTTTCTCCTTCAGTTTTCCAGTTTCACTGGAGAGAAAATGCAGTGGCGCGTGCCATTTCGGCACATTTTGCGCCACACTTCGCCCTGCAATAAGCTCCTTCTCATTCTGTTGACAAAGTAAATTAGAAAATTGGGGGGGGTGGGTGGGGGGGTGGGATGGGGGGGATAGCATCCCTCGTTCTCTCAGCTTTGCTTTGGTCTGCAGAACGGAATAACATCTAGTGGATGTCGGCTCAAGGTGGAGTAGCTTGTGATGTCACAGAAGGCTATTTAGATAACATTTTGACTCATCAGCATCAGACTCAGACGAAACACAAATGTCTTTGTCTTTTGACCTTCCTGAGGATGTGGCTGCTCATATTCTGCTCACATGACAGATCATACTCGATGTGATAAGCAGCTGCCTTCTTTTTATTTGTATTTTTTTCAGGATCTGCAACAATTGTTATGTGGCATCTGATCCTTTTGACTTCGCATAGCGTGTTTTATATGTCCTGTCTATTAATATTTATACACTCAAGGTCTGTGTGCATAACGGAAAGATGAAAAATCCTAGTAGATGGTGCTGTAAAGTGCTTTGCATTGTAGTCTTTAGTTTTTTACCTGTAGACCATAAATCATGTCTCACATTCATGTACGTTTTCTTTTTCGTTTTAAAAAGAAAAAAAACAGAGCAGTGCTGCCCTTGAAATACTATTCCTTTACCTACATTACAGTAAGACCATTGAAGGCCGTTCAATCTCAAACTCACTTTGTTTTTGTTTTTTTTCTTTTCAATCTGGTATTTCTACTTCTGGAAGAAACTCTGACTCGGTTTATTGTCAGCAAAGTTATTTCATATAAGCTCTGCCCCCATGTTGTTTTCCATTTGCCGTATAAGAGTGTCGATGAAGCAAGTTCTGGGTAGATTAAGTATTGTCTGGCAGCTGTCTGTGTTTTGTGGACCCGATAGCCTTGGCAGGCAAATCAGCAGCTAGCAGTGAATTAAAGAGCGCTTTCTGCCTCATCAACATATTTGATATCTCTATAAACTACTCTGGAAACACAGCAGCTCTTCAACGCAGATGTCCCACGGACACCAGGCTCCCTCGAGATTTCGCCTATATCAGCAAACCTAATTGAAAGGCTGCGGGAAATTGACAATGTCGGTAGTTTAAGTAGCAATGAGCGACTTAAGGGACTAATTGTAGTGAGTATTTTGGGGTTCAGTTGATCCTGGACTGGATGATTGTTGTGCTGTTTAAAGGGATAGTTCAGAGGTCTTCAACCCTGCTCCTGGGGACCGACTGTCCTGCAGAGTTTAGTTCCAACCCTAATCAAACACACCTGAAGCAGCTAATCAAGCTCTTCAGGATCGCTTGAAAACACACAGGCAGGTGTTCTGAAGCAGGTTGGAAATAAACTTTGCAGGACAGTGGGTCCCCAGGAGCAGGGTTGAAGACCTCTGGGATAGTTCACCCAAAAATGAAAATTACCCCATGATTTACTCACCCTCAAGCCATCCTAGGTGTATATGACATTCTTCTTTCAGACGAATACAATCGGAGTTATATTAAAATATGTCCTGGCTTCCAAGCTTTTTAATGGCAGTAAAATTTGAAGACCAAAAAGTGCATCCATCCATTATAAAAGTAATCCACATGGCTCCTATTAACCCATGGTTAATAAAGGCCTTCTGAAGCGAATCGATAGGTTTTTGTAAGGAAAATATCCATATTTGACAGGTTCTAAAATATCTAGCTTCCGGCGGACCGCCTTCCGTATTCAACTTACAAAAAAAGCGTAACTGGCGCAACAATGATGTCGGAACGTAGCGTAAGCATTTTTAACTGCGAGAGGCGATACACTTTCTTTGTAAGTTGTATATGGAAGGCGGTCCGCCGGAAGCTAGATATTTTACTTTATAATGTGTCAAATATGGATATTTTTCTTACAAAAACCCATCGATTTGCTTTAGAAGGCCTTTATTAAACCCCCGGAGCCGTGTAGATTACTTTTATAATGGATGGATGCACTTTTTTGGTCTTCAAATTTTGGGCTGCCATTTACTGCCATTATAAAGCTTGGAAGAGCCAGTCACAATTTTTGATTATCCCTTTAAAGGCATTTTTACATCTTGCGCTTATGAGTACGTTTTGGGTCTGTTTATTAAGGTGCTCGTGAGTGTCAAGCTGCTGAAACGTTTTCCTCCATGCTGGTCTAATTAGTGCGACAAACAAAACATCATAAACATGATGCTTCACTTTCTCAGTGATCTGAAGTGAAAGTGTCTTTATTATACTATAAATGCTCTAATAATGCAGCGAAGACCATTCGTTTCTCAATTACCATTATGTATTGTGCTTTGAAACATATGTAGTGTCGCAAATTCGTGTTCATTCTGTTTACTGCAACTTGCTAATTTTCCATTAAATGCATCCCTTAGCTATAGAGTTTTTAGTCTTTTTGCACTTGCTAAACGACACGCTGTGAGAAACAGATTAAACTGAAAGTAATGAAGTTGTTCCGAAAAAGATCCCACACTATTTAGCAGCAGTCTTGAAAATATTGACTCTTATATTGATGAAACAATCAGCTACGAAAAATTGTCACTTCCATTTTCTCTTTACTACCAATTGAGGAGCATCTCGCCTTATCAGCTCTTCACAGACGGGCACTTACAGGGAGAGAAGGTTCATCTTTTAACCACTTATCAGTTTTGTCCAGGTGATACAGTGGGGCAAACCTCTTTACTTCTCGCACAGCAGAGGAGAGCAAGAACAGCACAATTGATGACTGTAATGATTGGAGTTTGCATTCTAGAGCAGGACTCTAACTGTCTGGCTATCGGAGGAGCGTGTCGCAGAATACAAATAAGGCCACACTTGCTTTGTTCCTACTGCTGTTTATTCATTACTTGCAATTTTTTGTTGTTTATTTTTTTCCTGAAAGGCATATTAGAACGGCGCATTATAATATTTTGATGGAGGTTAACAGCAAAACAAATGAAGTGGCCCATGGAATAAAAGCGGGATTCAATTATGAAAGATGTGGATTGGGGTTTTTAGCATTAGAGATTGTTGCCGTTTAAAGAATGCCCTGACTTCAATGGATCGTTATCCAACATGCTAGAGACAACATCTAAAATGAAAAGTAATGAATAAATTCGGTCCTTGTATGGTTTCAAACTTCTAATATAAAGATTTATTTTAAGCCTCAGTTGTTTGAAAGGACCAGGCTTTCTTTCCATGTCATTTTTTGTCTTGTCTTTTCTGCTTACAAAATCATTATGTGTCCCATTGTTTCAAACTCATTTTGGCAAAACAAAGTTTTTTTGCATGTCCTATTCCACTTCAAAAACACAATAAGCATTTGGATGTGCCAACCATTATGTGTTTGCAGCACAGTTGTATATTTGAATCAAACATTCAGACAAGTATTCAATATTCTAATTTATTGAAATAAATCCTAGAACATTTCTAGGATGTCTGGGAATTGTATTAAAGAAAGTAGTCTTGGAATTCTTGTACAATGATTGAATTATTATGTTAATTATTAAAAAATATTATTTTACACTGCAGCGGTTTTGTTTTAAAATGTTTTTTGTTTATATTTTAAAATTTATATTAGCATTACCAATGTGCAAGAACCAATTTTGTGTCATGAGACTTTTTTTTTTTTTTTTTGATTTTGTTTGTTCAGTTGTTTGCATGTTTTTTAGGGTATTTCAGGTGAAACTGAAAAATTTAATTGAAATAAAAATTAAATATTTGTATTTACCTTGAAACATTTGTGAAAATAATGAAAAAAGTGATACAAGGAAAATGGTTTATTACTTGGAGATACTACTCTACATTTTTTGTCATTAAATCTTTTTTCTTTTCTTTTTTTAATAAAAAGATAACATTTCCCCTTTTCATGATCTTGGACATGATTATTTGTCATTGACCCATAATAGATACATAAATCACACAGAGCTTATTCTCTATTTGAAGACTCTTCCTGTATGCAGTGCTGACACAACGCTCAATATAGTGTGTGCGTGACAGACTATTTCCTTTCATGTATCACTTGCTTAAAAACCAAGAGTTTATTCGTCCTTTTACCCTCCTGGATACGAAAGTGTTGCAGTATTGGAATTGGAATGGCAAAGGGGGACGAGATGGATGTAAAGAAAGAGTGAGCGAGAGAGAGACGCTTCTAAACTCTTTGATGCTAAATGTAAAAGTGTTTCTGTGATCAAACAAGTAATACACCAGCAAGAGGCTTTCACAAGCTAAAAGTGGCAGTACGGTTAGATATTTCATAGCACCGTGTGTGTGTGTATGTATGTGTAAGTCTGTGGAAACAGATTTAGCAAATTGCTCTTTATGTGTTTTGACTCATTTTCGTCTCATTAATATTTTACAAGAGTGCAGAGATATGTTTTCTGAAGCTTTCCATGCAGGAAGAAAGGCTGGGTTACAGTAACATACTATCCTCCTTCCTCTAAAGATAGTCTCAAAGGACTTGAAGTATCACTGAACACAAACACTTCATTAAAACGCTACCACACACTGACAAGCTTATGAATATCTATCCATTAAATACATAAATAAACAAACGTTATAATATAGCATAAGCTACGAGAGGCTGTATGATTTTACTATGGTTGAGGCATGGCACGAAGTGGAGACTATAATGGAAAAAAAAAATAATTAATATGTAATAGTAATTATTATAAATGTCAATTTAACTTGTCATTTTGTTATGATTCAAAACAGCAAGATGAAGTTCAACAGAATGGAGCAGTAATTATTGATCTTGAGAGGCATTTTTCAAGCTATGTTTAACTAAAGTGCCACTCATGGTTTGAGACGCTGAACACTGAGATGCAATAATATACAGCTCTGGAAAAAATTAAGAGACTACTGCAAAATTAGCAGTTTCTCTGGATTTATTATTTATATATATATATCCGTTTGAGTTAAATGAACATTTTTTATTTATTCTACAAGCTACTGACAACGGTAACACTTTACAATAATGTTTCATTAGTTAACATTAGTTAATGTATTAACTAACATGAATTAACAATGAACAAAACATATGTGACCCTGGACCACAAAACCAGTCATAAGGGTACATTTTTTGAAATTGAGAATTATACAACATCTGAAAGCTGAATAAAGAAGCTTTCCATTGATGTATGGTTTGTTAAGATTGGACACTAATCTGAAATGAAAATCTGTAAAAACAATCGCCTTTAAAGTTGTCCAAATGAAGTCCTTAGCAATGCATATTACTAATAATAATACATTTTGGATATATTTACGGTAGGAAATTTACAAAATATCTTCATGGAACATGATCTTGACTTAATAATTTTGATAATTTTGACTCATACAATGTATTGCTGGCTATTGCCACAAATATACCCGTGCGACTTATGACTTGTTTTGTGGTCCAGGGTCACATTTGTTACTGTATTTCTTAATCTTTGTTAATGTTAGTTAATAAAAATACAGTCGTTCATTGTTTGTTCATGTTAGTTCACAGTGCATTAACTAATGTTAACAAACACAACTTTTGATTTTAATAATGTATTAGTAAATGTTGAAATTAACATTAATTTAGATTAATAAATGCTTTAGACATATTGTTCATTTTTAATTCATGTTAACTAAAGTATTTAACTAATGTTAACTAATGAAACCTTATTGTAAAGTGTTACCCTCACAACATATCTTCCAAATTTCAAATAAAAATATTATCGCTTAGCGCATTTATTTGCAGAAAATGACAACAGGTCAAAATAACGAAAATAGATGCCATGTTTTCAGATCTCGAATAATACAAAGATTTTTGCAAAGATGCAAAGTTTATATTCATTTTTAAACAACACAACAATAATTTTAATATTTATGTATGTTAATATGTTAACATTTTTGTTATTTGTTATTCTTTGATGAATAGAAAGTTCATAAGACCAGCATTTATTTGAAATATAATTATTTTGTAATAACTAAATTCTTTACTGCCACTTTTGATCAATTAAATCCATCCTTGCTAAATAAGAGTATAATTCATATATATATATATATATTAATAACCCCAATAGTGTACATCTCTGGGACACCAAACATAAAATCAACAAAATATGAGGTTTAATTAAAAACATGAACAGAGGAGGATGAACATAGCATTCCAGTCTTTGGGAAAGTCTTCCAAATGAACTTGAGAAGACTGGCCCAGATTTCGCTCACAGAGATCTTGCCATGATAAATGCACTGTGCGGTGATAAACATCTCCCTTGATACAATTTATCATCTGTCGTCATTTTCCATGCTGCAAGAGATAAGAACAACACCAGATTCGGTTTAACATAACCATAAAATATATCCATGCAACCCAGAGGGCTCTGGAGGGGGTAGAGAGAGTGCGTTCCGGAGGATGAAACGGTTGAATAGAAAGAAACGCAAAAAAAGCGCTGATTTAGCCGGTTAAGACCAGACCAGCTAAGACCAGAAAACCAGTTTAGGCTTGTTTAAGATGTTTTTTTTGTTTTGTTTTTCAGAACACATAGTTAATTCATGACATTGACGATGGGTGAAACATTTCCTCAATGTTTCCTGCCCCACTGATGCTCATTGAGGCTGTGCTAATTAATTTATAGTGTGAATCTTTGCAGCTACATTTGCACACAGCCTCTTGGATCCATGAGGGCAAACACTGCACACCTTCCTGTTTCATTAATCATTCTTATCTCTTTCTCTGTTTTAGCTAATGCTATTGATTTAGTCCACTTTCACTGCATTATGTAAATCAATGAGCCTGATTCTTCACCTCCAAAGACGGGGGGGGTGCGCTAATGGCTGATGAATACTTTTCATCAAGCGGACAAGTTTATCAGGGGTCACTAATGCTAATAGATTATTCAGGATCCTGCTAGAACAAAAGCAAGAGGATACAGATTTCAAGGGCATCTCTGTCAAATGAGTCAAAACAGAATAAAATGCATCTCTTCATTGTGTACACTAAAGAAAAATCGGAGAAATTTACAATAAAAAAACAACGGTGTGGTTGTGGCTGTCAGAACTTTGCCATAAAAAATATGGTAATAACATTTGAACTTAAATGTATAATTGTAAAAAAATATATATATATTTCATTAACTGAAATAAATATACCAAATTACTAAAATTGATTGTTTTATCTTTATAATATACTGTAATATACTGACAACTACCTGGTTGTAAATAGAGTCTCACATGATGAACCAAAGTAACTTTTCCACAAGCTAATGTAAATATTAATATATAAAAACTGCACAGTGCACAGAAACAAATACAAAACACCATCATGGTAACACCCAGGACACTAAAATAATGCAATAAACTTAATTTACCAACATAAGATGTAACATAAAACCAATGTACACAACTGATAAGAAAAAAACTAGGTATTTCGATGAAAAAACATCAAATGTGAGTTGTCATACAGAATTCTGGCAATATCAATTTACATTTTTTCACTGTAAATGTTAAGTCTTGACTTCTTTAAAACTGTAGCACATGAATTACATGAAATATCCCTTTAGATCTATTAGAGTTTTTCACCATGTAGAGTAAGGGAACTCAGTGTTTAACAAATTAAATTAACAAATTAAGTAGTCTTTTACCGTTAAAATTACAATCATTTTTTACAGTGTATCTTTAGCCAAATACAGGAAAAATACATAAGGTGAATATCAATGTCGCTCAATTGACCTGAATTCATTCAATGTTTTTGTTGTTAATATATTAAATGTTGTGGACAAAACATTCATCCTTTTCATTCATCCCCTCATCCTTTTCAGGAGCAAGGCAAAATTGGAGTCACATTCAACATCGGAACGGTTGACATCGTTGTTCAGGAGAGCAGCACCGCTGTAAATGACGGCAAGTACCATGTAGTGCGCTTCACCAGAAATGGGGGCAATGCTACACTTCAGGTGGACAACTGGGCCATCAATGAGCACTTCCCCTCAGGTAAGACCTCTCACCGACCACTTCAACCTTTGGCTTATGACGTCAAGAAGATGTATGGACAGTGCACAGAACTGGACAGCAACTGCTTTCGAGCTATTTCTAAAGTCACTTTGTCTCCCCAGTGTCTGTGTAGTATACTTCCATTCAGGAACATCCCGTGTGTGTCTCAGTCCCAACAATAGTAACAAACTGTGTATTTGTAGCCTTTGTATTTTGTATTAGCCTTTCTAATTTGTATTAGATGCTTAGTTTTTTCTTCCATGGCTGGAAAATGATGGCATTTTGTTTTTGCCACTTTTCTGTGGAAGCCAATGGATGCAATGAAGAAGCAGTAGATACCAAGTATGGGAAGCTAGCAGCTTTCCTGCATACCTGTGCACTGGTGGATTTACACTACCTTTCAAAAGATGTGGATGGCAAGATTTTTTTTAATGTTTTTGAAGTCTCTAATGCTTACCAAGGCTGCATTTATTTGATCAAAAATACAGTAAAAGTATTTATTACTGTGAAATATTACAATTTCATTTAATTGTTCAAGAGTAACAGTAAAGATATTTATAATGTTACAACAGATGTCTATTTTTTAAAATAAATGCTGTTCTTTTGAACTTTCTATTTATCAAAGAATCCTGAAAATAATGTGTGTAAAATGGAATATTACTGGTTTACTACATTTTTAAAACAAACAAATAAATGCAGCCTTGGTACTTCTTTCAAAAACATAAAAATCTTACTGACCCCAACCTTTTGAATGGTAGTACACTCTAAAAAATGCTGGGTTGTTTTAACCCAAATTTGGGTAAAATATGGACAAACCCAACTGTTGGGTTAAAAACTGAATTGAAAATTTTAACCCAACGACTGGGTTTGTCCATATTTGACCCAAATTTGGGTTAAAACAACCCAGCATGTTTTAGAGTGTATAAATCTTTAAATCTTTAAAGGTTTTTGAATTTCTAAAAATCTGCTCCACTTAAGTGTATAATACAAATTCAATATCTTCTAAATTGCTGTGATTGTGTCACATCATGACACACATATTTTCACATTCAGTGTGGAAACAAATGTTTGACGTCATATTTTTATGTCATCGAACCTGGCTCTTGCTCTCAGGTGTGCTTAATGAAAAGGACTAATATCATTCCATTCTCCATTTTCTTTCCATATCTACTAGTATGTCTCTTCTCAGTTAATAATCTCTGCTTACAAAAAAATTCTGCAAAAGCAAATTGGAAAAATCTAGCCAGTTCCTCTAAGCCCATATTTTATTCCACTTTAGTATGATTGGATAAATTGGGGAAGGTCAAAATGTCTAAAACCTCTAAGGTTGCCATGACTTTATGTATAAAAATCAACATTAGTACAAGATCATTGAAAGGGACACCGTCACAATGAATTACATTGATAGCATTAGACTAATGTGCTGTCAATTAGATCTTTCCTATAATGCAGGTACATGGAGTACTGTTATGAATTTTATTTTATAAGAGTATTAAGTGAGGTTAGACATCGCAAACTTCCTCCACTTGTCTGCTCAGCTTGGTCACACACAAGACACATGCTTTGTAATGGGCCCCATGGACTCTTTCACCCACCACTGCAACCTCAAGCCATCAAAGAGATTCTGTCCTGGAGAACATGTACAGTAGTCCATAACAGTAGTACAGGACTGTGATCATTGCATCAACAGAGACGTACGTCCCGTCGCCACAGTTGCTGTACCATCACTGCATGACCGAGTCACTATGCAGATCTCGCACGCCAATGGCCCGTTCTCTATACACTCGAAGCTGATAGGGGCTCCCAGAAGTGATCCTAATTCGTCGGTGACGTCCGACGTACGTCTCCGTTCCCTCCTTCAGGGAACGAGGGTTACATACGTAACCGAGACGTTTTCTCAAATTAGATATTTTTCAGCTTGCAGTTTTTCAGATTTTTAACTAAAGGTGAAATAGTTTTTCTGTCCTTTCAACATTAAACATTACCTTTCAAATAAAATAAAATGACACAATATAGAGTTGAAGTATTAATGGTTGGGATTTTTTCAGTAACTCTTTCTGTGCGTTACATTGTTACTCCAGTAGGTGGCGACAAGTGACTATCTTTATGCGCGAATCATACTGAACCAATTCGTTCAAAAAAATCACTGATTCTTTCAGGAGTGGCTTATTGAATCATTCACTAAACCGATTCAAAATCACTGATTCATCCTGTAAAGAAACAATGGTGCATCCCAATTTGCATACTATCCGTCCTAAATAGTATTCGAAAATAGAATTAGTACGTCCCAATTCGTAATATGTTGAAATGAATATTCCAAAGATACCCAGATGGTCTACTATTTCCGGTTAGAATCTGAAGTGCAGTTCGATGCACACTCTAACGGCTGATATTGCCCACAACCCATTTTGCGTTGGACGAGGATTCGATTAGAACTACAAACACGAGTAAAACGTGTTAAAAAACTACAGACATGGAGGATGTGCGAGTCAGGCGGTTATGTAGAGAGGTTAGATAAAGGGGTTTGAGTGATTCATTATCAGTATCTAACCTGACGAAAAAATATTTATTCAATGTTATCCACATTATATTTCATCTGCAGCAGCATTGTGAACTTTTGTAATGATACGTTTGGCCATTACCTTTTAAATGCATCATTATATTCAAATTGCAAATGCATGAGGAGAGTCTCCGCATTAAAGACCCACTGGCAGATCAACGTGCTACAGCATTTCTCTCCGAAACGGTAGGAAATGAAATTAGATTGAATGTGGAGGATTTTAACGGTGACAAGATGATTGACAGGGCAGTTTACAGTGACAGGATGCACGTGACTAAGCGACAGAGCTGTCCGTTGAAGATGACGAAGCCTACTCTTCTGCTACACATTCAAAAGTATGTACTTTTTCTTCACAAAAAGATTACATACTTTTAGGGCGTAGTATGAGTAAGCGAATTGGGACGCAGCATAAGTGAGTCATTGAATCATTGATTCAACCGATTCGTTTAACAACACTGAACACCACTACTGTTTGTTGCTGGAGATGCAACAGCAAACTTCGTTTGGAACTATTATCGTTGGCCGTCAAAACAGACAACATAACTGCTATTATTGGTTCTAAAATGTAAGTTACTCAATATTTACTTCTTATTTGTTGAACTGTTGTATATAAAATGTTGCCCTGGTGACTTAGGTCAGGAGAAAACACAATATATATCACAAAACATTATGTTTGCATGGCATGAAAACGCATGCGCATGATTCCGTATCTATTCACTTAAACTTTATTTAGCCTATGTCCTCCAGGGGGCAATTGGTTTTACGGCAAGACATACAGACAGGCATAAAAAATAGAAAACAATACAAGAAATACAAATAATACAAATTACAAACCCCATCCCAAAGCGATGTCAAATTAATTTTTACAAGGAACATACACAAAGCCAATTTAGAGTCATTTTCAGCGTGTCCATTTATTCCTGTTACAGCATCTAAGGGCATCAGTTTGTGTTCCTGTCGGCACTGAATAAACCCATTTTATGTGGCCAACTCTCCTAATGCACCCATTTATCAGTCTGTCATTTATATGAATGATATTAGGCATGAAAAATATATGCAGCCGCATGTTGCCGTGCTGTTCATATGGATGCATTATACAGAAGTCAGTGCCTGCCTGTTTGAGGTCTAAAGTTTCATTTTTGCCAACATGGGCATTTGCAGCAAACTCACATAAGAGCTGTGGAAATATATCACTGAGATTTATAAGGTGGCACGGTGGTATAACACTTCTATATAAATGTCAGCAAAATTTACTTTCTCTGCCAAAGTTTCAACATGATAATAAAATATTTATATATTCAGATGGCCACCTGCGAATAGAATATGATTAGGCTTGAAGACAGATGTCCCCTCATGGCCGGCTGCTCTTTGCTTTGGCACTGATTTCTTTGTAATGTTTGATTTCTCAATTCGATCTTGTCAGAGCGTTGATGAAGAAATATATTCAGAGGATATGTGCGTGTCGTGGTCTCTTTGACAGAGCCGCGGTCCTCAAGTGATATTGTGAGATTTTGGTGCGCTGCCATGCTATCCTTTATTTAATTTACAGGCCAAATGAAGCAGGCTCTTGAAAAACCCATGGAGAGTGTTGAACCGCACTAAACATCTGTGCTTTATTTTCTTAATGCGTCAAGGAACGAATGCCTAATAGTTTCGCCACATCGGTTCCAGAGCTGTGCTTTTGCCAAGTTATTATACCTTACCTTGCTGCGCTAAGCACATACAAATAGCAAGGGCAAGTTAGCTCATTGTGTCTTTCAAGCACACTGACTATTTATCTCCCATGGGTCCCAAGAGGTCAAGCAGAGATGTCTATGGGGCAACAAGCACGGTCACCTAAAGCTTATGACTGTCATTACAACGTAACCCGAGGCCATGTGCCGAATACTCAGAGAACTTTACACCAACCATCACTTTGAGAATAAATTGTGCTGTGCTTGTCTGTTCACTTTACTTGTTTAGAGATACTGAGCCAAGTGCCACCGCATGTCCTAATACAATTCGCTCACCCTCCGGTAACAAGTACGAATAAGCATAACACGCTACTTCTTTGCTAGTATTACTCGTTGGTTGTAGGCAAGTATGTGTGCTTTTTGACTGGATTTGCCTGGATTTTTCCAGAAAATGCTGAAGGGGAATTTAACAATCTCTATTATTTAGGCTGTAGCTGGCAATCTGAAGTTGAAAATCTGCACAATCTTCTCTTGTTCCCTTCACTTTACCATATAATGGACTTATGGAGTGGAAATGTAGTTTTCTAACTTACTGCAAGAGCTAGATAAGCAACTTCTTTTCAAGGAACTGTACCATAACCTAACAACTGCAAGTCATAAGACCTTATATTTAGAAAACCGCAGATACTAAATCATGTGAAGAATTATCTCATGTTGTTACTGATATGCTAACCACATTCAGACACAAGAATATAGAACGGTATAGAATTGAATTGCTCAGATCTTTTTTCTCACCCAAAGAACTTCTCTAGTAGCTCAGGTGGATATCCAAAAAGATTTGTAGTTTAGTCCTTTGATTCCAACTCTGCAAGTCAGCCTTTGGTCTTAAGCCTGACTCTACTACTGTCGTTTTTGTCTTTGTGGTCTCTGATCAGTGCCGATCTTTTATATTTTAATGTTATATATTACAGGTAACCGCAACAGTTATCGTCCGATATAAGAGATGCTTAAATTCATCGGTATTGATTGATTTTTATATATATATTTAACTGTTCATGCTCATGTTCCCTTTTTTATTACCTTTGCTATCATCTGACGCTCATTCAATCTTTAAAAGCATAAATAATTTAATAATCTGTAATAAATAATAATGAATTAAAATAAAATATTGTATATATATTTAATTAACAATTGTATTTTTTTATACATTTTAATAATATTTTGAACACATCTGTTTATATTTTACATATATTTTGTATATTTTTACACCTATTATCTGATGCTCACTCTATCTTTAAAAACATAAATCATTTTATAATCTTCAATAAAATAATTTTAAAAAAAAATCTAAAATAGTTTTATATTTGAATAAAAATTATAATATTAACAATTGTATATTATTTAAAAAAAAGATTAAAACACATTATATTTAAAATATCATAGTATCGATATGCCTAAATTCTCTTGTGGTATCTTCAATGATTGATATTAGTTTTTAATTTATTTTTAATTATTTATTTATTTAGATATAATAGTGTACATTTTTAATATTGTCGCAGCTTTCACAGTAAAGTGAATAAGTTAAACCAAACAAAAAAGAAGATAACCTGCAAGTTTGAGGCGAGGGAAAACCAAAATTGAGCAAAAGCAAAATGGAATCAGCCCAAATCTTTATCACTCTGTCTGCAGCCCTAAACTGTCCCATACACCCCTGCGGTTTGGCAGGAAATGTCAGAGTGTGTCAATCAGATGGCAGCTTGATGCTATGTTCAAGAGACAAGCGTATTCGTGGCACAGGGGTTGCGACAAGGAACACAGAGGGGATGTTATATCATTTTTGACATGCGTGTACGCAATATGATGGCTTGACGGTGTGTGTCCGTGTCCGCATCTTTGTGTGTATGTGTTGAGAAGAAGATGAGTTCTTTCTTTATGGCTGTGCAGAGCCTTTTTGATGTCCCTGTGGCTGCTTTGGCAGTTCCAGGACCCAGGCTGGGTAATAGCGAATGACAGCGGGGAAAATAGTAGGCGATTATATGCGGTGGGCGCTGCTATTCTGCTATAGCACTGACAGTGGTTCAGACTGCCATACTTCAGTCAAATCACCGTATCATTTTTGTACCATCAGCGAGGTTGGTAGAGATATTCGGTTCTCTCATTTCCCATCTCTTTGTTGCACACCCTGCTGATAACGGTTAGTCCAGGTTCATTTCATTCACCAAGATGCTCTTGATTTACACTACTAAAAAGTACTATTTTGACCTCATATTTGTTCTTGTTTTAATGGTAAAATACAATATATATATATCTGTGTTATTTTAATACAATTTTAAATAGATAAGTAAGCACAATCTATAAGAAGCTTAATGGAAGGCCTGTTTGCACTGAAAATTATATTGTAAAGCGCTTTGTAATTTTGTTTTGAAAGGTGCTATATAAATAAAATAAAATAAAAAATAATGACAATCTTATATTTGAAATTTGAACGGATTGTAAATGGTTAGTAAATGTATATTACATTTTTAGTCAAATATACAGGTTTTGTACTGTAATACTGAATGCATTAGTTTAGTTGTATGTGTGTATGAATTGACATTTATTTGTATATTTTTGCAATAGGATATGTTGATATTGTACAACTGAAATGGCTAGTAAATTTCACAAATTATTTTAAAGAAACAGCAAGTAACACATTGGGCCCTATCATACACCCGGCGCCAGGCACGACGCAAATGATTTTTGCTAGTTTCAGCCTGACGCAGTTATCATTTTCATATCCTGCACCACGTTGTTTAAATAGCAAATGCATTTGCGCCCATTTGTTCGCCCATGGGCGTGCTGGTCTGAAAACGAGGTGTGTTCAGGTGCATTGTTGGCACGTTGCTATTTTGAGGCAACTGAAATAGACAGCGCAATATTTTTTTATTTAAAGACCATGTTAGTAATATGCGCCTATAGGCGGGTCCACAACGCGCGTACACTCTGCTTATTACACACACAGGGACGCGCAGCAGCACACAAACATCTTTTAAATATGAAAAATTAAAGGATTAAAATGTAAAAGATTATTATTGTGTACATAAATATAAAAATGCCTACATGTCATAATTGATAGTCATTGCATGTATCAGAATTAGCCTACCTATTTGCAGTAATGACGAGCAAGCAGGCGTGGCATCATTGGATGAGCAGATCCGTTTCCTCACTAGAGAAGCGTTCAGTTTTTACGCTTGCAAATTCCGCCATGTAAATAGCGAATCCCCCATGGCGTGAGCGCAACTGGCTTTTAAAGGGAATGGGAGATGAGACTCTGATTGGTTTATAGCACCTCACGCCTAAAACACACCCATTACTCATTAAGAGACTAGGTACAACCCTTTTAGACCATGCGCCAGGCGCGCCGACCATTTTTCTGTCGTTAAACTAGCAAAAGTGGATTCGGACTTAGCACTTGCACTAAGCACTAAGTGCACTTGCGCCGTGGGCTTTAGACCATGCGCTTAGATCGTTAAAATAGGGCCCATTGAATTAAATGTGAAATTAAAACTAAAACAGTATTTCTTGTAAAACATACTCCAAAAATACTCATTCTTACAGTGTAAAAAAAATAAACTTGATTCATAACAGGGTTAAACAAATGAATAATAATAATAAATTCAAATAATTTAATTATATCAAGTAATATATTTAGTTTTTCCCTGTTTTTATAATACTTTTCATGTTAAATTATTTGCAAACCTTTTTGAATATGTTAAGTTTGGAGCCATTAAATGTATTTTTTTCTTAAAAGGCAGTTAGAGCCTCCTATTATGTGTGATTGAGCAGACATGTATTGAATTGAGCTCATAGGTGTAATCATATGTAGTTACCCCATGCTGTGTCATCCCTGTAGTTGCTAAAGCAAGCTCAGAAATGATGCTTCAGGGTCCCATGGCGCCCCACTTCAGGAACACCATTTCATCTCAATGACTTCTAAATCAGCATGTTCCGCAAGCACACATAACATGTCGCGCCACCTTTATGCTAACGTCTGGATGTTGTGCATGATGTTTTTGACACAAAGTCCTTGTTGTTTTTGTAACCTCTCTGTAAGGTTGCGTATCCTTTCTTTTGTTAAAGCATTATGGGCTTTTTTTTCCCTCTTGAGACTTTTGATGCTAAAGTCAGGCTTAATCCTGATGCAGTAAATTGCAGTAAAAGAGCCCCACCTGCTCTGTCTGCCTTTGGTTGTCTCCATTATCCTCTGTTTTAGAAGGACTGCTTTTATTTGCGCAACCCTGTTTAATATGAATGAGGTTTTTTTCCCTTTCGTATGACTCACAGAAGATGACCTGAAATGTTTTTCCTTCTTCCTTTCTTCCTTGAACATGTCTTACCAGAAGTCAGCTTCCTCCTGTTAAAATAGGAAGGGAAAAAAATGTTATCGAGCATCTCAGAAGCAACATAACATCGACAAAGACCTGACCATCTCCTGTAATCTGATCGAGTCCCGTAGCAGTGAGCGGCACACATTTCATGATAAGGAAACCTTAGTCTTTTTGAGAGAAGGAGGAACCGGGCGGCTCGACTGGGATGCAAGAAGACAATTATCTCTCAAAACAAAAAAGACAAGATTGCATTTTTGACAAAGGAAAGAACCTTTTATCAGAAAAAAGATTCAAGACAGGGCTCGTATGTGTGAAATAGATACTTGTGTATCCTATGAGCCAAATACAATTACTCGTATCAAAAACAAAATCTGTTGCCCTTATAAATCTCTCCAGAGGGGGAAAGAGATAAGCTTTCAATATGAGCTGTCTTTCTAATCCCACGATTAAATGAAACCACCAAGGATGGTGGGATAAACGTTCCCACTCCTATTGTCTCCTTAGCTAGTGAGGGGCGATCCTCTGGAGTCACATTTCTTATTTGGGGATGTGTTTGGAGCGAGATAATGTGCAGGAAGTCTCTTTCGATTGAGATACAAGCCAAGTGTAAGAAGAGTGTTCAGGGAGAGTACAGAAAAAGCTTGAGAGGGTGAATTAGACAGAGGCCAGGGCAACGAGTCGAGTGTTTTAAATTTCGAAATTTCTCCCTGTCAAAGTTAAAAGTGTATTAAATGTGTGCGTGGTGTGACATATTCTTCACTCACAGTAACGTCTAGGTTACTTATGTAACCCCCGTTGCCTGAAGGAGGGAATGGAGATGTTACGTCAGAACCGAACTGACGAATTGGGATTGCGTTCAGTTCTGACGTAACGTAGAACTTGACTGACTGATAGGGAACTTGAGGTTTCATGCAGGAAACCATAGACTTAGAAGGATCTGTCAGCCTTCATTTTGCCCTGGTTTGAAATGAAGCCTGATTTGTGATTTTATACGCCTTTTTGCACCTTTTTGTGTCTTAAAGTAAATTTGAAATGTCCAAAACCTTTTTTACTTCTATAATATAACATATTTCTAAAAGAAACAGGATGTTCAGTGAGCAACATATCATTTGAAGTAAGACTTATTTTCATGTTGATTTTAATTTCATTTGGATTTCCAAATTTGTTGTACATAATTTGTTCTGTGTCAAAAAATGCTGTGGTGGTACTATGGTAAAATTTCATAGTACCATGTTATTTTAGGATTATTTATATACTATTTTAATATTTATATATTTTAGGGTTTCATTTTAGTCTAAGTAATTTTGTAATATGCTTCTTTTTTTTTCATTTTATTTTAAAAATCTTTATCTTAGTTTTAATCATTTTAGTACTTCAACTTAAAGGGGACAATGAATGCCCCTTTTACAAGATGTAAATAAGTGTCCCCAGAGTGTGTATGTGAAGTTATAGCTCAAAATACCCCCACAGATAATTTTTTATAGTATGTTAAAATTGCCACTTTTTTGGGGTGAGCAAAAACACGCCGTTTTTGTGTGTGTCCCTTTAAATGCAAATAAGATGCTTATCCCGGCCTGTTCTTTCAAGAAGGGGGCAGAGCTTCAAGAGCTTGTGCAACAACAAAACAGAACATGTCAGAAACTAGCGGTGTTCAGTTCGAACTGGAGTCGGACAGTGATGCTTACAGAGCCAGAGAATAAATGCTGCATGAAGAAAGAACATGTATAGTTTAGTTTAATTATGGTTATAACTTATGTTGTCATCTTGCTTTCATCCACTATTAGTACAAGCCTGTTGTAGCGGACCCTCTCCGAATGATGGTCAAAACTTTACTGATGAGTTTTATGAAGTTTATTGTTCATCACACAAAAGATGAAGCGTCAATGTAAGAAATCAATGTAAGAGCTGAATAAAACACAGTACAAGAAGTGCGCATTGAAGTCTTCCATAAACTTTCTCTCTCCCTTGCATTGTCATCAACATACACACTCTTTACAACTAACAGTAAACACATATACCTTATGCCTTTTCGGGGTAACTGGTAAACTTTATATTCGTAAAATAACTCAAATGAACTGTAATAAAGTGCGTGCTCTCCCTTTCATTACTGCCGTGACCAGTATAGCTCCGGAGACTGTAAACTGGATCACGAATAGTTGGTACTGATCCATCCTTGAGCTTGAAGTGTCCCTCATTCTGACAATGCACCTGCATTGCTAACAAGACATTGTTGTCGCTATAGCTGCTCGAGCGTGGAGAAAATGGTGGACAGTGTACAACCGGATGAGGGCGGAAACTATGCTAATACGGAACAGTCAGTCAGCGCCGTGGGTGGAAATTAAGGGGAGATTAAGATTAAGGGGCAGATTAAGGGGCGGTAATATTATAGTAAGATCCCCTTCCTGCGTCACTAGGGAAGCAAATTCTGAGTGCCTCGTTTTTGGACATGCTTGCAGAAAAAGGCTTACCAAAACAAAATTACTGGGTTGTCTTTTTTCACGTTTTCTAGTAGACGCACCGGGGACCCGATTATAGCACTAAAACACAGAAAAAGTCATTTTCATGATATGTCCCCTTTCAACATAATTAATTTCAGTTAGTTGCCATCTTATTTCCGTTTAAGTGTTTCATCTAATAGGCTGTTTATTTAATTTCACCTTTATTTGAATTAACAAAAATTATTAACATAATTTTAGTTTTAGTTAACAATAATGGATACTGGATAACACTATGGTTATATTCATGGCATCCTGTGGTGCTTAAAGAAATACATGGTATCACCAAAAAAAATAAAAAATTATTTCCATGATATCACATTCAAAACATCATGGTAGTACCATAGTGCTTTTCTGTAAGTGGATCAGGCCCCTAAAACTTGTTTTGAGAGTTTTCTGCCTTCTCTCTATGATTTTGCCAAAAAAATAAATAAAAAACAGCAATCATTTGTCACTGTGCAGTACAACACAATAGTGATGAGATTTTCTTGGTGGCTCAAATAATACTTGGCAAGGCAGGCGGCTTCATGCAATAAGCTATATTTGTTTTCAGTGAGACAGCAATGGATTCTCGTAGTAATTTATCAATCTGTGGCGAGAACAACAGCACACAACATTGCCGGATTACAAAAGGAGAATGTTCACAATCATACGGTTGTTCTCATGAATTATTTTGAGCTGTTGTTATTAGCAGCCTTTTCCACAGAGAGGGAGCTGCACTTATCACGTCTAATTATACAAACCCGATTCCAAAAAAGTTGGGACACTGTACAAATTGTGAATAAAAAAGGAATGCAATAATTTACAAATCTCATAAATTTATATTTTATTCACAATAGAATATAGATAACATATCAAATGTTGAAAGTGAGACATTTTAAATGTCATGCCAAATATTGGCTCATTTTGGATTTCATGAGAGCTACACATTCCAAAAAAGTTGGGACAGGTAGCAATAAGAGGCCGGAAAAGTTAAATGTACATATAAGGAACAGCTGGAGGACCAATTTGCAACTTATTAGGTCAATTGGCAACATGATTTTCAGAGTGGCAGTGTCTCTCAGAAGTCAAGATGGGCAGAGGATCACCAATTCCCCCAATGCTGCGGCGAAAAATAGTGGAGCAATATCAGAAAGGAGTTTCTCAGAGAAAAATTGCAAAGAGTTTGAAGTTATCATCATCTACAGTGCATAATATCATCCAAAGATTCAGAGAATCTGGAACAATCTCTGTGCGTAAGGGTCAAGGCCGGAAAACCATACTGGATGCCCGTGATCTTCGGGCCCTTAGACGGCACTGCATCACATACAGGAATGCTACTGTAATGGAAATCACAACATGGGCTCAGGAATACTTCCAGAAAACATTGTCGGTGAACACAATCCACCGTGCCATTCGCCGTTGCCGGCTAAAACTCTATAGGTCAAAAAAGAAGCCATATCTAAACATGATCCAGAAGCGCAGGCGTTTTCTCTGGGCCAAGGCTCATTTAAAATGGACTGTGGCAAAGTGGAAAAATGTTCTGTTGTCAGATGAATCAAAATTTGAAGTTCTTTTTGGAAAACTGGGACGCCATGTCATCCGGACTAAAGAGGACAAGGACAACCCAAGTTGTTATCAGCGCTCAGTTCAGAAGCCTGCATCTCTGATGGTATGGGGTTGCATGAGTGCGTGTGGCATGGGCAGCTTACACATCTGGAAAGGCACCATCAATGCTGAAAGGTATATCCAAGTTCTAGAACAACATATGCTCCCATCCAGACGTCGTCTCTTTCAGGGAAGACCTTGCATTTTCCAACATGACAATGCCAGACCACATAACTGCATCAATTACAACATCATGGCTGTGTAGAAGAAGGATCCGGGTACTGAAATGGCCAGCCTGCAGTCCAGATCTTTCACCCATAGAAAACATTTGGCGCATCATAAAGAGGAAGATGCGACAAAGAAGACCTAAGACAGTTAAGCAACTAGAAGCCTGTATTAGACAAGAATGGGACAACATTCCTATTCCTAAACTTGAGCAACTTGTCTCCTCAGTCCCCAGACGTTTGCAGACTGTTATAAAAAGAAGAGGGGATGCCACACAGTGGGAAACATGGCCTTGTCCCAACTTTTTTGAGATGTGTTGATGCCATGAAATTTAAAATCAACTTATTTTTCCCTTAAAATGATACATTTTCTCAGTTTAAACATTTGATATGTCATCTATGTTGTATTCTGAATAAAATATTGAAATTTGAAACTTTCACATCATTGCATTCTGTTTTTATTCACAATTTGTACAGTGTCCCAACTTTTTTGGAATCGGGTTTGTACAAAAATAACCATTTCTATCAAATATTTCATACAAATCAAATGTGGCAGCCTTTTTTTTTTGGATGCACTCATGGTACTGCAAAGCCATTAAGGATTCCTCTGATTTGGAATTAAATGGAATTAAAATGCACTGATATCACACATTCTTGTATGTGTTTGTGAAACTTAATCACAGTAGGAGGAAAACTCCCCCGCAGCGTGTGATCCTGTGCCATGTTAACACCTCCTAGTGCCGTTTCATTTTCAAAGAGCCTTTCATGTTCTCAGGAGTGAGAAAAGGTGTCATGCCCTCTGTACTGCTGGATCAAAGCAGCACAAATCCACAAATGTCTGTGAACCAGGCAGCCCTCCATCCCTAACCCTACTGTCCCGAAAAAAAACGACAACAAAGCTCCTAAAATATTTTATATTTTTGGTTTTGAATATAAAGTAATTTAGTTTATGTAATGCTTAGAATAGACATGCAAAGGAGAGAAGAAAAAGGAATTGGGTCACAGTGCAGGCTGAACTTGAACCTTGATTTCTCACACAAGCACCATAACTCAACTGTGGACCACAGAAGAAATATTTTGAAATATGTCACTTTTTTGTCTATATAATAAAAGTCAAAGGGGTCCAATCAATGCAATGCTATTTTTGTGTTATTTATTTATATATTATAGTTACTTATTAAAATTATTTTATTTTATTTCATTGTATTGTTTTTTTTTTTGTTTTTGTGCTTTGGTCATTTTTTTATATATAAATTATATTGCTTGATTTATATTTATTTCATTTATTTTCATTATATTATTTTTTTTAGTTTTATATATATATATATAAAATTAAATTAAAAACAACACTATTAAAAATCTTTTTGTTAGTTTTAAACACTGGTCCAGTGTTGTTTTGGACCCCATTCACTGTCCTTGTTTTAGCTATACATTATTAATAAAGAATTGATGACAGAATTGTAATTTTTGTGTGAAATATTCCTTTAAAGACAATTTGAACTGGAAGTTGTGACCGACTTTACTGTGACGTATTTTCCAAGTGAAATGGAATTTCACTGTATTAAAGGTTTTATTTTTAGGATCCGATGTTGTGATGTCTATAGCAGAGCCAGAGCCCTGGATGAGCCCAGCTTTAATGAGTTTTCACCATCAGGCTACCCTGTAGTGCTACCACTAACACCTTAGCAGAGCTTTGAATGATAGCAGTCGACATCGCCTCTCTTGAGGATCTATTTGGAGCACAACACATTCCTTACCAGGGTAAAACTGAATTTGCGGCTAAATAGGAGGAAAAAAACGATGTGTGTGGTGTGTGTGTGAATTTGAGAGAGGTTATGGCCTCAGTCTGCTGTACTCTCTTTTTCCGCTGATAATAAGCGTCATCCTTCTGTTCTCTTCTTGTCCCACTGCCCTCCCACACACCCTGTGCTAGAGCCCCTTGCTAGCCACCTGCAACATCTGTATGTGGTGCACATGGTTAAGGGTTAGGTCACATGGGTGGCTTTCCCTGGGGGTTCGCTCATGATGTAAAGCTAGTGGCCCGTTAAAGGGATAGTTCACCTGAAAATGCAAATTCTGTCATTTACTCTAGGGCTGCATGATATTGAAATCAACTGACATTCTGTGATATATATTATACTATTAAAAAAAACAGGATTTTCAGCAGATGACTTGAATAGCTATATTTGGAAAGAATTAATCATACAGTGATTGGGGTGAATTTGTTGGGGAGTGCGTCTGCATAGAAAAAAGATAATTAAAAAAGTGAAAAATTACTTTTTACTTAAGTAAGTTTACTTTAAGTGTAAACCATCCGTTTAGGGCTGAAAAATCTGGGGAAAACTTGTCTGGCCAACTGTGATTTATTTATTTATTTATTTATTTATTACGGTAGTACTATAGCATACCGTGAGTGTATATTAACACCGCTTATTATTTGCTTTTGGCATCTGATGAAACGGAATGGAAACTGTGACGTCAGACTTAAAGGGATAGTTCACCCATATTAAAAGTTGCTGTTAATTTACTCACCCTCAGGCCATCCGAGATGTAGGTGACTTTTTTCTTCAGTAGAACAGTAAAGAAGATTTTAAGCTGAAACCGTGGTCTACCTTGCTGAATCATAAAATGTAAGTCAACGGCTAAGTCAAAAAACATATACAGGTAAAACAAAATTAATACCCGTGGCTCCTGACAATACATTGAGGTCTTATGAAGCGAAACGATCAGTCTGTGCAAGAAACTGAACATTGTTTACAACATTATTATAACATTATAAGCGTGTTCACGACAGTCTGGAGCGCAAGTTTTCTGATGCATAATTACATATGCGCAAAGAGATGTGTTGTATATTTTGTTTGTAATGCAGAAGTAAAACACTAATTGGATAAACTACTATAGTGGTGAATGTGAGATGACAGCAACACACACATCCTCCCTCTGTTGTAAACAAACACAGCGTCAGCTCATGTGCGAGTTTGCTCACGCGCATACGTCATAATGTGTCAGGAAGCTCGCGCTCTATACTGTCATGAACGCGCTCAGGACCGCTTGTAGAGGCTGTGGATTACAGGTAAACAATGTTGTAAATAATGTTTAGTTTCTTACACAGACTGATCGTTTCGCTTCATAAGACCTCAATGTATCGTCAGGAGCCACGGGTATTAATTTTGTTTTGCCTGTATATGTTTTTTTTACTCCCAAAGTGACGGAAACTGGTGACTTGCCGTTGATAACCACGGTTTCAGCTTAAAATCTTCTTAACTGTTCTGCTGAAGAAGAAAGACACCTACATCTGGGATGGACCGAGGGTGAGTAAATTAACAGCAAATTTTCATTTTTGGGTGAACTATCCCTTTCAGCTCATAAGAAATATTTTGCAATATATTTTGCAAAACCCTAGTTTTAATGGTCCCCATTAGATATTCTGTTGACTTTAAGTAATGTTGCATCTACACGCCAACTAAGTCTCATTAGAATGTTAATTGAGTATTAATAGACTGCCTGATATCTGCTAACACTTAATTTTGACAGTCCCCCAACAGACACTCTACTGAAAGTAATTTTGCAACTATATGTTAACTTATTCTACTAACCCTAACCCCCTATAATACCAACCCTAACAGTCTACTAATACTCTAATGAGAGTTAGTTTACATATAGGTGAAATGTTACTTATAGTCAACAGAATGTTTAAGGGGGAACCTTCAAAATAAAGTGTTACCTACTATTATACTGTAAAATCATTTTTATTTTAATAATAATCATTTAATTATATAGTACACTGTAAAATTATAATACTAATATTTACATCTTAATTTTCTTTCTAAGCTTTTATTTTAGCAGTTTGTATGCAGTGCATGTTTCCGAGTGCCGCACTTTACTCTGAAATCGTAGGGCGTATATTTATTTAAAGTCCCCTTGTAGTCAATAATTTTATCCCTTAAAACTCATCTGTGATCACCAAAATGACATATTTAAAAAAAAATGTATGTCTTAAAATAGCTTGAATGTAACTCTTGCCTCATTTAGTATACGCAGAACCATGAATATGCAAATTAACCCTGCCTCCACTCACTCACACCAGCTCAGAGACCCACTCGGTCAACTTTACTGCAGTAAACGATGCACAATGGCAAGTATATAATAGAATAACCTGGCTTCTCTTGAGACTTCCCTGCTTCGCAGCATAGTTAATGATATGCTAAAGCCCGTCCGCATATTGACGTGATTGGTTACAAGGTAGTTTGTGACATAAGAATCACCGGTGTTTTCAAACTGCATTTTTGAGACTGTCTTTGTTTCACTGCAGTTTTAAGGAGAAAATACTCAGCAATGGTTTTGACTTTTGAATTTGCACATGGTTTGTCTGAAAGCATATTAAAAACACCACATAGACAAACAAACAACATTAAAAACTTGATTTTCACCACAGGGGTCTGAATCACAGCTAATATCAATTTTATTTCTATATATCGTACAGGCTTAATTTACTCACTTTTATGTCGTTTAGGGCTGCAACTAACGATTATTTTGATAATCGATTAGTTGGCCGATTATTTTTTTCTATTAATCGATTAATCGGATAAAAAGCCCATTTTTTATTTTATTGACAAAACACACTATTCCACATCCTGCCCAATGCTGTCCTTCAAACAAACGTGCCAGCTGAGTGCTATGAAAACATACATAGTGAATATATCTACCATTACATAAATTAACCATGGTTTTACAATGAACAAAACAAACAATAATAATAAATAAATAAATAACGGTTATTTTAGTTATTCAGTGGTAACCACAAATTAACCATTGTTTTGCTTCAAATCCATAGTTTAACTAGGCTATATGGAATTTGTGTGGTTATACAAATGGTAATCAATACGGCAAAAACATGGTTTTATTATAATAAAAACATGGTTTTACTATAATAAAACCATGGTTAATTTTCGTAAGGGTATGTTTGTGCTATACATTATGTGCAAAAAAAGTTACTAAGCAAAAGGAGTTTAAATCCCTACATTAAAATGATATTAAAGAAAAACAAAAACAAAAAAACACAATCTCAGTGTTACCACATAAAAGGAATGTTCTGCAGGAACACACACACATTTGCTATGGACACAGTACCTGTTACTGTCATTTCTTTATCCTGTAGAAACGTCTTATATTTATATTCAATTACACACTGTTATCCCTTTACAGTTAATACTCTCATAAAATACCTGAATTACATGTTGACTTTTAAAACTAAATTTAGCGCCTAAAGCAGATATTTCAGCTAAATAATGTTTTTGCGCTGAATATTAATTTTCTCCCTCTCTACTGCATTCTGTCTGTTTGACGCGCATGCGCGCGCCCGCCGCACCGGCGCTCGTTCAGTGAAGTTTGAAGTTTAACACAGACTGTCAGGACGCGCTTTCATGCAAAAGGGAAATACTCGCGTGAATTAGTAACATTTACAGATGAGGATATAACTACTGTTCTTTATATAGATCAGTGAATATAATCTGTAAAATGAACGTTTTGCGCTGAGGACGCAGACGCACACACACATCTGTCAAAGTGCATGACAGGGTATGTTAAACGCTAATGCATTCGCTTGAAGCTTAAAATAAACAATTCTCATGTTTTGGGCACTTGGATCAAGTACCTTTCCTGCATCAGCTCACTCTGTTTTCACTCCACTATTTCTAGATGCACATTTTGTCCATAAAAATGCATTATTCAGTGCTGTAATAATTTGGCGCGACTGGTGGAAGCTTGTTGTGCATAGAGGGCAGACCCGACTAATCGATAATGAGAAGCATTATCGATGATTTTAATTATCGTTTATTATCGATTTTATCGACTAGTTGTTGCAGCCCTAATGTCGTTTAAAACCTATATGACTTTATGTCCACTGCATAACACAAAATAAGATACTGTTGCTAGTACAGTTGTCGCAGAACTCATTCTTCCCTTTTGTAAAAAAAAAAAAAAAAAAACAATTCTAAAATTTATTTGTTTTGTTTGGCATTCCTCTCAGAGGCTACCCCCGAGCGGTTGGGCTTTAGATGGGTGTGACTCAAATTCCCGGGTTTTGAGGGTATTGGTTGCGCTTCCTGCTGTCTGAAGATGGCTCAGCCAAAGATGGAGGCTCCCTTTGGGCTGGCCCCCTGGTACACCCCTCCTTGGAGTCCTGAAATTTGGCTCACACAACATCACGCAGTGTCGTGCCACCCTTAGCACCTGAAGTCATTGTTGAAACAGCACGACATTGCGGCCCCCTGTCCTCAAATGGCATCAAGAATCCCCTCTGATCAGCTTCCTGCATGCTGCGTCTCCATGAGCCCCCAATAGTATGGAATATCAGCACAGCTCTTTGGGCTTGCCATTAAAACAAACATCCCCAGATGCACCTCATGAGGGGACGCCTGTGACTTGCTTGTGCATCACTTTGGTATCAGCTCATTCATCAAACATGATTTCACAACTGTATAATTTCCGTGGCTTTGGAAAACAGAAGCAGCTGCTGTCTAGTTCTTGTCTGTCAATGGTGCTGTATGATTATGACTATTGATGTGGTTTTCTGTGAGAAAAATTGTAAATATTGACCAGCATCATTAGCAATCAGCAGATAAATGTGTATATAATTATAAGTATGTGAAGCATGAAAGAGTGTATGCTGTCATTTTTGATGGATAGATGGATTGACCGCAGGCAGCTAATCTACTGGCATTCATTACAGATGAACCAAATTTGTTATATAAATATGTTTTTATCAACTCTGGTGATGATTGATTTAATTACGAGAGAAGATGGAGTAGACGTTTAAATAGTGTTTCATTACTGGAGAAAAAAAAAAGAATTAACTGCTATGTGACTATGAACACTAACAGCTTTCAAATAAAACATAAATTTACATGAATAAACAATTCTAAAAGTGTTTAAATAACTTTTAAATAGAAAAAAAATTTAATTAGAAGTATTTTTAACAGTGGTTATTGATTCTTATTATTGATTCTTAAAGCTGTCTTTTAAACTTCCAAGGTAACAGCGATAATGAGAGAATTCAAATGGCCAATAAGAAAATTCCTTTCAAATATGCCCGGCCCGTAGAGGAATGGCTTCAGGAGAAAGGTAACTTCCTCCTCTCTTTTTATTAATTAATTTATTTTTTAATTATTTTTTCTTTTCTTTTTTACCATCATTACTTATCTCATTATAACTAAATAAATTTAGCTGAAGAGAAATGCATTGTATATTGTGTTGCACCAATCTTTCTTTTTTTCTTTTGCCTTTTCAATGCTCATTTATCTTTGTCAGACTAAATAAAATATTAATTGTTTAATGAATCTATATTGGCCTAGTAAACCTTTTATGAATGTTTTAAATGTAAACGTTAAAACAAATTAATTAAGACATAAATATCTCTTGACTTTCTGGCTGATAGAAAGGAAGGTGGACAGACAATGTTTAGTGATTTTTCCAGGAGAAATTGAGAAACACAAGAGCTGTTACAGGCAGCAGCTTGTGGCTGCACAGGAAGTATCATCCGGGAAGAAAACGACAGCATGATTATTGTTTCAGACATTAATTGAATATCATCAGGAGTCCTCCTCATTATAATCACTGGAATTACTCAAATTAGGACGTTTTTTTTTTTTTTTATCGTAATCATAAAGAAATGATGATGATGATTTATTTACTTTTTTTTCTGAGTTGTTGTGATATGAAGCTTTTTATTCACAACCACAGGATATAAAAAAAAATAGTTTTCCTTATTATTTAACTGATTCTTGAGACATATGACAAAACATATCTGAAAACATGTTTCCCCTGTAATTAATTTTAAAAATAGCAACCATTCTTTAATATTTGCTTTAATATTGATTGCTAGAATTTTCTCAACACAAATCTATATCATAATGTATATAAAATAATTATTTGGTACCTAAATGTTTTTTTTTTTTTCACTTCTGTAGCCTGTTTTGTCCCATGTCCCAAGAATCAGTTATTTGTAAATTTAAACCGTGTTTATAACCAAGATAACTTTTTCAGCCTTTTTCCAGTAAGAAAGTCTTTCATATGCCTGTCATAAGACATTTTGTTATTTATTAGTTTGAGTGATCTCTCCTCATAGAGACAATTATAGTACTGCGTACTGCAGCCATCATGAGCTTGTAGCTAGACTCATTCAGGGAGACATAATGGGTCTGGTTTATAGTCTGGCCCTCCAAATGTTTACGACATGTCTCATGGTTGTATAACCCTGAGCATTTCGGAAGGAAATTAAGCCGTAGTAATCCAGCACAGCCATCTAAGTCATTGTACCTAGGTTGGGTAGGTTAAGTGCCCAAAACAGCTATGAATCTTGTTGCTGAACAAGATATTTTGTGCATTTACTGACCCATAACCAAGAAATGTTCTGGATCTTTCTTGCATCCTCAGGGCGGCAGTTAACGATATTCAACACCCAGGCCACGATAAGAATTGGTGGTTCAGACCGCAAAAGGCCATTTCAGGGCCAACTCTCCGGACTCTACTACAATGGCCTCAAAGTGCTCAACATGGCTGCTCAGGGCAACCCTAACGTCAAAATCAACGGCAGTGTTCGCCTGGTGGGGGAGATTCCTGCCGCAGGTTCAGCTAGAACCACAGCCCTCCCCCCAGAAATGTCTACCACCTTTATCGAGACCACCACCACCATGTCCACCACCACCACGAGAAAACACCGCACTCCACCCACAATACAGGTACGACCCCTGACACACAAGCACAAATTCAAATGACGGCCTCAGTGGGGCCTGTTGCATAAATTGCTGAGACTAGTATTACAAGTTAAAGCTGCAGTCCGTAACATTTTTTTGGTTAAAAATGATCCAAAATAAATTTTTGAGCAAGTACATAACCAGCCAGTGTTCAAAACTATCTCTTTACCTTAGCCCAATTCACAATGGTAAGCTTGTAATAATGTGTTATAATCTGAGTGGTACTGGTGGATTTTCACGGGAAATTCGAGCATTTCTTTGCGTCATTACATCACGTCTGTATACATGAAGAAGGAGTCCGGCTAATAGTAGTATCGCATGTGAGGATGCTGCAGGTGGTGGATCATTTATAGCCTTTTCTCACAGCAGCTGGAATAATTAAACTTATTATTCAACTGGAGATTCACCCATAGTCAAAAGCAAAAGACATTAACATTAACAATTTGAGAACAAAGTATAACAATAATAATAATTTGCATGGTTTGATTTCATTAGATTTAATCACCGTTGGTAGTGCGATTTATTGTAATGCTTTTTTTCTCATTTGGTCAGAACAAAAGTGGCAGACATGTTACTTACTTGTTCAGATGACATTTTGCAGGGGAACATTTTTTATTTTGGTCATACTTCCAAGACGTAGAATCTGTGATTCCGAAGTACAGTATCCACACCAGTGCGGTGACTGACAGCAAGCTGCACATTCTCCTCAAAACATTAGATTCATCCGTGCTGAGGAGCCGTGCCGATACCCAAGTAAAGACGATAATTCTGCAAATAACTGCAATTGCAGTTTTCAAACAGAGATGGCGACAAAGAGGCAAAACTTATGGACTGCAGCTTTAAGGCTCCGATTTACTCACTGCAAAGTTCTTCGCTTATTTTTTTAAAGACGTTACTGAGAGCGACGTTTGGGTGAATATGTTAATATGTACTGCACGCTTTCTTCTCAATAACAAACAAAAACACACACAACAAAAAGCGGTATGAAAACAGCAGTTACAAGCTCTGCAATTCGCCACTCCAATCAAGTTACATTATGTTTATTTGTATAGCACTTTATACAATAGATTGCTTTAAAGCAAGCCAGTGTCAGTGTCTCTATCAATTAGAATTACAACTTCAGTTTTTAGTATAAAGCAGATCTCCAGTGTGTTCATGTTTTTACTTTACCTCGACAGAATGAACAGAAGAAATAAAACAGATACAATTTCCATGCCAAAGTAGGTGGAGCCCCAGAGCACATCTACTTATTATGTAATCACCACGGAACAATGGTAGTTTGAAGGTGTTAAGCAGCCGGAGCAAACTTTTCTGGAAGTTTGCTTTGGCGAGCTGTTTTGTACTCCCGAAACAAACTCCAAACTTTGTTTTGGCTTGATTTTGTTTGAAGTGGTTGTCACACCAGGTCGTTCTTCAAGTATATTGTGCCTATAGTCAACTATTTAAAAAAAAAAAAAAAAGACATAAAGTCAGTTGCATAAAAACTTAGATTGGTCTTAGACTGATTATTCCCTGCTAGCTGGTCAGACTAATTCTTCAGACACGGTCTTAACATAATGCTGTGTTTTTGCATGTGTGCCTACGTCTCCTCATCATTTCTGATTTGAGAACTACCACAAATAACGTCTGGCCCAGATTTACAATTCAAATAAATGAGGACACAAATTTGTTGCAACACAACATGGAAAATAAATCTCCAGAATGGATTTTTCTGAGGTTTTCTGCACAGCTACAACTTCCATTCTGCAGAATGTCTCAGTGACAGCGTTGTCCTTCATTTATTACGCTTTCAGTTTGGTCCAATGATTTCCAGAGTGCTTATTTGTCAAGCTTAGACCTATTTCTTCAGCTCTGAGTTTGCAGATGCAAATTGACATTCAAATGAGAAACAATGATTGGACCACGCCCAGGTCACGTATGTCACATATGTGGACAGGTAAACACATTGCAACAACAATTCATTGTGTATGTGTGGGTTGTCAGATTATAAATATGCAAAATAGAGGCTTTTGTTTCATTTAAGAGAAGTCACTCAACCAGGTGCGTTTGAATGATTTTCCAACAGTATGCAAACAACTTGCTCCAGTTAACGCGAGCGCAAGCGGTGTCCACGACTTCATTTTATTAAGGTCGAGAGCCTCTCTGACACGTTTTTTTTTTATGTTTTTCATAACCAACGAGAATTGTTTATAATTCTCCACGTCCTTTAGATAAAGATACAAGAGCGGGTGCACAAAGCCTCATTCGCACGCTCTTGACAACCAAACAGAGTGCCGCCCACATAAAGTTTGACCGGGAGCCAATAAAACACTGTGGTTTGGCGAAATGCGATTAGACTGGCCATTTCATAGGCATCCTGGTACAAATTGAGCTGGTGGAAGTGATATTAAAGCCATCAGTCTCCTCTGTGTCTGAGACACATTTTGGCAAGAGACATCTGTAATCATGAAGCCCCCACAGTTGACCGCATAAAGAAAGTTTACGACTGACTAATGCTTAGAGAATTGGGGCTACAAATGGGTTCTTCCTACTCAGCGCATTTGCTGAATTAAAATAGTACTTTATTTTGATTAGGTAATTAAATTAGTAGAAAATCAATTGTTAATGGCCTCATAATTCACATTAATTCAAAGAAAACATAAATAATATATATTTTACCATTGCTGTCAGTGTTGTTTTTCATGCACATTGTGCTTATATCAGTGAAATATGTCAGATGACAGTTCTTTTCTACCTTCAGGTCACAAGATACATGGATCTCTGTTAAGAAAGAGAGCACATCCTAAACACGAGCTACTTGCACCCCAAATTCAGACCTGTGGTCTTCAAGAATCTCCCACAGATGCTAGAGGGTGCTAAGTGTGGCATCGCATTGCGCAGCGAACCACGGAGATGGAAATTTCCACTAACATTAAGGCTGAAGTTGACCATGTCTGACTTTAGCTGGAAACCGTAGATGCTCAGCGAAGCATTAGACCGCATTCCAATCTGAGCACAAACAGGCAAAACGCATGCAAACGCTGTGGTAACGAAAGGGCGTGCGTCTGCCTAGAGCGGAGCTATGCTTGAGAATAAAACAATTCTCTCTGACGCACTCTGGAAAACAGCATTGCTGTGGGACTTGTTTGGCTTATGAGGCTAATAGATGTTCAAGAAAACACAGCCATGGATTGTTATCTGATCTAATGAACCAGTCACAGCTGCATATTGCGTACGAAAGGGTGAAAGACGTGTGATGTATTAGGGTGAGTCATTTTGTTGGCGTCACCTAACATGACTGGAATTAAGCTTTTGGAAATAGATAATGATACACCCACAGTCATTTCTAACGTGTTTATTTATGTATTCATTTTATAAATCCTCATCCCACGCGCACTGGCCCATCTTTGGACTCATTTTTGTCACCATTCCTCTGTTAAGACTTATGTTGCAGTGAATAGCATTTTCTGTTTACATTTTTTTGCCTTTTTTATTTTTTGATAACAAAATATCTTTTAAAAAAATCATCATATGGCCAAAACTCAAAGAACAAATCATCGAAATGGTTTTTATATTAACCGAAAATTGGCGGTACGTTGTTGAGTGATGAGTTTGAAATGAGAATGAAGAACAAATACAGCCCTCATTCACAATCTTGAGGATGAATGGAGGATTGTGGGTACTTGAACGGAATTAGCAGGAGGATTCTCATTAATTCTAGTTACTCTAGTAGGTCAACAGGCTGGAGGTCATGTTTGCTTTCTCATCTTAATTTGTGCAAACAGGATCAGTAAACAAGTGGTCTGTTACAGTTGGGGAAGTAATTTAATTGTGAACTGCTATCTCTACATGCGTTGTGCTGGGATGAGAGATCTATTTTTAAGTCATTTGCATTTGCGTCGAACTGGAACAAGGTCTGCGCGCTTTATTTGGCTTAATTAAGACCGGGGCTGTAGAGACGAAGAGAAGCCGTGCTTGTGTGGATCTCCGTGTAGAACTCTTTCGAGGTTTGCTTAAGTACGCGCTGCTGTTCTTCAAAGAAATTCGACTGGAAGAGAAGTCTTGAGAGACCGATCACAAGGAAGGCTTTTTCTTGTTTTAATCATGTTCAGGATAGGTGCAGAAACAAAAAAGATATAGCATAGTGTGATTTCTTGGCTTTGACTAACAGCTCAGCATGATGAGGCAGTTATCAGAAATAAAACATGTTGATTTTTGATAAAAGGGAATTTAATATCTGTTAATGTTTAAAAGAAGTCACAGCTAGGTTGTAGCCTGATTTGATGTGGAAGAAGTTTGTAAAATTGACTTTTTCTTTACCTCGAGGTCTATCCTTTTTTCATTAATGTATCTGAGATTATTCACTAGGCTGGGATGATGGTAAACCTCACATTTGAGGGGTGTGTTTTCCTCTGGGCGTCTGAATTATTGATGTAAGGTAGGTTAATTGAGCTGCACACAAATTCATGTCAGAGGGGTGGGATATATTCATTTCATTTCACATCTGCAGAAGGCTGAGGGACTACAATTGGTCTCGTACGTCCTTTTGGCCTCTAATAGGAGGGATTTTGGCCCTTTACGGTCATTTCATCCCGAAATCACCAATCAACCTTCTCCTTTGCTGTGCCGCTGAAATGTAGTACATTAAAGAAGTGTGTGCCAGAGGGGATCAAACCCTTAGTGAGACACAGCCAAGGATTTTCTCTTCGAATTAGCCCACTTTTAGCTATGTTGTCTTAACTGCTCTATTTGCTTTAAACAGGATCCCCATCAGAACGATTCAATGTGCTGGGCATTAGGATGGAAATGCATATTATGGTAGTGTTGATTTTGTTAATGTTTTAGCTTTTACTGTATATAAGAGCATAATGGAGTAAGACAGGGCTTGATGTAACTGTTGTAAAGATTAACATTAGTGTTTAAAAAACCCAGAGTGACTGAATAGGATACATCAAATTCATTGTTAAAGTTGCTATTTAAATATTTTTAAGGAATAGTTCTCTCAAAAAATGAAAATTGTTCCAAACTGCATGAAACACACACAAATAATTAAAAAAATATATATCATAGGCATTACAATTAATGAGGACCGTGGCTGTTAAGATCACAAATGACAAAAAATCTATGTACTTATAATCCAAGTCTTATTAAGATTTCTGTGAAGAACATTTCCACTCAAAATAAATAAATAAATAAAGAAGTAACTATGTTATTTTCAATGAATCAGCGTGAATCATTTGTTCTTGAATGTAATTGATCTGGTTCTCAAGTTCAGTTCTCAAAGAGTCACATTGGTTAACAACCCACTGGAGGTTAACATTATCAATGAATTATGACTTAAATAAAAGTTTGTTTGTCAGACAAACCATTTTATGTCTTTTAATCATATCATATGGACTACTTTTATATTTATATGATACTTTTATGGTACATTTACATCCCTTTTTGAAAGTTTTAAAAGCTCCTTTTTTTCAAAAGAAAGAAAGAGTCATACGGGTTTGGAACAACTTGAGTGTAAGTAAATGACGACAGAATTTTTGATTTTGATGTGAACTATCCTTATAATGCAATTTAATGATTTAAAAGCCTGCTTAATTCAATTTAGAGATTAATCACTCCTGAATGCACAAATTCTTATTTAGCACAGTGAATGCAGATGGCTGGTCTTGATAAGTATTTACTGCTTCTGTTTATAAGTTGTAAAGCACTGAATCTATGTAAGATACTGTACGTATGTGGCCAATTCCAGGGATTGTTATCTGTCACCGTGCATCTGCTGTGCACAGCAGCTAGCATCTCTTGCTGTGTTGTTGCTGGGAGGACATGTCGAGAAACAAACAAATTACTGCAATGTTGTGATGTACCTCACAGAAACAACATGATTTTTTTCAGATTTAATTAAGCCGCCGTACTGGGACCCTCGTAATTGTCCACGATGGGAACAACTAATGGATATTTTTGCATATTAATTGCTTCCTCATGAATGAAGTGTAGAGTTAACAGAGGCTTAGTCGTTTTGGACTACAGCTTTTAATTATCACGTAACTGAACAGATTTTAGCTTAAATCTAAATTAAAACGTTTATACGAAAATACATTCGTTGATTCGCTGATTTTACTATGTATGCATAATAAGTTTAGAAAACACAAAAAACAATGTACTAAGGTACGCCCAGCATGCTTTAAATCTAAACTAAAGGCCATACACTTTTTTCTATATGAGAGCTGGCAGACAGTTCAGGGGTTAACCGCATGATCCACTGAGACAGTGAGATTTGCTGCACTACCACAATAAAGACTAATATTTCTCCAGAGTTGTGTTTAGAATCCAATTATATGGAGGTTGGAGGCGGCCGACAGACGGCTGTGGTGCAGAGGACTGATACGTTTCAGAAGGTGCTGACGAGCCACGTGGGAACGGGATATTACGCGTGGGCAGACGCCGCTATCCCTAAGAGACGGCGGCCTTGATTTATTGAAATGCGCGGCAGCCATAGTTAAAAGGGCCAAAGCTATGGGAGCTGTATCAAGGCGCTCCTTGGGTGGATGATGCGAGTCCAATCTGCTGGCCACGGTAGTGTATTGAAATGTGAATCGAGTTTCACTTTACTCCAATTTATTGCCTCTTGAGGCATGATACCAAATAAAAGTAACAAACAAAGGACGCTACTGGGAACAGACAAGTTTGCATAACAATAGCAGTAGCATTTCTCCTCTTTATTGCACCTCATTTCCTGTGTGATTTAGTAATAGATATTTAGAAGCACTTTTTTGTAAATGTACAGGATCACAGCACTTAACTAAAACTAAGTTTTAATAGAAAATAGAACATTTTACTTTCACTTGCTGGAAATATAAATTAACACCTATTTCACCTGAAAAACTTTAGTTGCTGCCCCAAATTTCACACACACACACACACACACACACACACACACACACAATACATCATTGCATTATCCCTGGATAACTTTTGGTTCACTATACGTTCCTGTTGTTTACATTATGCACTTACGCGCCGATTGCCAACAAAACACAGACATTTGATGCAGTTTTACTCACTGCCTGCGGTTTCGACTCATGACCGAGATCTCCGGAAAAAAACAAACTGCGTACTGTTCCCTTAACGCTGGATTCTTTGGGAAGCAAAACAAGGTTATCTTTCCCTCAAAACCAAAAACACACTTCACTTAATGACATTGTTGATTTCGTGGTCTAAAAACAAAACAACAGCGCTGCCAGCGGCTTCCGTGACCGGAACGAAGCTCGTTGATGGACGTGCTCTTGCTCTCTCTCTGGTTGATGTGCGCACACGCTCATCTGGGAGAAGTGCCCATACAAGGAATTCTGCCCTTTATGACGTCAAAAAAAAAACTTTTTTTTACTCGAAAAAAACTTTCCGAAACTTATACGAATCCTGAAGGAGTGTATTTGGAACAGAAATACTTTGTCATATGTCCAACTCATTTTTTGAAACTTTGGCCATGTTTAGCATGAGAATCCAACTCTTTAACAATGTAAATAAGTCAGAATGCATGTAATGGCATTAGACACTCCCTTTAAGTATAGTCAAATTGGCTGCACAAGTCATTTCAACTTAAATTATATTAAACTGACTTAAAATATCGAGTTGAATCTCGTAAAAAAAGTTTTTTGAGTTCAAGTAATGTAAAAACATGCTGCCATGATTAACTGATCATATCATTTTTTTACAGTGAATGAAACATTGAATAAAACAGTTTGAAAGGGAATGATAAATACCATTTTAATTTTAAAAGTTATTTTTTTTACACCTGATAAATAATTTATAATGAATACTAAATATTTAAATAATTAAAATAATATTTTCATTATAAATAACATTAATTTCATCAAAATTTTATTTGATTATAATTAAAAAAGTATATTTGTAACCATTTTAAAATATATATATAAAAAATTGGTATTCCCAGTTTTTTATACTTTCTTTTTTAATACTTTATTTATTTTTTTCCTCTTTTTAAACTCTGCTCTCTATACTATACTATCACATTTTATGCATGGAAGGTGCTGTACAAATAAAATGTATTACTATTAATATTCAGGGGGGAAAAAATCATCTTCTCATGAGGACAGATTCCTCATATTCTAATATCAATGTGTCTGGGTAATGAAATCAGGCTCGTACATGCTCTCGGAACCCAATGTTCCTGTGCCATTGCTCCGTCTTCCACCTCTATCATTTTGGTCTTCTCCAGACATTACCACACGCACCTCTCTATCTCCCAAGACCGTTTCCATCCCCTCTTTAAATTAAACAGGCACGGCATAATAAAAGACACCACTTTAGATTTGAATCTATAATTGAAACAAACTGTGTATTGCTTTCTAATTTTAGCGAGGACACAAAGAGGAGTGCTCAGGGAGATAGTTTGTCATAAGGTCCCATGCGACCTTGCCCTCCTCAGCCAGAAAGTGATTAAAGATAAGAAGCGAGACCATTCCCGTGTAAACAGGAAGATGAACGGCGGCTGTTTGAAAGCTCTAGTGTTAGCTCGGGACGATTATAGTTTGCCGTGCAGCACAAAAAAAGTCATGAGTACAAAACAAAATGAAGTGCTCTAGACTGAGTCCTTGCTGCAGGCCATGGTGGGTGCAAAGAGGTAGTGAGCAAAGTGAGCTTAGAAAGAGCTGTAAATCAATAGCCAGGTGAAATGCAAAGGGAGAAATAGAAATGGAAAGATGTTCAGTGAAGGAGGCATTTACATTTTCATTCACCTACAAGAATAAATGTTTAAAATTTCCTGAATGTTAAAGTAATGTCTGAATAATATGATTAAATGTTCTTAAACACAAACACTGGATGTGTAGTTCACATATAGTTGAGCTTATACCATTTATATATTCAAATCAAAGTGTGCTCAAATTGATAAACTGATGAAATATTTTATTCTTTCAGTAGAAGATCCCTCGTTTTTGTCTCTGGGCTAAGCAATGTCCTCTCATCCTATAGATACGCCCCTGTTATCGCTCAGGCCTTTTTCTTGGAGAAAACACGATGTGCGATAAGATGTCAAATGGCTGTCATCAGAGAGGTGGAACTCTCTGAATCATTCTGAAACTGATCTTCTCCCTTCTTATTGATTCAGTTTGTAATACAAGCTGTTCACTCCTTGTACTGCCAAAGTGGAGATAGACACGATAACATCAAGGCCAGAGAAACCCACAGGAGGGATGAAAGGAGATGATTATCTGAAGTCCAGAGTCAGCTAACTTTTGTTTTATTGTCTGCTTTTGTCACGATCCTTTTTTGAACCGACATGGAATCATTTGGGGTTCATAGGGACTGAAAAAGACTAGCTATCTTAATTGCATAGTAAGTGGAACTGTTATCTTAACTGCTGGTCACCTCTTGAAGAGGCTTGAGATACAGGCATGGCTAGAGCACTTTGAATCATGCAGTTGTTTAACATTCATTTTCAGATCTATTTGTCGTAATAAAGGAGAGAGTGAGATAAGCTGTGTGTTGGGTAAGCAGCGTTGTCCTCTTAATCTAGTAAACTGTTATTAAGCACAGTGCATTGCCGTGTGACCATATATTTAGATGGTCCTAATATTTAGTTCCCATCATATACAGATGCATGTGTGTTTTCTTTTTAGGCAAAAAGAAAAAAAAATTGTTTTGTATGTCAAAGCATATTTAGCAGGAATAAACACTATCATTCAAAAGTCTGTGGTCTGTAAATGAATTGTCTTATGTTCACCAAGACTGCTTTTATTTGATCAAAAATACAGTAAGTACAGTAAATATTATTACAATTTGAAAAAAATGTTTTCTATTTCAATATATTTTAAAACGTAATTTATTCCTGTGATGGCAAAGCTGAATTTTCAGCATCATTACTCGAGTCTTCAGTGTCACATGATCCTTCAGAAATCATTCTAATATGATGATTTGGTGATCAAGAAACATTTCTTATTATTATCAGCTGCTTAATATTTTTGTGGAAATGGTGATGATTTTTTTCAGGATTCTTTGATTAATAGAAATTATTTGAGATAGACATTATAAAAGTCTTTACTTTCACTTTTGATCAATTTACTGCATCCCTGCTGAATAAAAGTATTAACTTCTTTAAAAAAAAAAAAAAAATGCTCTGACCCCAGACCTTTAAACGTTAATGTATATCATGTATTTTGATGAATTGCTAATAAGTTATTAAATTATTTTGCGAAGAGATTAGCCATGCATTATTAAATCAATAATGATTTCTTCTCATCTGTGTTTATATTTTTATTCAAAATGTAAACGCACATGAAAAGTTCATTTAATTAGACCTGTTTGGTTAGCTAAATCAGACTGTCTCATCCATTGAATTAATTGCCGAAGTGCTACCTGTACGCTCTAAACATGAGAGCTGTGATCACACTGTATTTATATCAGTATATTCAAATGTTGTTAAAACAAAACAATTAGACTTTCTTTACAAAATTTACATTTAGAGACTATTGTATTTTTAGATGCAAAAATGTCTCCTTCAGCTCAGTATTATGACATCAGCATTAGCTTTGATCATTAGCTCTGTTCTCAGTGATTATGACATCAGAATTAGTTCTTTTCCTATTGATTGTGACATCAGAATTAGTTCTGTTCCCATTGGTTGTGACATCAGAATTAGTTCTGTTCCCATTGGTTGTGACATCAGAATTAGTTCTGTTCCCATTGGTTGTGACGTCAAAATTAGTTATGTTCCCATTGGTTGTGACATCAGAATTAGTTCTGTTCCCATTGGTTGTGACATCAGAATTAGTTCTGTTCCCATTGGTTGTGACGTCAAAATTAGTTATGTTCCCATTGGTTGTGACATCAGAATTAGTTCTGTTCCCATTGGTTGTGACATCAGAATTAGTTCTGTTCCCATTGGTTGTGACATCAGAATTAGTTCTGTTCCCATTGGTTGTGACGTCAAAATTAGTTATGTTCCCATTGGTTGTGACATCAGAATTAGTTCTGTTCCCATTGGTTGTGACATCAGAATTAGTTCTGTTCCCATTGGTTGTGACATCAGCGTTAGCTCGGTTCCCAGTGATCCATGCTAAATCTCGGGTGACCATACCACATCTTAAATCAAAAACAGGCATAAAAACATGACAAGAGGAACTTCCTAAATCTCAAAGATTATTCCAGTGTCAGCACTTTCCTTGGTGCTGTATAATCAATTAGAACTGAGGGGCTCCTGTGAAATGAATGATCTGGCTTCTGTTTGGACCATAAATCACACGCTTACTCCTATATCTACAGGATTTACATGCACAGGCTTTTGGCAAAGGATACACTGATCCACTGCTATGTGCATTTCGACTTTGCTGTACTTTTGCAGATATTGTATACAGGCTCCTTAATCAGAAATAAAATCTGATTTTTCAGCATTGAACATTTTGATACCAGTCATGTCTATGAGAGAACTATTTTCTGCTCTGTATTTTTTACACATTTTAACAATTGTAAACAGTTTAGCACTGAGTGAAGATGGCAGGTTTAGCTGGGCTGCACATTACTTGATAATAGGCTTTCAGTAATGTATTTAAGTCTGTTCGTGTGTTCATGCTGCACTTCTTTCAGTGTTATTATTGAAATGTCCTGTATTGTTCACAAGCTACTCTCTGACCTCAATTAAATCACCCTGCGAGACAAGCCAAATGGAATAAAATGAATCAATAGAAATAGGTAATTTGGGGGTCTACGGGTCAGCAGCACTAAATTTGAGAAGCTTTTCATCAAGCGCTGAGACTATTAAGCTTTTACACCTCAGAAATGTTTATACTTACAAAAAATGCTTCGTATTAAGTCACTAATTTATGCAAGACTGTCGGCACAGTATATAAAGGTGAAGAAAAGTGCAATGAATTTGGCGGGTGACCACTTTTAGCTCTTAAAGTTTTTTTTTTCCCAAAGCCTGCTAGTGCCATTTTGTTAAGTATGTTTAAAACAAGGGTGTTTGAGTCAAAATGTATGGCATTCTTTGTTGAATTCAAAATGAGCATGTTGTTTTAGATTTAATTGGTCACATTCTTGCTGTTTTGTGAGATAAGAATAGCAAGAAAAAATAGTTCTGTGCCAATTTTAGTGACCTTACTGTCAGCGGTGACTATTGAATCCATTTATTCTTCCACACAGCTGAATTTGCCTATACAGCCACATAATGTGATATCAGCTCTTCCTATCAAGTCTTCACCCACACATCTGTCAATAGCTCCGCCTATTTATAGTAAATATATGTAGAGCGCCTAAGCCACATTTTTTAAGGACATCATTCACCTCAAATTAAATCTTGCATGCACATGAACAGTAGAGAACTTTTGTGCACTGATAGACATATTTTTAAATTATTCCCCATCCATTCACGCCCTGTTTGTCCTTTGATGCAGAGCATTTTTGATATTAGAAGGCTTTGAGAAGACCCTGTGTAATCGCATTTCCATATGTGCAATACCATATCTTGCATTTTCATAAACATCCTCAGGGTTTTCAGAATAACCAAATTTGCCTGAATTGAGATGCTGGCCTCTTTTGCTGTGTAGTTCCCTCCTGCTTTCTGTACCCAGCAGGACACTGGAACGGCTCACCCGGGCTGTCAGTTATCTTTGAGCAGAGCCATGGTAAATATCCTGCATTGATTAAGCAGATTTGCATAGGCAGAGCAGGCCTCGAGGCAAAGAGTTGAATGCTAACCAACATCCACAATGTCACAGGCCCAAAATATCATCTCGCCCTGCAGCTGCAAGGGTATTCTGCCATAAGTAGGCAAAGAATGTAATCAGACTGCTGGGCACTGTGTAGGAAGTGGCCTGGAGTTTACCAAGCCATGCCACATTTGCCAGAACAGTGATTTTTATATTGCTGGGTGATTATTCAATTAAAGGGAATTTTCTGTCTGTTAAGACAGGTTTCTGTTAAATTGTAAGTTTTAATTATTTTTATTGTTACTCTTTAATTATTTGTTTCTTATTTTTAAGAATTTAAGAAATGTTTAATCTGTCAAAATATTTCTAATTGGACCAGTGTTAGTTCCCCTTCAGTCGGTCACGTTCGACGTACGTCGGACGTCACCGACGAATTGGGATCACTTCTGGGAGCCCCTATCAGCTTCGAGTGTATAGAGAACGGGCCAATGGCCATTGGCGTGCGAGATTTGCATCTCGCGCTCCGCCCCGCATCGCGGGTATAAAGCGGAAGCGGATGCAGCGCACATTTGTCATTCACTTCGGAGCCAAACAAGCTTCATGGAAGACTGTTCCTGCGTCAGCAGAGAGAGAGAGAGAGAGCAGAGAAGAGGCTTTTGTGCTGGGAGAGAAGGCACGTGCAGTGACAACCGCGAGCTCACCGAAATCGGTGAAACAAACTGCTGTTTTTACAGCATCCCGGTTGGTTCGGTGGGGGCGTTCCACGGTGAGTGCAAACACAGGCTGCACTATCCCCTGTGTTTGCCGCGGTTGTTCCTGGGTGCTTCGGCACGTTAAGAGCTTCTTCTAAAAGAGCAACACGGGTGTGAAATTGCGTCTTTTTCAAGATGTCATTCCACCCGTGCGTTTCTGGATGCGGTCGTTCCCTGTCACCAGCTGACGGTCACAATCGCTGCCTGACATGTCTGGGTATTCAACATGCCGAGGCAGCGTTTGTGGATAGTTCGTGTTCCCATTGCGGGAACATGACTATCTCGGCGCTAAGGTCGAGACTCGCCTACCTTCGGGAGGGTGGAGTCCCCTTACCTATGCCCCGATCTAGTGCTATCCCTGCCCAGCAGGATAGACCTACTTCGGCGAATAGCCAGGGTGACCTGAGGATCACGTTTAGGGCACACCCGCCGAGCCAGCCTCCGTGGGCCCCTAAACCCTCTGTAGTGCCGCAGCCGGTTGAGCTTTCGGAGGAAGTCGCTGGCCCCTCTCGAGGTGGTCCAACGGTGACCTTTGGAGCTCCAGCAGAGGATAGGATGTCGATCGCTGCATCGGAGGGGGAGTTTCAGTCCTCGGGGGATGAAGACCCGGCTGCGTTGCCTCCCTCTGGGAGAGTGGCGTTGTCCGAGACGGACCCCGAGCTGACGGCTATGCTTTCCCGGGCCGCCGAAAAGGTCGGGCTCGTGTGGAACCCTCCACCGTGTCCCGAGCCTTCTAGGCTGGATGATTGGTTTCTCGGGGCGGCTCGCGCTGGTTCTCAGCGTCCCGCCCCGGTGCCCTTCTTCCCGGAAGTGCATGAGGAGCTCACAAGGTCGTGGACGGCACCTTTTTCTGCCAGAAACCGGCCGAGTAGCTCCTCCCTCCTCACTACTCTCGACGGCGGGCCAGCCAAGGGGTACGTGGGGATCCCGCCGGTGGAACGGGCGGTCGCGATGCAACTGTGTCCGGCGTCCGCTTCCACCTGGCGCGGAGACCCACGCCACCCATCCAAGGCCTGTAAGTTCTCCTCCAGTCTAACTGGGAAGGCTTACAAGGCTTGTGGACAGGCTGCGTCCGCCTTGCATGCCATGGCGTTGCTCCAGGTGCACCAGGCCCAGGCACTCATGGACATGCACGAGGGTAGACCTGACCCAGAGCTCCTCCGGGAGCTCCGGACGGCGACGGACCTCGCCCTCCGGGCGACGAAAGTCACCGCCCGTTCCATTGGTCAGGCGATGTCCACTCTTGTGGTCCAGGAGCGACATCTCTGGCTCAACCTGGCCGATATGAGGGAGACTGATAAGTATCGGTTCCTGGACTCCCCCATTTCCCAGGTTGGGCTGTTCGGCGACGCGGTCGAGAGCTTTGCCCAGCAGTTCTCGACTGTCCAGAAGCAGACGGAGGCCATCAAACACATCCTGCCCCGGCGGTCAGCTGCTGCCCAGCCGCCGGCCGCAGCTCCTCCGCCTGCTCGTCGCCGAGGGCGGCCGCCCGCCGCCGCCCCCGCTCCCGCCCCAGCCCAGCAGCAGCCTCCACCAGGGCAACGGCGTGGAGCCGGCCGCGGGAAGGCCGTCCAGCCCGCTCAGGCCGCTGCCAAACCAGGTGGCAAGCGTCGTCGTAAGAGACCCTGAGACGGGCCACCCAGAGATGGAGGAGACAGCTCTTCAGGAGGTGGTGACAGCACCGCTCCTTCTCCCGCTGGAGGGCCGGGAGAGAATTTTATGTTCTTGTTTGGTTTCTGTTCCGCCACTGGCCTTCGGGCCAGTGGTACCCAAAACTTCAAAAAAAGAGCTGTTTCTAAAATCTCTGGGTGCCAAGAGAGCGCGCTTGGCGGTGTACGACGCTCCCATGCCTTGTCACCCTCCGGTGCCTCTCTTATCGCCAGCAGGGGGTGCTGGCTGTGTCCAGGACGCACACAAGAGGCCTCCGCACACTCGTGCACCCCCTCAGCGGAAGCAGGTAAGTGTTGCATTGCGCACTCAGACCCCACTTCGGGCCGCGATGCCGTCCGAGTCGGGTCCCTGCACTCCGCTGCGCTGCCCCGCTGCGGGTACGTCTGTGGTGCCGTTGGTCCCGCTGGTTCGGTCGCTGGGAGCCTGGTTAGCGCTCCCCAGCCCGTCCCGCTGGCTCATCCGTACTATCAGACTCGGCTATGCGATTCAGTTCGCTCGGCGGCCCCCCAAGTTCAGGGGCGTTCACTTCACCTCCGTGTCGAAGGAGGACGCCCCCGTGCTACGGGCGGAGATCGCAGTCCTACTGGCGAAGGACGCGATAGAGCCGGTCCCTCCAGCCGATATGAAGACAGGCTTCTACAGCCCGTACTTCATTGTACCCAAGAAAGGCGGCGGGTTACGGCCAATCTTGGACCTGCGGTTCTTGAATCGGTCCCTTCACAGGCTGCCGTTCAGAATGCTAACGCAGAAACGCATCTTCAGGTGCATCCGTCCCCAAGATTGGTTTGCAGCGATCGACCTGAAGGACGCGTACTTTCATGTCTCGATTCTCCCCCGACACAGACCGTTCCTACGCTTTGCGTTCGAGGGACGGGCATATCAGTACAGAGTCCTACCCTTCGGGCTGTCCCTGTCGCCCCGCGTCTTCACGAAGGTCGCGGAGGCGGCCATTGCTCCCATGAGAGAGCGTGGTGTTCGCATTCTCAACTACCTCGACGACTGGCTGATTCTGGCTCAGTCGAAGGCACAGTTGTGCGAACACAGGGACATGGTGCTCAGTCACCTCAGCCTGTTGGGACTTCAGGTCAACTGGGAAAAGAGCAAACTCTGCCCCGTGCAGAGGATCTCTTTTCTCGGTATGGAGTTGGACTCGGTCAATCTGACAGCGCGACTCACAGAGCAGCGCGTCCAGTCGGTGTTGAACTGCTTGAATTCGTTCAAATGCAGGACAGCGGTACCACTGAAACATTTTCAGAGGCTCCTGGGGCATATGGCATCCGCAGCCGCAGTGACGCCGCTCGGATTGCTTCATATGAGGCCGCTTCAACACTGGCTACACGACCGAGTCCCGAGATGGGCGTGGCAGAGCGGCTCATTCCGTGTCTCAGTAACACCGAAGTGTCGCCAAACCTTCAGTCCGTGGTTGGACCCTTCGTTCCTACGGGCAGGAGTTCCCCTAGAACAAGTGTCCAGGCATGCTGTGGTCTCCACGGATGCCTCATCCACCGGCTGGGGGGCCACGTACAACGGGCTTGCAGTTTCGGGTCTGTGGACGGGGCCTCAACTGCAATGGCATATCAATTGCCTCGAGTTGTTAGCAGTTCGTCTTGCGCTGGGCCGCCTCAAAGGGCCGCTACGAGGCAAGCACGTTCTGGTCCGTACGGACAACACTGCGGCCGTTGCGTACATCAACAAACAGGGTGGTCTACGCTCCCGCCGCATGTCACAACTCGCCCGCCATCTCCTCCTCTGGAGTCAGAAGCATCTGAGGTCGCTTCGTGCCATTCATATCCCGGGCCTGCTCAATCGTGCAGCCGACGAGCTCTCACGACAGCAAGTGCTCCCAGGAGAGTGGAGACTCCATCCCCAGGTGGTCCAGCTGATCTGGAGTCGCTTCGGGACCGCACAGGTAGACCTGTTTGCCGCCCCGGACACGTCTCACTGCCAGTTGTTCTATTCCCTGACCGGGGGGACCCTCGGCTCGGATGCGCTGGCACACAGCTGGCCCCGGGGCCTACGCAAATATGCGTTTCCCCCAGTGAGCCTTCTTGCGCAGACACTGTGCAAGGTCAGGGAGGACGAGGAGCAGGTCTTGCTAGTTGCGCCATACTGGCCCAACCGGACCTGGTTCCCGGAACTAGTGCTCCTCGCGACAGCACCTCCTTGGCCCATTCCTCTGAGGAAGGACCTCCTGACTCAGAGACGGGGCACCCTGTGGCACCCGCGTCCGGACCTCTGGAAACTCCATGTCTGGTCCCTGGACGGGACGCGGAGGTTCTAGGTGGCCTACCACAGGCTGTGGTAGACACCATCACTTCCGCCAGAGCCCCCTCTACGAGGCACCTCTACGCGTTGAAGTGGAACCTGTTCGTCGAGTGGTGTTCTTCTCGTCGAGAAGACCCCCGAAGATGTTCGATCGGCTCTGTGCTTTCCTTCCTGCAAGAAGGGTTGGAGCGAAGGCTGTCTCCCTCCACCCTCAAAGTGTATGTTGCCGCTATCGCCGCAAATCACAGCATGGTCGAAGGTAAGTCCCTAGGAAAGCACGATCTGGTCGTCAGGTTCCTGAGGGGGGCGAGGAGATTAAATCCGCCTCGCCCTCACTCTATACCCTCTTGGGACTTGCCCCTGGTGCTAACCGCATTACAGAGGGCTCCCTTTGAGCCTTTGCAGTCAGTAGAGTTAAAAATCCTGTCCTGGAAGACAGTACTCCTGACTGCATTGGCTTCCATCAAGAGGGTAGGGGACCTGCAGGCATTTTCGGTCGACGAATCGTGCCTGGAATTCGGGGCGGGTAACTCTCAGGTAATCCTGAGACCCCGGCCCGGATATGTGCCCAAGGTTCCCACCACTCCCTTTCGGGACCAGGTGGTGAACCTGCAAGCGCTGCCTTCGGAGGAGGCAGACCCAGCCCTGGCTTTTCTCTGTCCCGTTCGCGCTCTGCGGACTTACGTGGACAGAACGCAAAGCTTCAGGACCTCAGAACAGCTCTTCATCTGTTACGGAGGCCAGCAGAAGGGAAAGGCTGTCTCCAAGCAGAGGATGGCTCACTGGATAGTGGATGCCATCGCCTTGGCGTATGAAACCCAAGGCGTGCCCTGCCCGCTTGGGTTGAGGGCCCACTCCACTAGGAGTGTGGCCTCTTCCTGGGCGCTGGCACACGGCGCCTCGCTGACAGATATATGTAGAGCTGCGGGCTGGGCGACACCTAACACGTTCGCTAGATTCTATAGCCTCCGTGTAGAGCCGGTTTCTTCCCGTGTGCTCGCTTCAAATAGCCGGTAACACCGAAGTGCCCGTTCTAGTGTCGGCTTGCTGCGCCATTCCCCTCCTCATGGACCGGATACGTGCGCTGATATGCTCCAGTCGAGTTCCCCAGCACGGCGAACCCTGTTGAGTCCTCCGCAACCCGTGGCAGTCAGACGTGGCGGAGCGTCCGACGCCAGGTCTAACACTCGTATGCATTGGTGGAACTTGTGTTAGGCTGGGTATCCATATGTTGTGACCCCTACGGCGGTCCCATATGGGTATTCTTCCACGGTACGGCTCCCTACGGCGAGCCCGTGTCTTTCCCTTGGCAGAGCTCGCTCTGCCGTCTCTGTGCGGTGTAGTCTCCCGCCTGCATTGGCCGGGGCCACCCCTGGGACTTCCGTATGTTGTACTGCCCACGGCCAGTCCATACATGTATATTCCACATGATACCTCCCTACGTGTAGGATGTGGCTTCCGCAGCGGCCCCCCGGGGCACGCTTTCCCAGCGTTATCCAATACTCTGCTGAGTGGGTCTTGCGGAACAGCAGCAGTGACTCTCCCTGCGTAGGTTCCCCGCCCCGAACAGACGGGGGTCTGAGGGGCTTTCGCTGGGCGCTGGAAGTGGTAGTAACTGTGGCGTTTTCCATAGGGATCCCAATTCGTCGGTGACGTCCGACGTACGTCGAACGTGACCGACTGAAGGGGAACGTCTCGGTTACGTATGTAACCCTCGTTCCCTGAAGGAGGGAACGGAGACGTACGTCCCGTCGCCACAGTTGCTGTACCATCACTGCAGCGGCCGAGTCACTAGTTCGGCTCCTCAGTGAAAAACAAATGTGCGCTGCATCCGCTTCCGCTTTATACCCGCGATGCGGGGCGGAGCGCGAGATGCAAATCTCGCACGCCAATGGCCATTGGCCCGTTCTCTATACACTCGAAGCTGATAGGGGCTCCCAGAAGTGATCCCAATTCGTCGGTGACGTCCGACGTACGTCTCCGTTCCCTCCTTCAGGGAACGAGGGTTACATACGTAACCGAGACGTTTTGTATTATGCATATAATATTTATTTATTAATTTTTTACTTTTTATATTTTCAGTGTTCATTTTAATTTTAGTTTAATAGTTAGTAATTCTGTTATGTGCTTTGTTATGTGTTGTGTTTTTTATATTTCTATTCAGCTTTACATTTATGTTTTTGTTTTAGTAATTTTAGTACTTATTTTGTTTATTTCCATTTTTTTAAGGTTTTTTTTAGTTTTTCATCTAATTTTGATATTTGAATTTATTTATTAACTTTATTTAAGTTAACAAAAATGATTTTTAATAGTTTTAATTAGCATAGTTAACAACACTGTTTTGGACCTGCCCACTATTCAGACTTTTTAATTTACCTTCTATAATACATTTGTGTTAAAATGAGGGAATTCTATTTTGCACCATTGGGAATCCCACTTTGAACTTTGCACATAGAAATTTTAGAAAATTTAAAAAAAAATGTATTCTTGTGCTATTTATGCGAACAATTTGTATTCTGCATGACCATATTCTACATCCCTTAATCCACCCAATACCTAAACTTAACAACTACCTTATTACCTATTAATAAGCAGTAATTAGGAGTTTATTGAGGCAAAAGTCTATAGTCTATAGTCTAATAGTTAGTTAATAGTGAGAATTGGACCATAGTGTGACCAAAATATATTTTAAAATTGTATTATTCTATTGAATAGGGACCACAAAATGGTTTATTTTAAGATGTTACATTATGATTTGAGTAGCTTTAGATGTCGTTCCAAAAGTGATTTGCTCAGTATTAGAGAATTCTAATTCAGAAACAGAGTGGCTCTACACTGATGTTACCCCCATTCCTTTCCTCCTAATTTTTACAGGCCACTTAACTGTGTGAACAGCTTTTCACATCACTTTACTCTGAATAAAATAGCAACAATCCAGGGATTTTTTTTATTCCTGCAGACTAGCTGGATTTGTTGCAATCCGGTTTTTGGTAACAGTCACAATGTGTTTATCTCAGAGGGGGTGCTGTCCACAACAATCAAAGGATCAGGAGCGCAGAGCTTTAAGATCTCTCTCTAAACCTGGCTGAGGAAAAGAAGGAAAAATCTGTATATACAATGAGAGCTTTACATGTTAAAACCACTATGTATCTATACAGTGGGCAGTGTTGGGGAGTAACGGAATACATGTACCGGCATTACATATTTAGAATACAAATTATGAGTAACTGTATTCCGTTACAGTTACAATTTAAATAGTTGGTATTTAGAATACAGTTACATTGTTGAAATCAATGGATTACATGACGATACTTCTCTGTTTCACAAGTTTATTCACTCTAAATAAATTAAGGCAACTCCATGCATTTCCCAGAAGCCCCAATATGAAAACGAAAAAATGCGCGGTTTGCGTGATCGGTCACAATGGAGTCGGAAGAGGAGCAGCGGGAGCTAGAGGTAGAGATGGAGCCAGAACAACAGAGCCAGGGCAAGAATGCGTTTCTATCTTGGAAATTCAAACAGCATTTCACATTAAAGAAAGAGAAAGGAGAACGAAATATTACTGTGCAGTGCAACCTCTGCTTGCCAGCAACCAACCTCCTTTCAGCGACTCCACCTCCAACCTGAAGAAGCATCTTTAAGTGAGTTATTTTTTTTTAATTAGCCAGGGGTAGTCGTCTGTTGTAGTTTTACTGGTCACCTTGCTATTTTATAGTTGTATCACTATCAGGTAGCTATCTGCTTAGTTGACGTGCAACTTTACATTCTCCTATGTGCTGATTTACTAGCCCCAGAGCCGTTGAAAGACTGACTAGCCCCGTTTGACATGCTAGCTAACGTTCATATAAAATCAACACCTTACATGCCTTCTGCAAATGTTTGCAAAAAAAGTTTTTCACCCTATGTTATGTTCAACTTTGACATTTTGGATATGTTTTTGCTGCTAGCCTTTGTTGTTACATTACCAAGAAGTAATGTTGGTTTTTCAATATAACATTGTTTCATGTGGTTAAAATGATATTTGTTGGCGTAGTTTCAAAAAATAATATTATTTTGCCATCATCACATTCAGTTTGAGTTTCTGTTTTATTTTGATGGACCATTATTAGTGTGTCATTCTTAACGAAAGAACATTAATGTGAATATAGTCAGCTGTAACAATCTTGACATTTTTTATGGAATGTTTCATATCATCCTTTAGATGTAATGGCAAATTCTGTACAGAAACAGAATATTTTATTTGTCTATTTTCACACTTTTAACAGCTGAGTAAATAAAGAAACTGAAAAGGGAAAACTGGTAAATTCTTCTCTTTTTTAACCAAGCAAAACATCTTTTGCATAAACATACCCTTATAGTCTTTGTTCCTCTACAGCATATTATAATATATTGCACTTTCAGGGAGACTTGGGCCTAACACATTCAGCCAGTTGGAACACACCAGAATAGACCTGTTTGGTAAGCAGGATTTGATGGGCGCATTCCTACACTTATAAAATGCAATTCAATGTGGAAGTAATCCAAGTATTCAGAATACGTTACTCAGATTGAGTAATGTAATGGAATACGTTACAAATTACATTTTTGGCCATGTATTCTGTATTCTGTAACGAAATACAGTTTTTTGAAAGTATCCTTCCCAACACTGACAGTGGAGTCCAAAAATGTGAAAAAACTAGTGAAAAATTTTATATTTACTTGTACTTATATTGTTCTAATTTAACTTAAATTAACTACAATTTGAGTTAAAGGTTTGTATTGTTTGTACAGTGCCAAAATATTGACATTGAAAATTACTTACTCATTTTATGTCATAAAATATAAACCTTTAAATATTTTCAATCCCACTCTATGCTTCCAGCTATTGTTTCCTTAACATTTAGACACAGAGATCTCTGTTCATGCTTTTTTCTCTTAGCTGCAGTCAGTCCATTCTGATTTCTGTGAATTCACAGACTATTATTAAAGCTCAAGGGTGAAAATACAAGCCTGTCCATAATGACCTTTACCTTGTCAAGGTAGAATAATCAGATTTCACTCTTTGCCTCAGCAGGCCAGCAGACAGCTCACTAAAACTCAATACACAGCAGAGCTGCTCATTTTCACCAGGCCAGACGAATAACAGGTCCAAAGGGCCCTGTCATCTAAAGCTATGTAGTCCTCATCCTCTACAGCTGTGTAGTCAGCTATTATTCAATATGAAGTTCAAGAAAGCCATAGACTCTAGTCAGAGCAGACACCATATTTAATCTGACATGAACAGAAGTGAGGCTGTGAGAGATGGAGGTATACAGTTCATTCAATATGTCATACTTTTGCATACAAGTTGATCATTCCATCGATTAAACTGAAATGTCTTTCCTCAAATTTTCAGTGGACATAAAACTTCAGAAAACATGGGTTATGAAAATTAAACGTGACAAAGGACCTAATTTTGTGGTACACAGCAGTATAACATGCTTAACTTAAGTTTTGTCCCTCGATCACAGCTTCATTTTCATTACTCAAATTAATGTGGTCTCTACTAAATCAGTGGTTTTTCATCCAGAGTTATTAATTGTACAAAATTAACCAAAATCAAACATGGTAAATGATCAATAATCCCATGAACCACATATATTTCTGACAATATTGACACATTTGGTTTCTAAATGTCTCTACTTTCAGAAGTTAATAATTCAATGCACAAAACAGTGCAACATATTATATGATTTTTGGGTCATTTTCCACCACCAGTTAAGAATCATTTTTAATGTGTATTCTATTTAGATGCCAAAGTTTGGTCACTGAAGTCATAATTGTGGTTTATGGCCACATTTCTGCATGACAGGTCTATCAGACTTTATAGAATGATGTTTTTTAAAGAAAAACTGATTTTTTTTAAATATATTATTATTATGACCAAAAATACATTGTTCTTTAAATAATGTGTAATTTCCTTAAGACTGAAAATAAATTGAACGGATTTAACCGGATTTGCTTATCTGTCGGACAGCATGAAGTATTACACTCTCAGCTTTAAGAAGAGTGAAGAAACAAGCTAATCTTTCAGGAGTTCAATATTACGCTTCCGTCACTGTCAGTCTGGGCGGGGAAAAGATTAGACTATTCAGCACAGATGAACGTTAAAGGCTTATATGCCATGGAAACATATTCTCACATTGTTAATATGTGGATTAGGCCATTTTTTCATTCCCAACAAAAGTATCAATATATAAGTATAAAATGGCATAATGCAGCAGCTCTCCACTGCATTCCTGGCCTTTATCAACGCTGAGCTTGAATTATTGTGAAAGAGGATATGATGAACGGCTTCTGAGATATTCAATGCTTCTAACTGATTCCAGGATCTGTACGTACCTGTGCATTAGTCTGCAAAAAGCTTTAGACGTGCATGTATTCACAGACATACATATTCAAGACGGCCATTGTGTCAGTAACGTTTTTTTATACAGAATATCAACCGTGGGCTCGATTCGGAGCGGTTTATGAGATTAAATGCTGTTTTTTGCTGTCATTCAAGGGGGAAACCTGAGATAATTTCACATTTTCTCCGCAATCAGCCAATTACGATTCTCATTGCTTTCTGCATCTGTGATATCCTCCTCCCCTTTCAGCTGCCGAGATGAGTTGTTTGCCACACTAAATATAAATTCAATGAATAATTTTATATTCACATAGAGCGATATTCCACACCCCGCCGATGTGAAGCGGCACCTCTGCTCGGCCTAATGTGCATTCAAATGTATTTTTGCACCATTTTCATACCAAAAGCTGCTCAAATCTTTGCTCAAGTCCACCAAGAATATAGAGGGAAAACATTTTATTATTCCGTCAAACCAAATCATATTTATGACCCTGCACTTTCACGTAGGAGAGCGCTTTCCATTGCTCCCTGTGTTACTTAAAATTTCATAAACCTGGTCTACGACAGTACTTATTTTTTCCCACATTCTAATCTGCTCCTTATAAAGACATGCCAAGCAGAGGGTGTGAAAAACGAGCTCACCGCGGCGGTTGGCATGAGTAAGGGAGAGCGCTGGGGATAAATCAGAGCGAGAGACATTGGAGACACACAGATAATCTCAGAGTGCCGCTGTGTGTTTGGTCATCTCCTCTCAACGGTGGTGATATACAGTGATGGGAAATCCATGCAGACTCTCGAAAGGGCGAGATGGAGGTGACTCGTATAAATGTTTGACGTGAACAGTTTTTCAAAATAAAAGTTCTCAGCAAACTCATTCAATGTCTGTCACCAGTGAATTAATATTTATTGACAGTGAAATAATGACACTGACTTATAAGCAGGCTTACGTGGAATCTGTTCCTTGCAGAGCTCCTCAACGTTCTGTCGTTTATAAAATTCCCCAAATCTCAGACTCATTGCATATTCATTTATTAAATATTGTGGCTAATTTGATTATGCTTTCGTCTGCTAATAAGACTGTGATACTCTCAGTTCCATTTAAAGGAATAGTTCTCAGAAAAAATTAAAATCCTGTTATTATTTCACCTTCATATTGTTCTAAATACATACAGTACCGGTCACAAGTTTGGTCACAATTTTTTTGAAACTGTAATACTTTTTTCAGGATTTATTGATGAATAAAAAGTTTTAAAAAGAACATAATTTATTCAAAATAGAACTCTATTTTAATAGATGCTTTCAGTCTTCATCAGGTAGTACGAAAGAGTCCAAACGCTGTTTGTCTACTATTTAAATAGAGTTTGTTCTTTTTTTAATGCCTTCTTGGATGTTTTTGGTCAAGCAGCTTCTTTAAAGTTATCCGAAAAGGCTCTTTTACATTATGGTGGTACAATCTAATGCACTGAAGTTTTCTCTTTTGTTTGTCTATTCTCCTGTTTGTGTGTTTCACCGTATTCTAGACCACGGATGACATGGGCTCTTCGGCCGAATGCTCCAGCGACGATGAGGACTTTGTTGAGTGCGAAGGAAATCCAGGTGGGCTAGGTCAGTTGAATTTTGCTTGCCTCTATGTGGTGGCCTTTCATTTGCAACTGAGGATCAGATCCTCAAAGCATCGCCTCCCCCCATGGATAGAAAAAGTGTAACTTCCTGTCCAATCCAACCCATGTACACCAATACAGAGACAATCATATAGTAGGATATCTTGAGAAATAATATAAACATAACAGAAACAGCCATGCATTTCTAATGCTTAGTCCATTCAGTAGCCTTGAATCAGAGCTAATCTCAAATCATTCACCCAATCTTTTCTTACAAGCTACACTTGGCCATGGGGTTTTCCGAAGTGGTTAACATGGTCACACTAATTACTAATTTTGTCCCCAGTGCCTATTATGAGAGCATATGTACAAAATTAGTACAGCAAAGTGACATGTTCTCTGCATTGATGCTTCAAAATGTATCATACTGAGGTTTTTCTGCCATGTGATAGTGCATTTTGGCACATGATACATTTTGAGATTTCTCTTGAACTTTGCTTTCAGCCTTATAGTAGAGTGATATCTATCAGATTAATTGCTGTTGAAGCAGTCTTTTCAATTCCTTTCTGTTTCCTAATTTCAAGAGGCTTGATCTAAATTAAGTTGTTGTAATAGAGAACAGATATCATCGAATTTCTGTGTACAAATTTTGTTTTGTGTCCTTATGCTTATTTTTAACAATATAATTTTGCCTCAGTGTGAACAAGTTGTTCTGCTAATATTTTCCAACCCAAATATGAAAAATACAATTCAGTGATTAGAAAAAAAAGAGATAGTCAGAAAGAGAGAGATTTGAGAGAAGTTGGGTATTGGCTTTTTTTTTTAAAAAAACACATTTGTAGCTATGAGAAAATAGTATGTCATGTCTTATGTGAAACATGCAAATTTTTTGATTGATGTTAAAGATAACTGAAATTTCATTCCTTTGCAAATCATAATTCCAGTCAGAGAGGTCAAATGAATCTTATTATAATTTGAGTAAACCCCCACCACTTACAATAATTGGGTGTTTCTTCAACTTCGGCCACTTTTATATCCTAGGGGTTGATTTTTATTCAAATGAACAGATTTAAACTTTTTTTTTTTTTCTGTGATATGGTCACATTAAAACATACTTAGTTTTTCTCATATCCTTATAATTTATTTTGATACTTTTACAATAGATTTTAAGCTTGTCCAACACTTTCAGTCTTAAAAAGAGTTACTTAATATTAAAATATTAAAATATTAATATGAATTGAAAATTGATGATCAAAGCAAGATAATCATAAGTACTAAATAAAATAAAATAATTGGCAAATAATGTACACAACTATATTAATAGGATTTTTTAATTTTATTTTTAGATTTTTTTTATTTCCACCAAAAATGCTATGAAATGCATTACATAATATGAAATGTGGTGTTTCAGAAAAATATAACTTATGTACAAATGACTTTAAATAAACCAGCGAAAGTATGAAAAAAGTGTGTTTCAAGAGAAATTATTTTCTAAGTCCACAAAGCCAGATGTGCCCCAAGTTGAACAAACACCCATACATTATACATTTTCCATGTCTGAAAAGTGAACCAGCACATAAGAAGAAGGACAATGTGTGATCAAATCATTTCCAGAGGCCAAAGACATTTCATGGCCTGTTAGTTATATCTATTGGCCTGTAATGAGCACACTATCTTTTATCACAGAAATGTGTAACATTGGATGTAATTGTATACATTTAAGTTTCCATGCAGACATGACAGGCTATCTGCTTTGTCCACTTCAATCTGTTCATAGCCTCTGCAATTCTCTCAAATGTCAATGCCAATTTCTTCCAAATGACATTTATCAGTTTAGCGGTTTGAGAACAATATCCATCTTTCTGGAATCTTTATGTACTCATAAAGAAAGCTATTGGCAGGGTCCCAATCATCCAGTCACGTTTACACAGAAATTCATGCCATTCTAACCTCTACATCAGTTGATGTGAAGCTGCATGAGACATTACCGCTGCAGGGGTGCGTCCTCATATTCGGAGAGTATTCTGTACAGCATGCGTGGGGTACTTCCCCTTGATTTGCCCTCTTAATTTCATGAGCTTGTTCATGGTTGATGTTACTTTTGGTGAAGTCCTCATCTATTTCCCAGCTATCCAAAATCAACATTCCTGTCATCTCGCCTCATCTTGTTCCGCATGATATTTTGGTGTTGAAATCGATTTTTCCTCCATTCTTCTCAAGCATCTGTACCATCTGGGCTTGACCTTGAACATTGCCATTTCAATTAACAAAGCAAATAACAGGCAACAAAATCTTTTCTTGCCATCAAAAGAGTTTTTTGAGCTCAAGTGTTAAGAAAGTTGTGTTTTAAGAATGGCCAACATCCTTGAACACCTTCTCTTTCTCCTTAGCTGACTGAGCCGGTCTGCATATGAAGTCATTTTTGAATGCAGATGGCATAGAAAGAGTTTTATTGCCACAAAACGTGCTCTTCTCAATGTCACGCTTTCTCAAGTAGTCATTTGTGGCATGTCGTATGGTACTGTAGCTGCCAGTCAGAGCCATTTACCAGACTATTCTTTCATTATTCAGTGCATGGCGCCATTTTTTGATCTCCACGCATATCCTCACCATCAGACTAACATGAGTGCTGTACTGTATGTATGAGCCAATTTCAACAAAGCATCATATCTCAAGCTTATGGTTGCAAAGATTTCCGCTGCATTTCCTGTACCAAATCGTGTTCCTGTCTATCAACTTGTCTGTGTCTTGACGTGTTGTCACGTGATTCTGTTCTCTGTTTGTAAAAACTGTTGGGTTTTCCCCTTTATCCCCTATCTGGAATTCCATAGGAGGGCTTCTACTGATTAATGATATTTGGTAGAAAAATTCTTCTGTTTTATTCTCCGATTATTTCTCTGCTCACAAATCTCATTATCTTAAAGTTCATGTTTGCATGCGAACCAAAAAGAGTGTTTCTTTTATGTAAAGTTGTTTGGATATACTTTTAGAAAGTTGTAAATAAACTCCACACCTTTTGTTTATTCTGAAACACTGTTAAATGGGGCTCATTTTGTGTTTAAATGATTCTGTAATACAGTACTTCCTTTTGAACAAGACAAAAGGTGAAGTGAATTTAAAACTGAGGGCAAGAAGCCTCCGGAGACTCAATTATCTGTGTGACGGAAGCATCTCTCACGCTTACGGTTTATGGTACAGTTTGTATTTGCAGGAAAGGGTCAGTGCAATGTATTCACAATAAAGTTGCCTTACAGATTCTTGTTAGCATGTAGTGTAATACTAATCAGTTCTACATCTCTCGAGCAGTGTGATTTGTTCAGGCTTATCTCTGTCTCAGGAATTAACAAGGTCCAGTTTTGCTTTGCAGTGATAGCAATTTGTTTGTGTCGTCTAAAAAAAAGTCCCATGATATTTTTCTGTCATTAAAACCATCAGCTTGCCACCAGATAAGAAAGAATCAAGAATGTGATGGGTCATTCCTGTAATGCATTACCTTTTGAGCTCTGTAGCTTTGTAATTTAAGAAAAAGGCCATCGCAGACTTTCAGAAATATGCTTTGGCTGAGCTCAAGCACTTTAACTTTATTAATTAATGCTTGATTATTGCCAAGAAAATTAACAGGATGCCTAACAGGAGGAAATAAAAAGCCATTTCTCAGTGAGGGACTGAGAGCTACCACTTACAGTTTGAGGGCTTTAAGTTTATTTTTTATTTTTTTTATCATCTTTTAGAATGTTGATAGCATACTGCTTTTTAAACTTAATTTATTAGTATGGTTGGAATGTTTTAGAGTGAAACTAATACCACAATCATTAAATAAATTCATGTCTCTACAGACATGAATTTATTTTGGACTTTTCAGGAAAAAGTGAAGAAACACCTTGAATATTTCTTCCTAAATTGCCCCTTTTTTATTTTTTAACAGTTCATGAGCAAGGACCACGCCACAACCATGAATGTTGGAGAATTATTTATTGAAGAAGTTAGGGATAAATAGGGAGAGGATGAAGGGGATGGTAATCAGGCTGATCTGGGCATCAGGTGTTGGCGGCCAGTAGACTCAGAGTGGGGGCATCATCTCAGTTAATGGGTGAGAGTTGAATGGATGAGAGAGGGAGGGGAAGGGAGGGTTCGAGAGAACGAGACAAACAGTACTGTAAGGGGCGGCCCAATATAAGAAGGTTTTGAGAAGTCAGGTGATTGGTTGAGGCGTGGCCCCTCTCTCGAACCTCAGTTAACTTGTTAACTCCATTAAATGCATACCTGTTTACTTGATTGTGATATTGCACTGAATAACACTGACTAATATGATTCCTATATTAAAAAATGTATTATGTTATCCAATATATTACAATACTATACTGTACAAAAGATTGGGTCAGTTTTTTTAAGAAATTAATACTATAATTCAGCAGGGACGCATTAAATTGAACAAAAGTGAAGACATTTATAAGGTTACATTTATAATGATTTCTATTTCAGATAAATGCTGATGAACTTTCTATTAATCAAAGAATCCTAAAAATACATATATTATGGTTTCCAATATTAAGCTGCAAAACAGTTTTCAGCATTGATAATAAGAAATGTTTCTTGAGCAGCAAATCAGCATATGATTATTCTGAAGGATCATGTGACGCAGATTATGTAAAACTGCACTTATAGCTGCTGAAAGTTCAGCTTTGCCACAGGAATAAATTACAGTTTTAAAAGTGTATTCAAATGTGAAACACATGTTCTTTTAAATTGTAATAATGTCACAATATTACTGTTTTTACTGTATTTTTGATTAATTAAATGTAGCCTTGGTGAGCATAATAAACTTCTTTTAAAATTATTAAATATTATAAAATCTTTCCCACCACAAACTTTTGAACTGTAGTATTATGGAGACATGGTCGTGTACTGCATGGTAAGAATGACCCCCCAAAAGAAATTTATTCTTTACTCTACTTTATTATTCTTTTTTTTATAATGTTTTTCATAAAAGTAGACTATACAACTAATAAAAATATAGTACTCTATATTCTAAGATTTCTAAAGCCGTACTATAACGTTTTTCTGTAATTCACGGATCAAAATTTGAAACATTATCCCCTGGTTTCACAGACCAGGCTTAAAGGGATAGTTCACCCAAAAATGAAAATTACCCCACGATTTACTCCCCCTCAAGCCATCCTAGGTGTATATGACTTTCTTCTTTCAGACAAATACAATTGGAGTTATATCAAAAAATGTCCTGGCTAATCCAAGCTTTATAATGGCAGCCTAAAATTTGAAGTCCAAAAAAGAGCATCCATCCATTATAAAAGTAATCCACACGGTTCTGTGGGGTTAATAAAGGCTGTCTGAAGCGAATAGATGGGTTTGTGTAAGAAAAATATCCGTATTTTATGTTATATGTTATAAAGTAAAATATCTAGCTTCTGCCAGACCGCCTTATGTATTCAACTTACGGAAAAACGTAACTGGTGTGCCGTATGATGTCGGACGTAGCATAAGCATAAGCTTTTTTGGATTGCCATTTACTGCCATTATAATGCTTGGATTAAGGTGGGCGTACACTGTGTGAATTCGGACAGGTTGTGAGATATTGCACACACTACGAGACAGTTAACTTGATAATCGCATCAAAGCAGCTGGTACACGGCACGACTGTACTGCACAGCGGGCCGGCGGCAATCACACGAGCTTTCGTGCTAAACACAGAGACTGGAGCTTTCAATGTTGCTGCTATAGCTTCAGATAGAAAAAAGAAAGAAAAATTATTTGTGTGCAAATGATTTGTTGAAAAGCATCGTAACATGCTCGGCTCGTCTCGTAATTCCTCTCACACGCTGTGAGCCGCGACCATACGGGCATCAACGATTTCCGCGCGATTTCTCCTGAGAGAAAAAAATCGTCTGTGAGCTCGTACAACAGCAAAAAACGCACCGTGTACGCCCGGCTTTAGCCAGGACATTTTTTAATAAAACTCCGATTGTATTCGTCTGAAAGAAGAAAGTCATATACACCTAGGATGCCTTGAGGGTGAGTAAATCATGGGGTAATTTTCATTTTTGGGTGAACTATCCCTTTAAGCCTATAATCACAGACTAAAATGCATGTTTGAGCTTTTTTAACTGAAAGCAACTTGCATTGACATATTTTAAAATATGTCACTGCCATTGTTTTGTCTCAAGATGCACACCAGTAATGATTTTTTCTAATGTTTATAAAAGCCACTTAAATGCCCTAATTGAACTTCGGCCTAATCCTGGCTTAATCTAAACCCTGTCTGTGAAACCGGGCCTATAATTATAATTACATATATGCAGTATATGTGAAATATACTGTGTCTCTGAATTGCACTTTATAAATCTGTGTATTAACGAGTAAAACGTAAAACGAGTGTACTAGGAGTCATTTCTCTTCCTTATATGAACACCAGATGGCATTATATGCTGCACTCATGATTTTACACACTCACAATACTGAGAAATTCCCAAAAGATACATATGTAATGAGCCGGATTTGTGTTATTCACCTGATTCTACCAGATATCTACTTTTTACAAATAAGTGTAGCTTGTTTTGTCATGCTGATTAGACAGAGTTGAGCGTTTTTAGACAATTAGATGCCATTGGAATGCAGGAAATGAATAAAAAACAAAAAACAAATACAAAAAAAATGTTAGAACAAAGAGAAGAATGGGCCAGATTAGAGAGCCAGTATTGCTTGGCCTTATTCTGTGCCAAGAGAGGGGGAGTTGCTTTTATCACAGACCTGCAGGTGGCCATTCAGCATTGGAGCTCCTGTTTAATTACCTATCCATAGTGCAACCAGAGATAAGAACACACTAGACACCCGGCATTGAGATACACCTCTTATGTGTGAAGAGTTTTGAATAGTCTCACTTTGCAAATAATACTTGGCGTGTTACAGTGTTTGCATTCTTATAGTGCACCTTACTGCACAGATTACTTGTACTCTCTTGTCAGGTACAGTCAGTTAGTTGTATTTAAAAAAAAACAAAAAAAACACTTATGCATATGTGTAAATGTGTTATTAATAGAATGTGTGTGTTGTAATATGTTGAAACAAGTAGGTTCATTCTACAAGTCAGTCTGGCGATGCACTAAAATGAGTTCCAGCCATAGTCACATAGCAGTGCGATTTCATTTGGGCTTTTCACACTGCGCTTAACCCCGGGTTATCTCCGTTCTAAACACCGCTTTTAACCCCGGGTAAAGGAACATTTCACACATAGATGCGGGGTTAGCACTGCTTTTTACCCAGGGTTATGAAACCCTGCCAAACTTGTGAAACGATGCAGTGTTAGAATGTTACAACTAGATGCTTAGCAGCAGACAACGTAACAGACAGTCACGTAAACACCGTGCAATGTAGGCCTATGTAAACAGTCGTTTCTGCGTATGATAGGAAAAATGTAAATCGGTGATGGAAAACGTGACAATTGGAGTGAAGAAGAGACTGTTTCATTCTTACCTTTATAGTTTGAAAATGTTCACTCAGAAAAAAACGTGATATTACAGTCAGCAGTGTAATATAGGGACGCGCAATGCTAGAGCCTTTATGTAAACAGGTCACATGCTGCGTTTGTCCAGTCAGTAACACTGACACAGCAAATATGCAAATGAGGACTTTAACCTGGGTTTTAGGAATGTGCAGTGTGAAACGGCATCTTATGAATACCCAGGGTTAACTATTTCAAGTGTGAAAAGCCCTATTTATAATAATGCTGCTTATGATTGAACAGAAACTCTTCTTCAGTAAATCCCTATCATGCAGTACACTGGTATATAATGGTGGATAACATAAGTAACACATATATTGCAGAATGGTTTTGCTTGACCCTTAGAAGAGTTTAAAAGTAATTCATCAAAGTATTATATGTATTTTGACACACTGAGTTAGTCTATCAAAATAGTCTTTTTATTTATAATTAACAGTATTTATAAATAGTGGTAGAAAGGAGTATTTTAAACACAATATTTTTTATGTATTTTTTATCATGCTTTCCCCACAGTAATAGTTATTGTGTGGTTTTATTTTTAATTTTTAATTTATTTATATATTTTTTTTTAGAGAGGATTTTATGGGGGGTGTTTGGGAATGATTTAGACAAATCATTCCCAATCATTCAATGATTTAGATTATGTACTAATTTAATGGCTCATACGTTAATAATGTATGCCCTAAAGCTTTCAGAAAGTTTATTTCTTTTTTCTATAGAAGTCATCTATTCTGAACCCTCTTGTGGAATTCCTCAATCAATACTCTGCTGCTTTTGAACCAAAGTCTGTGGGTACCAACTATGATTATGGATCTTTTGTTATGAGATATAATGACTTTACTGGTATAAAAGACAAGGCATCTGCTATGAATGTTCCAGCAAAGCGTACAGACAAACATCTGTGACCTACAGGCCCTGGTTAAAAGGCTTCTTTGACCTCGCTTAACCTTTGATGTCTGATTTGACCCCCAGCTTGCTGTGTTGTTCGTCTACTCTCCCTAAATGCAACTTACTTTACGCATGCGTCAACATCTTGCAGTAAAAAAAACTTAACCCATTTTCAGCCAATTTTCCTCTCTCTTTGACATACATCCAGACTGCACGCCTGTTACATGTTTAAGACTAACAATGACAGATATATTTGTCTTTGGGTCACATGACAGAGGAAGCAGTTGTCTGTTAAACTGTCCCTCTCGATTGTGTCTGTTTTATAGTTTGTGCATCTGGTTGTAGTGTGTGAAAATTAGAATTGCTTTGTTCTTTCGTCTCTGGGAATTTTGTCTTTTTAGTTTTACACGCACTCAAATCAATTTCATTTTTTGTTGGTTACCATTTTTTGAATAGCTGAATTTTTGGGTTCAAAATTAGTGGTGAAATTTGAAATAGATGTGAATATCAAATCACAATTATCATTAATTTGATAACGTGTTTTGATTTTTTGGTCTTCTTTTTTTTAGATTTGGAACTAATTCAATGAAAATTCCATGTGCTTGAAGTGATAAATCATCGAATTCTCACAATTTTCAAACCACTAGAACACATCAAGAACAATATCACAATACCTCAAATGCAAAAACAACCCAATCTGATACAAACAAAATGAATAATAAATCATCGAAAAGGCACATGATGGTCAATGAAAAGGTTCCAGATCTTGATACACTTCTTGTTTTTGTTTTTTTCAAATTCTGACAGTTGATCTTGATGAACAATTGACGTTTAAAGAATGTTTCCAAACTGCATGGCGAAGAAGTTGCAGTTTAGGGTTTGTCAGATTGTCAGTGTTAGAGTTTTGTTCTTTTTCGTAGATGGGCATGTATATGCTCATTGTTTGTATATCCCCATCCCTTCCTTACAGCCAAAAACGTTAATGCTGCCCGACCGCTTCGTACTGCCTATACATGGACATGGCAACTGACTTACACAATCACCCCCATCATTGTCATCTCCTATGTAGTATGTTCATAGGTCCAATTCCCTTGTCACAACCCCCCTCCCCCCCCTCCTCCCCCTTCTAGCTATGGTAAAATATGTACAGTCATCCATTCACTCAAACCTAAAGATTAAAACCAATCTAAGCAAAAAGTTTAATTACTAGAATGTAGATATTTATTTAACAAAAAAATGCTATATAAATCAAAGGCTCAAATATGTACAGTTTTTTGTAAGAAAACTGGATTATTTATCAAAGTAACGACAAAAGAGAATAATGGTGAAGTTTATTTTTCATGTTATGTGGTGTGGATGTATGTGTTGTTGCCTCCCTGTACTCTCTCATGTGGGAAACAAAAATATATATCTAACCAGAAACGCAATGACAGTTATTTTGTTTTCACAAAGAAAAAACTTGTCCAAGAACATTCTTACACAACTTTCTTTTGTACGTTTTTTTCTTCATGCCAAAATCATGCGGGCAATTTGTTGATGTAAGTTGACAAAGAATATGGTATGTTTATGTTTATAATATACAGTCTATGCCGTATATGCTTGTTTAAATACTTAACGTAATGAGATCAGAAGTTCTGATCTCGTTTTGCTAGATTATACTGTTGATGTTTATATTGCCTGTTTGTCAGTACTGTACTGTGTGCTATGACTAAAGTTATTGATAACTTATGTATTGGCTTTGTAATTTAACTTATGCTATTGGATTTGTAATTTAATTTACTTTTTTAATTTACTTGTGTTATCATTGAGCTTTTCTTTTTAAGTTGTTTTGAATTTGAATTTTATTTTTTTGCAAGTCTTTGTTTTGTACTGAAAACCTGATGGTAGAACTATCTTACCGTTGTAATGACAGTCTGAATATCTAGAAGTTAGAAAGCATAAACAAACCTTACATGTTTATGAAATTGAACTTTTTGCTTATGTTGCATGGCAGACAGACACACTGAAATGTTTTTTTTCTTCTTCTAGTGTTAGAATCACGTGTTCCTTCCCGATTATCGACACTTTACAGTTACACGTATACTTAAAGAACTGAGCATCTTATTTCCGTCAATAAACACACTCAAAGCAGCATTCATTTTTAAAAAATTACAGTCTCACACTTAGAAATGAACCATATTGACAGAGATCATTCAGCTGTTATTGCACCAGGAGATAGTACCTGCCATTGGGAAGGCTTTCTGAAGCCATTCAAAAGGCAAGAGTCAGTGCACTGCTGGGGAGCCCACATATTTATATTTCAGTATATAGAAATAGAGAGAGAGCGAGAGAAGCTTTTCTACTAAAATAAACTAAAGTTGTTGACATGTTTCACATCTTAAAACCAACATGTGGTGAGACTTCATCTAATAGCTTATTTACATAATATTCTGACCTTTTTTTAGAACATGAGACTTCATGGCAGTAGATTCATATATTTGAGCTGACTTTTTTTTTTATTTTTTATGCAAAATATTATTCCAAAAATATTTAAAAAGTAAAAGTAATATTTAATATATTCACTTATTAATTAACATTAACTTATTAATGTTCATTCATAAATTGTTTATTGCTCTAGTTCACTTTGGCATGCATGTTTTTGTAGAAATTAACATTTAAAATTGGCTCATGTTAATTTTTCATGCACAACTTTTTTCTCGAGTATTAAAGGAATAGTTCACCCAAAAATGTACTCTCCCTCGAGCCATCCTAGGTGTATATGACTTTCTTCTTTCAGCCGAACACAGTTGGAGCTATATTAAAAAATGTCCTGGCTCTTCCCAGCTTTGTATTGGCATTGAATAGTGCCCAAGTTTTTGAAGCTCCAAAAAGTGCATTCATCCATCATAAAAGACTCCAGTGGGCCTTCTGAAGCAAAGCCATGGGTTTTTATAAGAAAAATATCCATATTTAAAACTTTATAAACTATAATCACTGGCTTCCGGCAACGGCCGTACACGTGTTCACAAGAGTGTTAAGTGGTTTTCGCGAGAGGTGTCTATTCTCACGTAAGCTTATTCTATGCCTATGTCATACACCGGCTCAAAGGTCACCCTTCCACCGGAATTCGACTCTCTCGTGAATGTGTACGGCCGATGCTGGAAGCTAGTGATTATAGTTTATAAAGTTTTAAATAAGGAAATTTTTCTTGCAAAAACCCATTGTTCACTTCAGAAGGCCTTTATTAACCGTCGTATGAATTACTTTTATGATGGATGGATGCGCTTTTCGGAACTTCAAATACTTGGGCACTATTCAATGCCATTACAAAGCTGGGAAGAGCCAGGACATTTTTTAATATAACTCCAATTGTGTTCGGCCTCATCTACACCTAGGATGGCTCGAGGGTGAGTAAATTATGGGATAATTTTCATTTTTGGGTGAACTATCCCTTTAAAGCAGATAATTCAAATACCTCACAAACCGGCTCACCCACAAAGAACTGTCAAGTCCTTTTGATGCCAATTTTTAGTGGTTTTTGTTTCTCTGTTGTCTTTTGGTTCTGTTTCATTTTTTTTTTAAGTTCTGCCTTGTATCCGTTACCAGTGCTTTTTTGGTTACCGGTTTTAGAGACTAACATGCCTCATGTCTGTGTTCAATTATAGGAGGCGAATTAGTTTTCCCAGTACTTATAAAGGATCCCTTAGAGCTCCCCTCTGTAGCCACTCGTACACCCTCCATCCCCTTTCCCCCAACCCTCCGCCCCCACCTCACCATTATTGAGACCACCAAAGAGTCCCTGTCCATGGCCACTGAGGCGGGGGTACCTTGCTTGTCGGACCGAGGCAGCGATGATTGTGATGATGATGATGATGATGATGGCTTGATGATATCTGGGTATGGCTCTGGGGAAGCATACGACTCTAACCTGCCCCCTACTGATGATGAAGATTTTTACACCACCTTCTCCTTGGTAACAGATAAGACCTTGTCATCGTCGACCTTTGAAGGTGGCTACAAAGCTCACGCGCCTAAGTGGGGATCCAAGGACTTTAGACCTAACAAAGTCTCCGATTCTGGTAGGACTACTACCGCTTCTTTTTCCCCCAAGCTAAGCCGCTCCACAACCACGTCCACGCCACCCAAACTGCCCGCAGGCAAAATGAATCACAGGGAGCTAAAGCCCCAGCCCGACATAGTCTTGCTTCCATTGCCCACTTCCTATGAGGTAGACAACACAAAGCTGAAGAGCCCATTAATAACCTCCCCCATGTTCCGTAATGTACCCACAGCAATCCCCACGGAGCCGGGCATCAGGCGGGTTCCGGGGGCCTCCGAGGTGGTCCGTGAATCTAGCAGCACCACCGGAATGGTCGTCGGGATAGTTGCCGCTGCCGCTTTGTGCATCCTAATACTGCTGTACGCCATGTATAAGTACAGAAACAGGGACGAGGGATCCTACCAAGTGGACGAGACCAGGAATTACATAACCAACTCGGCGCAGAGCAATGGAGCAGTCATGAAGGACAAGCAGCAGAGCGCGAAAAGCGGCAACAAGAAACAGAAAAACAAGGACAAGGAGTACTACGTGTGAGTCCGAGCGTCGCCCGTCGCTTTGCCAGAACTTTGACAGACCTGTTGGGCGCTGCGCCGAGAGAGGGCGACAGGAGCCGATCCCCGGCGCTGTGCCAAGAAGGCGAACTCTGATGTGAACTGTACCATAAAGCACACTTACAACAGTAAGCACACCGCGAAGGTAAAATAGCAAACATTAGTGACCTTATTCCTCTATCTGGTCGGAGATGTTATCAGTGTAGAATATTCCACAGCTACATCATAATCCTAAGTGACTTTTAGAGGTATGTGAACCTTGGCGTAAATCTCGTTTTTCTTTTCTTTTGTAACTCTGTAAAAAGAGGAGAACGTTTCAAGCATGTAAGAGACACGTAGTGCTGACGTCCGTAACGACAGTGGGACCCAAAAAATGTTGTTCACTTGAAAAAAAGGACTCCTGCCAACAAAATAAATAAATATATATATAAATATATATATAAATTCTATATATATGAGAAATTTGTATTGTTTATACATTACATGTGGTGTCTTATCATTTTTTGCTCTCTGCAAAAAGAAGAAAAACACAATGTAATAAACGAAACTGCTGAAGACTGGTCACCGAGGCTCTGACAGCACTGCACTGTTATGATTTCCAGCCGAAACTGATCATTTTAACTGTACAACCAAATGTAATATTGCAAATGTGTGAGTTACCAGAAAGACAGTGATGTTTCCTTGTCTCAGTAAAGCGACTGATTGTAGTGCATGCCATGCCATCCTTCGCTTCGAACACGTCCGCCCACCGGGCCGATTCGATCATCAGATAGACCTCTCGTCCCTCAAAGCGACACGACAAGGGAACATGTCGCAGATTGGAACTTTTTCAACCGTATGTATGTTGGTCCATTTGCTCTCGTCTCTTTTTTATACAGCTGTCTGGTGCAGACTGGCGCAGTGCTATGATACTGTTAACGGATGTCTATACGAAAATAAATCTAATGTGAAAAGTGTGAAAAAAAATCCTATCTGTTGTCACAGTCGACTGTGTCGAACGAGAAATTTGTTTACATATTTTATTACATGATAGCAGTTGTACTTTGTAGGTAGATGATGTACATACAAACCTAAGTTGTATTTTTTTTTAAGTAATTCTATTGTACAGAGAGATCATTGATTTATTCAGTGTGTTTCATGCAGAAAACTCATGTGAAGGAAGAAAAAAATATACAGTACACACGTTTTTGTAAGGACAAGCAGAGAATATTGTTAGATTAGAAGTCTAATCTTTCTCGCAGATGTTTCTAAGTCTAAGCATGGATATTTGACTACTTGAAGCTGTCAATGAAATACAAGACACACTTCTTAATTGTACCAAGGTTTCCTTGTTATCGGTTGTTTTATTTATAGAAGAATCAAAGAAATATGTAATAAAGACAGACTAATATGGATACGGACATGCAGCTCAGATAATTTACGCTTGTGTTTCTTACCTTAATGTCTTAATACGAGTGGCCTGGACTGCAGTAAGCCCTGTCGCATCGACGGACTTTTTGCCATTTTTGTTCTTATTCGTGTATATTTTTGCCATTTTTTGAAAAGAAAAAAAAAAATATATATATATATATTTGTTTATCACTGTACCATGAATAAGGTGTGAAAATGTGCCCATGTTATTTTTAATCTTCATTTTCTGTTCAACCCCACGTGCGCTTTTATTATTTTCATTTATGACATAGTCACGTAGCTTCGCTTCAGAAAATATTTGGCGATGGTCTATAATAAAACATTCCATGGAGGTTGATCATATATGGGTTGTCTTAATGTGCTGATATCTAAGCTCTGTTCGGTATGTGTGGTGATACATATTTTTCTAGCATCCATCACGCTAGACTTTAATTTCCTGTTCTGTTAGGACCTTTTTAATGTTTAAGAAGAGACTTGGGTCCGAAATATGTATTTTATTTGTATGCTTTCAATGGATTAAATGTTTCACTGTGTTTTTAGCGCAGGAAAGGTGAGGTAGTCATTTGTTATAAAGAAGTTGAAAGACGACTGGCTTTCAGTAGCCAGTCAGAGAGTAATAATGAACCAGATCTTGTACCATATTTTCCTGTAAGACACAGATTTATAAAAGACTCACCTGTTAACAGAACAAGAGCAGAGATCTTGAGCACAAAACGGCTGACAATATTTGATTTTGGTTGCCAAGACAGCACATCAGGTACAAATCAGAAGCTGTGAACTCTGCTGGGATTTAATTGTTTCATTAGATATGGTAATTAAAGTATATCTGACTATGAAGAAAATTAGGAGGACTTTTAATATGCTGTTGTTCGAGAACAAGTACAACATTTGAAATCCTTATCAGGAACAATGGCACAGACTCAGATGTGAGATTTGTTAAATAGGCCTATAACATCAAAACGTAGAACGTGCAATTCAGTTGATTCGTTTTGTTGGATCCATTCACACTGACAGCCATTTGGAACAACAACGTGACTAGAAGTCATTCATTTTCAGTGACAGTTGGCAATTTCCAGTTTCATGTTTTGACATGATATGTCCAGATCCAAAGACTTTTACCGGCAATACAAATGATTCATTGTCAACATAAAATGGCCTCTTATTTTTTACAGCCAGTACATCTCTTTTGTGTTTAAAAAGCTTTGACCATTTATTGTACACAGGTCACCAATGAAGTGAACCAGCAATAGGAAAACTACAATAGAGTGACCTCCAGCGATAAAGTCACTCTGAACAAGCATTAAACAAGATTTTTCCAGATGGGCACAAACTTGTATGTATAAAAAGAGCCGTTAGATCACACCCACCCATCCTTGTGATTCCCTGGTGGTGGAAGTAGCAGTCAAAGAGGTTTATCACAATTGCAACATGCTGCAAGAACTATAGCAACAAACTGATTTTTCGAATCCTCTTTTTTTCTTTAACTGATGGATAAATTCACTAAGCACGTGTACTGCAGTATTTTGGCATAGAACCCACATTTTTCACTAACCGCACACAATACATTTTGACCAGGTGCAAAATGTGCTGAAATAGGTTCACACAACTTACTCGCATTCAATGACATGCAAATTATGTACAGCACAGATTTTGTGGCCGTGTTTGTGCCATTTGCATAATTTAGTTAAGAAATTTCCTTGGCTCCCCCCTGAGATTTTGCTTTATTTGCTTTTTTTTGCTTAAAATAGCCTATATCGTGACTATACATCATGCATAGAAAGCAATGTCAGAATTCACACATAATGCAGCTTTTTGTGTCCATGTCTCCTTTTTTTCTCCACAAACTGTCATGTGATGTGAAAATCAATCAAATCTGTGTAAATTTCTTTATCAATGTCATGTCATCACTTCACATCTTGCTTGTTATCATTGTTACTTATGTTTGTATATATTTTCAGCATTTGCATCCAAATCTCAGAAGGTCCCATTAAAGGATCCCACAGTAAAACTATATACGAATCCAAATGTCTTGCAGAAGGCCAATTATTTTTACCAGTCCAAAAAATGCCCAATTATTTTACTTTGCCCAGGTATATCTGAAATTCTCTTTATGTTTGAGCCCCACTCTCACAGACAGGGCACAGAAGTTGCCCTGAATAAAAGCAGAGCGTGAAATGTACAATTTCGTAATGAACATCTTATTACATGGGTGGCTGGATTATTGAACCACACTGACTGAGGGAAACCGTTTTCTGGGCAAAGAGAAAGTTAATTAAAATTCTACAAAGGCTTAAAATTCAATAATCCCTCCACAACTTCCAGATAAATTCTGTTGATTGGGACCATTCATCAAAAACAGACCTTTTCTCTGGTCGAAATTAGTCCCTCCTTTTTTTTCAGGAAAGACATTTGATTAGGGATCTAATCTAACTGCCTTTGCATTTTGCTGTTTAATCCGGTTGTCAATAAATATAAAGGAATTGTAATGATTCATGTACATGTTTAGCATGTTGTATCAGTGGCTTAACTGTAAAACCAAACGATGACACCAGATTTAATCACATTTTGATCGATCATCTGAATGGAAACCGGAATAACAGAACTACAAAACACACACCATGATGGTGTTACATGTACATAAGCTAACTGTCACAAAATCAAAATCAACTACTGAATATTAGCATCCTTATGATGAGATCGACAGGCTATGCAGGGGTATCTGGGATCAATACCATCTGTATTATATGGTATTGCTTGATGCTGACATTCCATTAGAAAAAATGACGCTGGGATTCATTGACTAATAATTATGTTCTTTCTTAATCCACACTGAGTTCTCTGTTAAATGTTGAGGATTACAGTGTTTATGTTGTGTAATTAATGTTTATAAGTACTGCTCCATAATCAGAAGTTCTGTATATGCCTACAAATCTGGAATAATAAACAGCCCCTGCTGGTAAATCCTGTAACTAGCTACACCATTCTGCTGCCAAAAATCTTTCTTCATTAAAAGAAGTATACATGTATTCTGGATCATTTTCCCTACTAAGGTTTGGAAACTTTGTTCTTGTGATTCCATCAGCCAATATTGCTGTTCTTTCACAGTGATTAGTCACATGTACAGTTCACAGACAATTGTGTCCAGAACTGAGAGCCCATGAGCAAAGATGGCAGAATTCAACTCATCTCTGGGGGGTCATGTACCAGACGAACAACTACAGATGAGTGGAAATGCTAACAGATATCTTTTTACGAGTGTTATAGACCTCCTTGATGATACCCATAAAACATACGCTGTCCCATCTGAGATGACATCCTGCACATAACAACAGTAGGAAAAAACACTGAATTTATAGGAACAAAAGCACTGTAACTGTAGATAGAGACATATGCATGAAACAAATAATCCAGAACTCATATTCCCAGTTTCACAGACGAGGCTTAAAGGGATAGTTCACCCAAGAATGAAAATTCTGTCATTAATTACTCATGCTCATGTCGTTCCAAACCCGTAAGACCTTCGTTCAAACAGATATTTTTGATGAAATCCGAGAGCTGTCTGACCCCTCCATAGACAGCAATTTAATGAACACTTTCAAGGTCCAGAAAGGTAGTAAAGACATCGTTAAAATAATCCATGTGACTTCAGTGGTTCAACCCTAATTTAATGAAGCGACAAGAATACTTTTTGTGTGTGAAAAACAAACAAAAATAACGACTTTATTCAACAATTTAGTTCTGGCCTGTGCCAGTCTCCTACACTGTTTACCTTGCAGCTCCCGTGCATGTGTCGTGGTGCTCACGTGAAAAGCATCGGCTGCCGTAGATCTCGAGAGCGCTGCACTATTTACAACGGAAACTGCATAGGAGACTGGCACAGGTTAGACCAAAATTGTTGAATAAAGTCGTTATTTTTTGTTTGTTTTTGCACACAAAATTATTTTTGTCGCTTCATAAAATTAAGGTTGAACAAGTGGAGTCACATGAACTATTTAACAATGTTTTTACTACCTTTCTGGACCTTGAAAGTGTTCATTAAATAGCTGGAGGGGCCTGAGAGCTCTCGGTTTTAATCAAAAATATCTTAATTTGTGTTCCGAAGATGAACGAAGGTCTTACGGGTTTGGAACGAATGAGGGCGAGTAATTAATGACATAATTTTCATTTTTGGGTGAATTATCCCTTTAAGCCTAGTCCCATTCAGTATCTTCAAATATGTCAGTGCCATTGTTTTGTCTCAAAATGCACACCAGTAATATTTTGCAAGGCACGTTTATAAAAGATACTTAAATGTCGTAATTGAACTAAGGCCTAGTCCTGTCTGTAAAACCAGGCCATAATGTTGCCATTTACAAAACCTAATAGATTTGATTTAAGTCCATTTATTACCAGAAAAAAAAAAAACATGGTCCAGAGCTAAAGTGAATTTACAGTCTATATATCTAGCTATTGTCCCTCAAATGAATAAAGGATCATCAAAACCATGGCATTCTAAAACTAGCTGGAACCTGATCCATAGAGACAGAGAGAGACTGAGAGAAAGAGTGGTAAAAGCCTTGATTCATTATTAATCTAAGCTGCAGAGCACTGGAGATCAGCCACTGCTTTACAGGAATACTAACACACCAGTCTGGGACATTGCTGTGTCGGACTGAAGAGGATATATGCTTGTGCAAAATATGCATCATTGCCATCAGCGGATTAGCTTCTATGTAAGCTGCATATTCAAGCACACACAGCAAATCACAAGAATATGATTTTCTCTCTCCATTTTTTTCTTGTTACCTCTTTTTAATGTGTGTGTGTCTGTGGTTTAGATTATACATGAAATATTTCAGTACACTATTTCCAAGTCATTAATCAAATAAGTCGTGAGATTTATAATGTGACTGTTTGTACATGGAGTCAAATGTTCTTGCTTTCATTAAAGCACAAGATCCTCTCAAATCATGCTGGAGAACATCATTAGGTTTTACACAAATTTCTGGAGTTCATGAAGCATGAGTGCTGCTGTCATTGAAGTAAAAGATAGACGAACCACACCAAAACACATTCTGACATTAATTTTTCAGTCCAACTTTTCACTGAAATGATGCTAGTAATATAATTTGTAAGGGGGAAAATGTGTCATAAAATGCAATAGAAGCATTTTTCTAGTGCTTCACAAATATCAAGTGTGCAGATATTAAGAGTTTGGCCAAGTAATTGCACAAGGCACAGTCATGCAAAATACAGGTTGACAGTGCTTCCAGTGTTTTCTGTTACTGAATGCACAGCGCCCTCTAGAGACATGTGAGGTGTGTGTATGTATTTGTGTGGGCTGTGCATGTGTGAGATCACTGGGGTTTTGCAGAGGGGTGATTCTGAGCTGCAGCAGAAGAGAACGAGAGCCTGTGGTCAAATCCGCTGCCTGTGCTGGTCGGCGTGACACAGACAGCATGACGTACCAGTGCTGTATTGTGCGAAGACAATGCCACAGTTCTCTCAAACATTCCCTTGCACCAAGTAAGTGGAGCAAAATGTCGGTCACTGAACAGTATGGTTCTTGTAAAGACTTCCTCTCTTTTGTTTGCGAAAGAAAAGGCCAGGAGAAAAAGACTTTGCAGAGTTGGAAAAGTACCATAATGTGATCGTCTACTTTATGGCCTTCAGTTTCATTCTAATATTTATAACTTGTTTTATTGTAGGCTATAACTTATAAGTGCTTAAGTAAAACTAGGTGATTGGTTGCTGAAAGCTACTGGGGGAAGGTGTGGGATGGGAATGCATTCACCAACTTAGGATAATGTGTATGGTTTATTATTATTATTAATATTATTGTGACTATTGAAAGGGATTGTGACAAAGGTAAATGTATATGTAGTCCACCCAAAAAAGAAAATCATGTCATGTCGTTCCAAACTTCTATGACTTGATTTTTTATTATTATTTTGAAGGTTTTTACAGTTTTTCTCAGTCGTTTTGGTACATTTTTATCAGATTCTCAAAACTATTTGTAAAATAAATTTCTCAACAAATTGCAAATGCTTTACATTTGGTACATTCATGCAATTGATTATGTACAATTGTCTGTTGTTTCCTACATTATTAATGGCTTATGTCATGTTGATCAAAATATATTATACTGGTTCTCTGTTGAATAGTCTTACCCCTCAAAACATCTAGGCATTAGTTCATTGCATAAGTCATTAAATGCAAAATGGTTGAACTAGTTATCATAAACTGTCAAGCATTTTTTCTGTACATTTCTATCAGACTTTTTATTTTTTGTAAATGTGTCCTGAATTGATGAATTGCGAGGTGAATTTTGAATTTCACTAATGAAGGGAAATGTAAAACATTAGATCAACCAATGAAGTTCTCTAAAATAGCTCAGAGGTGTATCTCATGAAGCTTCATTTGGCAAGCACAGACAGAGCACAACACAGTGTTACAAATTCTGACAATGGAAGAACAGGGAAACAAACAGGGTCAACAGCCGGGAAGAATTAGAGGAGTAAGGATGCGTGGTGGAAGGGTATGGAGGAAAAACAGTGGTAGAGGTAGAAGAGGCCAAAATTGTAGACGTTTTTAATTAAATAATTCTGATGTCTTGTCTTTTTCTTTATATCGCAATGACATTGTACTGTAATTTGCTGACAGACCAACAGTAAATGCATAACTGTGAATAAGAAATTTTTCAAAATATGTTCTGAGTAAATCATGACAGAACTTAGATTTTTGGGTGAAATATGCATTTAAACTGTAGCTGCTGGCATGGCTCAACAAATCAGCATCCCGTCAGATGATCGATACCATACGTTCTTACTCTTACTTTGCCTCCAGCGTAATTAGAGAGATAAAAAACAATATAAAGATGATGACAGATAAGAAAACAACAAAACTGGAATATGAATCCGGATCAGACATAGATCAGAACAGAATGAGTTTAGTATTGACATAGCACATTTGCTGAGCATTTCGGAGCATTTTACACAAAGCGTACATGGAAAAAAAACTGTGAGGAAACAGGAAACAAACTCTTAACAGATTTAACATTTAACCTAATTTACAGAGCATGAAGGAGCATGCCAGATTTAATGGTCCTTGCCTGAAAACCTGAAGATTTTCATAAAAGTGCTAATGTTATAGTCGATGAGGGGGAAAACAGGAAACTGCATAAAAGAATGCGTGAAATAATCTGTAAGGAACTAATTTTGTTTAAAAACTCAAGGGATGCTTTTAGAAGAAATAAGAAACTATACAGCGTTAAGGGGTAGTTCACTCCAAAATGAAAATTCTGTCATCTTTTTTCCTCACTTTCCTGATTGAATTTCTTTGTATAGACATTCTTCAGAATATCTTCTTTTGTGTTCTATAGAAGAAAGAAAAGGAAGTCACAGGTTTGGAACAAAATGAGGATGAGTAAATGATGACAGAATTTATGCCCTATTACGCCCTTTTACAAAGTCTTGATTTTGTTTTTGGGGTCTACTATGTTTTCATGCTTGAATGTTCAAAAAACATTATTTTTCAAATTTTACATTGTTGCAGCATCTATCTTCCCAGTCTGTCTGTAATGCTCTACAGTTTCTCAAAAGTTGATCATGGAGACCATTGGTGGCATTGCTTCTATGATCTACTTAGGCGGTAACACTTTACAATTAGATTAGTTAACTACAGTAGTTAGCATGAACTACACTGTAAACCCGAATAAGTTGGCAAAACTCAAAAAATTGAGGCAATCAATTTTCTAAGTTAAAGTTTAAGTAAGCAGAACTTGCAGATTTTATTTTGTAATCAAACATTTTAATTGCTCTGAACTTGAAATATTTGAGTAAGCTAATTCATACATTTAACTTAAAAATATCATGTAATGTCAAATTTTTAGTAGTGGAAACTTGACTAGCTTTAACTAGCTAATTCAATAAATGCCACTTTGCTAATTGGTTACACAATGCTTTGGTAGCATTAGCATAGCACTTGCTGAATGAGGGCAGCAATATAATATATTTAACATATATCTGTTCTCAAACTAAGCTCATGATCCACTCGTCACCATGATAGTAACACTACAAATAAAACCAACATAACAGAAACTGTTCTAAACTAGCATAACAAAATATTAAACACTAGTAAATCTCCCACTTCACGTTAATCTTGCACACAAACAAATCATAATATAACACTTAATTTTGGCTTTTACTGTCCCTGGGAAAATAGAAATAGAAATCCCAGCCCAGTTTCGGTTAAATTTAAATTAGTCTAAATTAAAAGAAACAAGTTCATAAAACTCAAAACGAAGTTTTGAGAACTCAAAAGAAAAAGAAAGTTCTAAATACTCATTAAAGTTCATTTGTTTGAACTAATTTGTTTAATTTTAATTTGGCTAAAGTTCATTTCAGCATTTACTACATTTTTAAGGTCAAACATTTTATTTTTTAACATTAGTTAATGCACTGTGAACATATGAACATTTTTATTAACTAACATTAACAAAGGTAAATGCTGTAAAAATTGTTTGTTCATTGTTAGTTATTGCATTAACTAATGTTAACAAACAGAACCTTATTGTAAAGTGTTATCACTCAGGCTTACGATGCTTTTAGGAAATGCAGCCCTGTTTAGTTCCTGTCTCTATTAAGCCCCTCCTTCTGAAAAGCACAATGTGCTCTGATTGGTCGGCTGGACCAGAATGTTGTGATTGGTCAACCGCTTCGATTGTGTTTCGGAAATGTCACACCCTAACTGTGAGCTTCAACACACTACTAACCCAAGTCAACCATGCCTTGCCCCCCTTTTTTATGCCTTGGGCATGAATTATTAAAATGAGGAATATTCTGACATTTACATTCCCGGAAGAAAACTTCAATCAAGGCATTTCAGCAAGTTCAGAAACAGTGCATACTGATATAGAGAATAACTCCTTTTGGAATGGACTTTGTGCTTTGTAACTTTGCAGACCTTTTTCATGCTCAAACAGCAACATTACACACTAAAGAAACCTGAAAATGTAAAAATGCATAATGGCTCCTCTTTAAGTACACATAAAATGCTCTGACATGAAAGTTTAGCATATAATGCTCCATCATGTGGAGAGAAAGTCTGAATGTAAACAGCTAGAAGCCTAATCCTGCTAAATTTGGTGGAGTTTGGTAAAAGTTTGTAGTTTTGAGAAAATTACGTTTATGCGTGGTTTGTGAAATTTTAAGTCACTGAAATAAGGCCATAAAACCCATACTGAATATTTGTTCACAAGACTTTTGAAAACTGGATCACGTAGGCTAGAATTTTTCCTTCAAGATGATGTAAAAATCACTCTGGCCACTCATTCACATAAAACAATATATTGATTTAAAATTTGTAAGACATGTTTTGTGTCAGGAGGGCGTGAATCATCATGAATATTGATGTTTTTCACACCTGGGGACACAAAGACACTCCCCTGATGGCCCTAGCTGAATGGGACTGTGAGGGAACTAGAACAAAGAATATGAAGAGATTAAAAGAATGGCTTTTTGAATTGTTTGCATTTATTTACAACACAACATAATCCAAATATACACAACGAAGGACAAAAAGTGGGACAAAAATAAGGGACAATCGTGGTTCTTTATAAGGGACACTCAAAATGTTTGTACTGTACCACACAGTGTATGTCAGTGTCTGCAGTTAAGTGTGTGTATAAAAGGCTCTCAGATATAAACACGTTTGATTTGCTTAAGTATTAATGCACAATTTAATCCTAAAAAGAATTTTAACATCATCGAAATGAATGTCAATTGTTACACACAAACCATCTAAAGCTTTTGTAGCATTATACACTGCCGTTCAAAAGTTTGGGGTCAGTAAGAATTTGTTTTAAATTACTAGTTTTATTAATAATTATTATTATTATTAATAAAAATATTTTTAAATTAAAAATTAAAAATTAATAATATTTTTAAAGAAATAAATAGTTTTATTCAGCAAGAATGCATTACATGTGTCAAAAGTTACAAAAGCTTTCTATTTCAGATTAATGCTGTTTTTTTTTTTACTTTCTATTCATCAAAGAATCCTGAAAAAAATGTACACAACTGTTTTCAACATGGATTTCTCATTACAGTATCACCGTGAATGTCATAATCATTTGTTTGCAATATAATCTACAAATGCATACACAAACAGATGTTGCTGCCACGTCTGCCGTTTTCATCTCGCTGCGCATAGACGCGCCTGGGAAAAACGAGCGCGCCGCACAGCATTGATCGTCATGACGGCGTTGCTCTCTATTTGAGCGCGCTTGTCGCGCGTCTACATTTAAAATAACGAACTTGAGCGCGCAAAAGACGCACCATATGTGTACAGCCCCTTAGACAGTGGTTAGATCAGCGTAGCAGTCAATAAACGAGACAAGGGAGGTCACGTACGGGACATTTAGGCCCAATAAACGGGACGTCCCGGCTAATACGGGACAGTTGGCAACCCTACTTTTATATCACGCTGTGTTTAATATTATAGAGCATATATTATAAATATCCTCATGTCGTACGTGTATCTTTATTTAGCATTGAAAGGCTGCCTACCTATTTCATATTTCAATGTTTTTTCAATGTATTTTCATGTTTCATGTTTCCGTTGATTTCACACATTTTAGTCTGGCAATAGTTCAACTAGTAGCCTACAGTGTGAAGTGTATGCATCAATAACGCTAATATAAGTGAGAAGAAATTCTCGTGTTAAAATCACGTTCTGTTACTCACAGCGTGTCTTCCAAACTCGATGAAAAGCAGAATGATGAAGATGATGCTTTGTTTTGAGGTGATGGGGGGCGTCTACAGTTTCGCGTTGAAAAAGCAAAACGCGCCGGCGCGTTTGTCGGGCTCAGAGGGTTAAGCAAGACGGACGAATAAAGAAACATTTCATACATCAGTAATGGACTCTGGAGACAAAATGAGAGTGATGAGAGAAAAAACATGGAGGAGAGGAATCTAGTCAGAAAAATAAGCACATTTAAATTGGTTTGACAAGCGCATCAGGCCAACATAAATATTAGGTTTCCGTAACCGAGATTTTGCTGCAAACGAGGAAGAGTTTGGTATGTTACTATGGAGGTGTACCGGCAAAACAAAATAACATTCAGCAATGTGTGAATAACTGTTTTCCCTCCTCTTATCATGAAAAACAAGAGATGCTTTCGTGGAGACGTACTGCGAACAAACGACTGGAAACACAGACTCCATCCCGGGGCGGCTGTCAGAACGGTGAAATGTTTTGTCAGAGTAATGAGCCGTGTTGGTCTCACTCCTGCAATAAACTCAGCTTAACCAAAAGACGAACCCACCTGAGATCCTTCATTCTGGAAAAGCTACTGCCATCTGCAGTAAATCTTTTTGGAAACAGCATAATTAGCCGTTCGTGTTCATGATGTGAGAATGTAAGGTGACTCAGTCGCTTTAGATGTTACAGGCACAACATATGATGGAAAATATGGCATGTCAGACTGCGTATTGTAATCTGCGTGGGTAATTTCTATGTCAATTTAACCAGAAGGGCTTTTCCCCCTCTGGGTGAAAGAGAACTCTCTATAAAACTTGAATTAGATAAAGCATTAAAGGGGAAAAAATGTAAATCAACTCAAACAGATATTTTTGAGGAATGTTTTGGTCTTAGTTGAATGATTTACTTGAGTTAATTTAACTAGCTGTAATATATTTCAGTCTACAGGGCCGGCCCTGACCAATTTGCTGCCCTAGGCAAGATTTTACTTGGTGCCCCTTAGCACTAACGTTACATGTTATCAGTCTAAGTTGTGGAAACATTATTATTATTATTATTTATTTTTGTAACGCATTGATGTTTTGTTTTTTATTGTTGTTGTTTTATATGTTGGTTGTGTTTTAAAAATTGTACACTGAATCCAGTCCATTCTACCACGTCATTGTGTTCATTATATATATATATATATATATATATATATATATATATATATATATATATATATTAAAGGCTGATGATAGATAAACTATACAAAAATAGAACCTACGCCACATTACAGCCTAAACACAAATAGCAAGAGTAATTGCATCTAACATTCATGCACAAACTTGTTCGTTGAGAACTAGCAAAAGTGTTTGTTTTCCAGTAGATGGCAGCAATCTTCCACTAAACTATGCACAAACATGTTTTCACCATGAATTAAACAGAGAAATTTAGATATTTAATGTGAATTTTACAAAAAATGTTGCTATTTTAAATAAACCTGTATATAAATATCATTGCTAATTTCGGCAAATACATTTTAAAAATGCGACACAACAAATTCCCAATGTTAAACTGATCGCGCGTTCTATTTCTGACACTTCAAGCACTTGCTGGGCGGGGTGAGATTGATGCGGCGGGCCGGGAAGAGTCGGACTCGGGGGACTTAGTTGTTTTTTTGTTTTGTTTTTTGGTAATATTTCAAATTAATATTAATAAAATAGTACCAGTAATAAAACGGGAAAAATCACTAATTTTGGCGCCCCTATGGATGAGTGGCGCCCCTAGCATTTGCCTATTCCGCCTATGCCGCGGGCCGGCCCTGTCAGTCTAACACCTGTTTTTGACAGCCTAACTATTCTTGTAAACACTGGATCTTTCATTTAAGTAAAGTGATGAAGGTGGACCACAACTTGACATCCTAAATATCCTGCCAAAAAAACCCCAACGCAAATTAAATCCAAATCTGTTTGGCCTCAGATTATTCGTTTTGCACCTCTGAAACCATCCCTGCTAAATATAGCTTAGTAAACTCAGTTTCTGAGATGGAATGGCTGTCAAGTTTGGGCATGAATCTTGATTATTTAATGAGTTTGTAAATTAAATTTAATAGCAACCCAACCAAGTCATCGAAGAGCTTCTGGAAGCTGGCCCTCACAAGATTTACAGTCTATATGGTCTATTAAATTTATTCGCACAAAATTCAGCATCTGTGAGCACAGCTTTTATCAGACGAGCAGGATGAATTTTTATGATTTATGACTATTCCTAATAAACTGATGAACAAAAAAGTGCATATAGACATCTGTGCAGCATCTTAATTTAAGGGCAAAAAAAATGAAGTGCATGAGAAGAATGGAGAAAGAATGTTTAGAACACATCTTGTCCGATTGCTGTCTTTAATAAGTCAAATGGCGACAATAAAACAGACTTGGCATTAAACACAGTAGCTGCCAGTCAACATTCTTAATAGTTCCTCTCAAAATATATGCAAAATACATCCAATATTCATATGAAATGCACGAAGACATAAAAGCATGCCCATGAAACTTCTTAAACTTTATTTTAACAGCATACCTATTAAAATCCCTTTTAAAGTTATGCATTATGAAAAGGCTGTTATATTAACTCTTTCCCCACCAGCGTTTTTGAAAAAAGTTGCCAGCATTTTTGATCAGTTTCATGGCCCCCAGAATATTTTTGTTGTATGAATATCTGAATATGCAATATATCAAAAGAGAGAAAATACCCTCTTCCGTTCTAGCTTCATGCATTCATCATTTTTTTTATCAACACTTAATTGTGGGTAAAGTTTCATTAAAATAAAAACAAAAAAACAACAACAACAACAAAAAATTAAAAAAAAAATTGAGCAAAAAGCTGAGAAAATCGTGTTTTTGTCAAAGATCGGATTCAGTGCGATGATCAAAACCTATGCTGTGTTCGAAATCGCTCCCTATACCCTCATTCACTATTCCCTACTACATAACTCCACTAATATAGTCCACTTAAAGGAGTGAATGAAAACGAGTGAGTAAATTCGGACACTGAGTGTGCCGGAAGGGCTGCCGCTTTTGCATAGTTTGTGCTTGCTTGTTAAAAATTATTTGAAACGTAGCAAACTGGCAGCTCCAGTAATGAAAACATTTATCTTAAACTCTGTCATGGAAACTATGTATAAACCTTAATTAAACAATTTAATAAACAACTAAAAACGAATTTATACCTGTACGTTGTGGCCACATTGGCTCAGCGGTTTGGAAAATTGATGGATGATTCAGCTGCGGGCGCCATCTTCTGGTCAGACGCGGGAATTCATTCGGCGCGACCATCACAGTGCATTATGGGTATTCTCTAGCCGTTAAGCATACATCAGTTGTACACTCATTATTGTGGTCCATTGTGGGATTGAATGATTGCACTCAGAGTCCACTATGGTTTTGGACACCACTACAAATGGTTGTCCTCAAATAGTGCCCTATTTAAGAGTATAGGTGGAGATTTCGGACACAGCCCAAGTGTGCCGCACAAGTCCTGAAAAGTGAAGCCAAAATGTTTTGATTGCCCCCAGGTGGCTGGTCCCAGTATAGGTCATGATTGACAGCTGAGGTTGACAGCTTAGGCACCAACAGACTTTTTCCAGGATTGTCGGGAGGAGATTGGAGCTTTAACTTTAATTTCTACATGTCCATAACTGTTTATTTCACACCGACATAATGAGTTGTTCAGCAGTAAACTGTACTAACTAATTCTGTGGGAGTGTGGGCAGGGCCTTGGTACCATGGCTCCACTTCACGCTCACTAGGCTACTGCACAGACTCGGCTCCCAAATCAGCGCAAGATGTCAGTGCCATACTGGGACATTGGCTGGGACATTCTACAATGGTAGAGAGTGAAGATGCGTTGTCTATCTTTTTTTACAGTCTATTATCAAAACACAGATTTTTATCACAGAACACAGGAGTAGATCGAGTCCATCAACACCCCCAAAGCTTGCACAGTCCTATAGCTCGTCCTGGGTCGACATTTCATTCGGTAACATTAGGCAGTTTTGATTTATATGCTGTTTAATGATCACATTATTTTACATATGCATCTGCTTACATATGATATAGCTTGTTTATGCTTCTTTTTCAGATGTCTTTTGATGCAGAGATTCTGTACTCTTTCAGAAGATGTGTAATAGCGCCCCCCACCGTATAACAGTGAATACACGGAAAAACCGGAAATTAGAAAAAAAATATATAGCACGCGTGACGTTAACGGCGCAAAGAAGAACATGGTGGCTGGAAAGAGGCACTTGTATGTCGTTAGGATGACAAGGCTGGTCCGCCTATGAGGTCTAACAGTAGTCGTCAATGTTAAAATGATTGAGATGGCCAATCAAATTAAAGAACACAAGTTTTAGTCTTAACAGAACAAAAACATGAGTTCCAGTGCGATGCTTTAGTTTTAAGGGTAAAAGAGTGCGAGGTAAGCTAGCTACTCAACGTTTTGGCAAATCTTGCCATTTTGAATTTAAAATATATATTTTGTAATTTATGTAATTCGTAGTTAAATGTGATGAGAAAAGAAACATTAACTTGGACGTTTTTTGGCATATGATTAAGATCGAATGCGTTCATAGCTTATTAAAAATAAAAATATTATTTGCAAATAGTTCAAATGCATTAAGATAAATTCATTTACAGTTCCTCTTTATTCTTTGAAACTCCTTTAAATCTTGTAATTATTTATTTCCTCTTAATAATCTCTTTCAGCATTATAGAGTCCCATTATCATTCTGTAAAAACTCACTATGGTAATCTACACTACTACTACATACTTATGATAATCTGCTTATGAAATATAATGTTATATGAAGTCCAAGTTGGACTGTTTTAGCTGAATTACGTGTGCTTTAAATGCTGGTTGGTCATCAAGCATCAAAGATATTTGGCTGTTCAGTTTGAACTCTATTCAAAGTGCAAATATTTGGCTCTAGAAGCTAACCTTTATAAGACTTAGATAAAAGCAATATTTTGCCTGGTCCATGTGCTGTATCAGTGACTGAGTGCATCTCCAAAAGCTGCTGAGACTCACAGAGAAGGCATATGAATATGAGACATATGATTATGATGATAATAGCATAAGAATTGTTAGGGTGGATTACTCTGACAGTAAAGACAGGTATGTGGATAAAAAATGGGAAATTAACACACACAAATGGATGTTTTCAGATCATGGTGAAAAGAAAAAACTGGATGCTTGTGGGTCCCATGTCACTGACAATGAAAAGATGACCAGTCATTAAATATAAAACTGCTTTGTCATCACCAACAATGGACCATTTTGACCTGCTGCTGGTAGAATGCAATACAGTCAAATTCTAACAGCTTAATATGATATGATTCTCAGAGATATGAAATGAAAATTGTGTCCATTTACTTAACCTCAAACCTGACTCATTTTCTTCTGTGGAATACAAAAGAAGAATATAGAAACAACATTGGATCCAATTAATTTATACTGTATTTTTAAAATATCTTTAAGTTCCACAGAAGAAATAAAGTCATACAGGTTTAGAACAACATAAGGGGGGTGCACTGTAAATTATGACAGAATTTTAATTTTGCAGTGAACTATCCATTTAAGAACTAATTATCTTTCAGGAATTTTCATTTTTCCCCTCATCAGATTTATACATGCAGAAAAAAAGTGCATTACATATGAATAAAATATTTGGCACCCCTTGGGTTGGACTGAGCTGATTTACTGAATATATTGATATTAGGCCTAAGATCATTTTTCCGAGAGCGGTCAGATCACATCCAAACCAAATAGTCTACTGTTGAAGTATGAACATAAAGGGCTTATCTTTGAACTGCAGACACATACATTTACTTGCTTGCATCGACATATCATTTGAATTTATACTGGCCGATTTGGCAAATGTCCTCTTTTCTAAGGCATCATGTTTTGACCTTATCTGAATAAATGGGACCAGGTCCCCCCCCACCTCCCCCCTCTGCCCCGCGTCCTTGTTATGCCCTATAAATGAGAACACTTCTTCACACGCTGCTTAGAATTCTGTTCAGTACCTGTTTACCAGACGCATTCCTTAGAAGGCACACCATGAGACTCTTTCCTGGAGTGGGGCTTGTGTTTGGTGCTGTTGTGTGGCTCTCTTTTCCGACGCCTCCATCTTTAATGTTGGCAACCTCCCTGGTCCATCGTGCAGCATGGTGCTTTCCAAGGCTGAGACAGTCTGTGAATAACGTCTTAGCGGTCCAAATGGACTAGTTCCGCTCGGATAAGCGATGCCCGACCACAACAAGGGGTTCTGTTTCATGGTGCTTCCCAGGGACATGCTCTCCCTGAGCCTTTGCTATTTAGTTACTGGCAGCCTTGAAGAAGTAGAAGTTCAGCCAGAGACCTCTGCGTCACATGGTTTGATTGTGTTGCACATGTTCAGACTCATCACTATGGGTTTCTGCAGACATATATAGTTAATGGGGGGAAAAAACACATGTACTCCTCGACCCCTTACAGCTGGTGCATTTCCCTTTTTTTTTCCATCATCGTGCACTCGAAACATTTTCTCCATCTGGAGTTCTCCAGCGAACTTTTTCCCTCCCTTTTCAATCCAATCACCCCTCATTGAAATTTCCCAGAATCAAACACAAAAACGGGGAGAGAAATCGTAGTCAGCAGCAGTTCAACTTTATTTTTTCTTGCCTTTTTCTCATTTAAAGGAAAAGGACGGTTGTAGTACATGAGAACAGTTCTGTGAAACAAAACTCAAAGCCTTCATAGTGATTCAGATTCAGAGTGATTGTTTCAGCATGTTAGCAGTCGTGCCCATTTGGATCAGGACAGAGAGGTGTGGTCTCTCATCCAACCACAGACAGGACAAGGGACCATTTCATCTGTGATTTTCATGTGCACACCAGCACCGTATTGACCCAAATGAGCGACTGCAGATCCATTAGAGTCACCGTCGACGATATTCGGAAACATTTCTCTAACATTCAGGAGTAAAAGAACTTTTCATCAGCTTTCCTGCACACTGCAGTGAAGGCAAGCCCAGTGGCTGAGGCTGCTGGGAACATTTTCCCTTCATTTTTCCAGTTTATCAAGAGCAGTAAGACTGTTGTGATGATTGTTAAGTATAATACAGACCGAATGACTAGCATTAGTAGTTTTCGTAATGGGATGCTGAGAATGCTTTTATTACTGGTGCAAATGAACTGAACAGTGTATCAGAGATGTGAAAGCTGATGGCACATGGAATATGAACGATTGTCAGTTCAAGAGAGGAAGGGAAAGCATTACAGGCGCACAAACAGGCCACATATTAAAATAAACATTGAATGTCAATAAAAAATAAATTATTCTCTTTTCATAAAAAAGCTGGGTACTTGTGCTTTCTCTTCTGTTCAGCAATTTGGTTTTCTTTTGTAAGCAATATATGTCGCAAAAAAATATTGCACACTACATTAATCGCAAAGGAACAAGTTATTAATAGTGCATCTACCTTCTTTTTTTTTGCTCTCAGAAATGTAATCTCAAAATTGAAGTGCAAACCACATGGTCAGTATTTAGTGTCTATATTCATTTCATTTTTTTAAGTGGTTAGGAATGTAGGACACCTGCTGATCATTTTAAACAATTCAAGAAAATGACTTGGAGCCCAGCCCAAGTGTTTCCACTGGAGCCACCATTAAACAGTTCAAAAAGCACCTTACCCTCCATTTCTCTCTGTTATACAAAAATAAAATCTTTTACCATTCACAGAAAAGGCTATTTGACCTCTTTTTCCAAGAAATTATCGCTTTCCGTAGCTCTTCTCGAGCCAGTGCCGAACATCTTTAAGGTTGTAGAAAAATGGACCCTTACCCCCAAGGTAAGCGATTTTATTCTTCTGTACGATGCAAACCCGCTCATAGGACACACCGTAGGCTACGTTGGCGTTGTTGTCCATGCAATCGGCCACCAGTTGGCACTGAGGCGGCAAAGAGAAATGCTCCAGAAGTGTCCGGGCAGCAAACATCCTCTCCTCCAGATTACGGTGTTTCCTCACTTCAAACGAAAAGTGCTCCATGGGAGGAGCCACCCAGCCGTCTGAGGGGTGAGCCTCATCAATGTAGACAAGTAGGAAGTCTGCCACATCGGAAAATTCCTCAACCATCCGCCGGAAAACCGGCAGCTGGCTTATAAAGGGGGGTCAAGTGGCCGAGCCAAAGTTGACCACTAGCGGGCGGTCGGGAGACTCGAAGTCCAGCAGGTGGCACTCGTTGTGGGTCTTACCGCTGATGCTCCAGCATCTGTTGATGCCGGGGACCTTCACCACCTTGGAGTTTGGAGCAGCCTCACCTAGCTTCACCTGAACAAGACAGTTCCACATCCACATGTTAATATGTTTGAGGACATCAGAATAACATGGGCAATCGTTCCTTGTGGCCAGCCAAAGGATGAGTTATGTAGGTTATGTATGGTCTCACGGATACACAATAAATTATTTACCTTTAGCTTTGTGGGTTTATTGGCCTCTGTTGTTATAGAAACTCAAGTGATGTCACCAGGTTTGAGATCTCAAATTCACAGTTGCATAAAAAACACAAATTCTTGGGGGCTTTGTCACTGCTTTTGGGCTTGCAACTTTTAACACTATCTCTATGAACGTTTAAGCATCTTGTAGAGCACATGATCTCTTTGAGCTCACAAAAGACTTTAGTAGTAAGATGCTTATGATAATGCCATTCTGTGACTTTATAAGTGCACATGAACTTTGGCACTACATTACCAAACAGCTGGAAACACAAACATAACTCATCCTACCGCTGTGCCAAAAAGTCTTTGACATGTTATTTTGCCACTAAATGATTTCCTCAGCAAGACTTTGTAACCAAACAGTAATATAGTTAATGGTTGAGGACAATGAATGCACATTAAGCTAGTGTATTTTACCCCACTAGGTGATTTTTGATTGATTTTTAGTTAAAAAGTAACAGGAATGGGAATCCAGACTTTTAATGAATTAAGGGCATTGACTTGAGGGGTCACTGACTGTCTGGAGGGCAAAGTTCATACGCCTTTATAAGGATTAGAATTACACCGGTCAAGTTTTGAAGAATGAGTAAATGTAAATCATTTAAAAAAACATTTGTTGTAAGTTGAGGATGTACACCTAATTGTAAATATGTTTATCATAAAAAACATATTTTTGTTTCAACAATAAGTGAATTTAAAGGAGTCGAGATGTTATCACTTCAGTTTGTAACTTTGATTTTACTTAATTTAAAGCAGAAATTAGTTAAATGTTGAGTAAAACGTTGAGTAAAACTTTATGCCAAAATGTTCATGTTGCAATTATTGTATGCAAATATAACTAATTAAATAAAATGTATATTGACCTTATTGTACAGCATTTTTTTCAACATTTGTTGTTTGTAAATGCACTTAAACCCAATTTGACTTCACTACGTTCATTGGTAGTATTCTGCAGTACTTTCTACTGTAACGTGGACACTTATAAGTCTAACCAGACATTGCCTACTTCATCTCGACATAGACAAATAAATCCCAAAGCCATCTGAACTTGTGTGATGCAAACTCCACAGTGAACAGACGCAGTCTTGTGCTGTCAGCTTACCTGTTTGTAGGCATCCAGCAGAAAGCTGTTCCATATGGAGCGCACGCCGGCTGTGGTTAACATGCGCTGCCACTCACCCGTGGAGCCCGAGCAGCTCAGGAGTGACACCACACGCTTAACCAGCACTATCGAATCATACAGCACGAAAAACAGGCAGTTGGAGAAGAAACCAGGCAAGATCTGCAAAGTTACCAGGAGGTCCACACTAAGCATGCCCATTTCGCGCTGATTTATAACAGGTGGTTGACGCGCAGTTTTGCTTATTTAAGTTCACCTTTCCGACTCATCCTGGTCAGATATCATCTCTTCTGCCGTCCCCCTCCTAGGAAACTTTCATTTACCTAAAGAAAGCAGAGCCGACTTGAGGATGTGAGCGTTTGCGCGCGGTGAGCCCGAATCTGCGTCTCTCCCAGCATCAGGCGTCTTTACGCACAGAAGAGCGCTAGTGCCAAACGTCCCCCTCCTTTCTGCTTTACAATTAACCAAAGGCTACCCGTTGGGCAGGTTCCTGAACCGCTCTGCGTCTTTTTATACCGCAAATCATTCCGGGCTCTGAAATAAAGCCCGCGGGGCTGGTGGGATAATGACGTCATAACGAGGGCTTTCTCTCCGGACGGGACATGCAATAAAATGATGGAAACAGATTCGGTGCTTTTTAACGTCATTTACTGATTACAAAAGGAGATTACGTGTCCCTGCATAAATAAATACACGTTTGCATGGAATTGCATAAAATGTATATATTTATAAATGTGATTTATGGCGAGGTCTAAAGGTTATGGAACACTGTCAGTTTATGATTAAAATTAAACGACGCACATGAACGGACGGACGATAGACTGATAGAACGACAGATAGAACGATAGACAGAACGATAGACAGACAGAAAGACAGATAGACACTAGATAGATAGATAGATAGATAGATAGATAGATGAACTTTGGTTTATAAAGGATTAAGTATACCCCACATTTCCAATTAAAAGTCAGACCTGTCAGGACAAGGCAGGATATGTATATGTTTATTACGATTAGATCATTGTAGATGCTTATCGTTGTTGCGGTCGGGAGAGCGTAAGTGTGAGCTCTGACGCACAACACTTAACGCAATACTCTCTCACCCAGTGAAATGAATCGAGGGCTATGGTCTCTCCCACAAATATTTCTCCATTGTGATTGACAACATGAAGTCCTCCTCAACAGTGTTTGCTCTTGTTTATCACTAAGGTTCCAGATTCCCTGCCAAACTGGTCCAACCGCTTAAGTCAGGCAGATTCTTTACATCTAATGACCAAGTTCATCTGGAGGCAGCGATCAAAGCTCTTGAATCCCAGGGTCATCACCCTCAGCGTGAATCCAGATATGCGGCAAAACGACTACAGCTGCACTGTCTCCTATCCCATTGACCGAGAAATTTCATCCAAGACAATTAAGGTCAGCAACACAAGGATTCCTTTGTCCATTGGTCATTTGCATCTCAAACACACATATCAATCTCTACTTGTGTACACAGTGTTTACATGAGAGGCTGCATATAGTCGTTTTCCCCTTAGATCTTTGTCCAAAAGAAAACATGGAGGATAGCAGGGGATGGGGAAATTATGAAAATATGTTTATCTTATACATCAGTGATTCCCAGATGAATAGTGCTGTAACAATAGCAGGATTGATGAATATTGCTCTCCCTCTAGCCTACTTTCATGACCATCTCTTTGGTGGGTTGCTCTGACTTGACATTCAACTTATAGACTTGCGACGGGTCGTCAGGTTCGTTTTCTTTACTTACAGACCAAGCTCACTTGTGTTTGGGTGTTCGGTCTGTAGTGTTTGCTACTATAGTTCAACATCTTTCCATAGCCGTCCGGGGCAAAGCCAGCAAAATGTCGCAATTATGCTTTTCAGCTCAGTCTAATTCATGTGATACGATAGATTGTTGTTTTTGGAAATTAAGTCCTCAAAGAACTTCAGGCAACAGGACATTACAAAAATATGCAGAGCCATAAAGTCTATAATATGCAATGCAGTTTATGTTTACAGGGACATAAATATGTATATTGGCAAAAGTTGCCATGAGATCCTTGCCAGAGCAGAATAATCATTCACTTTTTGAAGATTATTTTGAGACGGCACTTTTTATTTATTCCGCAAATCAATTCTTTCCTACTTAAGCCGCTTTTGTAATTGCTATGGTGTTTCAGATCATTTCGGATAGAAAACATTTAACTTTTCACACCATAAACCAGATGCTTCCTTGTAATATCTTTCATGCCAACAATTTTTTACTTTAGTGTCCCTTAGCAATAGACAATATTCTCACAATATCCTCAAAGCTGTATTGCTGAACTCATAACCCTTCATGTCCAACTTGTTGTCAGCTGTTATGACAAGAAGAGAATGCTGTAAATGAAATGTTGAAAATATTATATATAAATTTATGAAAATACTCTACTGATAACACCAGTGCCAAAGAGAACCTGATCCAAATGAGTTAATAATTGCTAGATAAGGCTCATTTAACATGAGATGAGTGATGAGATATGGATATATGTAATATTAAACCTGACCATTACTTCACTGAAGGTGTGGCTGCATACTTTACGATTGCCAGAATATCCCGACACAGACCTTGGTTTATCAGCCATCACAATAAAGCAAACCCCAGGAATGTCAGAAAGGTAATTAGCATTCAGAACTATTGTGAATAAGGTTGTAAACATTATAGAAAACTATTAAAGACTCCTTTACTTGGTGGCAGCAGTAAAAGCCACTCATGCTTTGATCTCAGCAGCACGCTGACTGGCTACATCCGTTTTAGTAGTTCAGTGAGTCAAGGTGGATTGTATGTTTGCGTTATTGTTGTAGCTTGGAATTGTAAACCGCCTCATCTGATTCATATGTTCCCCACAAATATTTACTCCCATCTGTGCAGTGTGTACAAGCAGGAATTAAGCCAACAGACAATGAGCCTTAGAATGCAAACTTGGCTTGCGACGTCTTTATCCACAATAACGTATAACAGGATTGTAGCCAAAAATTCAATTACTACCTCTGCATCGAGTGTAAACGGGGAGCCGGTGGCCCGTTCTAAATGCTCTCTCTTTGAATCAAGTCAACCTGTCTTTCTTAAACTTTATAAGAGGTTTAAGCTGTCTCATAAAGTGCATCCAGACTGTGTGCTACTTGGCTCAGAGTGCTGTAAACGTAAGGATAGTTTACTATTACCCCGGGCAACCACTCAAATCAACTTAATCAACAGTTCAGTCTAGTGACACACATAAAATAGAGTCCAAACGTCTGAGAGCACTAATGGAAATGCTTCTATTTTGCATTTTTCCCATTTATTCATTTTTTTTTTTGTTCTATTACAAATTATATAAACAAAGCAATTCCAATAGGGTCCTCACTATCGGTGCTCAGGCCCTAATTATCAGCATCACTTTGAGTAAAATAAGTTAAAATATTAATAAAATGAAAAATATAAAATACATAAAAATATTTAAAAAAGAAAAATTAACAATAATAAAAAAATATTTAAACAAAATATAAAATATATAAAAAATAACATTTTAGAATGTCAATAAACTTAAAAAAAAGTTTTCTTCAAGATTATATTCAATTTTGAATCCCAGATATTCCTATATATATATATATATATATATACACACACTCACCTAAAGGATTATTAGGAACACCATACTAATACTGTGTTTGACCCCCTTTCGCCTTCAGAACTGCCTTAATTCTACGTGGCATTGATTCAACAAGGTGCTGAAAGCATTCTTTAGAAATGTTGGCCCATATTGATAGGATAGCATCTTGCAGTTGATGGAGATTTGTGGGATGCACATCCAGGGCACGAAGCTCCCGTTCCACCACATCCCAAAGATGCTCTATTGGGTTGAGATCTGGTGAATGTGGGGGCCATTTTAGTACAGTGAACTCATTGTCATGTTCAAGAAACCAATTTGAAATGATTCGAGCTTTGTGACATGGTGCATTATCCTGCTGGAAGTAGCCATCAGAGGATGGGTACATGGTGGTCATAAAGGGATGGACATGGTCAGAAACAATGCTCAGGTAGGCCGTGGCATTTAAACGATGCCCAATTGGCACTAAGGGGCCTAAAGTGTGCCAAGAAAACATCCCCCACACCATTACACCACCACCACCACCAGCCTGCACAGTGGTAACAAGGCATGATGGATCCATGTTCTCATTCTGTTTACGCCAAATTCTGACTCTACCATCTGAATGTCTCAACAGAAATCGAGACTCATCAGACCAGGCAACATTTTTCCAGTCTTCAACTGTCCAATTTTGGTGAGCTCGTGCAAATTGTAGCCTCTTTTTCCTATTTGTAGTGGAGATGAGTGGTACCCGGTGGGGTCTTCTGCTGTTGTAGCCCATCCGCCTCAAGGTTGTGCGTGTTGTGGCTTCACAAATGCTTTGCTGCATACCTCGGTTGTAACGAGTGGTTATTTCAGTCAAAGTTGCTCTTCTATCAGCTTGAATCAGTTGGCCCATTCTCCTCTGACCTCTAGCATCAACAAGGCATTTTCGCCCACAGGACTGCCGCATACTGGATGTTTTTCCCTTTTCACACCATTCTTTGTAAACTCTAGAAATGGTTGTGCGTGAAAATCCCAGTAACTGAGCAGATTGTGAAATACTCAGACCGGCCCGTCTGGCACCAACAACCATGCCACGCTCAAAATTGCTTAAATCACCTTTCTTTCCCATTCTGACATTCAGTTTGGAGTTCAGGAGATTGTCTTGACCAGGACCACACCCCTAAATGCATTGAAGCAACTGCCATGTGATTGGTTGATTAGATAACTGCATTAATGAGAAATTGAACAGGTGTTCCTAATAATCCTTTAGGTGAGTGTATATATATATATATATATATATAATTTGTTTGACTATATTATGAACCCCATGTTTGCGGTTGAACTTAAATTCACCCGCATTCAAAATGAATGTTTTCATTTTGATACACAAAACAGGATTAGCAGTCTCTCTCTCTCACACTCCACAAAATCTGAGTGAGCACATACTTCTATAACTGCTCAAACAGTGGGGCCTGCAGAACAGGCTTATGTTTTGACTGAAAATGTAATGCAGAACTGTCATGTGGGTCAGCACCGGGTTTCACTGGCAGGAATCAGATGCATGTGCAGAGATTACATCTAAAGGCTTATGGATTTTTTGCATGCCTGGCCAGCTGTGACAGAAACAGCATTGGTTTAAACCATCACATCATCAAATCACAAGTGCGTGCCTGAAAAACTACAGTGATTTACAGATGAGAATCATTTGCATAATAGCTATATATATACAGTGGGGAGAACAAGTATTTGATACATTGCCGATTTTGCAGGTTTGCCCACTTACAAAGCATGTAGAAGTCTGTAATTTTTATCATAGGTACTCTTCAACTGTGAGTGACGGAATCTAAAACAAAAATCCAGAAAATCACATTGTATGATTTTTAAGTAATTAATTTGCATTTTATTGCATGACATAAGTATTTGATACATCAGAAAAGCAGAACTTAATATTTGGTATAGAAACCTTTGTTTGCAATTACAGAGATCATATGTTTCCTGTAGTTTTTGACCAGGTTTGCACACACTGCAGCAGGGATTTTGGCCCACTCCTCCATACAGACCTTCTCCAGATCCTTCAGGTTTCGGGGCTGTCGCTGGGCAATACGGACTTTCAGCTCCCTCCAAAGATTTTCTATTGGGTTCAGGTCTGGAGACTGGCTAGGCCACTCCAGGACCTTGAGATGCTTCTTACGGAGCCACTCCTTAGTTGCCCTAGCTGTGTGTTCCGGGTCGTTATCATGCTGGAAGACCCAGCCACGACCCATCTTCAATGCTCTTACTGAGGGAAGGAGGTTGTTGGCCAAGATCTCACGATACATGGCCCCATCCATCCTCCCCTCAATACGGTGCAGTCGTCCTGTCCCCTTTGCAGAAAAGCATCCCCAAAGAATGATGTTTCCACCTCCATGCTTCACGGTTGGGATGGTGTTCTTGGGGTTGTACTCATCCTTCTTCTTCCTCCAAACACGGCGAGTGGAGTTTAGATCAAAAAGCTCTATTTTTGTCTCATCAGACCACATGACCTTCTCCCATTCCTCCTCTGGATCATCCAGATGGTCATTGGCAAACTTCAGACGGGCCTGGACATGCGCTGGCTTGAGCAGGGGGACCTTGTGTGCGCTGCAGGATTTTAATCCATGACAGTGTAGTGTGTTACTAATGGTTTTCTTTGAGACTGTGGTCCCAGCTCTCTTCAGGTCATTGACCAGGTCCTGCCGTGTAGTTCTGGGCTGATCCCTCACCTTCCTCATGATCATTGATGCCCCACGAGGTGAGATCTTGCATGGTGCCCCAGACCGAGAGAGATTGACCGTCATCTTGAACTTCTTCCATTTTCGAATAATTGCGCCAACAGTTGTTGCCTTCTCACCAAGCTGCTTGCCTATTGCCCTGTAGCCCATCCCAGCCTTGTGCAGGTCTACAATTTTATCCCTGATGTCCTTACACAGCTCTCTGGTCTTGGCCATTGTGGAGAGGTTGGAGTCTGTTTGATTGAGTGTGTGGACAGGTGTCTTTTATACAGGTAACGAGTTCAAACAGGTGCAGTTAATACAGGTAATGAGTGGAGAACAGAAGGGCTTCTTAAAGAAAAACTAACAGGTCTGTGAGAGCCGGAATTCTTACTGGTTGGTAGGTGATCAAATACTTATGTCATGCAATAAAATGCAAATTAATTATTTAAAAATCATACAATGTGATTTTCTGGATTTTTGTTTTAGATTCCGTCACTCACAGTTGAAGTGTACCTATGATAAAAATTACAGACCTCTACATGCTTTGTAAGTGGGCAAACCTGGAAAAACGCCAGTGTATCAAATACTTGTTTTCCCCACTGTATATGCACAGATCAGGCATAACATTATGACAGGTGAAGTAAATAACACTGATTGTCTTCATCAAGGCACCTGTTAGTGGGTGGGATATATTAGGCAGCAAGTGAACATTTTGCCCTCAAAGTTGATTTGTTAGAAGCAGGAAAAATGGGCAAGCGTAAGGATTTGAGCGAGTTTGATAAGGGCCAAATTGTGATGGCTAGACGACTGGGTCAGAGCATCTCCAAAACTGCAGCTCTTGTGGGGTGTTCCCGGTCTGCAGTGGTCAGTATCTATCAAAAGTGCTCCAAGGAAAGAACAGTGGTGAACCGGCGACAGGGTCACCGGTTCACCACTGTTGATGCACGTGGGGAGCGAAGGCTGGCCCGTGTGGTCTGATCAAACAGACGAGCTACTGTACCTCAAATTGCTCAAGAAGTTAATGCTGGTTCTGATAGAAAGGTGTCAGAATACGCAGTGCATCGCAGTTTGTTGCCTATGGCGCAGACCAGTCAGGGTGCCCATGCTGACCCCTGTCCACCGCCAAAAGCGCCAACAGTGCCAACAGTGGGCATGTGAGCATCAGAACTGGACCACGGAGCAATGGTAGAAGGTGGCCTGGTCTGATGAATCACGTTTTCTTTTACATCACGTGGATGGCCGGGTGCGTGTGTGTCGCTTACCTGGGGAACACATGGCACCAGGATGCACTATGGGAAGAAGGAAAGCTGGTGGAGGCAGTGTGATGCTTTGGGCAATGTTCTGCTGGGAAACCTTGGGTCCTGCCATCCATGTGGATGTTACTTTGACACGTACCACCTACCTAAGCATTGTTGCAGACCATGTACACGCTTTCATGGAAATGGTATTCCCTGGTGGCTGTGGCTCTTTCAGCAGGAAAATGCGCCCTGCCACAAAGCAAAAATGGTTCAGGAATGGTTTGAGGATCACAACGAGTTTGAGGTGTTGACTTGGCCTCCAAATTCCCCAGATATCAATCCAATCGAGCATCTGTGGGATGTGCTGAACAAACAAATTCGATCCATGGAGGCCCCACCTCGCAACTTACCGGACTTAAAGGATCTGTTGCTAACATCTTGGTGCCAGATACCACAGCATACCTTCAGGGGTCTAGTGGAGTCCATGCCTTGACGGGTCAGGGCTGTTTTGGTAGCAAAACGGGGACCAACACAATATTAGGAAGGTGGTCATAATGTTATGCCTGATAGGTGTATATATATATATATATTAGTGCTGTCAAAATTAGCATGTTAACGCATGCAATAAATTTTTTTAGTTTAACGCATTAAAAATATTTAACGCAATTAACGCAGCATCCTTTTTTCTATTATTCTTGGGCTAGCATTACATTATATGATCACGCTCTTATTCATGCAAATGCTTTTAAGCCATTCAAACACGGCAAGACAAAAGAGAACACGCTGCCTGTGAATGTCCTGACACACACACGACGCACAGAAAGACGCTCGCCAGTATCGTGCACACAGACAGCACACTAGTATCGAGTTCTCTTCTCACTTGAACCAACAGTAACACAGAGAATTATGCCAAAATGTCCGTTTTGTCGAGTATTCTCATAAGAGCAGTCTTAAATGAGTTAAATAACGTCTTAAATTAACTTAAAAAGTTAAGAAAGGTGTTTGATAACTTTATTCAATTTCTGTATGTCTAACAGGTAAGGCCACAGGTAAATAGGACATTTATTATAATGAGTTTGTGTGAAGATTAAGTTTACTTAAATTAACAGTTTTTTTAAAGCGTAATAAATGTTGGAATTGAGCTTTCAATTATAATGTTCAATGTCTATCGTTAATGTTTTTTCAAATCAATTTCATAGAGACATCAGTAGCAGTAGGATATTAGTATCAGTGATATTGGCCTTCATTTATAAAAAGATACCATTACAACAAACATTTAAAATATACTGTCTTTAAACTGTTTCTACATTAATTTGGAGAGTAACTGTGAAATTATTACAATATAAAAATATTAAAAACTCAAATGTTTTTAATCATGATTAATTACAGAAAAATGTGCGATTAATTCGTTTTGGTTTTTTTTCCCGGTTGACAACACTAATATATATTACTTGTGTGTCTAAACCTTTACATTTATATAATAAATATATGAAATCACTCCGAGCATCTTGAAAATCCTGTGAAAACTATAAAAAAAGAAAATGAGCACCACAAAGAGAACCTTTTTTATGAGAAAAACAACCACCAAAATACTTGGAAACAGTGCAACTACATTTTTCTAAAGTTTCTCATGCAGAATTATTTAGCTCTAAAAATCAACAACACAAGGCATCAATTACCTAATTTTTAAACAAGAGTTTACACACAATGCAGCATTCAAAAGTCACTTGTTCAATAAGAAATCAATACTTTGAAAAAGTACTTCTCCTAACATCACCACCTCTGAATTATGACCTTAAAGCCCAAAAATATTAGCGCAATAATCAGCTCTGGTGGTAATCAGTGATTACAGCTCAGCACTAAATCCACACAAAAAACTATGTGCCAAAAAGTTTAAACCCCCCAGACCATTAGGACCATTAGGAATTTGTCTGCTAAGATTGAGAAAAGAAAAACGCAATTTTTGCAAATGACAGACCTCCTGCAAATTTCCTCGAAAATGTTGGCGTGGAGTTCCTCTACGCTTATGTGTATTTTGTTTTGTTTGTCTTGAGCGTGCCAATTGTGTTGTTTGCTGGACAGTCTGTGTAAACTCTGCGGTCTGAACATGAGGTTAGCAGGAACTCTAATTTGGAGTCTAAAACTTGGTTTTCTGAGTATATGTTCAGAAATCAATGCAATATAATTAGAGGATTTCTGCACTCTCCATCCACTCTCAACTCTGTATTTGATCTTTCATCCTCAAAGGAAGCAACTTTGAAACAAGAAAGATGCTTGAAAAAGAAAAATGCTCTTAAACCGGAATAAAGAATTAAGCTCTGATTCCAGTCGTGCAAAAGTTATAAACACATCCGGGAGTTCTGGCAAACCTGAGTCATGGTGTGTAACACTAGATTGTTTCCTCATGGCTCACGCCATTATCAAGGGAAAATGCACTGAAAGGGTGTTTGGGGATTTTCTTAGAAACAGTCGATAACTCAAACAATATTTTTACAGTTGTACACTTTACCTGTTGTACTGACCAGATTGCTGCTAAAACCATTTATTCTTTGGAACCAGCACCTGTCCATACGATAGCCAACAACATGTAATATTAATTTCAATGAAAGGTCAGTGACGTACAGAAAACTGAAATAAACACAAGTTTTCTGGCTCCCAAGCACGCTTGGCTGATTTTATCTATGGTTTTACGTACCCCTTTCACATTAGCTGTATTAGTACTTAAGCTAATTGTATAATTATTTCAAAGTCAAAAACAACAGGATGGAGGATAATTGGATTAATACTGAAAATCTCCATAATCTCTGTAGCTCTGACGTAAATTAATCAGCAAAATTACTACAATCTTTTTACTGCTGTTTGCATGTGTCCTCTTACCCTCAAAGAACCACAGTTGACTATTTCACCTGAAAATATAAATTATGCACGTTTGCTCTCTCTCATGTCATTCCAAACCTGTATGACTGGGTTCTGTGGAGGAAAAAAAAGAGAACATTCAGAAAAATTTGCTCTTTGTCATGCAATTATCATACAATGAATGGAGAGTGACACTTTCAAGCTTTAAAAAGAGACAAAAGCTCCATAAAACTATTTATTATGACATAAAAGTCAGGAAATTAGTTCATACGACAACTGCAATATTCAGTGTCTTCTAAAGCCATACACATTTAAACTATCTGAAATTGGCCATCACTAATTCTCTCATAAAATCTCAAGAATACGGCAAGTGTTAAAGTTCATACATCTGAGATACTTTTATGGCACTTTTTTGAGAAATGAAACCTTCTAGTCCCAATTATTTAAAAAGGTTTAAAAAGGTTAGGAGAAACAGGATGGTTTCTATAAGCTTTGCAGAAAACATTGCATACAAAATGTCATTAAATGTACAAACTGCAAACCATGAAACATTCTCCAAAAAAAGAGGATACTTGCCCTGCATGTTCCATACAGCTTTATTGGGCAAAGATTTCTCCCCAGGTGGAATAAAAGACAAAGTGTTAGGGTACAACGGGGCTAAGGGCACAGCTTAAGAAAAAAATTGCTTTTTACTAGTCCCATAGTGTATTATTGCAGAAAAAAACATATATGTTTGTATTAAACATTGATGGAGCACCAGATTTTGTGTGAAAATATAAATATTTTGATAAAAAAATCGTATAAATGTATAAGGTGGCAAGGTAGGCCTTTTATCCCACACACAGGGTAAACTGCTCACCAGCATGAGGCATATGAAATAATGTTTTTAATAATGTCTAAGTTAATACTAGTTCAAAACAGTCACTTTAGCAAAGTTTGTATTTTCTGTTTATTTTGATAAATAAAATAATTAATTTTTGTTCAATAAATATACTGTCATTAAAATATTTTAAAAATACAGAAACTAAATTATTTCAAAAAGTAAAGATTCTGAAAGCATTGATGGAGATCCCATAATAATTTAATATAGATTTACAGTAGTAACAATAAATTATATTTTATTATTTGATATGATTAATATCAGATTTGTAAATATGATGGTTTCATTATGAATATGGTGATAAGGTGGACACCCAACTTAATATATGATATTTTCCATCTGAATCTAACCATGTAATGTCAACAAGTGGAAAGTCAGCTAGCTATTTATTATCATGTTAATTATTGTGCTTTTCTCCCCAAATACAGCAGGGGTGCCTTTTACCCCAAATACCATACTTTTACATATTCTTCCGTTATTGAAAAACTGTTGCTTTAATTAGCTTAAACTGAAAATCATTAACAAGACCTTTGTCTCAAAATATATTCAATAATTGTGATTATCATTTGCTACTTAAATCTACAACATTTTATCAAATTAGCGCAGAATCAACTTTGCGCTGCTGCCCGCGATCACATCAAGGATCAGTCAAATTTCCATGTGCATCTTGAAAAGCGGATGTTTTGGAAAGTGCTGCAGCAAGTTTTTGTGCCATCTAGTGGTTTGGAGGAAAATAATATCAAAGATGCCTTTTACCCAGGTGCGCCTTTAGCCCAGTTGTACCCTACTGTACACTCTCAGACAAAAAAGGTACAAAAGCTGGGGCGGTACCTTTTCAAAAGGTACACTTTTGTTCCTTTTAGATACTAATATGTATCTTTAAGGTACCAATATGCACCCTTTAGGTACAAAAGTGTACCTTTTGAAAAGGTACCACCCCAGTGACAGCTTTTGTAAAAAAAAAAATTCTGAGAGTGTATGTGTGAGCAAGACAATGACTGATTGGGATGTAGAGAGAAATGAAAGAAAGGCAAAGTTATCACAACTTTTTGTCTTAATGCATTTTTTATGAAATGAGGGAGAATCTTATCCCCATCCCATCATTTTTTTATGAAATGAGGGAGAATCCCATCCCCATCCCGCCGTCCCTTATCCCCATCTCAAAGAAACCCAAAATTACAGGAATGAATGACTACAGACCTGTTGCCGTCACGTCTTTGGTCATGAAGTCATTTGAAAGACTATTGCTGGCCTACCTGAAGGACATTACTGGATCCTTGCTGGACCTCCTGCAGTTTTCTTATCGGGCAGACAGGTCTGTGGATGATGCAGTCAACACGGGACTGCATTATATCCTACAACATCGCTGGACAAACTAGAGACTTATACGAGGATCCTTTTGTGGACTTCAGCTCAGCCTTCAACACCATCATTCCAAACCTCCTCCTGTCCAAATTAACCCAGCTCTCTGTGCCCACCTCCATCTGTCAGTGGATCAACAACTTCCTGACAGACAGGCAGCAGCTAGTGAGGCTGGGAAAATTCTCATCCAACACCCACACGATCAGCACTGGCAGTCATAACAACCTGGAGCTGAACAAGCTCAAAACAGTAGAGATGATTGTGGACTTTAGGAGAAACACTCCAGCACTCTTACTCAACATAATGAACAGCGCTGTTGCAGCAGTGGAGTCATTCAGATTCCTGGGCACCACCATCTCTCAGGACCTGAAGTGGGACATTGACACCATTGTGAAAAAGGCCAAGCAGAGGTTGTACTTCCTTCGCCAGCTGAGGAAGTTCAACCTGCCACAGGAGCTGCTGATGCAGTTCTACTCTGCAGTCATTGAGTCTGTCCTCTGCCCTTCTATAAATGTCTGGCTCAGCTACGAAATCAGGCCTCAGAAGACTACAGCGGACTGCTGAGAGAATCATATGTACACCCCTTCCCATTCTCTAAGAACTGTACTCATTCAGAGTGAGTAAAAGGGCTGGCAAAATCACTCTGGACCCCTCACATCCAGGCCATTTCCTCTCTGAACTGTTGCTGTCTGGCATCAGAGCACCAGAACAGCCAGGCACAAGAAAAGTTTCTTTCCTCAGGCCATCTACCTCATGAACAATTAAATGGCCCCACTGGGCAATAAACATGTGAAATACAAAACACTATTTTTATACTTATGTTTATTTAGCACACCATAACTCTTATTTACATTCCCTTACATTTGTATATAACATACCTGTACATACACATATTGTCTATTTTGTATATTGTGTATTTTTATTATCTGTGTCTTGTCAGTGCCATTCTGTCTGTGTGCTGGAAGCTTCTGTCACCAAGACAAATTCTTCCTATGTGTAAACATACTTGGCAATAAAGCTCATTCTGATTCTGAATCTCTTACTAATGAGTGAATCCCTAATGATGTATGAGTTCAGTCAGGACCACTTTTGTTAAATGTATATTTATTCTAATGATAATGCATACAGTTAGTGTTGGTGGTATGGTTCTGTTCTAGGCAAACTCCACACGCACGTTCATGCAACCAATGCCTATACAGAGCAGGGAGAGCAGCAAGTCAAACCCCCATTGGGGTATCAGAACAGATCCAGTAATCATGCATACATAATTACAATTCACAAATTAAACATTGTTGTAACAAGCCAAACTACATGAGGAAGAATGATTACAATGAAATGTACTATATACTGAAGATAGTCGCAAAACAAATATCAGATTAGATTACAGATTTCCAGCTAGGTGGAGTTGGGGATGGAGGGGGGAGTTAGATGTTATGTATAGTTATGTAATGTATGCAATAGAAGAGAGGCTGAATGAATGGGGATTTAAATGAACCTCTGTGATAAGTGTCAAAACTGGATTGGTACATGTCAGAAACAGCTGACTGTCAGCTGATGGATGCTTGAATGACGTGGCCTGCCTGAACTAACGCAATGCTTGATATCTGTCCAATATCCCACTTCTTATCCGGACCTCATTAGCGCTCCTGGGAGAAATGCTGCATGGGACAGATGATAATAATCACCCTTTCCCTCTGTCTGTTTCTGACATGTTATTTTTTCCTGATTAAATTCCAAGTCACTATCTTTTGTAAGTGATTCATTTCTGTGGAAAGTTTGGCAGGTGCAGCAATGTTTTGATGGAAGCTCATTGAAATTATTCATAAATGGAAACATGCATGGGACTGAAAAACATTGAATGTTAGGTAATTCAGTCCTTCATGAGATTGTAATTTAAATTCAATCAATGTGTAAACTGATCACACAAAATGTACTAATTTGTCTTCAAACAGAGGTTAAATATAACACCAAAAAATGTAAAAGAAAAGAATGTAAAATGTGCTTTTGCACATTCAAATATAGCATAACATTAGGCTTGTTGTCAAAGATGCCAATCGTCATTGGTCCTTATGTGTCTTGTAACCAACCATGACTCTCCAGATACGAATATGTGCATATTCAAGTTGCACAAATGAGTTTTGAGAGCCACAGCAAAAGTTAGATTATCAGCAAATGACTTAAACTTCATTCTGTTCCTTAAGCTACACTATATTGCCAAAAGTTTTGCACATGAACTTTAATGACATCCCATTCTTAATCCGTAGGGTTTAACATGGAGTTGGCCCACCCTTTGCAGCTATAACAGCTTCAACTCTTCTGGGAAGGCTTTCCACAAGGTTTAGGAGTGTGTTTATGGGAATTTTTGACCATTCTTCTAAAGCGCATTTGTGAGGTCAGGCACTGATTTTGGACGAGAAGGCCTGGCTCGCAGTCTCCGCTCTAATTCATCCCAAAGGTGTTCTATCGGGTTGAGGTCAGGCCAGTCAAGTTCCTCCACACCAAACTCGCTCATCCATGTCTTTATGGACCTTGCTTTGTGCACTGGTGCGCAGTCATGTTGGAACAGGAAGGGGTCATCCCCAAACTGTTCCCACAAAGTTGGGAACATGAAATTGTCCAAAATGTGTTGGTATGCTGAAGCATTAAGAGTTCCTTTCACTGGAACTAAGGGGCCAAGCCCAACCCCTGAAAAATAACCCCACACCATAATCCCCCCTCCACCAAAATTTACACTTGGCACAATGCAGTCAGGCAAGTACCGTTCAAAACCAGACTCGTCCATCGGATTGCCAGACAGAGAAGCGTGATTGATCACTCCAGAGAACATGTCTCCACTGCTCTAGAGTCCAGTAGCGGCGTGCTTTACACCACTGCATCCGACCTGAAATCAATGATTTGGAGGGGTGTCCCAATACTTTTGGCAATATAGTGTATCATATAGGTTTAGAAGAGTGCATGGCTCATTTGGACCATGGTCATGTTACATTTATGATTATTTTTGTCATTTTTGAAGCTTGGCAGCCCTGGTCACTTATTTAATTGCATGGAGAAAAGCAGCATAAACATTCTGCCAGACATCTCCTTTAGTGATATACCGGAGAAAGTCATATAGGGTTGAAAATGTGAACAAACGACATAATTTTCATTTTTGGCTGAGCCATAACTGAACGTGTCTAATTTGCGCTTGAGTTAAAAATATCCATACCCACAAGCCATATTAACTGAAAGGAAACACCAAACCTAAACTCTGAGCATCAGACAATTTTTAACCTAAGGTCTGAAAGAACAGAAATGGAAAGTGGAAAATCCCAGGAACCCTGCCGTCTTTGAGTAAGGTTTGCATAGTCTCATATATAAACAGTTTGAACTGTATTTTTGGCTGCCTTTGAGGGGGGTAAAATGCACAGGGTTGAGAAACAGCTGGGGGTGGAATAGTCTCTCTCCAAAAAAAAAAAAAAAAAAACGCATCTGGAGGTTCTTTTCACTGAGAATAAACACTGTCTGGTGACCGCATAACCATAAACAATGAAACTCACAGCCTTGCTGTAACCGTTGCTATCATAACTGATGTATATGCATGTCATCTTTGTCCATTACAAATCCACTAACACACAAATAACTACCAAAACAGAGTGTTGCTTGAGAATAATGGCTTTTGGACCACTGCTCTTTTGTTAAACATGTTACTGTAGGTCCAGCACTTCAGATTCAAGCTCTAGCCATATGCACTTCATATGCACAAATTGGTAATGTGTAATAGCAGGTACAAGATGGTCATTCTGCCTAACTGGTGATTTAGGAATCAGGATATATGTCCATTTATCTTCCATTCATTTTCATTAAGCCTGGTTAGCATATTTGTATTATATGATAATATTAATGTCATATAGAAACATTAACATTATGCTTCCTACAACCTCTCAAACCATTTTTTAAAAAGAAAAAAAAAAATCCCACACACACTACCGTTCAAATGTTTTCTATTTCTTTTCTTTTTTTCATAATAAATTTTTGTTCCGCAAAGAAGCATTGAATTGATCAAAAGTGACAGTAATGACTTGTACACCGTTACAAAAAAATCTAGTTTCTAATTCGGCGTATTAGAATGATTTCTGAAGGATCATGTGACATTGAAGACTGGAGTAATGATGCTGAAAATTCAGCTTAGCCAACAGGAATGCAAAATTCTAATATTTCACAATATTATTGTTTTTATTGTATTTTTGATCAAATAAATGGAACCTTGGTAGGCATAAGAGAATCCTTTCATCAACTGACCTCAAACTTTTGAACGGTAGTGTATATATAGACACAGTTTGAGCCATTACAATCTGCAGATTTTTCCATTTTTAGACTGGACTGCAGGACTGTGAGGAAATCAAAAAGCCAGTTAAAAAACAATGACTCTCCTCAGACTGCAAAAAACCCCATCACCTCAGGAGTCGATTTCTACTCAAAATGCAGGATTCCTGGATGTACCATGTTTTTCATGGGGTATTTATTTATTGAGTCCAAAAATTGTGTACAATGATGTTTCTATAAACAAGGAAAATAAACTGCTTTCTGATTTGAGTTAGGGGGCATAGAACTGTTGCTCAATGACATGATGTTTTTATTTTGCGGTCTTCGAGTCATAGTTAAAACAAAAACAAATAGAAGGCACAACGTGCCCATGCACAACTACATTTTTAGAAACTTTCCAGTGCCCTGAGAGATTCCTGAAACGGGGAGAGGTCTTTTAGTCCAAAATAAATACATAATTTACATAATTCTAAATCTGTAAATCCATCCATATTTTTAAAGAAATGACATTTTATGTTAATCCACAGTGAATGGTAAAAGGCATATGGAACAGCATTTACCATACACTATCAGCAAGAATACAAATCTATAATATTAAAACAACATACTGTTTATTTATTTATATACTTAACACACGGCTAAACTATTATCTTGACACCCAAAGATTAACTTAAAACACAAAGAAAAGGAAATGTTTAATTTGACAATTTTTGGCTTTGGTAATACAATGTTATTTAAAAGACATTAACATATTTTAATCGTTTCTATCATTTCTTTTCACGCACTGAATAGAGTACCCATAAAAAAGTTTCCTCAGCCAGTAGAATGGCTTTGTTGGACAGTGTTATGAAAATTAGTAATTTATATATCATTCAATCTCATATTTAGTAATACTTGTTTTGTAATGTTGCTACGCGATTACTGGGGGTGCTGGGTGCTTTCTAGGGCGTTGCCTGCTTTAGTGTAAGTCTATGTTTTTTTTCGCCTTATCAGCTGTCATGCAAAAATTGTCTGATGCTTTAGAAAAGTAACAGCACACCTCTCCTCAACATGCTGCGTTGATATGAGGTGTCATTCCTAGCACGAATGGTGCAGGATGAGTTATACAGTGAAGTTTAATGCTTTAACCCTAAATATGAGAAATGATAATAGTGATGCTCGCCCTGCAAAACGCCATGATGCTAGTGAGTATGTTGTGAGCATTTTCAACAGCATTTCACCATACCCTCACACTCAAGTTTCATTCTAGACTTGTTATCAAGTCCTCAATGGACAATCAAAATAATCTGGGCTTTCCACGTACAGCTATTTCACAGGAATTCAACGGCTTCTGTGAAAAGATTTAAGTTTAACAGAAGTGTTTGCTGCACGCTGTGTACTCAGCAAACATAATGTCTCACCACACCAACACAGACGCAGTTACAGTCTGTTTTAGAGCTGGACACTTAGTGACAGTCCACACAAAATGAATTGAATGAGCGGTTAAAATACTCCCACGCCGCTCGCCTGGAGCACAAAATGTGTTGAGTGGGCGGAGCTGACATTGTTTGCTAGTTGAGTTTTTTTATCAAGAGTCTATAGAATTACACGTCCGTCTGTGTCAAGCCATGTTTAGGAGGGCATGTAATCCGTGTCTTACCACAATAGCAAAGAAAGATTTATAGAGAATTTATAAAAAAGAATTTCAAATAAGCGGATGAAAGATGATGCAATGCGGTGGATAAAACCATACCACTTTTGTTTTAGCATCACATAAATCATCACAGCATTTGTTACATAACATCATGCAACCAATAAAACTGCTTTTATCCCACAAGAATGTTAATGCTGACGCTTCATTGCTTTTGTGCATGCTCCAAACGATTTTACATCATTAAACAAAGGATGTGCGGTACTTGCGGTAAGTGTCAAGTCTTAGTGGACGAAGGCAGAAAGCCTGAGCAACGTTAGCTACTATGTGAACCCACAGGAGACACTTCAACAGGATACGATCAACTGTTACGGGCCTTACATAACTTTGCATAACTTACAAAACCGTTTTGGCTCGGGGAAAAGTGCACCGTACCAAAACAAAGAAAGACCATAACCTTACATAATAATAAGAAACAGCTTAGGAAAACGACCGCCACTGAAGAAATATGATCCGAATACTTACGAAACATTTGACTTTTCCCTTAATTTTTTTAGCAGCATGCATGCGACAGAGGTCTATCCCCCCCCGCCCCCAGATTTCCAAGAAATCATTGATTGGTTGCTTTAATCTCTCAGAAATCAAGATGATCCTCTGCCTCTCATACAACCAATGAACCCATGAACTAGCGTGCTATAATAATGAGCTGGCACCGCAACCTGAACGAGAACAATGTCTCCCCTTTGCATCCAGCCAGACATCAAATATTCCTCTGCAATCCAGACAGTCCGTGTTCGTGCCAGGTTTATGGATTACCTCTCCACTCATTACAATTTACTTAATGACGGGTAAAACATATGCCTAACCCATGATTCAGTGTCCTTTCATTTTCTATAAAGGCCTTCATTAACACCAAATACATTGATTCTGCACAAAAGGCTTTGTTTGTTTAGTCGAAGCCTGTGTTACAGAATGGAACGTTCTGTCCTGGGTGAGCTGCTATAGAAAAACAAGTTGTCAAAGTTTGGAAGGCAGTAAACTGTCCCTCGTAATCTTGTGTCCTTTTTCCCTTTAAATCCACATTGAAAAGAATTTAACATGAAGTGCCTGGTAAATGAAGCAACTCATGCATCAAGAAGATGGGAAAACTAGGTTGCTGCTGGAAGAGGTGTTAGTGAGGCCAGCAGAAGGTGCTAAACCTGTGGTCTTTGTTGGTCCTAGCGCCCCAGGATAGTGATGGGGAGACAATACTGTCAAGCAAAAAAAAAAAAAAACTGTCCTCAGTTAAACTGAGGTCTTGACTCTCTGTGGTCATAAAAAAATCCCAGGATGTCCTTCGGAAAAACTAGGGGTGTAACACCAGCATCCTGGCCAAACTTGCCCAATGGCCTCTGTCCATCATCATGGCCTCCTAATCATCCCCATATAAATACTGATCGGCTTCATCACTCTGTCTCCTCTCCACCAACAAGCTGGTGTATGGTGGGTGTTCTGGCGCAACATGACTGCCGTCACATCATCCAGCGGTCCATATATGCATCAATGCAGCAAATTGGTGGTGGTTGAGAAGATTCCCCCTTCCATATGTAAAGTGCTTTGAGTGCAGAGAAAAGCCCTATATAAATGTAACAAATTATTATTAACATGATCAAGTTACAAGCATATTTTAACATTAATGCAAATAACATTTCAACATTTTTACACAGCTAGTTCTGGTAATGTTCTGAATTGTATTATTATTATTTTTTTGGTTGAGATTCAAACTAATAATCTATAATAAAACCATTGTGCTGCTGTTCATAAACTAGTCAAGTCATGCAGAAGAATAAAAGGTGTATAATATTACACTTTCAAGTGCAGGTCATTGAGGGCACTGAGCATATCCTTCAGACGTGGCATGACTTTCGAAGGGTGAGTAAGTTCAGACCTTTGTAACACATATGGCTTATATAAGTTCAATGAAGGGTTTTGGCACCATCTGTTTGATTATTTAAGGTCAATTTACCTTCAGATCTCACCCAAGAAACCTCAAAAATACCCTTTTCTATAGTACAGTTGCAGGAAGAAATATGTGATTTCAATAGAAAAGCATGACTTTTCTCCCTAAACCAGGTAAGCAAAAACACTGTCCCACAGCTGATTTCAATGGTAAACTTAATAATGCAGTCACCTGTTATGAAAAGTTAATAACAGAAGAGTTCAGACAAATCGTGGATGGTCTGATCATTACAAACAGCAATGCTATCAGTCAGGATGTGCTAATACTATACTATGGTTAAGGTTAGTGGGGCTGGGTAAAAAAATATCAATTTCTTGATTTTAATCGATTCTCATTTTGAAGAACCGATATCGATTCTTAAATCCCAAGAATCGATCTTTAAGTCTATGCTGTTTTCAGTTGATGAATGAACAACTTTAACATGCCTGAACTTTGTAGTGTGCCTCCCATCCAATAAATCGCAATAAGCTTTGTGCTTTGTTACTTCTGATATGAAACAACGCCTCAGCTTTCAAATTCTGTCAATTTGATGAAAGACTATAGAAGACGGTTCACTCCTATTATTATGAATTAGAGAAACTGTAACGCTTATGGCTTCTCTAACTAAAAGAGCCAATCGCTGATTGGTAAAGTCGTTGCATCACTGCAGCTTCCGTTAGAATCTCCGGTTCCCAGAGAAACCTGAGACTCACGCTTAGGACTGCACATGCGCATTGGCTGGTCTAGTCTGAAAAATAAGCTTTTTTAATGCGACTTGAGCATAAGAAACAACATTTATTAGACAGTCCATGTCAGATTTTGTTGCTGATTTGAAATATGTTATTTAATTGTGAGTTCGGCTAGCAGATTTTGAGATTTCAGGATTCCCCTATTCAAATAGATAGGACTTGGATGCCTGAAATAGCTACCCGGAGGCGTTGCAAATATGGCCACACAGTGAACAGACTTTCCTTGAAAGGAACTTTGATTTTATGAAATTCAAACAATAAATATGGTTTTGGCGCTCTGTAATGTTGCGCAGCAGCACAAAGCCCATGTGAATGCATCATCTCTTCTGCGGTTTATTGCTAGTTAAAGCACAAAATAAACATGAATGAACATCAGAAGGTATGTTGAAAAATACAGTACAACTCACTGAAATCCAAATTATGTCTCATGTAATCGCTCAATCAGTGTTTCAAAGGTGGAAAGACGTCAATAAAACAGCTTGTAAACAATGTCATGTAATGTTACATTTACCTCAGAAAAGCCACTCAATGTCCAAAACCTTGTTAGTCAGCTAGAAAATTAATTTAGAGCGGAGCATTTTGATAAAAAAAAAAAGCAATATATTGCATATTCCTTGTATTTCTACCTGTTCTTCAATATTTTTTTGCCATGTACTGTACCTGATAGGCCCCAATTAATCGATACTGAATCAAAATCGAACCGCAAGCTTGTGAATCAAAATCGAATCGTGAATTTTGTGTCAATGCCCAGCCCTAAAGGTTAGGTTTGACATTAATGTGTTGTTTGTGTTTTTTTGTTTAAAGGAACACTATGTAACTTTTATTGTTCAAAATTAACAGAATGTAAATAATGAGTCAATACATCATCAATCCTTCTTCCAAAGCATGCTTTTGTCTTAGCCTGATTCACTATTTTAGACCGGGTGGGATGGTTTTCGCGGGAAATTACGTACATACGTCACTCGCCCAAGCGTGTCTCGTTATGTCTGTAAACAAAGAAAAGTTGTTCCAGCCAGTGTGGTGTGAGAGTGGCATATGTTAGTTGTCTTGTCACAATGAGTGAGAAAGGTTGACATGTAGCATGCTAAATCTAAAACCTCTGGGGAATCACCGCTATATACAAACCCGATTCCAAAAAAGTTGGGACACTGTACAAATTGTGAATAAAAACAGAATGCAATGATGTGGAAGTTTCAAATTTCAATATTTTATTCAGAATACAACATAGATGACATATCAAATGTTTAAACTGAGAAAATGTATCATTTTAAGGGAAAAATAATTTTTTTTTTTAAATTGATTTTAAATTTCATGGCATCAACACATCTCAAAAAAGTTGGGACAAGGCCATGTTTACCACTGTGTGGCATCCCCTCTTCTTTTTATAACAGTCTGCAAACGTCTGGGGACTGAGGAGACAAGTTGCTCAAGTTTAGGAATAGGAATGTTGTCCCATTCTTGTCTAATACAGGCTTCTAGTTGCTCAACTGTCTTAGGTCTTCTTTGTCGCATCTTCCTCTTTATGATGCGCCAAATGTTTTCTATGGGTGAAAGATCTGGACTGCAGGCTGGCCATTTCAGTACCCGGATCCTTCTTCTACACAGCCATGATGTTGTAATTGATGCAGTATGTGGTCTGGCATTGTCATGTTGGAAAATGCAAGGTCTTCCCTGAAAGAGACGACGTCTGGATAGGAGCATATGTTGTTCTAGAACTTGGATATACCTTTCAGCATTGATGGTGCCTTTCCAGATGTGTAAGCTGCCCATGCTACACGCACTCATGCAACCCCATACCATCAGAGATGCAGGCTTCTGAACTGAGCGCTGATAACAACTTGGGTTGTCCTTGTCCTCTTTAGTCCGGATGACATGGCGTCCCAGTTTTCCAAAAAGAACTTCAAATTTTGATTCGTCTGACCACAGAACAGTTTTCCACTTTGCCACAGTCCATTTTAAATGAGCCTTGGCCCAGAGAAAACGCCTGCGCTTCTGGATCATGCTTAGATATGGCTTCTTTTTTGACCTATAGAGTTTTAGCCGGCAATGGCGAATGGCACGGTGGATTGTGTTCACTGACACCGACTATTCCTGAACCCATGTTGTGATTTCCATTACAGTAGCATTCCTGTCTGTGATGCAGTGCCGTCTAAGGGCCCGAAGATCACGGGCATCCAGTATGGTTTTCCGGCCTTGACCCTTACGCACAGAGATTGTTCCAGATTCTCTGAATCTTTGGATGATATTATGCACTGTAGATGATGATAACTTCAAACTCTTTGCAATTTTTCTCTGAGAAACTCCTTTCTGATATTGCTCCACTATTTTTCGCCGCAGCATTGGGGGAATTGGTGATCCTCTGCCCATCTTGACTTCTGAGAGACACTGCCACTCTGAGAGGCTCTTTTTATACCCAATCATGTTGCCAATTGACCTAATAAGTTGCAAATTGGTCCTCCAGCTGTTCCTTATATGTACATTTAACTTTTCCGGCCTCTTATTGCTACCTGTCCCAACTTTTTTGGAATGTGTAGCTCTCATTAAATCCAAAATGAGCCAATATTTGGCATGACATTTCAAAATGTCTCACTTTCAACATTTGATATGTTATCTATATTCTATTGTGAATAAAATATAAGTTTATGAGATTTGTAAATTATTGCATTCCTTTTTTATTCACAATTTGTACAGTGTCCCAACTTTTTTGGAATCGGGTTTGTATATATATATATATATATAAACGCAGAATTGAGGAAAGTTTGCTGGCAAAAAGAGAGCGTAACAGAGCTCATAATAAAACAAGAATCAACATTGGCTTGGCTTTTTCTGAGATTGCGAGAACTGAGGGGTTTGAAATGTTGTAAACATGGCGTTTTTGTTACTCAACATGTAAGTAAGGTATTTTATTGAAGAGATAAATTGACATATGTAGCTCTCTAACATAGTTCACTGTAAAGCATTATCCATTGTGAAGGGTCATTTCATTATGGGTTGTTGTAGAGCTGTGCTGGAATTTATTTTCAAGGAAGTACCGTGTCTATAAATGAGTACAGCTACAGTACACTGCAAAAAATGCTCTTCTTATTTAGTATTTTTTTCTTGTTTCCAGTCCAATTATTTAAAAATTCTTTTTTTTAAAGATTATTTTTCTTACCCCATTGGCAGATAATTTTGCTTACCCCATTGGCAGATAATTTTGCTTGTTTTAAGCAAAAACTCACTTAATTTTGATTTTATTTTCAGGAAAAAAATCTTATGTCATTTTACTTATCTAGTAAATGCATCTTGATTTAAGAATTTTTAGATATTTAGACTAGAAACAAGACAAAAATACTAAGTAAGAAGAGCATTTTTTGCAGTGTAACGTCTTCAGCTAGTCAGCTTGATCCGCACAGTCACGTAGAGCCGAAGCACAACCAAAACAATGTTCTTCCGCAAAATGCATGCATTTTCATTTAACCGCTAGAGGGACAAAAGTTACATAGTGTACCTTTAAGCAGACTTTTTTGTTGTAATTTTGCCTATTGTTATAACTGACAAAATGTTTGTACTTTTTACAGAAAACACTTTAAAAATGCTACAGTAAATACCTAAATAAAAGTTACTATTTGTTGTAAAAAAAAACAAACAAAAAAAAACAACTGTAGATGGTCTAACATTGCATTAAGTCATTTTACAGTAAAGTACGGCCATATTTATGTTTTTTTTTTTGCTAGACAAACTATCAATTATCTCATAACTTATGTTGAAATAAAAATTCCAGATTATATTTAATATAAACTATTTAATTTCTTTCTAATTTTTGTTATCAGTAATTAAATTTTGTTTGTGTGTTACACTTTGTTTTTCATCATGTTAATTGCAATTTTATTTATTAATGTTTACTGCAATATTTTAGTGCAATGTGTGTTACCCTAATTGTGTGTTTGGCCCTTTGCGTGTTTGACGGTAAGAAATTAGTTTACTGAATTTACTATTGGCTACTTTTGTTATAACAGTTGTTGTTTTGTTATAACAACTGTCGTTGTCTCTAATGTCCATCGAATATCAATTGGAACAAAGCAAAGTCTGTCAAAATAATACTTGGGACCTTGCATGAGGGGTGATTTAAAAAAGCACAACTTGTTTGGTCAATTACTGTTGAGGTAGACACATGTCCCTTGGGCATCAAATGGCACTTCGACTAACGAACAGGCTTTAGACCACATACTGGCATGCCTGACACCCGGAGGTCACAGGTTCATTTTTCCTGGAATGAAGCAAACAAAAAGGAGGAGTTCAGAGACTGCCGATCATGGCGTGAAGCCCTTGTTTATGTCTCAACAAAACTGACAGCAGAGCATCACTTGAACTTGGGTCAGCCCACCCATAAATAGCATTTGGTGAGATAAGAGAGCCCGAATGTCTGGCCAGATTTGATATTAACTGGTTTAATGTCTCATCCCCATAGAAGTGGGTAAAATGATCTGTGTGAGTCAGTGGCAAAATCCTTTTATCCCAAGTGACTAAACTTTTTTGCACAACAGCCATCAATATTTGCAGTAACCCCAATGCCAACTTTCAAAAAAAGGAGCTAAAATAAAGAAGAAGAAGAAAAAAACATCTCTTAATAGGAAGTACCTTTGCTTATGTTGTCTTCTGCAGTTTCTTGAAAGTTGTGATATAGTCATGGCTGATCAGGTGGAGGTTTGAAGTTTCACCAGTGTAAAACGTGAAAATATCCTTATATATATATATATATATATAAAAATCCAAATTATGTCTCATGTAATCGCTCAATCAGTGTTTCAAAGGTGGAAAGACATCAATAAAACAGCTTGTAAACAATGTCATGTAATGTTACATTTACCTCAGAAAAGCCATTCAATGTCCAAAACCTTGTTAGTCAGCTAGAAAATTAATTTAGAGCGGAGCATTTTGATAAAAAAAAAGCAATATATTGCATATTCCTTGTATTTCTACTTTACCTGTTCTTCAATATTTTTTTGCCATGTACTGTACCTGATAGGCCCCAATTAATCGATACTGAATCAAAATCGAACCGCAAGCTTGTGAATCAAAATCGAATCGTGAATTTTGTGTCAATGCCCAGCCCTAAAGGTTAGTAATACATATATATATATATATATATATATGAAGTACATTATATATACTACCGTTCAAAAGTTTGGGGTCAGATTTTTTAAATATTTTTGAATTTGTATTTATTTGATCAAAAAACAATATTTTGTTGACTTGTGTACTTACATTATCCCAAACGTTACCAACAATGTTTAAATCCAGAGCTATCAAATCAGCTATTTTAGCAAGGACATGGACTGTGTCATTGCGTCACCTGTCAATGACATCATATCCACCATACCCTCGAGTTCCAGTTTTACTTACGTAGAAACCATGAAAACACCAAAGACGCTTTAATATCTTATAAAGATGCTTTATAAGGTGAGCAACTGTTTGGATACATTTATCAACAGAAAACTAATTGTTATATGGCTCAACACGGTCTTATTGTTTGAATCGCTTGTTTTCTTGATTTACCACAAGTACCATGTTTTTACCATGCCTCAGAGACAACACTATTTTGTCAAGTGGCTAACATAGCATAACCAGAGAGAGAGCTTTCTCCATCATACAATATATTAAAAAAATTAATTGCATGTCATTTAGCAACACAAGTCATCCTGTTTTTATTAATATGATATTCTAATATCAATCTAGATTACTGCAAAGTGCAACAAGTCTCTCATACCAGCCACCGAGCGAACGCACAGAGTAATGTTATAACACAACTTTCAATACACTCAAATGTATTTAATATGATTGTTTTAACCATGAAAACCAGCGCTGCATTACCCCACATACGCAACGACTGCAGCAAAAGCATAATAAAAGCTCTGCTGGCCTCAAGACCGGTGTGTATCGCAGGTCTCTCTCATTAGCATTTGCTCCACCGGTCTCGTTCTGCTCCCATGGCTCTCGCCCTTGCCCTGCTTCATACCACAGTAGCGTTAATAAAACTTTAATACATTCGCTCATTCCTGAACATGATTTCAGCCCGAGTCGGTCAGATTGCTTTCCATCGGCTGTGGAGGTGAAGACGACAACTCCCATGTTTCCACTAGGGGTGTGAATCGTCACTAGTCTCACGATTCGATTCGACTACGATTATCATGTCAACAATTCGATTCGATGCGATATCACAATGCATTACGATGCGTTGCATCCTCAATTTTCAATATTACTGCACATGGCTACATTTTTGTCATATATAATGCATAATATAATGCATTTTTTTATTATAATAACAACGTTATAATATGTTAATGATATAAGTAAAAATATAATAAATATGTAATATAGTGCACATATTTAGCAAAATACTCCTCTCTATAGCTAATTTTTCTAGCCTAAAAACATGCTATGGTCATTAAATGGCTTTCCTGAGGTAAATGTAACGTTACATGACATTGTTCTCCAGCTGTTTTATTGATCTCTTTGCGAGGCTGAAAAGCACTGATTGATCGATTACGTATGAGACATTTGCATTTTAGTAAGTTGTACTCTATCTTTCAACATATCTTCTAATGTTCAGTCATGTTTATTTACTATTAACTAGTAGTAAAAAAAAAAAGAGTAAGAGATGCAGCTTGAACTGAGGCGCTACAGCGATCTGTCACGTCACAAAACGGTATTTATTGTTTATATTTCGTAATAAACTTAACAGAATTTGAGAGCTGAGAATGTGTTTCATATCAAAAGTAACCTGCTCTGTCTTGTCTGTCGGTGTCAGTGTCATCTTTGCTTCACGATTTTTCTCTGCGTGAGAAAATGTATGTGTGGCGTGAGAGTGTGTGAAAAGTGTAATTTGCGAGTCTCACGCTGAATGAGTTGGCAGCCCTGCTAGTAAAAGCGCATAAAACTGTCAAGCAATTAGGCTATACTTAAGTTACAATATAACGCTCACGCACTTGCACGCACATAGCCTCGCACACACGCTGCAAATGTTAAAATAGTGGGTGCAATTTTTATTACTCGCTTTTATGTTTCACCTCCCTTCGCCGATTTACGCTAGCACGAGAAGCGCGTATGTGACGAATGATGTCAGATAAACTTCAGTAGGCTATAATCGATTATGGTCTATTACTGCATCGATGCAGAATCATCCACGTCCGCATCGCGGCAACAATTAATTTCAACACCCCTAGTTTTCACACTCATTCACGCCGTGATCAAGCTACGCCTTTGTTTTGAATACACAACCTCTAGTGGCGAACATTACATATTATGCCTTTAATACATTTTCAAATGTAATTTATTCCTGTGATGGCTGAATTTTCAGCAGCCATTACTTCAGTCTTTGGTCTCAAATAATTCTTCAGAAATCATTCTAACATGCTGCTTGCTTTCTTATTATCAATTTCTATATTATACATTAATATATAAACAATACAAAACATGTTCTGATGAAAAAAGACATGAGTTTAGGGTGGGATTATTTCCCACAGACGAGAGCGTTCCAGAAACTTTACACTATAAAACACTTCCCATTTAAATGCAAAATACCCTTGAGATTCAATGCTTTACTGCCCAAATTTAGCTATATATTACAAAAAAAAAGTGTTATTTCATTAGCTGTCCAGTGTGTGAAACTTATCATGTTCTCTCCTGCTAGAGTTCTTCTCATGCATGAGCTGGGTTTCTGTTTTTCTCATTATGAGATATAACTGACCCAAAGATCTGCTCTGGTGTAAAGAGGAAACAAATGATGCACTGAGGGAGCGAATGTGGCTGGTTCAACCACAGGTCTTGGTAATGTAATGGGGATCTTTAAATTTAATTCATTGTATGTTTATCATCAGTTTAAACTGATGGAGTAAAACATATATTATTTGGCCATCCATCCATTTTCAAAGCCGCATGTCCTATGTAGGGTCAAGGAGATGCAGGAGCCTTTTAGATGGGTGGGTGGGTAGATAGGTAGGTATCTCATTCTAAGATTACATGCATCGATAATCATTGCTACTTGGCCTGCTATTACATGTCTCTCTGGTTTACAACAACATGTTGCTGTTATTTGCATTGCATAAATGCCAAATTGCCATTAAAAAGGTATTCACAATACGCAATGAAACCACGGGCATTATAAATGCATTACTTTGCATGTTACCGCATGCAATACTGCATAAATCTATGTGCTCTTTAAATACTTGTTATTGCAAAAAACAGAATAATGCATTACATTTTAAATAGCAAATAAATTTGCTTTAATAACTGTGCAATAACAATGGGTGTGTAGCTTTGAATATCTATAGATAAAATATGAGAAATTCATAACTCTTGCGCTTAGCTGTTCTTTACTTAAGTCATGCCTGTGTCGATATAAATCTTGTTACTAAATGAACTACATAAAGGGGAATTCCACCCAGATTCAATATTTTTAATAGTGAGTTCTTTATCCTACAGCTGTTCATGGGACGTAGGCAAATATGTGCTGCTCTGCCAAAAGCAGGAATCAAGAGATCCATCCATAACACCTTTTGGCTGTAATGTTAAAGCCTCCCACCTTGAGAGAAATGGCTAGTTAGAAATGTTGGTCTGAGGCCAAACATGTCTCTGGACAAGACAGCTGTATCAGGCCAAAACTTGGGGTTTCAGAGTCAGTAAATGTGTTCTTTTACCCTGAAAATTAATATTTAATTGTTTCTGTAAGGTGGTGATGTGCCGCCACACATTCTTAACTGCAGGTTAATGATACACTTGTAAAAAATAAAGGTTCCTCGTTGGCTCTTAGATGTCTGGAGTTGCTATATGGTTCTTTGGAGATTAAAAAGGTTCTTGATGATTCTTCAGATCAGCATATTGGTTTCTGGGGTCTTTAAAGCACCAGTATGCCTTAATTTATGTTTTTCTTTCAAACTTGAGAGTACTGTAGTGTAAAATGATCTCTGGGATTGTAACTCGAACCTTATTTATAAGAGTGATGGTCGATATTCTCTGTTGATATTCTATAGCTTTATTGGACAAGTGAGTCTGTGAATCCAAATTTTTTTTAGATATTATCATTTACCACAGTATTGAAGAGATTACCCATTTTTACCTTGGAAACAAAATTGTGTTCTCAATCAAAACTCACCTACTGTATGTAAAGAGAGTCTTTTTGTCCAAGACTGGATTATGTCCTGGTGACAGGGATTAAGCTTGGGTTCAGGTTGCCCTTCGGTTCTTGACATCAGTGTCCTTTTGTAGAATGATACTGAGGGCTTGTATCAAATTCAGATGGTTAGGTCTGGAAGGCAGTATATGTCATATGAAGTGCCTTTGGTTCTCTTCTATTTCTGTAAAACCAAAATAAATAAAAAATGCAGAACCATTTTAATAAGTACAGCAGATGATATGCAAGGCAGCACCATTAGATTAAAACCTTTCCTTTGACAAACTGTTTAAATTTACAAAAAATTACAAAGGTTTCAGTGTCATTTGGATATCTTTATTTATCATATCATGTCTCTATCTTGCTAAATAAAATCCCGTCTGTTTTGCAAGAGAAAAAGAGGGGGGAAGACAGAGAGCAAGAGAGATAGTAATGTTGCATAATAGAGGTGTAAGGCTAAAAAAACCTTTCCATTCAAATAGCCAGGCTGATGTTGACTTTGACCCCCTCCTAGACAGACACTAGCTATTAAAAGTCAATATCAGTAGTGCTGACACTGATACATTTCAAATACACTGCAACACCGCAGTTGCTGAAAATAATAAGTGTTCCAAGGGTCTGAATGTCCACTTTACATGCATTTGTAAACATGTTTACTCATCAGTGAGTTTGTGTGGGAAGCAAATAGAATAAAGTTCAATTGTAATAATCTTAAAACGCATAAGCACGTTTCATTAAATTACATCAGTATTACATCATGAATGGTATTATAAGAGCTCTAGTCTAGATCAGTGGTTCTCAATCTTTGTAACTTCAAGGCCCCCCCAATGTCAAAAGTCAGTACTCAAAATAAATACTGGGCTCAAATAGGTTCTGTCAGGTGCTTCCTAGAACATTTTAGGGGTTCCCATCATGGGATAATTTTATGGATTTAGTTTTAAATAATTAATTTAATTTTAAAGTTTTTTGTTTTGTTTTGTTTTGTTTTTACTTTGAAATTGAAATACCCAATAACTCTCTAGTGCTCTTCGGTCAATTTTGACAAAAAAAAAAATTACATTTTGTTTCAACGCAATGGTACAAAACTTGGTAAAGATTTTGGCACTTGCTATGTAAACAAAAAAAAATTTATCATGGACATGATTCAAAAAGGTTATATGGTCCTGAAAAAAATGACTGCATTGGAAATTAATGGAGAACAAATTTCATTTAGTGGGAACTTTTAGTACTGCGTCCAAACAAAATCTTACTAAAAGCTCATTTTTTGAGATATCATCCTCAAATTTGGAAAACTTGTACAGATTTATAGCTTTGATTTTCTCATGTTTTGGAAAATACATATTTCATATAAAAATTGAAAATAGTATTTATGTGCATTTTTCATAACAATAAACGTAAAATTCTATAACTTCTTTTAAGTTTTCACTGCCAAGTGAAAAAAATCTGCCAGTGTCGACCAAATCTGTACTCCAAAGCATTCAAAATTTATTAAAGTTTAAGTTGGAAATTAAATAACATTACAGAAATAAAATATAATACATATTAATCATTGAGAACCACTGGAAATAAATAAATAAATAAATAAATATTCTCAAGACCTTGCTTATATACACTCACCTAAAGGATTATTAGGAACACCATACTAATACTGTGTCTGACCCCCTTTCGCCTTCAGAACTGCCTTAATTCTACGTGGCATTGATTCAACAAGGTGCTGAAAGCATTCTTTAGAAATGTTGGCCCATATTGATAGGATAGCATCTTGCAGTTGATGGAGATTTGTGGGATGCACATCCAGGGCACGAAGCTCCCGTTCCACCACATCCCAAAGATACTCTATTGGGTTGAGATCTGGTGACTGTGGGGGCCATTTTAGTACAGTGAACTCATTGTCATGTTCAAGAAACCAATTTGAAATGATTCGAGCTTTGTGACATGGTGCATTATCCTGCTGGAAGTAGCCATCAGAGGATGGGTACATGGTGGTCATAAAGGGATGGACATGGTCAGAAACAATGCTCAGGTAGGCCGTGGCATTTAAACGATGCCCAATTGGCACTAAGGGACCTAAAGTGTGCCAAGAAAACATCCCCCACACCATTACACCACCACCACCAGCCTGCACAGTGGTAACAAGGCATGATGGATCCATGTTCTCATTCTGTTTACGCCAAATTCTGACTCTACCATCTGAATGTCTCAACAGAAATCGAGACTCATCAGACCAGGCAACATTTTTCCAGTCTTCAACTGTCCAATTTTGGTGAGCTCGTGCAAATTGTAGCCTCTTTTTCCTATTTGTAGTGGAGATGAGTGGTACCCGGTGGGGTCTTCTGCTGTTGTAGCCCATCCGCCTCAAGGTTGTGCGTGTTGTGGCTTCACAAATGCTTTGCTGCATACCTCGGTTGTAACGAGTGGTTATTTCAGTCAAAGTTGCTCTTCTATCAGCTTGAATCAGTCGGCCCATTCTCCTCTGACCTCTAGCATCAACAAGGCATTTTCACCCACAGGACTGCCGCATACTGGATGTTTTTCCCTTTTCACACCATTCTTTGTAAACTCTAGAAATGGTTGTGCGTGAAAATCCCAGTAACTGAGCAGATTGTGAAATACTCAGACCGGCCCGTCTGGCACCAACAACCATGCCACGCTCAAAATTGCTTAAATCACCTTTCTTTCCCATTCTGACATTCAGTTTGGAGTTCAGGAGATTGTCTTGACCAGGACCACACCCCTAAATGCATTGAAGCAACTGCCATGTGATTGGTTGATTAGATAATTGCATTAATGAGAAATTGAACAGGTGTTCCTAATAATCCTTTAGGTGAGTGTATATATATGTGTGTGTGTGTGTGTGTGTTAATTCATCTAAACATCTGGACATGTGACCAAAGATGCCCCTAGAAAAAGCACCCATGATGTGGTTCCCATGACCTGAGCTTTAAGAAAACTTTGAGAACTTTTCAAGAGCAACAATTATCTCTTATCACATCTTTGTTCATCAATTACAGGCAATAAACAGGCCACTCTCATAACAAAATCTGTGTCAGGACAACATTTGACACAAATCGCGAGAGAATGAAGAATGAATAGGAAGAATGAAAGAGAAAGATTCAATTAAAGAGTTTAGGACAATTAAGGTCTCACACTTCAATGGCGTGACAGTACAGTGAGTGAGTGGACAGGAATTGTGGGTGATTATATCATGCTGCATGAAGCTTTAATACAATAGAGACACTGTTTTGAGTCTCTATTCAACTACATCTTGCAAGCACTCGCATGGGCAACACTTGCTCCAGAATACGGTTTCTGATTGGACAACTGTAATCTGAATTGTTGATGCACTTCATTTAACATTCTGAAGAAATCAAAGAGCTCCATCCACCTGGAGGTTATTGCTAAAGCTCTCAATCAGTAACACAAGACTGACTGACTTGCCAAAATCCTTTTACGTTTCATGTCTGAGAGCAATTGGGAATCCTATCATTATAATACAATTCACTTGCAGTGCAACAGAAATAAAGCTTGTAGATTATAAGCTACAGAGCAGCCTTGCAAAATTCAATCAATACTACACTCAGAATGAGTGTTTGTAAGATAGCACTGAATGACTATCAGACAAAATATGAATGCACAACTATAAAGAACATAAAACTAGTTAGCTATACAGAATATAGAAATGATGTAAGGCAATAAAAAGGTGTTGAGTGAGTCCAAACCTTGCTGTGGTGTTAGGGACAGAACGTATATTTGCATTTCACTGCGCTGCTTTTCCATTGTTCCATTGTTTTCCATTATTGACTCCCACATAATGACGTTGTAAAAATCTATTAAAAAAAAGACAAAAAAAAAAAAAAAAATTATCAACGCTTCTCGAGACCTTGCTTTTTTCCATTGCACTGACGTACATTTTGCGTTTTAAAGTGCAAAAACGCGTTCTGTTTGATAGTTACTAAGGCCGATTGTTTTCAACATTGTAATGTAACTATTACAGGTAAAATGATAGAATAATTCAAATAAGTAATATTTAATGTTTATTTATTAATTTGGCATCCAGCCATTTAAAGCAGGGTTTCCCAAACGGGGTTCAGGAACCCCTGAGGTTTCGCGAGGGAATTGCAGGGGGTTCATAAGTTGATGACAAGCAATTAATTAAATTGTAATTAAATCATTAAAAATTAAACAAATAGGCTAAAATAAAATTTAAATCTAAATAAAACTTACTAAATAATAAATGTTTTTGAAGTAAACATGCAAATTAATTTATTAAATTATTGAAATATGGGTCATTCTGTAATTAGGGGTACATTTGGAAGTTGACAATGTGAAGAAATCAAGTTTTCTTTTTTCCCAAAACACAAACAGGACCTTACATAAAACCCTTTAAATCAAGTAATTATTCTATTAGGCAACCTCAGGGTTTCCTGGTTTTGGAATTTCCCCCCCTCAAAAAGCGGATGTTAGATATATTCCGGTCAACTATGTTACGGACAAAGTATTTGTTCATAGCTTGGAAAAATACCTACAATTTAAATAGTCACTTGACTGACAGATTATGAATCCACTTACCAAAATAAAAAATTATAATCATTAACACTTTATGGAAAAAATATTTAGAGGTATAATACCTCTCTATTTTCACAAAAGTAGTTAAATGGTCCTAACATTTTCTCAAAAAAGTCAAATTTGTATATGTTGTTTTGAAAGAAAAAAACCTTGATGGACAAAGGACACCTCTGGTAATCTCATAACACTAAACATGTTGTACAGTAGGCAACTGGGTATTTTTGAAAATTAAAAACTCAGCAGTAACACAGTTGACCACACGGAAACATAGTTAACAAAGGTAACACAGTTGACTGGACATGAGAAATGTTTACTTCCTTTGTTTAGTTCCTGTCCTTGGCTTTGTCCGAAATCGCCCCCTATACCCTTCAATAGGGCACTATTTGATGGGACAGCCATTTGTAGTGGTGTCCGAAATTATTGTGGACATTATTTAGTGCACTTATTCAATCCCACAATGCACAGCAAAAACGAGTATACTGATGTACGCTTAACGGCTAGAGAATACCCATAACGCACTGTGATAGCCACGCGCTGAATGAATTCCAGCCTCTCATCTCTCAAAATGGCGATCGTAGCTGAATCATCCATTCATCCATTTTCCAAACCGCACTGGTCCAGCATAATATTATACAGGTATAAATTCCTTTTTAATCGGTTATTAAATTAATCGATTATTAACTATTATTAGTTACCATGCCAACAAGGTCAAGGTGTAAGGTGTAAAGCCGAAAGTTTACTTAGTTTTTTTTATGCGGACGCGAGCGTATGCGCACAGTCGAGCGCACAGCCTTGCAAAGTATACTTCTTTTGACTCGTATGCGTACACAGGCTTTTGACGCATGCGCAGTTGAGCAATCTCTCGCCTCGAGTTACAAGCCATGTAAATACTGCTAAAAAATGAAATCGCATGTGCAACCTGCGCGTGCAAAGTATGCGCGGTTACAAAAATCCAGCGGTGCGCGTTAAGTACGCACATACTCTTCTGATGACAAAATTCGCATCACACGCACTGTCCGCTGACCCTCGCGTACACGTAAAAAGTGAAGTATACTTTGGCCTTAAGGGTAAACAAATCACCTACACCTATCCCTCGTCAGCCCCTGGTTAACTTGTGTATAAACACCCCAGTATTTGCTCATGTTCTAGGTCTAGTCTTGTGTTCTAGGCCTAGTCTAGGTCTAGTCTTTTGATGGCTGTTATGTGTTTGGTTCTGTCCTGTTCATGGTTTCTGTTGTTTTGGTTCCTGGTAATTCTATTATTAAAACTCATCTGCATTTGGATCCTCTCGCCTTGGTCCCTGAGTTTCACCACGCGTAAAAGTTTGCTACTGTCCACTATGTTACCTTTACTGGGTAACACAGTTGACAGTAACTTAGTTGACATTTTTTAGCATTTTGGGACTACACTCAACATGGAAGCCCAGAACCACTGAGATCATGGTATGTTTAGAAATATATTTTCATAAACATAACATAAGTTTTTGTAAAATTTTGTTGTTAAAATTTGCAGCAATAATACTTATGTAACACTGTGGACAGTCAATTAATCCACTCTTGACACAGGTTTGCTTTTTTAACTAATATTATGGAAAAGAGAGAGGACCCAACTTTTAGTCTTTCATCCCTGTGCTTCATGATGAAATGACATCACACTATGCAAATTATGTGAGATTGGGACAATCCATTTCTTTTTGAAGGGGGTTTTCCTAGTGGGTAACTTAGTTGACAATGGTTTTTCGGACACACATAAAATAAGGTATATCACAATAAACACTTATTATTTTTGAAGAGCACAACCTAATATCTTGATTATCTAATCTAAGTGAAGGTAAAACTATATGTTTGAGATAATTGTCATGCTTAAATGCAGAGTAGAATGAGCAACTTTACAAAACCGGACAGCTGAAAACCAGGGTTCTATGTGATATGAACCAAATTTTTGAACAAAAGATATTGGTTTTTCCACATGTAGTAGTGTGACTGGGGAAAATATAATTTTGTACTATGAAAATAAGCACTTGGGCTTATATTTATGGAAATATATTAAAAATATACATCACGGACATGAGATGTACCCGCAATTATAGAATGACCCATACTTTAAATCTCAGAGGATACTTCAAGTAAATTATTTTGGTCAGAGGGGTTCGGCTGACAAAAAAAGTTTGAAAACCCCTGATTTAAAGGCCCGTTTACACCTAGTCACTTCATGCGTTTTTACTGATCAATAGCTACAGTGGGGAGAACAAGTATTTGATACACTGCCGATTTTGCAGGTTTGCCCACTTACAAAGCATGTAGAGGTCTGTAATTTTTATCATAGGTACTCTTCAACTGTGAGAGACGGAATCTAAAATCCAGAAAATAACATTGTATGATTTTTAAATAATTAATTTACATTTTATTGCATGACATAAGTATTTGATCACCTACCAACCAGTAAGAATTCCGGCTCTCACAGACCTGTTAGTTTTTCTTTAAGAAGCCCTCCTGTTCTCCACTCGTTACCTGTATTAACTGCACCTGTTTGAACTCGTTACCTGTATAAAAGACACCTGTCCACACACTCAATCAAACAGACTCCAACTTCTCCACAATGGCCAAGACCAGAGAGCTGTGTAAGGACATCAGGGATAAAATTGTAGACCTGCACAAGGCTGGGATGGGCTACAGGACAATAGGCAAGCAGCTTGGTGAGAAGGCAACAACTGTTGGCGCAATTATTAGAAAATGGAAGAAGTTCAAGATGACGGTCAGTCTCCCTCGGTCTGGGGCACCATGCAAGATCTCACCTCGTGGGGCATCAATGATCATGAGGAAGGTGAGGGATCAGCCCAGAACTACACGGCAGGACCTGGTCAATGACCTGAAGAGAGCTGGGACCACAGTCTCAAAGAAAACTATTAGTAACACACTACGCCGTCATGGATTAAAATCCTGCAGCGCACGCAAGGTCCCCCTGCTCAAGCCAGCGCATGTCCAGGCCCGTATGAAGTTTGCCAATGACCATCTGGATGATCCAGAGGAGGAATGGGAGAAGGTCATGTGGTCTGATGAGACAAAAATAGAGCTTTTTGGTCTAAACTCCACTCGCCGTGTTTGGAGGAAGAGAAGGATGAGTACAACCCCAAGAACACCATCCCAACCGTAAAGCATGGAGGTGGAAACATCATTCTTTGGGGATGCTTTTCTGCAAAGGGGACAGGACGACTGCACCGTATTGAGGGGAGGATGGATGGGGCCATGTATCGCGAGATCTTGGCCAACAACCTCCTTCCCTCAGTAAGAAAGGGAAGATGGGTCGTGGCTGGGTCTTCCAGCATGACAACGACCCGAAACACACAGCCAGGGCAACTAAGGAGTGGCTCCGTAAGAAGCATCTTAAGGTCCTGGAGTGGCCTAGCCAGTCTCCAGACCTGAACCCAATAGAAAATCTTTGGAGGGAGCTGAAAGTCCGTATTGCCCAGCGACAGCCCCGAAACCTGAAGGATCTGGAGAAGGTCTGTATGGAGGAGTGGGCCAAAATCCCTGCTGCAGTGTGTGCAAACCTGGTCAAGAACTACAGGAAACGTATGATCTCTGTAATTGCAAACAAAGGTTTCTGTACCAAATATTAAGTTCTGCTTTTCTGATGTATCAAATACTTATGTCATGCAATAAAATGCAAATGAATTACTTAAAAATCATACAATGTGATTTTCTGGATTTTTGTTTTAGATTCCGTCACTCACAGTTGAAGAGTACCTATGATAAAAATTACAGACTTCTACATGCTTTGTAAGTGGGCAAACCTGCAAAATCGGCAGCATATCAAATACTTGTTCTCCCCACTGTATCTGATTTGTTAAAACTGTTCCATTTACACTTGGCCACATAAATGTGTCTCCGCAAAATGAATATAAATCCAATCTTCGATTCCCACGCTATATGCAAATTTAATGGAGTTCACGTCAACGAAAGCAACAGATATGAGCTGCATTTTATTTATCATCAGCTAATTTCAAGATCAAAGGCCGCAATAGGAGTGCGGCATAAGCACTAAGACAATTTAGTTTCACCATTTTTAATGAAGATGATTGTGTGTCAAGCGTCTGCAACTTACTTTCAGTTTCATTTGCGACAGTTTGCATGTTGGCTTGCTGATGAGATACTCATCTGTGGAGCTTCGTGTTGCAGTAGCGCTTCGTGTTGCAGTAGCGCTGTCATATCTGGCCACAACATGTCACATAGCCTATAATATGCTCTCTATGTGGCTATATATGTGGTTTCAACAACCAGATGCATTTACACTAGTCCAGTTTCATCTCAAAATTGCTTCGAAAGGGCATTTACACATGGTCTTTTCACAATCGGATACCTATCCGATCAGAGAAAACACACTAGGTGTAAACAGGCCCTAATACATTAAATGTTTTTCAAATTTTTCATAACGGCCTTTTAAAAAGTGTCTATAAAACAAACTTTCAAAGACTAGACTTTGACTAATTTGCAAGAATGAGAAGGAGCAAAGCATCACAAAGACTAGCAAACAAGGTGTAAAAGACATTTAAGAAAGATCAGAGAGGAACAGAAGGGGTGGGACATGTACAGGTAAGTCAACATCACGATTAACCTGTGAGCAGAGGAAGGACCAGAGGGGGGATTGGGATGAAAAGAAGGAGTGGACCATGAGTCGAGAGGGACAGCAGAGGAGACAAAATGAGAGGAGGGAGCCGAGAGCCAAGGGGATTGGAAGGAAGTTGTACATCCAAGAAATGGAAACATACTGGACACAAAAATGGCCATTAACTCCCTAAGAGAGGTCAGGGTTATAGAAAACGGCTGGGGAGATTCAAAGAGGCAAGAAGGCTGTCAGCACAGCCATGGGGGAACCAAGGTGCAACAGGTTCAGCAGAACCCAGAGAGAAGGGTGAGTCTGCTAAAGAAAAGAGATGTGGTTTAGTATGTGCACAGAAGGGCCAAGAGGAAGAGATATATATACACACACACATACACTGCTGATCTTCTGGGATTTTCATGCACAACCATCTCTAAGGTTTACAGAGAATAGTCCAAAAAAAAGAGAAAATAGCCAGTGAGCGGCAGTTCTGTGGGCAAAAATGCCTTGGTGATGCCAGATGTCAGAGGAGAATGGCCAGACTGGCTCGAGCTGATAGAAAGGCAAGAGTAACTCAAATAACTTCTGGTTACAACCGAGGTCTGCAGAAGAGCATCTCTGAACACATAATATGGCAGCAGAAGACCACACCGGGTGCCACTCCTGTCAGCTAAAAACAGGAAACTGAGGCTACAATTGGCACGGACAATAGAAGATTGGAAAAAGGTGATGAGCCTTGACTTCTGTAAACAACATGAAAGCATGGATCCATCCTGGTGGTGTGATGCTCCCTGGTGGGGGGATATTTTCTTGGCACACATTAGGCCCATTAGTAATAACTGAGCATCGGTTAAATGCCCCAGCCATATGGTTGTTGACCATGGTCATCCCTTTATGACTACAGTGTACCTATCTTCTGATGGCTACTTCCAGCAGGATAATGCGCCATGGCACAAAGCTCAAATCATCTCAAACTGGTTTCTTGAACGTGTTCACTATACTCAAATGGCTTCCACAGTCACCACATCTCAATCCAATAGAGCACCTTTGGGATGTGGTGGAACGGGAGATTCGCATCATGGATGTGCAGCCGACAAATCTGTTATCATGTCAATATGGACCAAAATCTCGAAAGGAATGTTTCCAGCACCTTTTTGAATCTATGCCACGAAGAATGAAGACAGCTCTGAAGGCAAAAGGGGGTCCAAGCCGGTGCTAACAATGTGTACCTAATAATGTGTCCAGTGATTGCATGCATATATATAAATATATAAGGTTCGTAGATCTGTTGCCAAACATATAACATGCTAGAAACATAATAATCACTGCAATAATGATCCCGTTATAGGGCCAGATTTACTAACAGCTTGCGCCAGCGCAAACCCTCTATTGGCGTTAAAAAACTACTGTCAGGACTTACTAAAGACTGGTTTCTTGCGCTGAATTAGCGCTGAAAAGGTGTGGACAGGGTTATTTTTGCAGCTGACCATTGCATATGCATTTGTAGGAGTTTCCCTTTCAGGCGCAAAATTCATGGGAGCAGAGTATTTAAATGAATCATGCGAGGTGATTTATAAAGGTTTGCGCTCGTCAATTTACTGGTGTTTGCGTTATTATTTACCGCTCTTAAACCAGACGCTAACAGGTAGATTATGCTGGTCATTATGGAAATGATCCGGCTGCGTCTGTGTTCATTAATTTGCGCGTCGTCCGTAGATCACACGCAGAACTGTCCACTCCCATCTGCGCTTTTATAGAATTGCGCTCTCACGCTAATTTGCCCTGTTTAGTAAATCTGGCCCTTAGACTCTTAAGCATTTGCCTATTTAAATTTGTATTTTTATTTATTTAATTTTTTTTGCCAGGCATTGTATATAGTACTGTTTGTTAATAAAGTTTTATATATATATTTGAGATGTATTTCAGGTACAAGTATATTTTGTCACATGTAATTCGCATAGACATAAATTACGAGAATTAATCATTTCAAACCATGTGGCTTGTTTAGAGTGTTTAAGTGTGCTACTTTTCTAAGCAGTCCAATTTATAATTTTCATATGCTGGAACAAACAAGTGAGAAAAGACTTATGAAGTCTCTGTATATACAGGAATCAGATTATTATAGAGATTTAGGGTGGGCATTTTTTCACTTTGGTCAGTACGCCCTAGCAACCGTCATCAATGCCCTATTAACCACTAACATCCTAGCAACCACTTAATCATATCTTAGCAACAGAACGCACCTATATCTGTTATCTCAATCCAAACAAAGTCGGAATAAATTCTCATATTTATATCCATACGGCTCATCAATGCCTTCTTAAGCCGCAAAATAGATTAAAATAGAATATTTTTCTTTCCTAATCTTCCTCAAAAGAAGATAAACCCTGACCTCTTCAGAAAGGGTCAGAAGCCTCTTAGATTACCTAGCTCACCACTAAAACTCAATCAAAGAATCTTTTGTCAGGCTGTAGTGTCTGGCGAGAGTGAACGAGCGCCAGAGTGACCTTTCTACAATAGCCGCTGTTCTACAATGTGAACTATTGAGCTTAACAGCAGCGAATAAGGCCTGTCCATTCTGAGGAGACAATTGCATTCTCCAGGAAAGCAAGAGCCTACTCTGCGGCCAACCATCAAATACATGGGCTTTTCTGGATTAAAGCAGTCTATCTGGCCATTGCGGGGTCATCAGCTTTAAGGTGACGGTGCAGCAAAGACAAACAGCAGAGCCATTGTACAATTCTTATGGCATCAGAGCTATCACAACAAGCACACAGCCGCACAGACACGGGGCCAAAATCAACAGGCTCTCCATTCCTTTGGAACGATCCAACATGATATTTACATTGGATGAACACGAAGCAATGCACTTTGTGAACATGATCATAGAGACGAGTAAAGGTTACAGATTTAGGGCAATGCTCGGTTAATTACGACCGTGACGCTTTTCAGAGACAAACTCTGCGGTTGCATACAATGGACGATGTGTTTGATGGATTGTCTTGGCCGTCTGTTCTGGCCACACACATGAGAGAAATAAACCACTATGGAGTTGGCCTGAATAAATGATGTGTGAATGTCTAACTTAGTTGACACACGTACAGTATGGCCCTCTGTGCAGTCAAAAAAGGGGGAGTAACTAGCGGGTGTGATGGGAGGGTGTACGTATGCATTTAAATGGCAAGGGGGTGTGGGTCACAGGCCAGATTAAAAGACCCATAAGAGGATTGATATTTGAACAATCCTGTTTTTCTTGACTTTCAGAAAGGCAGACAGCTTCCTCGTGTTGTCGAGATCTGTCATGGTATTAACATGCCTTCAGGGGCTCCTTCAGATTAACTCCCTGTGAAAACCAAGAGTGTCTCTGAACATTTATGTGGGTTTAAAGAAATATTATACCCAAAAATGAGAAATGTGTCATTATTTCACCTTACCATCATCCAAAATGACACAAAAAAGCCCATAAAAGTGGTCTTCTGAATAGATCTTTAAGAAAAGCAGAAATTTAAGTCAATATTCACTCTGAATTCAAAACGGATCTGAATGATTCATTCACAAATCATTTGTTTTGAGCTTGTTGTTATTTTTCAATGAATAATAACTTTAAGCTACTGTACGGCTTTAGAAGACTTGGAATATAGCGCACGAGTAGTATGAATACTTTTAGAATATTTGATGGTGCTTTTGTGCAGCTTGAAAGCTCCCATTCATTGTAATAGCATGGAAAAAAGCACCATTAAATTGTATATAAAAAAGTTCCCTTTTGTGCTGAGACGGGTTTGGAACAACGAGAGAGAATAAATGATGACCGAATTTTCATGTTAAATTGACGGAGGTACGAAGACTGTGATGCCACAAGGAACACAGTAATCTTTGATCTGTGATCTGAGTATTTGCTCTGCCACTTTATTGGTCAAAAGGGTCATTTTGGAGATTTGGCAGTCTTCCCTGACCTTTTTCTGTTTCCAGACAGACAGCAAATTGACAAATAAAAAGACTGATAAACAAACACGCAGACGGCTTCATAGGACATCTGAACACGCCAAGATCCGCTACAGTGCCCTCGGCTTTGCGGGCCAGACGGTCATGCCAACCATCTTGGCAGCGCACGCTGTATGCCACCCACATCAGCAGAACCCTAACCCATCCAGAAGAAATCAATAATGTGGATTCATCTCATGCTTTCAATGCCACGTAAATGTGGCATAAAACTGACAATTTAAAAAATTCCCAGAAAAAAGACTGGTTTTGGATCTATTCAGTTTTCTTACTCCATCGTCTATAGGAGAAAAAGTAAAAGTTGAGAAGTTCAATTTGAGAGAACATTATTGCACTTATGGCAACATTATATCTCGATGACATAGTGCAGATGAAAACAAAACACTTATAAATGTAGGCCAAGAAAAGCACCTCTGTGGAGGACTAGGGTGCCGCTGCTGTTGTTCTCTCTTTGTTTTTATAATAAAGTTTGTTGTTGGCGCCCTCTGCTGGGTAAGAGTTCTCGACACAACTAAAGCATACTAGCTAGACACTGTTGCCTCTGTCATTTACAATTGTTGCTAGTCATATTTTACAGTATAACTCCGGTCAAAGTTTGCATAAAAGACATCAACTGTCTTTCATGGCAGGCTGCATGATACCTCATAGGTAACTCATGTCATGATTGAAAGCCTTTGTATCCATCCATCCATCCATCCATCCATCCATCCATCCATCATCTCTCTTTCTGTACAGTATCTATCTACCTATCTATCTATAGTATCTCCATCTATACAGTACCTATGCATGCATCCATCCATCCATCCAGTATCTCTTTCTATACCGTATCTATACCTATCTGTATAGTGTTTCTCTTTCTATTCAATATCTATTGCTCTATACAGTATCTCTCTTGCTAGACAATATCTATATATCTATCTATCTATCTATCTATACAGTATCTCTCTTTTTATACAATATCTATCTACCTATACTGTATTTACCTATCTATCTATCTATCTATCTATCTATCTATCTATCTATCTATCTATCTATCTATCTATCTATCTATCCATTTACAGTGGAGAGAACAAGTATTTGATACACTGCCGATTTTGCAGGTTTTCCTACTTACAAAGCATGTAGAGGTATGTCATTTTTATTATAGGTACACTTCAACTGTGAGTGACGGAATCTAAAAAAATCCAGAAAATCACATTGTATGATTTTTAAATAATTAATTTGCATTTTATTGCATGACATAAGTATTTGATCACCTACCAACCAGTAAGAATTCCGGCTCTCACAGACCTGTTAGTTTTTCTTTAAGAAGCCCTCCTGTTCTCCACTCAATACCTGTATTAACTGCACCTGTTTGAACTCGTTACCTGTATAAAAGACACCTGTCCACACACTCAATCAAACAGACTCCAACCTCTCCACAATGGCCAAGACCAGAGAGCTGTGCAAGGACATCAGGGATAAAATTGTAGACCTGCACAAGGCTCGGATGGGCTACAGGACAATAGGCAAGCAACTTGGTGAGAAGGCAACAACTGTTGGCGCAATTATTAGAAAATGGAAGAAGTTCAAGATGGCGGTCAATCTCCCTCGGTCTGGGGCACCATGCAAGATCTCACCTCGTGGGGCATAAATGATCATGAGGAAGGTGAGGGATCAGCCCAGAACTACATGGCAGGACCTGGTCAATGACCTGAAGAGAGCTGGGACCACAGTCTCAAAGAAAACCATTAGTAACACACTACGCCGTCATGGATTAAAATCCGTATTGCCCAGCGACAGCCCCGAAACCTGAAGGATCTGGAGAAGGTCTGTATGGAGGAGTGGGCCAAAATCCCTGCTGCAGTGTGTGCAAACCTGGTCAAGAACTACAGGAAACGTATGATCTCTGTAATTGCAAACAAAGGTTTCTGTACCAAATATTAAGTTCTGCTTTTCTGATGTATCAAATACTTATGTCATGCAATAAAATGCAAATGAATTACTTAAAAATCATACAATGTGATTTTCTGGATTTTTGTTTTAGATTCCGTCACTCACAGTTGAAGAGTACCTATGATAAAAATTACAGACTTCTACATGCTTTGTAAGTGGGCAAACCTGCAAAATCGGCAGTGTATCAAATACTTGTTCTCCCCACTGTATCTATTGAAAATTGGATATAGAAACATAGACCATTTAACTTTTTCTCCTTGTATTCTATTCCAAAAATAGAAATTTACACTGCTTTAGCTGTGGCATAAATTGAAAATAATAATTGGAAAAAACTATGAACCTATAAAACAGTCCTTGTGAGGTTTGGAGATAATGAATACAAATGACTTCATAGTTCAACTGCATCTCTTGGAGAAGTCTCGCCCTATCACATTTATGCATGTGCAGACAGAGAATGAATTATTAAGAATTTGAGAATCCTCACAGGCGCTGTCCCTGCAGGAGAGAAACCTCTGCTAGATCAATATCTGCTTCACCTAGTGTCACTTGACAAGCACTGGGAAATTGCTGCTGTACAAAATAAAAAAGTCCCAATTTCTCTCTAGGTCAAAGCTATTACATTTCCAAAATATCACGGGCTCAAAATGCCCAAGCCTATCCAGGATTGTCTCTGTATCTCCAGTGTAGGGAAATACAATAAAATTGCAGATTTAGTCTCGAGTGGACCTTTCCTTCACTTTTGCCGCATTTCAATTTTCAAGATGGTAACTATGGAAACGCATGAAATGTTGACTAAGATGATTTGAGGGGGTAATACTTTCCTCACATTTCAGACTCAGGTTATAGACTATAGAAAGAACAGGCTTGTGATATTTCTCATTAACCCATCTTACATCTTCAGTAAATTACAGCAGCAGCAAAGCATGTATGGAAAGACCCCTGCAGGGAATAATGGGATACATTAAAGGAAACGCACTGATCATCACCCAGAAAATTTGGATAAATTAGGATTAGGATAAATGTGAAAACGTCTGTAAGTACAGAGAGTTATAATGACCGTTACAGGCCTGCTTCTATTGCATGATACAATAATCAACATTTTTAGACAGATGTGTTTAGTGCAAACTGACGACTGCCCAACACAACATTCAGTCCCTAAATATAGCCCAACATTTATGGCTGTTATTCAATCAAATCATTATCCCAGTGAATTGGTGATTCAAGCCTTCAAAATAACAGTGTAAAAGCAAGACAATAAGTAATTTGGGTCATCTGCCTGACATAGAGAAAATACAGAAGAATAAATACCAAATAAATAAATAAATAAAAATCCAGTACTTACCAACCACTTCCTAAAGCAACGGGGGTTTTTTTTGCAAAAGGCAAAGTCCAGCTAAAGTTTAGCTCCTACAAAAAAAAAAACTGTAAAAGGAAAACACAGTGTACAAGTATATCACTCTATACATCAATAAATTATGAAAATGGCATTGCAATGTAAGCATCATATGTAAAATGTATATACAGTATATGCACATTATAGGCCAGGCATAAAACATTTACCATTCAATTGTATGCAATATGTAACAGCCGTTTTTGTCCCGAGAAAGGTCAAAGACCAGACCTCTGAATCAGAGGTAGAGCAACTCTGGTGAAGCACTTGACAGTATTTTGGAAAATCATACAGCACCTAAGTACAAATGTGAGAGTTGTAAATGTTTCTGCTCTTCTGACTTACAGCCTGTCTTGTAGTTCATACATTTTGCTAAAAGGTTAATCATGCATTATATTAATTAATTTATTTATTTATTCATGTGTTACATTTATATAGCGCTTTTCTAGGCACTCAAAGCGCTTTACATAGAGAAGGGGGGAATCTCCTCAACCACCACCAACCATATTGTGATCATATAGGGCAAATGTTTTCATTTAAAACTTAAGACAAAACATAGACCATTTAGTATATAGGCATACCATCCACAACATCAAAATATAAGCTTGATGAGGGGAAATAGCAAGAAAGTAACTTTAAAAAAAAAAAAAAAAAAAATCAAACATACTTTATTGTATGCATGCCGTCCAGTTAAGAGATGAAGGTGCCTGATTGAGTGATTGATGTTAGTAGAATTACAATTATGACAATAAAAAAATAAAATATATCTATCCATACTGCATCAATAGAGGGTATGCATCGACGTCACTTTCCCGCCGGAACACGCCCCCTCAGCTGGGCTGAGTGGCAGAAGAGCTGCTGCATGACTGGAGTTAATAGGGTTACAAACAGTTATCAGTTTAAACTAAAGGTTGGACTCGATCCAGTGTTAATTTCGTTGACGAATAATTTTCGTTAACGACCTTTTTTCACTGACGAAAACGAGACGATAACTAAATAAAAAACAGTTTTGGATGACAAAAACTATGACGAAAATCTACTGTCATTTTCGTCAACGGATAAAAACGAGACGAAAATGTTAGGGAGGGACGATTAGGGAAGAGATCCAGTCAGTACTGATGTCCTGTGTAACAGATGCGCACATTTGAATTGTAATGTACTGATCTAACCGCGGGAAAATGCGGCGCTGTTGCACGTTCAACAGGCTCACGCAACAGCGCTTCAGAACAGGTCGCAATCAATGAATAGCGCACATTTATGCCAGGTAATTGTTTATGAACTAATGCTGAGGAATAATGACAATGTTTACTTTACGATGTTTATATAGTAATATGTTTAGACGGTTGTAACATATTTTATCTCCCTCATCTGAACTTGAATGAGCAGCTGCAACAGTAAGACGCACACATTTCAAAATAAGAGTCACAGTGTTTTTCGAGCTTGTTTATAATTAAAAGTCACGCATTATATATAGGTTTTTGGTTACACAATAAACTGTATTTAATTTCATTCCCATTTAATTCATAGTCAGGAGGAAAGACTACGAACAGTATTTGACACATATTATTCAATAAAGTATCAGGGTTATAATAGTTAACTAAAACCATTAAAAAATATTCATTACTTGAAATTAAATAAATGTGAACTGAAATTAAAAAATAAATAAACCAACTTATTTGAAGCTTTAGCTTAACCTGATATACTAACTAAAACAGAAATACAACATAAAAACTATATAGATGTTTTTAAAAAACAAACAAAAAAAGTGAATTGAGCTCTTTCGTGTATTTTTGCGCTTGAATGGTCAAAAACACGTCAAAATGTCAGTTTTGACATGTATTCAAGTAACAGTCGGTTATGTAATGCTTAAATGCTCAATTAATGCATTACAATTTAACTAAACTCATTAGATTTTAGTCGACTAAATCTACTGTAGATTTAGTCGACTAAAATCTTATGATATTTAGTCGACTAAAACTAGACTAAAACTAAAAACAATTCAAGTGACTAAAATATGACTAAAACTAAATGGCATTTTAGTCAAAAGACTATGACTAAAACTAAATCAAAATTTGCTGTCAAAATTAACACTGACTCGATATAGTGTTCCTTACAACTTACCAAAGATCCAGTGATCCATGGATATTGACATGCAGCCAGGAATCGTGTTTTCCTGACATTTTATATGAGCCTGATTTCGATACATAAAAATTTATCACTGTCATTCATCACAATTTCGAGAGTGATGCTGACTACACAATAAATCTTTTATTTACATAATGTCTCCACTTTGTTAGAGAGGATTCGCGCATGCAGAACTCGCTGGACAAAAACTTGAGCGGATTCTAACTTCAACACCTGTGATTGGCCACTGCGTTCAAGAAATCAACAAACATGTCTGTGATTGTCTACTTTACTCACTGAAATGAAAACACGTTGGAAATTGAATCATTTGACTAGCGCAAATACAGATATACACTGGATCTTTTGCTAACTCTTTTTCGCTAATAATATGCTATTATTATGAAGAAAACAGATCTTAGACCAGCAGTTATGGGCAGCTTTTCCCTCTAAAAGCAATCAGTAGCAGAAGCAGCAGGCGGCAGTGGTTTGAGTGAGAAAATTACATGCTATTATCAAGTCCATCTCCCTCGGTCCGGAGGGGGGCACAGTGATGTCCATGGGGGGGGGGCCAAGACTCCCCGACCCCCCCTCTGGCGCCGGGCCTGGTTTTGTGTGTTTTTCGTGGCATTCACGCTGAAAACCAATGCTGCCTCTCAGTCTTTTTGCCACTCAGTGGGCATAACCGCAGCGACTCCGGCCGACGGTGATGTCACGTGCATACCCTCTATTAGCAAAGCATTCTTTTTTTAAACATTAACAAAGAAAACCAACAAAAAAACAAAACAAAAAAAACACAACAACAATCAATCCTGGAACAAACAAAACACAAACTCAAGACATAATAAACTATCAAGGACACTAACAATTATTTCTTTGCTAAATGTCAGTCTCTCTACTGTGAGTGTCAATACTAACAGAACACAACAAAATAATAATGCCAATTATGCTCAACGTGTCAATATACTATATTAATAATCAGCAGAAAGCCATTTTTAAAATCATTCTTTGCTTTCAGTGTAACACTGTGAAATCAGGGTCAGGTCAGATGAAAACGTGGCAGTTGATATCAAACATTTCGGCCGAGTGTTTTCCTCTGCGTTACAGGACAAAACAGAGCTATCTTTAATCATAATCATTTTGATTATGATTAAAGCATACATTATATAATTTTTTTTCAATCATTCTAGGTTTGTGCACAAAGAACGATCAAAGCAACTGCCAAAACAACATGAAATGAAAATTCTATTTTGAAATAATGCACACATATTATCTTAAGAAGTGTTATCTTAAATATATTTTTTAAACACTGATTACTTATCAGTATAATGTCAACTTCCATTAGTTAAATGATGCAGTACATAAACCTGAAAAAAATTGTGAAGAAAATTTTTGTTCAAAACACAGTGAAAGAAAAATCATTACAGCAGTTTTCACTAGTTTATCACAAGGTTAAGCCCTCTTTAGTAATTTTGAACCTACTTAAATGTTAAACTCAGTAAAAAATACACTCACTTAAACTCAAGATGTGCAAAGTACAGGGTATTTGACATTCATGATCTATTTCCCTCACATGAATACTCTGCTTTAAGAACTCATTGTGTGGCAAACAAGAGATTAATTGAATGTGAATGATATTTTAATTTGGAATTTGTGTTGAATGAAATTCAAATATAAATATTCTTAAAAACAAATTAAAATGTGCTTATAAAAGACTCATGAACACAAATATAAGGTAAACAATTTGCATTACTAGTACCTTTCGATATATTTATTTGTCTTCTAATTAAAAAAAAAGAGCTCTGAAATGTGTTAGTTAACGAGTCCCTCATTCTCTGTACAAAGTTAAATAGCAAGAGAAATTACCTGTGTAACCCTACACAAATCACTCTTCATAGGCCAAAATATACACATACAAAAAATGTACATAAAATCTGTGATATCTGCAGTTCAGACAAATCATGACAGCTGCATTGTTTCAGGCAAAGATGATTACAGGACTTTATGAGATGATGAGGGCAGAGCAATGTTTTTCATGTCTGTAAAATAAAAGCTCTGGACTTTGCTGCAATAGCAATTCATATTCTTGAAATATTTAGACACAATGAATGTGGAGATCTGGAAATATACTGTAGTGTTTTGCAAGGGGTCTGGGGTGTGTTTTCCCTTTCTGCATATCATTCTTACTAAATATGTTTCACTTTCATTTCAAAGTATTGTCCAAATGGGCAATAAATGTAAACGAAAACTACCCCAGTTTAGGGTTGAACTTTCTCTCGCTCAACAAGTGCAACCTGTGAACCTCCCTCTCTTCCTGGTTCCTCACTGATGAGTGCACTCGCCTGGTTGCTCGTTTTGAGGACTGTCCAATGTGCTCTCATTCTTCTGCTCTACTGCCACCTACAAGACAACAGAAGCAAGTGCAAGTGAGTAGTTGAGTAGTAGCAAATGATTTCCACAAGGAGGCAGTCAATTACAAGGCAAGGAAGCTGGGAGTAATAACATAGTGTAAAGGGAACAACCTAATCTCAGGCACCACCTGTTTCCACATGCTCATCCCATTTCAATCTGCCCATGACTGACCTCACTGGGGTTCAGCATCTTTTGCCACTTTCCTGCCCTGCAGCTATGATGCATTTATCATGTAGAGCAAAATGCTTCATCAGCAGATTTCTCTGTCATTCCTATACAGAGGTTACAGGCAGAGTTTTACATCTTGTTCCTGCCGCCCTGCTGTTTGTTGCGCACCTCTGCTCAGTGATGAATCACTCCCTGTGGCTGCTGAACAGTAATGGGAACAGATGTTTGTAGAACACAGCTCCAGCCACCTTAATGACATGTTCAGAATGCAGTACGGAAAACAAGCTCTGGCAGCTTACACAGCAGGTTGCTTGAAGGTGACAACTTGTCTTTCAGTGGCTTTGTCACAGGGTACATGACATGAGCTCAGACCCGTCCCGAAGGGCTTTAAAATCACAACTAAATAACCAGATTATATTACCGGTTTTCTAAAGTGTAATTTTGAGGGTGAGGACAGGTGTATAACATCTAACAAGATATAAACATAGCTTAAAATCACTGCGCTAACATACTTAGGGGAGAGTGGGGTAAGATGTGCCAACCTTTAATCTTGCAAAATTTTCATGTGACTTTAGAAAGAACCAATCATATATAACTGCCTGTGATTGAGCACTTGATTATATAGTGTTTTATTTATATATATACACTGATCAGGCATAACATTATGACCACTAACAGGTGAAGTGAATAACACTGATTATCTTTTCATCACGGCGCCTGTTAGTGGGTGGGATATATTAGGCAGAAAGTGAACATTTTGTCCTCAAAGTTGATGTGTTAGAAGTAGGAAAAATGGGCAAGAGTAAGGATTTGAGAGTATCTATCAAACGTGGTCCAAGGCAGGAACAGTGGTGAACCGGCGACAGGGTCATGGGCGGCCAAGGCTCATTGATGCACGTGGGGAGCGAAGGCTGGCCCGTGTGGTCCGATCAAACAGACGAGCTACTAGCTGAAATTGCTCAAGAAGTTAATGCTGGTTCTGATAGAAAGGTGTGAGAATACACAGTGCATCGCAGTATGTTGTGTATGGGGCTGCATAGCTGCAGACCAGTCAGGGTGTCCATGCTGGTCATAATTTTATGCCTGATCGATTTATATATATACACTTTTATTTTACACTGATACTTCATATTAATAATATTACAAAAACTATAACTAATACACTGAAATATTATAAATAAGATGTCACTACACTGAATTTTTTAAAATATTTTATTATGAAATTGGAAAATATTTTATTATGAAATCGGAGTATTCTGCAGCAAAATAAGACATAGGATTGCACATTAATAAATCACTTTATGTTCTTATTTTTATTTTAAATGTATTCAATTTAATATTTACACTGATGCAATGTGGCACAGTGTACCCCTAAGGTGTGGAAAGTTTTGTTAGTTTTACCTCAATCCTCCTTGCCTAGAGGACAACCTAAGTAAAAGGTGTCACAGCTTACTCCACCTTCCCCTCACACTCTCTCACACACACACACACACACACACACACACACACACACACACACACACACACACACACACACACACACACACAGAATACCTGATAGGAGTAATGTGATTTGTAGGTGATCCATTTCTTCAAATCAGTTCTGTCCCCCACGGACAGAGAGCGAACAGTGGCTTTGGACGCAGAAGCAGAGGGCATGTCAAACTCAACCTCAACCAGGCACTCAAACTTAGAAGGCACCTCCCAATCTGAGCCCAGCTCCAAACGACAGAAGAACGTATGAGGATGTCCCAGTGCTACAAAAAAAATGCCATCCACAACCATATTAATGTAATGTATGCAATATTAAAGCAAATAATTAATTAATGCAAATTACTACATGACATTTTAGATGAAGGACCTGAGCTGTGTAATGTATAATTTAACATTTAAGAACTGGCCTCGATTTTGCTAAAATGAACTGAAGAAAACTCAAGAAATGTCAAATATGGATATTTTTCTTACAAAAACCCATAGATTCGCTTTAGAAGGCCTTTATTAACCCCCGGAGCCGTGTGCATTACTTTTATAATGGATGGATACAGTTTTTTGGGCTTCAAATTTTAGGCTGCCATTTACTGCCATTATAATGCTTGGAAGAGCCAGGACATTTTTTAATATAACTCTGATTGTATTCATTTGGAAGAAGAATGTCATATACACCTAGGATGGCTTGAGGGTGAGTAAATCATGGGGTAATTTTCATTTTTGGGTGAACTATCCCTTTAAACCTAAACATATCCTTTAAAATTGCTTTTGTAAAGCTATTGTATGGCTTCAGAAGACTATAGCTTACGAGTCATATGAACTACTTTTATGATACTTAGATGATATAGGAACCTGACAGACATTCTTCAAAATATCTTCTTTTCTGTTCAATTGAACAAGGAATGTCATATGAGTTTGGAAGGACATGAGAGTGAGTAAATGATGAACAACATTAACTTTTTTTTAATTTTAATTTTTTTCCTTAAAACATTACTCCAGAGAAAAGAGAGAGAAAAAAAAATTATTTGAGGAAAACTGAATTGTAAAGCTCACGGATGTCAGACAGTGAGTCTGTGAATTAACAGATAATGACAGCTTGAACTTTGTCTAACCAATCACACTCATACAGTGGGAGGGGATCCCTGCTGATGTACTATTGAAAAGCCTAAAGCACTGGCCATTGACAGAGAAAAATACCACCACTGGCCACAATGCAAATGCTATGACAACAGAAAATCAACAATAAGGATAAAAGATTGTTTCTACACCACTGCACTTGCTTTGGGAGTCAATGCTGCATTAAGAGGCATGGCTTGTTACCTCAGCATTGTGATTTGGGTTTTTGTGAGGATTTATTCAGCAGCATCAAAATATAAAAATAATCCACTATCTATACTAATATTCTCATAATGATACTAGAGAAAAACACACTAAATTAAGAGTAACATTCTCAAATATTTCCATTTATGTGACTAAAATGTAATTTTTTCATCCTGCAATAAGTCATTCCAAAACTCATGGCAATGGATGTTAGTAGGTTTACGTATATCGCAGCCACCGTACTAGCCAATATTTTTAATCGAAGGAGATGTAGGCATGTTATACAAGCATTAATGGCAGGGAAAGCCCCTTATACTTATATATACTTATATAGCCACATAAGAGGTGTTTCTGGGAGGTTATATACATGATTTCACAGAGGAACTGTAGCCTGGTTTCCATTACAGATTCCAGTATTTCTGTAATTCTTTTGTCTTTTATGAGTTTAATAAAGAACTCTTGTCTCGTCTTCTGTCCAAACACACCGCACCATCTTTAAAGAATGATCATGTGACTTTTACGTAGGCCAGGTGACCTGTAAATGCGGAAAAAATGTTTCCATTGCAGTTTTGCGAAATATTCCTTTTTCAAATTGCTTTTCGAAAACCAACTCATGCGAGCATAAAAACTTTTTTGCGATATATGGGAGCTTTTGCGAAATTGACGTGTTTCCATTGGGCTTATTTTCAATTCAATTTGAAGGGTAATGGAAACGCAGCTAGTGACTAAGAAAAAGTCAAAATTGTTGGTTAATTTACTGACTTGATCAATCTAACCTCCATCTGATAAAATACAGTAGCTAGATAAAATAAAACAGCTCTAACACAGCTTTGATATTGCATAAGAGTAACAGAGGAGAACAAGATCCGTTTAACCTGAAATGTAGACAGCGCATCATGGCTATTCTACGCTAATGCTATATCTAACTATTTAGATTTTTAGGTCAATTGACAAAACAAAACAAAAAAAAAACAGGGAAGAGCATGAGTACTCTCAGTGACAGCAATTGATTCATTATGAAAACACAATAATTGTGTGACTTCCCAACTACTTTTTTAACTTCCTGCATTCAAAACCTTTTCAAAAGCCAAGTTAATTCCTGTTGTCACAGCATTTGACACCATAGCTACCTCAAATTCAGACCTAAGTTCTCACCTGAATTCTTGTCTGGTAGGCGACTGATCCTCCACACCACAGACCTAAAGGCCTGTTCATATTTAGCCGTGCCGAGTGTGACCCTCATAGCTGGTTCGGACCCTGACGTGCTGGTTGAACCAAAGCTGGCTCCTTTATTGAACCGAGCCTTCAGGGACTTCTCTCCCGTCACACTCTCCCGCCTAAAGTTCTTTGCCCAAATTTCTGGTATGGGATAACGTATAGCAACGTTCTCACATGGTATTAAAGTTAAAGGATCCCGATTGGATGAGAACCCCGTTGACATGACCAGCCAGGACTGCACCTCCACCTCCGCACCCTTGACGCAAGCGACTGTTCTCAGGGTGAAGGGAAGGGTTTTTTCTGCGAAGGCAGTGCGGAAACGCAGCAGTTCAAATCGACGACCAACCGGTGGACTAAACGTAATGGCACGGGACTCTGTGAACTCTAACTGGTCTGCACACTCATGCAGTCGAGAATCACGCATTTGAATCCAACGTGATGTTGTGTTGGGAATTATGTCATGCCGAGAAACCACCTCTTTACCTTTGACCTGGACATCATTGAGGCCGATACTACAAGGTGGAGATCCATTCAAGAATGCTAGCATGTTCACTCGGGTCAAAACTAGCTGCTCCAAGATACGGCTGTCCCCTTTGGACAGAATCCCATAAAAGTTATCCCTCACCTCCACGTGGACCTCCTCGTCAGTGTAAGTCATTGGCCAGTTGAGACCTTCTTGATCCACTAAGAGTCCTACAAGCCTCTCCTGCAGAGCATGATGAAAACTCAAGAAGTCCTGGTAGTTTGTGGTTCCAAGCTTCACCACTTGCTCTCTTACGGGCAAATGAACCACTGTGACCTTGGGCTGGATCTTCCTCTTCTCCTTGTAAACCACATTGTCTACACTGATAGTATGAACCCTACCGTTCTCGTCATAGTTTTGGAGCTTGGGTTCAGATATCTCATGCTGGGAGTTCAGCTGGAACTCTTTGAAGGGTTTTTCCAGCCCTTTCTCATAGAAAAGTTGCAGCTGGCCACTGTTCGTCAATCTGACAAATATTGGTCCCCAGTGACGTGAGGACATGATGTTCTTCTTCTCAGGGATGCGCAGGAGCATGGGCCAGCCTTCCTGAGGAGTCATGTGGTCTGGTTCGTAGGTGGAATCATCTGAGCAAATTTCATCCACCGAATCATCTGGTAGTGTAGAACTAACGTCACAGTCAGGGTCAGAGATGTGTATATTCTTGAGTTGATCCAGACCATCTACAGGAAAGCCTGATGGGACACTATCTTTTCCAAATGCAGAGTCCTTCTGAGCTGAAAAAAGCGAAATAGATTCTTTTTTGATATCATCATCTTGATACTCAAAGAATGGTGAGCTGAAGCTGGACACATTCTGTGCCTCTGGACACAAGCCAATGCCTTGGGATGTTTTCAGGTCTGTTTTGTCAAAATAGGCACTGAAAGGGTTAATAGGAGAAGGTTGTAGGTTGGAGAAATCATCATCCAGGAAAGGGTTCTTCTTGTTGTAAGGGACGCTGTTGTTCGATAGTGTGTTATCAAAGGCAAAGACAGAATTGCTGCCATCAGGGGTCAAGTCCAGGATGTGTCTCTCTCTCATCTGGCCAAAAATGGAAGAGGAAATCAAGTTGCTGTTGGCATCCTGCAGTGGAGAATTGTTGAGGTTATCCAGTTTTATATTAGACGGTCTCCCTGGAGGCTGGATGTCCTCATCATCATCAAAAGTAACCCAACTGGTAAAGTGGTTGGAGGTGACATATGAATGGCCATTAGTGTGTTGGTTATTTGCTGTCCAGTTGAATGAATCCATGGTTATTTCTTCATCCTCTTGGCACACAGAAGAATCTATCAATAAAAAAGAAGACAGAGCTGTTTCAACACTTTCAGATCAAATTTGAGCTCTCCGACATTTAAAAATGAATACTTTTATAACGGAAGCATTCTCTCAAAAGAATTAACAGAAAGGAAGGCACATGTCATGGGAGGCAGACATAATCTTATAAACAAGAAAATGCCTAACCTCCTTGGTGTTTCCACTGTCTTTTGAGTTTATTTTTGAAAAGTCACAATGGTTGGACTATTTAGGTCTAAATCAAAAAAAGAATGAAATAAACACATTTCCACTAACAGAAAGGAGGCATGATTCCAATCAACTACGATTCACAAGCACTTATACATCCATTTACTCTCTTTTCACATGCTATGCATTTATTTCAACACAGATACACTATATTGCCAAAAGTTTTGAGACGTCTGCCTTTACAATACTTTTGGCAATATAGTGTATATTAATATTTCATTAGAAGAGGTGCAAGTGACTTTACAAAAAAAAAAAAATTTCAGTCTGAGAGTTGTTTTTTCGCACTAGTTCAAAAATAATTCAGTTTCAGGAAAAATGGGATAGCTGAATAATTTATTTTTAGTCACACCAAGGTCACAGAAGACAGTGGCTACACATAACACAAGAGCTTTGTGCAATTCCCCTACTTCTTAGCTGCCAATAATTTGACTATTTATCACATTATAGACATTCTTACCGTTAGATTTTTTTTACCCTAATCCACAATTATTTAATAATTTATTGTTATTCCCATGCAACCGTTCAACACAGTCTCCTTGAGCCTTTACTTTGACTCAGTAAGTACGTTTACATGCACTTTAAAAGATTGTAAATAATTTGTCTTTTTAAAATGTCATGTAAATATGTTTAAGTTAAAGAGGAGACAATGATTCTAAATGTACCTTAGGCAAATAAGCATAAATAAGAGTGATAGCAAAAATTATCATTCATACATTAAATAATTAAAGAATTCCTCTGCTCTCTTGGTAGTTTTAAATCAAGCTCAAACTCTTGTCTGTTCCAGTTCTCAAATGCCAAATTAGAGAGAGAGAGAGTCTTTACCTGTTGCTAGGCACCAGCATTCCCCACCTCAGACCTACTTTCTCTGCCAGTGCAACAAAGCACTCAGTGAATGGTCTGTCTCACATGCTGAAAACTAGCATGACTGCACTATGCAATGAGAGCATAAATGCAAACACAGACTTTGACACAGGCTAATTCACAAACAACTATTTTTATGATCTGATCTGTAACAGAATTATAGACCAAAAGCCATAAACAACTAATCCATTTAAGGATAACTTGTACTTGAATTGTTCAGGCTACCTCTTCCCAGTCTCTTAAAACATTTACTATTTAATGTGAGAGAGTGTACTATGGCTTGTGGCTTTGCTAATCTTCTCATATTAGTTCAACAGGGTTTATCACACTACAAATCTACTCAACTGAAACAGTTACAATAACAAAAAGTAATAAAAGACTACAATACAAAACATGTGTGCACACACAGAAGCGACCACAGACATAAAGAGACTCAGATTTCAAGACTTGGATCTTATCAGCCCTGGAGGGAGGAGGTTAAATGATTATCCCAGCTCAGAAAAAAATGCAATGTCCCAAACATGAATACTTATGAACAGCATCTGCACCCCTCCAAAGCAAGTTTGTTCGTGTTCTTACAAGAGCTACATCAAATCAGCCAGAGGGTGAGATGCAAATTGTAACCATTAGAACAAACGTTAAAGGTTCAACCAAGTTCAAGTTAAATTCACTAAGAAAATCTAACAAATTGACAATATTATGTATATTTTTTTCTTCCAACAAAGCTTTAATTGTAAAACACAAATATACACTGCAAAATGTGTTTTCCAGTAAAATACCACTACTACTACTACTACTTTAAACATCCTTAAAACAAGACTTAAAACAAAAATTTTCTTAAGCAAACCTGCATAAATTACTTTCTGAGAATATATCTTGAATTAAGTTTTTTTTTTTTTAACCATACTGGCATTAACTTGATGCTTATAACAAGAACAACAGTATCTTACACATATTTGCTTCTCAAGTAAATTTATCTTATTTTAAGAGTTTTTACTGGACAAAAATATTGATTAAGAAAATTATGTTTTGCAGTCTAGAGAGTCCGTTCTACTGAGTAAATCATGAAAGCAAAAGCCTGTTGCTAAGCATCAACTTACTGGTATTTTTCAAACTTCCAGCTCCAAGCAAAACTCAGCATGGATAGATTGCTGATCCTGAGGCTGTATAAGCTATGCCAAGTGGGAATCCAACAAATGCTCGCACCCCGGTTCTTTTTTAAAACAAACTACCCGATCTTAAAATACAGAATTGAAAGAAGAATATATGCTTAATCAGCCATAAAACATGCCCATGTTATATGTTTCTTAAAAGAGGAAGGAAGAATGGTGAAAATCAAAACCAAGCCAAAGTCAACCAAAACTTTCATACAAACACTCAAACTCTGTCACAAAGTAACAGTGCATTGGAAGAGACTCACCAGTACAGCAGAGTCAAGAGTCCAGGTGCTAAAGAGAGGAAACAGATGGGACACCAATTGTGAGGCTTCACTTTGGCACCGTGCAGTAAGAAGCAGGTCACATGACCTCCTCTGTCTGTGGATTGCCCACACAGACATGTAGATGCCTGTTGGTCTGCGTGTCTCCCTCTCAGGGGGAGTGTACTCTCTCATGTTTGTCTGTAACCATGTGGAAGAGTGATCCTGAATATTCAGATTTGTGGAAATGTGATACAGAAACTGACTCATTTATAACATGATGGTGTACAACAAACAACTATTTTTATACAGCTACAAAATGTGCAAGTCAACTGGCATCTGACTGCAAACTAAGAGTTGAGACAAATGGATGACAGCTTGTGTTTGCACTGTCTTGATCTGCTTTGAGATCGCTCAGTCCTTTCCTAAAGCACTGAGCTACTGACCTTTATTTTGCTGGTTTCAGATCAGTCCTTCTAAACAAACCCAGAGCATTAACAGGATTACTGCAGAATTTTCTCTACTACACATGCACACATTCAAATTAATTATTGTTCACATTAAATGCATGTATTGATTTCAAGATTAGCACTTATACTGTAATATATACTTTTAAATGCCCATTTTTAAACCTCAAACTATTTATTTCCAAAAAAAAAAAAAAACTTGCTTTCCATGATGAATCCTATTAGAAACTCACCAAACTATGCTGGTGAAAAGCAAGCATATATGCTGGTGAAAAGCTTTCCTATAATGTGAAACGGAGTGATAGCTGCAGGTGTGAGTCACAGGAGGCGGGTGTTTTGCGAGAACATTTGCAGGGGTCAAGGGTCAAAGACGGTGAAGAAGCGTGCAAGATTCCCAGCAGGACGTGCTCTTAAACAAGCTGTTGCTCTACTCTATAACCTCTACTGATCTGAGATTACAGTTTACTTCTGCTGTTCTCTGTAGAGATTTGCAAACTGACAACAATGCCCTTCTGTGTGGGCTCCACATTCACACACCCTCTTTCTCTTCCTCTGTTGAGCGCGCACACACCTAATGCATCTCTATGAACAACACCATTCATATGCACCACCGGAAATGGAATAAGAAGGAAATGAAAATGCGCACTGTATATCAAATGCACTGCACGTCCAGATAAAGAACATCTTCAGCCATCTGTGCCTGTAAATTAGCCCAACACAAAGCTTTCATAAAGACCTGCCTTGCACCACACAGCTGCATAAATATTCATATTCACTCATATCCAATAGTCTCGACTTACAATGACACATTCATAACTATAATGTTTCATTCATGAATATAAGCTGTAAATCACACACAAAGGATCCCTGTAAAGAAAACATTTACATACAGTGCTTGAAGTACACACAAGCCAAGAACATTCACTAGAAAAATAAAATGGAGATGTGCAATGTGTACAAACAGTGAAAGCAGGTCTAAAAATTACAGCGGAAAAGGACTATGTACACAAATAATCAGCAATTACAAGCAAATTTACTCTCAATTCAGCTGTAAATAAACAATCATGGACCAACACCCATGGGTCACATGGTGAAAGGAAAACAAACAGAACGACACCCTGCTGCCAGGATTGAGCAGTGTACAAATCAACATAGTGAGAGCAGGAGCAAAGGACGGTGGGTAGGTCTAATGGGACAGGCCATATGGAAAATCCAAAAACCCAAAATGCTTCTACAAGGGACTTCTTAGTAAAGATTGCTACTGGAAAAGTTTAATAAGCATGTAGATTATTTGTACTACAGGCATGAATGACACCTCAAATCTTCCGATTTGTTGAGGACAGGTATTCTGACATCTGGCCAATGGGTCAGTGAGGTTTGGCAAGATGAGAAATCTTTTAAAAACTTCAGGTATGTTAAAATGTACATAGTGTATTTATGTTGATTTTATGTAATTAAAAATGACATTTGCACCATTTTTTACAAAAGTTAAGACTGAATGTACCTGAAAATGTCAAATGGTGTAACTGCCAAAGAATGAAAAAATATTAAATATTTTATCCACCTAGATGGCATATAAGTGTACTCATAGAAATAAATACTTCATTTTAAAATACCACACGAAAAAAGATTTTATTAGAGTTATCTCTAAATGTAAATTGTTATGTGGTTTTGCAATATTTGGTGGGACATCTGTTGAAAACCCCTCTGTTTTCTAAATAATCTTTGACAAATTATGTACAAATTGTTAAAAACCATGTTATTGCACTAAACTAGATTATTGCATTTTATTCCACATTAAATTTCCTGTATATAATTATATTTTTATGAAAAATACTGGTTATGCCAATTGACACAAACCAGTTACACCACCTGACCATGTTGCTTCTACAGCCAAAGGCCATTGTTTGTTGAAGAAATTGACACTGAAAATCAAGCATGACAGTCAACAAGGTCAGCTGAAGTGTTTTTTTTTTGTTTTTTTTTCAAAATTCAAAATGCTAACTCTGAAGCAAATCGTGTCACAAATCAGGTCCAAGGACTGGTTTGTCACGATAGATCTCAAGGACGCATACTTCAGCGTGTCCATCCTTCCTCAACACAGGAGGTTCCTGAGGTTTGCTTTCGGGGGTGAAGCATACCAATATCGGGTTCTTCCTTTCGGCCTAGATTTGTCACCCCGCACTTTCACGAAGTGTGTGGATGCAGCTCTGGCTCCTCTGCGACTCCAGGACATTCGCATGCTGAATTATATCAATGATTGGTTGATTCTGGCTCAGTCGGAGCATTTGGCGGTTCGACATCGAGATGTCGTTCTCGCCCACATGAGAAAGTTTGGGCTAAGGCTGAATGCCAAGAAGAGTGTGCTTTCTCCAGCTCAGAGAACCGCTTTTCTTGGCGTGATATGGGATTCGATGACGATGCAGGCATCTCCTGCTCCTGATGTCTCCTGCTCGTACCGTTTCGGATTCTCTCAGCTGTGAACGAGCTAAAGCTAGGCCAGTCACTCACTGTCAGTTTCAGAGACTGTTGGGTCTGATGGCAGCTGCATCCAACGTGATACCTTTTGGCCTGTTGTACATGAGACCCCTGCAGTGGTGGCTCAAAACCAAGGGGTTCTCCCCAGGTCATGTGGCAATGCCTTCGTACCTTAGTTATGTGAAAGAAACCTTGGTTCCTTTCCCCAGGAACTGTGCTGGGGGCTCCTGGATGCATCCCTCACGGGCTGGGGGGCGATCATGAGTGGTCGCTCGGCTCAAGGTCTGTGGTGGGGCCATCATCTCTCGTGGCACAAAAACTGCCTGGAAATGCTGGCCGTGTTTGAGGGTCTGATACACTTCCTCCCAGACCTAAGAGGCTGTCACGTGCTTGTTCGTACAGACAACACATCAGTGGTCTCTTACATGAACTATCCAGGGGGTCTACGGTCGCGCCCATTATACAAGATGGCTCACCAGACCCTCCTGTCGGCCCAAGGGAGGCTGCTCTCTCTGAGGGCAGTATATAACCATGGGCATCAAATTCAGGGAGCAGACATCCAGTCGAGGCAGGGGCTGAGGCCCGGGGAATGGAGACTCCACCCTGAGGTGGTGGAGCTCCTATGGGAGAAGTTCAGCCAAGCGAAGTAGATCTGTTCGCATCTCTAGAGACGACACACTGTCCACTGTGGTTCTCCCTTACTCACCCAGCTCCTATTGGGCTGGACACAATAGTGCAGACATGGCCGAGGCTACGCCTGTACGCCTGTACGCCTGTACGCCTTTCCCCCCGGTCGCTCTGTTCCCGGGAGTTCTGGAGAGAGTTCGCCGGGACGGGGTCGGTCTTCTGCTAGTGGCCTCATACTGGCCAGCCCGAGTGTGGTTCTCGGACCTTGTTTCTCTCCTCGACGGCTCTCTTCTGGAGATTCCGCCCAGGAGGGACCTTCTTTCTCAGGCGAAGGGGTCGATACTTCACCCCATCCAGAGTTATGTTAACTGTGGGCGTGGCCTCTGAGGGGGCCTAGCTCATAAGGTCAGGTCTCTCAAACGAGGTTGTTGAGACCATCCTTTATTCCAGAGCTCCCTCCATTATGTTAAAATGTAGACACCCAATTAATTGTGCTACATTATTAAATCATGTATGCATGTATATATTACATTATATTATATGATATTATAAATTGATTAAAATTTTAAACTAAACATTTCAAAAACACTAATTTGCAACATAATTATTTTACCCTAGACTTACAGAACTTTAAAAATAAAGTTGAAAGCACCACTTTCTCAAAAAAAAAAAACATTTACAGGTCCAAATAGTAGGTTAGTTTATATTACATCTTTAATCAGCATCATAAACTAGTGATATTTGACTAAATTGGCCCCTAACAGAAAGGTTTGTAATAGGAGTCAAATAGTGTAACCGGTTACACCATTTGAAATTTCAATTTAAAATCAAATTTGACAGGCATTATCATGGACACCTATGTAAGTACATGGCCTTTGTGGGAATATTTTAATTGTTAAAGTTAATACTAATTTTTACAATAATGATGTATTATCAATGTATTCTTGGGGTCATACCATTTGACATGTATACCTAAGAATACCTGACCATACCCTAAAATGTCAAATTATCTCATATTTTAAAGAGAGTTACTAAGCTTTGCATGCAACAGTTAGTGTCACCAGGGGTCCTTCTCTAAGATATAATTTCCTGTCACATGGTCTTCTTGCAAAATATTAACAAAATGGCTCCTTGAACAGTGGTTACACCACCTTGACACTAAAGGAATTTGAACAATGGTGTTTCATCTACTTTTATTTACTATTAAATAGTTCTACTATAAGATTATGCCAAACTAGCTGATATGGTGTTTTATTGAGAATTTCACCTTTTTTAAACAAGATCAATTATTTGGTACAAAGTTTTTATGGTTACACCACACTGACATTTTTGCAATCATCCCCCAAATAGTCTCTCAAAATGAATTAAAACCAGAAATTTTAGACTCGGTCCTCAAAAAAGAGAATGTATGCAAGTAATTTGCAAATTTATTTGAAATTTTTACCCTTTTAAATTTAATTAAATCATACGGACACAAAAAAATTAGCGTCACGTCATTGACCCCAATACAATGGATGAAAAAACAATCCCATGGAGCAACCCAAGTCATATCAAGAGACCAGAGACCTGTGAATAGCATTAATCGAGTAACCAGAAAAGCAATGTTCAAGCAACCACCTAGAACACGCTAGCATCATGATGCCATTTCTTTCTACTCACAAATTCTTCAGAAAAAATGTAAAAACATAGTTATCACAGATTATTCATTCCGTTATGGTACTATCCGAAGTTACTTTAAGTAGCATTCAAAAGTTTAGGGTCAGTAAGACTTTTTTAATGTTTTAAAAATAAGTCTCTTATGTTCACCAAGGCCACATTTATTTGATCAAAAATACAGTAAAACTGTAAAATATTCCCTATGTAATTTATTCCTGTGATGGCAAAGCTGAATTTTCAGAATCATTACTTCAGTCTTCAGTGTCACACGATCCTTCAGAAATCATTATGATATGCTGATTTGATGCTCAAGAAACATTTCTTATCATTAACAATGTTGAAAACAGTCATGCTGCTTAATATTTTTGTGGAAACCATTTTCTTCAGGACTTTTTGATTTATTTGTAAATAGAAATCTTTTTTAACATAATAAATGTGTTTACTGTCACTTTTGATACATTTAATGCATTTTTGCTGACAAAAATAATAGTTTCTTTAAAAAAAAAAAAATGTACTGACCCCAAACTTTTGAATGGTAGTGTACATTCTTACAAATAAATTCTAAAAAAAAAAAAAAATTCTAACTTGAGAAAAAAAAGTGATGAATATTGTATATTCTTTTTTTTAAAGGAGTCCTATAATGCCCCTTTTACAAGATGTAAAATAAGTCTCTGATATCCCCAGAGTGTATATGTGAAGTATTAGCTTAAAATACCCCACAGATCATTTTTTATAGCATGTTAAAACTGCCACTTTTTGAGGGTGAGCAAAAACACGCAGTTTTTGTGTGTGTCCCTTTAAATGCAAATGAGCTGCTGCTCCCAGCCCCCTTTCTAGAAGAGGGCAGAGCTTCAAGAGCTTGTGTTAGCAGCTCCAATTACCTCACGCAGACATGCAGTGAAAATGTCAGAAACTGTTCAGCCTTTTATGTTCAAAACAGAGTCGGACAATGATGGAGAGACTCAAGAAGAAGGATGTTTCTGAATGGTTAGTTGATGAATTTATGTAGCTGATGTGGAGTTAAATATCTTTAAGTCATTGATTAGCATATTCTGTCATGATGATCTATAAATCGCTCGTGTGGGAACTGTTGTAAGATGCCTACAGAGCCAGAGAATATATGCTGCATGAAGATATAGGTATACGAGATATAGAAGGTATAGTTTAGTTTAATTACAGTTATAACTTATGTTGTCATCTTGCTTTTATGACATGCTATTGCATTTGTGTTGCGTACTGTATTGCAACAGATGCAACAGCTTGAGCAGACTCCTAAATGTGCTCTTCTACAACAACTCTTCCTCTTCTCAACATGGCCTTTGTTGCGTGTTCCCGGGGGCAGGGTTTATGTCAATTTTAGGGTTAGTGATGTCACTAACCCGTGAATAAGCTCGTTGTAGTCCCTACCAGCCGTTTGTTGTGGTCCTTAAAAAGCGATTTCTTTAAAAGGAAATATCTCTCTTTGCTTTGAACTTTGAGCATCATGACTTTGCAGATGTTGTTTATGCTCACACAGCAACATAACACACTAACTGAAGTTAAAAAAGTGAAATCATAATCAACCACCCCCCTTTAAAGAATGTTCTTATCTTTTCATGATAAAACTCCAGTGCAGCTTGTCGTAATTACACATTTGACTATTTAGTGTAACATTTGCTTTAACTAACACTCAATATCATGCACTGCTATTTACTTCTCCCTCAAGTGAAAATTCTGTTGCAGTGACTACATCTTCCCTCAGTCTGAGAAATGAAGCATGCTGCATTTTAATAAATAAAACCGTCTTAAGCACCTCACCCTCTCCTGTCTCCATAGAAACCCTGGTCTAAGTGAGCTATTGCTGGAGGCCCGAGATGGATCACATAGAAGCGCTAACCGCTCCGCCGCAAATTACCTGCAAGAGAGAAAGCGTCCTGCCTCAAATCAGCACAGCGTTCCTTCAGAGCCACCATCACTCACATGAGAGGAGCGTCTGAGGAGCAGCTGTCACAGACCGCGAGAATTTATTTGTCCCGATTCCTCCATCATTTACTCCTAAACCTGCCGTCTTTTCATTCCGCCTGCGTTCCTGGAGGCGACCCTGGAGGCTGTGCTGAGCAATGGAAGGGATTTATTGATGGATAATTCAGCGTGTGAAGCATTTCCTGTGCGATTCTCACTTCCTTCTGTCTTCTCACGAGGGGACAGACTTTAATTACTGTTTGAGGCATTGGGTGAATATAAAACTGCCACTTACAGACGTTCGGATGAGAGAGTTACTCATTTATTAACTAGTATAGACTCTGTGTGTGCAGTACTCACTAGGAGAGTGGGGACAGGAGGGTGTTTGACTGGGTGGCTCTTCGGTGTTAAGAGAGGGCAGGTCACAGGAAGACGCCCCCATGCTCACGGAGCTCTGCTCCTCTGATTGGGTGGTCCAGCTGCTCTCTGATGGGGGAACGGTACTCCAGAAACTGGCTGAAGAGCAAATGCTGTGCCTGGGACCTGTAATAAAACAAAAATGCCTTTAGAGATATACATTTGTGCTACATAATCCATCTTCACAAACAGTCAAAATTCTGGATTTAAAAAGAAATAGTTCATCCAAGAATAAGGAAGTCGCTTATGCTCTTAAGGCTGCATTTATTGATCCAAATACAGTAAAATCTTTTAAAATATGATTACAATTTAAAATAGCTGTTCTCTATTTTAATATATTTTAAAATGTAATTTATTCCTGTGATGCAAAGCTGAATTTTCAGCATCATTACTCCAGTCTTCAGTGTCACATGATCCTTCAGAAATAATTCTAATATGCTGATTTGGTCCTCAAGAAACACTTATCAATGTTGAAAACTGTTGTGCTGCTTAATTTTTTTTTTTTTTGTGGAAACCGTGATACGTTTTTAAGATTCTTGAATGAATAAAAAGTTCAAAAGAACAGCATTTATTTGAAATAGATTTTTTTGTAAAAATCTAAGTCTTTACTGTCACTTTTGATCAATTTAACGCATCCTTGCTTAATAAAGTAATAATCTTTTTAAAAAATAAAATAATAAAAATAAACTTTTGATTGGTAGTATAGATAATTGTTTCAATAAATTTATTTGCATTTCATTCTATTTTAATTTCCTAATATATAAATACTTACTTTCAAACTGAAATTTAAATGACAATTCTGCCTCCTATTTGTAACGGTAGAATAGAAAAAATTCAGGAATTGAATTGGAATCTAAAAGCATTGTCATTTTTTATTCTGAATGGTGCACAACCCTGGTATGTGTGCAAATAAATGTGTGTTGCTAATGAACAGGTGTTATCATTGAATTGGGACAAGAGACTATTAAATATTCACAGTGGGGAAAAGTGCTTTAGTAAAAGGATTAAACATCAAGGGTGAGGTGAGATAGCACAGCATACTGATGTGTATCAGCCTCGTCAAACAATTGAATCAATTTACTCAATGATTTTAATTAGCACTGCTGTAATTGCTATCAGAGGACACATTACTTATGTTATGAATTACTATGTAGAATAATGCTTTCAAACAACAACGGTTCTAGATTCAGGTTGGAGTAAATATGTAAAGTCAGATGACACACTTCCAGTTCTTTAAATACATGTAGGCAACTCTGATGCTTAATCAAACAATTGGGATTCATAAACATGCCAAACACAGGATGTGTACACTGCCTAGCAACAAATTCAACTAAACAGGGTTTTTTTCCCTTTCAGTTATATTTTTTAATTATATTAAAAGAGTTATGGCCTACCTAGCTACTAAAGCACACCATAAAGAAGAACTTGAAGAATAAAAAAGTTGGGTCATAGGTTAAAATGGATAAAGAAGTACAACAGACATCATGTAAATGTTTTCCTTTATTACACAAGGAATAAAAAGCAACAGAGAAGTGGTTTGAATCAATGAACTAAGACCATCTGACTGTGAGTATCACAGTGACAAAGACAAAAAAGATGATGATGTTGTTGATTATGATGATGATGATAAGTCTAAGCATTACACGACTGCATCATCAGTTTGAAAAATTAAAGTACAGTACAGTAAAGTAAACTACTAAGAGGAATAAAGGACATGCAGGATTAATAAATTATCACTTTCTAAACTTGCTTTGGTGAGTAAATAAAACATGGCTGTAAGTTTACTAGGAAACGCAACATACAAAGAACGATAGTTTAACAACTTTTAAAATTGACCAATACAATTGTATTAAGAATGCCAAAAGGTTGATTTCTACAGAACTCCATGCATATTTCTCACATTAATTCACCAAAGGAAAATATAAGGAATACAATCTTAGTGTGTCTTCACATCTGATGCAGAGAGACAAAGTGTGACTCATATATGATGCTGCAAGTAACACAATAACCTGCTTGTCACTAATATGCACAGTAAAATCCCCTTTTCATAACAGTTATTTCTTGTTCTCATTGGCACCCATGTACACCCAATGCACATTGAGATAATTATGATTATGAAGTCTTCCCTCAAATTAATAAACTGAATTAGTTTCAATTCTTAAAAGGGTACTTCATCGATGGCAAAATGTGCTTTTAATAAAACTTGGCTGCCTATGCAATAAAAAAAGTGACTTTTTTAAAAAAAATTGGTGCTACCGTCCAAGGCCACTCCCACCAGTCTGTTATGAATATACTTGACCAGAGACTTTGCTTTAAGCCTCGTGCACACCACTAGCGATGCGCCGGATGAACGTGCAAATTCACTCCCTGACAGTAGATGGCGCTCTCCATAACAACTTCCTCTAATCGAGATTTTTGTAGTCACTGTAGTCACACATTTGTCATAAATTTCTTTGTGTTCAGACACCAAAGAGACCAGCAGCTCTACATTCATCTTGCCTCGTTGCATCTTCTTCTTCGTCTACTTACTTCCTCTTCAGCGTCTTCTTCTTAGGTATCAATGTGTGCTCGGCAAGACTGTTTTGTGCTTGAGCACCACCAAGTCATGTTTTACTGTAACTCCAGCAGCTCCAGGCACGCGAACAAAAGCGGCAATCTCATTGGTCGGCCAGTTTTTAACGCGACGCGTCAAATAAAAAAAAAACGAACCCGAGGCGTTTTTTTTTTAAATTATCGTTTTGCCTGCCGTTTTGCGCGCCGGTGTGCACACTCACATTGGCGCCTTTTGTTTAGTCACGAGTTGTTAAACGTCGGCGATAAGCGTGCAAGATAATTTCCGGGTGCAAGAATTCAAAGAGTAAATGTTTAGTGGGAGAGAATTACTTTCGGTACAGTTTCCAGTGAAGGATCCAGAACATGTAGGCAGCGGCTAAAGGCTGCAAAGAATCGTAAATATGGAGAGAACGCAGCGATAGAAAATCTGAAAAACCGTGTTTGTAGTCAACATTTTAAACTGGACTACGAACAGGGGAAAAACTGAAAGAAACTCGTTCCATCAATTCCGCTCTACCCCCCCGAAGCAAAACGCCGTCACATACAGGTAAGAAAGATGTTGCCATAGTGTTCCATTTTTACCATAATGCTGTTTAAAGAGTAGACAAAGTATGATACAATTTTAAGTGACAAACCTACTTTTACAATAACTGTTCTGTTAATAACCCTCTGTTGATCTGACTGTCAATGGGCAGGGATACAAAAATGCAGAAGTTTAATCTGTAGTTTTCACAAAAGCCCTGGAGCTGACAAAAGACTTCTGCTGACAAATAAACATGAATTTCTCAGTCAAGTCAACAGAGAGAATGAGTAAACATTGTACATTTACATATACTATTACACTTACAACTAGTTCTTACCAAATTCAATGAAATTCAACAAAAATTCAATTTACACAAAACCACTATAAAAAAAAATCTCTGTATTTTCATATATCCATTTTGCCAGTGGTAAGTGAAATCTCAATGTTTCAAGTGAATAGTTTTAAAGATTTGAATAATATTCTCAGTCTATGAGAAAAGAAAACAAGTGTGCATATGGGATTGCTCCACCTAACACTCCTTTTCCTGAGGGTTCCAAAACCACTGATATCACCACAATCACCACTTCAGATGAATCCAAATGTACTCTGATGATTTTTAGTCAACAAATCACATGATGTTCACAATATACTTATTTAATATAACCATGGCAACATGAGGTTTCTGCTGCGTTAGCAATAAAGAAACAATGCTTTCACTTTTTTTTTTTCTTAAATTATAAAATAGTATTCATTTGATATAAAATGATTTGAATCTGGATGCCTTCGAAATTTAAGTGGTTGGATAAACTCAACATCTGACATTGGCTTCCTGGCTGCTAAGCCTTCCTCTAGACCACACATGAAAATAAAGGCATCAAACCTGAAATCATACGTTGGACAGCCCCTGTAATCGGAGTAAATAAGCAGTACTTTATTAACCCAGGCTTGATCTCTTAGTGATCATATTATGAAAGAATGATAGACTGGCTGCACCCAGCACTTCATCCTAAGGCAGATTTCATGCAAGAGCAACAACAGCTGAGATGAAAACTCTGCTTATGGCTTCAATTAGGGTTTGAAGGGTTTGGCCATTTGCGTGTTGCTGCACTCGGCCTCTCATAGGAGATTTCCTGGGAAAGAATTGCTGGCAAAGCTGCTGGGTTTGACAAGAGTGGGGGTGGGTGAGTCAATGTGTGCAAAAAAGAGACAGACAGAGATAAAGACAGAGACAGGCAAGACTAGACCAAGCCTCAGGCCTAAAGGAAGTGACAGTCCAAATCAGCCCAACCCGACTAAGTCAACTCATTTATAGAAATCAGTAGAATAATGTTTCTCAGGAAAACTTTAAACATTGGGAAATCCTTGTTGAAATGGGTGTGGTGTAATGGTTAGAAGTTCAAAGCAGGTACTGAAAGGTTGCCATTGTGCCCTCAAGCAAGGCATAATCCCAGGTTGCTCCAAGGGAATTGTCAATAGCATGAGTCACATGACTATGTACTCACTTGTTGAGGAAGCATCTGTCACCCACAGTTTATTTTGAGTCTCAATATGAAACTATTATGACTAATATTATGAAACATGAAATGTGAAGCTTGTACATGCACTTACAAGAACTCTTCAATTAAAATTTGTATTAATTTTTTAACTTTTTTATCTTTTATTTTACAACTTTTATTATATAAAAAAGCAGGGCAGTTTCAATAAATGGTCTTTTTGGGCTGGGGAGGAAGTTTGTTTTGAAACTTGAGAACTTAACCTTACAGAACTTCTCAGAAGATCTTGTTTCCCTGTTTTCTTGTATTGTCAGTGATTTTTAAACAAACTGAAGGATTATGGATTGTATTGTACTGTACTGAACCCTGAACTTCCCTTAGGGAGCATAGCATGTAAATCCCAAAGTGAGATTCCACCTTTTATGCAATAAAAAAAAACATATTTAAAAGTTCTCATACCTTTTACCTGCGTTGAGGGAGGAGGAGAGGGTGACCATGGTTTTTCATCAAACTGAACCCAGGAATTTGGCTGCTCTGTTTTGTGGCCAGGCACACATGGTACTTCTGCCCAAGTAGAGGAGTCCAGCACAGGCTGGTCTAAAGAGGGCTGGAGGTGGTCTCCATCTTCAGAGCAGAAGAAGAATAACACAAACACGGTTAGTGAAATACAGCCTCTTCTCAAATGAAAGGTCACAGCTGAATGTTAAATCTAGCAGGGTGCAAGAGCTCTGGACCGTTCCCGCAGTAATCACTATAGAGCAATGACCTCAGGACACAGGAATCTCACCGAAAGGTCTGAATGCAAACTCAGACAGAGTAAAACAAACTGATACCCAATCAGCAAAAAGGTTACATGTCTTTATAATTCCTTACAAATGGTGCAAAGCTATTTTTCAATTAGGTACAAAAACTTGATCTAGAGCCTTTCTTTGCCATCTAAAGTAACATTCCAACTGACATAGACCTTAGTCAGGGTTGCGCCATAATTAATTTTTTACAGGAATGAAAACAAGGCTGTGAGGTATATAAGTACAGTGTGTTCAACTGGTTTGTACTGCAGTTTAACAACATGCCAATTGTTCAGCTGACAAAACATCTTTAACACTTCTCAATAGACAAAAATACCATGAAACAGTTTTGAAAGTTATATGACCTAGTACCTTTATACATTACCTAACATTGTAAAGACTGAAGATTATCTCTGATGAAGGTCTATTATTGACTGGTCAAATAGGTACTTATATTTAAATGTATTTATTTCGCTGCCTTTCATCAGCAGAGTATTCAAGGTATACATTTGTTTGTTACCAGAGAATTGAACCAACAAAATATTTTGTCACTTGTGAGTAAAGACAACGTTTGCACTGACCTGCCTGTGACTCCTCATCTGAAAAAGCGACCCACCCTGGCCTTGGAGTTCCAGTTCTGGCTGCAGCAGCCATGGGGAGTTGTTCTGTCCTGTGTCTTCAGCTGCTTGTACCTTGTAACTTCGTCTCACTCCACCAAATCGTGGACGCCATGCCCACCTAGGAAGGCTTAAGAAGAAGAAAAAAACATTAGCTATTCATTAGGGATTTGATCTATTTCAAATATGAAGGTATTTTCCTTTAAACTACTGACCAAACGGTTATTGTTGCCAAGAAGAGTCAAAATGTTTAAAATAAGTGTAACCTAGTTACAATAAACAAGGCTTGTTTACACTCTTTTTAATCAACAGAAATATAGCATTTAACATTACATATTTCACGAGATCATTCAGAAATCATTCTATTATTCAGATTTGGTGCTTAAGAAACATTTCTTATTATTGTCAATGTTGATTCTTTGATGAATCTCGGCCCCCATTGACTACCCTAGTATTGGGGGTCGAGATCTGCTTGGTTACAAACATTCTTCCAAATATCTTCCTTTGTGTACAGCAGAACAAAGAAAATTATACAGGTTTGGAACAACTTGAGGGTGAGTAAATGATGACAGAATTTTCATTTTTGGGTGAACTATCCCTTTAAATATGTCTTTACTTACTTTCTCCCCTTATGAGCAAAAATCCACCAGATGATAGTTTGGGAGAAACCCGGCTCAATCAGCCATTTCTCCTCTGGCTTTACAGGATGAGTTATGTTGTACATGCGTTTGTTGAGAATACAAAAAGGCTGCAAATTTGAGGCTTTTACAGAAAGAAGTGACAGCAGTAAACACTGAAGGCTTGTGTAAGTGTTTTTGACTGCCAAACAGAAAACAACATGCCCCGACAGGGCCCTTCTATACAGGATGGAGGCTGTGTGAAGCTGCAGGAAAGACTACTGATAAATGTTTGACAACTGAAAGCCATTTATAACACAAAAGCTACTACAGCCCCTCTGGTTTCTTAGATGCAACGTCATAAATAGAGACATTAAAGCAGTGTGTTGTAAAAATAATAAAAGTTTTAAGTGTCAAAGATCACTGCACTCTAATGTCTCATTAGTGTTCACAAGGAACCGGGTGTCAAACCCACCACCTAAAAGTCACCAATGCCCTTCAAAGGTCACAAAAGAGGGAAGGCATTGTGATCAGGATTTTTCCACATCAGAGAGGGCCTGTTTTTTCTGCTAAATCAAGACCCTGCAGGAAACACACTTTAATAGAGGAAACACACTTGGACGTGCTGAACAATCTGGTAAATTGGGGCCAATTCCGTAACATGTTTTCGCTCTGGTGAATCTCTCCTTTGCATTCACAATCCGGCTACACGCTACCCTTCCTTAGCCCCCTTTTTTACACCAAACAATGCAAGCACCTCCCTCCAACTACCGAATTCATTCAACATCTCACAACACCCATGTTTACTGAAAAACAACAGTCGTCTTTACTGATTTGGATGCTGTCTAACAGCGCTACTGTATATCATCATCCATTTTTTTTTGTCCAGTCATGTAACTGTATTTAAAAGTGCTACCAATACTTATATATTTGTCTCAAGTAAAAAAATGACAAAAATAAAACCATGTTTACAGGGCTAAAAAAAAAAAAGGTTCTAAACGAAACAAAGCCAAACAACTTTTGAGTTACCACCATTTTCTCTGAACTTGTAAAATGGCCTAAAAAAATAAGAATAAAAACCACAAAACTCTAATTATGAATTAATATTGTCTATATGAAATGAATGCTAAACAGTAACCATTTTTGTAACTATTTTTTACACTATTTTGTGACACTTTTTTAAAGTAAAATACTAGGGCTGTCAAGTGAATTATTTTTAAAAAAAATATAATTACATGATCTAAATCTAATTAATCGCACATCAAACTTTGGCTGAGAAATTACCCCCAAACAATCATTTAAAGTCAGTATGTGTTAAAAGAGAAAAGCATCAAATAGACATTACAAAAAGTAGTTTTGAAATAAATATTTTATTTGATTCAACATAGAATTTATTACACATCAACTTTTAGGCTACAATGACCATGATTTTTTTTTTCAGAAGCTGCATCTGAATTGGTATTTAGATATATTTACAGACCAAAACAGTTTAATTACCAAAATTCTTCAAAAAATCTTCTATGTTCCACAAAAGAAAGAGTAAATCTAAATAAACAGATTTAACATTTTTGCAAACTATCCCCAAAATATGATTTTTTTCAAATGAAATGATACTCTAAATAAGAAACTAAAACTGCCAGTAGGTGGCAGTAAATGTCTAAATGAGTAAGTCATTGGGCCCTATCATACACCCGATGCAATGCGGCGCCACACGCGACTCAAGTGCACTTGCGCCGTGCGCTTTAGACAATACGCTTAGATCGTTAAAATAGGGCCCATTTACTCACTCATTTCGTTCAAACATCTGATTCATTCAGGAATTAATAGGTATGTTCAACTTGAAGTGGTGCAGACCGATCAGTGTATGACATTAAAGTACCGCAGAAGTGATTCGAAAGCATACGGAGCAGAGCCGTCTGCTCTCTAATCACTCTTGCTGTACTCGCAGCTTCAAGTCCAATACCTAATGGATCTCATTATGAATGGGCTATTGAATTATTGGTTCACCCGCCTGATTCTCTCTGGTATCGCTCTTTACAATGTTGGACACATAACGGTAATTAATATGATTAACCTTTTGCTTGACTACGTTATCAAACAGCTAATAATGTGTTGCTAATGTTACACAAACCATGTTCCCGTTCGCCATTTCAGTCTGCCTTCTAAAAATCAGCATCCTTAGAAACGCTTTGAGCAACTAAGAACGTCAGTGGAGAAAGGCATATAGTTCATCATAACATCGTAATATACATCATATACTTAATTCTAAAATTATGTCGCTATATTGCTTAAAGTACCCGATTTTTCATATCAACAGAAACGCACGTTGATATGATTGGACACAAGGTAGTTTGTGACGTAAGAAACACTTTTGAGTCTTTGGTTCACTGCAGTTTTAAGGAGAAAATACTCAGCAATCGTGTTGACTTATGAATTTGCACATGGTTTGTCTGAAAGCAGATTAAAAACACCACATAGACATGAAAACAACATTAAAAACTTGATTTTCAACACAGGGGGTCTTTAACTATATCATATCATATTGGGCCAATACAGAAAAAAATATGATATCGTGAATTTTGGTGGCATTCTCATTGCACTTTATAGGCTACATCACGCAGTGAGTTGTTGTCCTGCATCATGTTTGTCACTAATCAACTTAAGGCTATGAAATGTAAGATGAACTACATAGGTCTGGTGTGGGACAGGTGCATCAAATTATTATAATGCGTTATTTTTCCCAATAAAATACCATCTACTGCAACAAACCTCAGCTGTAAATGTGAACCTAAAAATTGTCACATTAACAAACAATCAGTAATTACAAATCTAAAGTAAATATTACATTAATTGTTTTAGGTTAATATTAAGTCAGATATGACTTAAAATAAAATAAAGTCAGTCAATTACTCAGTAATCATTTCAAGAGTAAAATCAATTACTCGCTCATCGGTTTGAGTCTGTGAGATTTATGAACCTATTTGGGTCAGGTTTTTGGTGAAGGGATGAGGCGAGGACTCAGGTGCAGAGCAATGGGCTATTTATTTAAATATAAAATTAAACAGAAACAAACTAGAACAACCCCGTAGGGGGAAAACTGTGGATCCAAACCACACCGGATGGGCAGAGCAGAACAAGGCACAACAGGAACACTGTGATAGTTGTAGGGATGTGACGGTGAGGAAATTTTGCCACCGGTTAATCAACGTCTGACAACACCGTGCTCATTTTACTTTCGGTTTAGAATTAGCGCCAATTCGGGGGCGGGTTGCTTGAATTGTGGGTTCATTAGCCTATTATTCTTAATGAAAACACAACAACAAAACAGTACAATGACAAACTCACTTAAATAGGTGCTTTTACATTTCGCTTTGAAACCAAATCTTCCACGATCATCTTGTCTGTCAGCTCCTCACTCTCTGATGAATGAAATCTGACTCCTGCTGCGTTTGTGCTGCGACTCTCGTTCGGCTCACCCTGTATTGAGCAGACACGTTCAGTTTTTAATTGTAGTGTCTGTTCTCTAACTGAACTAAATTATTTTATTACTATAAAAATCAAAACGACGGTGGGGGCGGTGCCGCGGTGGGCAAGTGATGTAAGCGGTGTTTCGCCTGAACACCGGTAACACCGGCAACACAGACTATCGCAGCAAGCCTAGAGAGTTGACAACGAACTGGCACGGGACAGAGCATGCATAAAGAGGGGAGCAAACAAGGAGGGTAACGAAGGAGAGCAGGTGGGGCAACTGAAACAATAATCAGGTAACAAGGTGGGTGGGATTAAGACAATCGACAGGAGAGCATATGGCACATAGAAACAAACATGACAAGCCATGTGCTCACACCAAACATGACAAACATGCAGCCAATGAGAGACAGAACGCACAGAGAATGAGCAAATGCTCATCCCGTGCGCTCACAACAGAAGACAAACACACAGATCATGAATGTCCAAACCCCGACACACTGTAAAAAAAAAATTGCTGCCTTAAATTTTTAAAGGTGCACGGTGTAAATTTTAGCGGCATCTAGTGGTGAGGTTGCGAATTGCAACCGCTCACCCCTCCTTTTCGAAGCACATAGAGAAGCTACGGTGGCCGACACAGGACAAAGATGTCGTTGTCTGAGAGTAGAGAATAGCTAGCGCTCTGTAGAGCAGTTTGTCTGTTTAGGGCTACTGTAGAAACATGGTGGCGCAAAATGGTGACTTCACTGTAAGGGGACCCGTGGTGTATGTAGACAGAAATGGCTTATTCTAAGGTAATAAAAACATAACGGTTCATTATGTATATATATATATATATATATATATATATATATATATATATAAGTTATGTCTTTATACACCACTGAAAACATAGTTATGTATATTATATTGCATTTCTGTCAATAGATCCTCATAAATATTACTGTCACCAGTGACAGAACCCTGACAATTTGACTTATTCAAATCTGACAAACACACACAGATGCAAATGAAGTTGCATTATTTATCTGACTAGATTTTAAATTATTATGAAAATTTTGAATTCTGGCCATTTTAGTTGCACTCTGTCTGGAGCCTTCAGAGTGCACCACCAGAATTTCAAAGCAACACCAATGTTTGCAGCTGCAAAATCTTACAAAACTTCCATCCACTTCTCAGTCTCCAACAGGCTTGGGCTTTGGCAGTCTGTCAGTTATGTCAGTGGTGCATGCAGGCGTCCACAAGATATGTGCACAATATTGGGACATTTGGCAGAGCTGGCCTGCAAAACTTTCTCACTGTGTCAAATCTTTCACTCGCACGACCATCCGCGAGCTCATGATCATGCATAACATCATCATTCAGACTGTGCTTTTAGACGCTACATAATTTCCTGCTGTCAGTGCTCACAGTCTTAAGTTTGACTCACGCAGTGGATAGGAGGATAGGAGTAAAGACAAACAAACCAAACTGGAAAAACAAAGTGTCTAAAGTGTCTAGAAATGCAGGAATAAACAGTTATTATCTTTGTGGTGGTGCTCCTATGTCAAGCCACACCTGGACCTCAAAATGCATGGTGATCACAGTCCACAAATGTGACTGTAGTGCAGAGCGCAAGCATCAGCTACATCTCATCATGAGAAGCCAAGAGGGCTCAGTTCAGTCTCCTATTTACCTTTTTCCCATGATTGTGTCGAGGCTTCCGGTCTCATCTCCTTCCAGTTATTTTAGCTGTACAAAAACTGTTTGTTATGCTGCTTGATATTGCAAACTGCTATTTATTAGCATATTTTTTAACTTAATTATCCTAATCATAACACACTGGTTTGTAGCGCAAATTATTTTACCATTTACTGCATTTGTTATTCTTCAAGTTATTTACTATAGAGGCTAATGAATCGGAAGAGTGCACACATTCACAGAAAAAAAAGCTAACCTCCACATTGCAAATCTTAAAAATCTTGTTTTGGCAACCAACTGAAATTAAATTAGTTTAAGTTTAACTAAAATGACTAAAAATGAAACATTTTAAAGACAAAAAACAATAAAAATGTAAAAAGCACAAAGAAAAAAAAGCTAATTTCCATTTTGCAAATCTTAAAAATCTTGTCTTGACAACCAAATGAAATTAAATAAGTTTAACTAACATGACTAAAAATGAAACATTTTAAAGGCCAAAACTAATAAAAAATTAAAAAAGCACAAAGAATAAAAGCTAACTTCCTCGTTGCAAATCTTAAAAATCTTGTCTTGGCAGCCAACTGAAATTAAAGAAGTTTAAGTTTAACTAAAATAACTAAAAATTACATTTTAAAGACAAAAACTAATAAAAATTAAAAAAGCACGTAACTAAATCACTACAACATTAACTAAAATTAAAATAAAAACAGAAAATATAAAAATAAAAGCCAATTTAAAATATTAATAAATATATACTATTTATTATAGTATATAATAAATTATATACTATAATAGTATAAAAATAATCCTCAAATAACACTGGGTCTATGGTGTAGCAATCAAAATAAATGATGAATACAATTCATAGCATTCAATCAGACATAAAAAATTTAAAACAACTCAGACGAATGGGGAAAATAAAGTGGCTGGAGTAGTTTTGCAATGTGACAAAAACAGGTGTTTGCTTTCAGACAGCTTGATTATAATTGAAGTGATCAAGATTTGTGTGGTTTAGTTTTGTTTTGCATCAGTCAAGCCAGATTGTTGTTTTGAAATGTATACGGTAAGAACATTTTAAAGGGGGGGCCAGTGCAGAGCCAGATCATCCACCTTAACTCCTGCAAATGTCCCCTACTGTGCCTAGCAGGAGAGACTCTGCCATTCCCTACAGCTTTATGTCATGGAGTGGGCTTGCTGGGCTGTCTCACTAAAACTCAGCAATGCACCAAAAGACAACAAAGAGTGGTTCGATTTTAATAAAAAAGCGCCTACACCCCCCTGCCTCCCAAAAGTTCTCAGCTTCATGCCAAGTTCACAGAGAAACTGTTTACAGAGCAGCAAAGCTCACATGAATAACACCATAATCTCCCAGACACTCTACCAGAAAATCCTGCTGCGCTCCGTCTTCAAAGACACTGCCACCAGTTCCAAAATAAGTAGAACGAGTAAAAACAAATATAAGTAACTGAATCCATGTATAGGTAAAAAGGTCAATCCACCACCTGGGACAAATAAATGCAGCTAATGAAGGACATTTACCCCTAGATAGCAGCACCATTGCCTTGCGGTAATGTAGCACGTGTATGAAGATGAATAGTGTATGCTGACAACTACACCATTTCTTTTCACCTAATGAGACTAAATATAATTGAGTTAAAGCCACAATATGTAATTTTTCGCCGCTAGAGGTCACTTATTCAAAACAAAGGCGTAGCTTGACGACACCTTGATTTCACAGAGCGTTTATTATGCCACAGATGCTGCCTTAATGCCACTGCTTCTTCCGGTCATGCGTATGTGGGGTAATGCAGCGCTGTTTTATCATATTAGATACATTTGAGTGTGCTGAAAGTTATGTTCTAATGCTACTATGAGACACTTGTTGCACACTGCAGTCAGCTAGATCGATATTAGGCATGGTAAAACATGGTACTCGCGGTAAATCAAGAAAACAAGATTTAAATAATATAACTAACTGTGTTGAGCTATATAACAATGATTCGTTTTCTGTCGATGAATGTATCCAAACAGTTGCTCACCTGTCTAATAAAACGTATAATATATTAAAGCATCTTTGGTGTTTCCATGGTTTCTACAAAATAAAAATCGAGGGTAACGCAGGTATGATGTAATTAATAGGCGACGCACAGACACGGTCCGTGTCCTGGTTAAAATTGCTTATTTCTCTGCATTTAAACATTCTTGGAAACATTTGGGATAATGTAAGTACACAAGTCAACAAAATATATAACACTGTTCTAGTGGTTTTTGGATATTTTAATCCAAAAATATTACATATTGTGCCTTTAATGTAGGCAGGTAAAATACACATACATTTTGTGGGAACACGAGTTTCAAAAATGTCAATGTCAATACCTGACAAAGGTTCATACAGGGTCTATTCATTCATTATGCATTGATTCATATCTGAGATGCCATATTTATTTAGATAACGAAATAGAGTGGTGCTTCATAGTCTGGTAAATCCCAACAAGGATATGGATATTCATGTGTGTTGTGTGTGTTTCTACATAGACAAAAGCAAACCGTACAAGCCCAGTTCTAGCAATGAAGAGCAAGAAAAGGTTTCTGACATGCTATGTTATTCACATACCTATACAAAACAACAAAAACATCGGTACCACCACCTCCACATGCTTTTCACAGCAGTTTCAGTTTCACCATTCCCTGAGGAACTGAACGCCTCTTACAAACATTTACCATGGTAACCACAGTTTCTGCCAAAGTACCATTGTTACTAGTTATTGTAATTACAAAAAAACTTTGGTAACTTTAGTATTATCCACCACTGTCAGTAAACACCTACTTGACAAGAACCATTTTCTTTCATCTATTGATGGATTTCCTATAGAAACTGAGGTGGGACATATCAAAGGTACTGTCTCCTTTTAAATTAGTTGGTATTACACAAGTGGTATTAGAGAAGGGGCATTTTAGAAACCCAACTTTAGAAAGCATTTGATTGGACAAAAATCTATGCAGTACAGAGTCATCAACCTTTTTTCCCACTAAAACTGAACTTTTAAGACAGCCTGAATACTGACACTAAAAACAACAAACGTCTTAATCTTATTTTATATTGTCTTTATTAAAACAATGTACATTATAATCACAAAATTATGAAAAGATGCTTAAATCATCTCGTTTCAAGAAGTTCCCTTACTGAGCAACTTTTTTTTTCTTTTTTTTTTTTTTTTGAGAAAACTGTGGTTACCTTGGTAAATTTAGTGACTGCGTGGTCTTCAAAATCACTGATGAAACCTTCAAAAATTATAAATATGCAAAAATTGCGTAATAATAGTTATCCAAAATAAGATGTTACAACAACAGATAAATTCATGCATTATTAAATTGTAGCAGACTGGAGAGTAGGACAACAAAATAAGTAATTTACTGGGGCTTAATTTTACATTTCTAATAATTTTAGCTGCACAAAATACTCGTGTCCCAAAAGAGAATATTCAGATATGATAATTTCCTTTCATTATCGTCATAATCTGTGCTGAGCACACAACAACAATCTGCTGTGATCTGTTATCAAATGAGTAAGACATGCTTCAACACGTAACAATGGCACAAAAACAACTAGAAAAGTCTCCTTATTACATCTACTTCACATAAAACCATCTTTCATCTGTGTGCTCTAACATTTGATAACTTTTTGTCACGTATTACTATTACACATATATCCTGCTACCAATGTAAACAAAGCACACGCGCTTACAACAACCTGTTGCAACATGCGAGACATATAGTTTCATGGTAACTTATGTAACTTAAATATTTATCCCATAATATATATCTCTGAAAATAATTCACGATTATTAAGCAAAGTAAGTCGACAGTGTTGTATATAACATAGCGACAAGACAAAAAAAAGTGCAAGGGAATATTTACATACCGATATCGTGTTGTTGAGTCTAAGCAGATTGTAGCTCTCACTCGCTCCCGGTGAAGCAGCGCTAATGCCCCACCTTACTCACATTTGATTGGACAGTTGAAGCAGCGCTGTTCGATGACCACCTTATTGTCACATGATTGGACAGTTAAAGCAGCGCTGCTTGAAACGTCCAATCAGGTGGAGTGTCGAAGAAAGTTGCCCGCATTTATCCATCGCTCATGGCTCGGGTTGCCCCTAAACGCATCACATGGATTAAAAAGTGCGTCTAAATAAAAGTTTACGGTACACTTTATTTTAAGGTGTCTTTGTTACATTTAAGCACTGAGTAATATTAAGTAACTACATGTACTTACTATAGGGTTAGGATTAGGGTTTAGGGTTAGTTGCATGTAATTATGCATAATTTACTGTTATTACTATGGTAAGTACATGTAACATATGTAACAAGGACACTGTAAAATAAAGTGTTACCTAAGTTTATATTATATTATATTATTTATATTATATATTATATTTATTGTATTATTGTTAAAGTGAGCTGTGTTCTAAAAAAGATCTCTATTTTACATTAACAAAAAGTTAAATTGGGAGTTTTGTGTTTAACCCATGAGCTTTCTTAGTTTGAAATATATACAGTTGATTTGCATACATTATTATATTTAACAATGAATTGCTTGCACGCATTACGCCATCTGTTGGATGTAAATTCGTGTTTTGGTGTGTATGTGTGTTTTGGCATATCCATGGCAAATTTTAAACAGCAATTCCTAGGAAGAAATCATAAAACAAACAAACAAAATATTCTAAGTTAAGATGCATGACTTTTTTACGTTTCTGAATAAAGTGTGTGTGGAATTGGAGTGATGTAGCCTATTTTATGTAAAACATACATTTTTCCTACAGGGGGCGCCAACGTTCTTATAACGACTGCCATTAAATTTAACTTAAGTTTAAGATCAAGTGTCTACGTCGAGCCACATACTGTATATGTTGTTGTTGTTTTTCATATTAATTAATTGATTGCAAATTGACTTTTTGGATATAATGTGAAAAGCATTCAATTAAATTAAAACAATAAATGCTTTACACCACCAAGGCCCAGTGCATACCTTCAAAACAGCCCCCATATTTTAGGTTTCTATCTGAGGAATGACTCTAACAATATCATATGATCTGATTCTTTGTTTCCAATCCACAGGTATCTGCCTGTATGATCACTAAAACGTCAGGCAGCTGTGTGTTAAGGTTACAGGCTCTTTGAACCCATTCCTGTCTATCAACCTGTCATGCTTTGAAAAAGCCAGGGACCTTTTCCCAGGAACCCCGAGAGGGAAGAGAATAAGAAGGTAAAAAAGTAAACACAAAACAACTTTTAAGTCACCACATCCGTCAGTGAAAGGAAAGTTTTATTTTTAGCAACAGCAGCGGGGTGATTTCTGGCGCTCTGTACGTGAAATGGCAGAGACCCCTGCAGAGCTCTCAGAGTCCTTAATGAAAGCGCTCAGTCTCTCTCACTCTCGGCTGTCTGTGTTAGCGCGTTGCATAACTACTAGTGACGCCCGTGCAGTCTCTCACTGTTGCCAGGGACGGCGGGCATCTGCCCTCCCTTTGAATAGTCATCACTTCATTCCTGTAGTCATATATCTGAGCCCTCCTCAATTACAACTGTACTGACAAAGAAATTTATCTTCAGAGAATACAGCCTCAAAAGAAATAGAAGCTCAGAGGTGTTCTCTTTTATAGTTTAGGTTCTTAATGGTGTTTTCAGTTGTGTTTCATTTAAGAAATAATATAGAAATATAGTATAGTAATACAGACAATTAATAATAATAAAAATAGTATAAAATAATATAAAATGTGTAATTGAGCTATAAATAAATAAACATAAATAAGCTTAAAACTGTTTGATCATAAGAAATGTTTCTTGAGCACCAAATAAATGCAGCCTTGGTAAAAGCATTCTTTCAGACATCTTACAAAAACATTAAAAACATTTGAAAAAACGCACGGTATAAACACACAGGGAGCAGTCAAGGAAAATAGTAAGGCACGCTAGGTCTAAAACGTTTCTCTTGTGGTCCTCGAGTTGGGTGCGACGCTCCTGCTCCAAGCAGAACAGGCGGACAACTGGTAAGTCCATATTTTTACTCGTTAGAGGGCCGGTTATTCTGCCACGGTTGGTGGTTGCAATCCAACACAAATAGTCTTTAATCCACAAACAGAAATACACAGGAGAATCTCAGGAGAACATACACTCAAACTATATTTAACACTGATGATAACCAACGGTCAGCTGAAAAAAACGGAGTATACAGTATTTGTACACAGAGAACCAAATTACAGTACATACAGGTGGGGATAATCAGTAGCCCAGCAAACTGGCATACACTGGGAAATTAGATCAACTATCAATGACAGGGAACACATGAAAACAGGAACAGACTAAAACACAACTGAACTAACAGAACTAAACAAGATGCACATGACATTAGTCCCCCCCTCCCAGAAGGCATATCCTCTGGCCATAACAAGTCCAACTAACGAGGGAGGGAGTGGGCTTAGGAGGAGGATGAGGGGCTGGCGAAGGGTAGGACACAGGATGATATGACGGTAGGAGAGACCAGGGCAGCAATGATGACGGGAGGAGCCAGAGAGGAGAGCAGGAGGAGCCATGTGGGAACCCAGAGCCAGAGAACAGCCAGGATGAAGGTCCACGGCGGAGTTGAGGGAGAGAGGAGCCATGGTGACTTGGCAGGCGAAACCTGGGGGACGACAGACTGAGATGGAGCTGATGGAGGTGGAGACCCAGGTGAAGCCAAAGAGCCGATGATACAAGGCGACACTGATGGATCTGGAGACCCAGGCAGAGCCGCAGCGACAAGTGTCCGAGGTGGAGCCAGGGTGCCTGAGGACCAAGGAGAAGCCAAAGGGGTGGAGGGACTAAGTGCAGCTGAAGGCCTAGAAGTCCATGGCACAGGCAAAACTTCTGACCAAGATGGAACTGGAGGGACGAGGGATCCCGGCGTAGCTGTAAGGATGACGGCCCCAGATGGAGCAGAGGGTGGGAGAAGCCAAGGTGGAGCCAACCGGTCGATGAGCCGAGGTGAAGTGATGGGTACGGTGGCTGGAGGTGGAGCCAGGGGATCCATTTGCCAAAACTGGAGACTGGAAAACCCGAGGAGGATACGAGCTGCAGGGCGGATCCAATAGCGGAGGAGCCAAGGGACTGGAGAGAGCCATTTGAGGTGGGGCCAAAGGACTGGCCGTCTTTGATAGAGGAGGCAGGAGATGAAGGCTGGGTGTGATCATTGGATACGCAGATGGGGCCAGCAGAGATGCAAGAGACTTGGAGCTGGGCGGGACCAGCGGCGATGGGAGACTTCAAGGATAATCCTCTTTGTTTACATATTTGGGGGGAAATTATTTTTGCTCTTTACTGGGGATGCACCGATAGGATTTTTTGGGGCCGATACCGATTTTAACAAACAATTATTGGCTGATTCCGATACCGATATTTGTCACTTGCCCTCTTATTTGAAATTTTGTCATTAAAATAGAGTGTTTTGATCATGTTTTAAATCAGCAAAGACATGAAAAAACATACATTAACTTATAGCCTACTAGCTAGTTTATTGCTGCATTATCAAATAATTTCTAATGAACATAGACTGGATCCATTTAACATTCAGCAGGCCAACATAAATATATAAATACAACAGAACAAGATACATAAAAAAAAGCTTTTTAAGTAGGTTTAATGTTAAATAACACTGCATATTCTTCACTATATAAAATGAAATACATATATTATTATTACATTGAGACGTAGCTAAATTCTACTGTACAACATTAATCCTGTCACAATCAACTTTTATTTTGACGGGTTGCCGTGAATACCTTCGAGTTGTTGTGTGTGCGTTTATGATATGATGATAGATTTTGTCGAATGAAACGGTAAAATGCTCATGAAGTGACTGGAGATGCATTCATGTCCTCATATATTGAGGCGGCAGAAGCTGAAAAACAGCGAGTTTCAGTGTGTGTGAGGTAAATGAAACCACGCTTCTGCGCCATTCATTCACACAGAAACATGCAGGATTCATATTTAAACAGTCTTTTTTGCGGCTTAATATTCACAGACACTAGTATATATCGCGATTTGATTTAAGTGTACTGACCTACGTTTTATTTATTCATCAAAACTTTGACAAATTCCGTGACATTCCACTATGCAGTAAATTCCGTTTTTATGACTGGATTCCGTCTGCGTTTTCCGCATCGCGGAAATTAATCCTTATGAAAGTTACAAAAGTAAATAAAAAAAAAAATATATTTTTTTTGGTCTTTTGTTGTTTGATTAACATTAAAACGCAGACAGCAGCGCAGCAGGAATATTACATTATAATCTTGAATTATGCAGCAGACATTATACAGCAAACCATCGGTTTGTTATATCGGCCTTTTTCATGCTATAGCCGATGGTTGTAAATTGATCAAAAATCGGCTGATAAATATCGGCGGCCGATACATCGGTGCATCTCTACTCTTTACCTTTGCCGTCCCTCAGCCGCCCCATTCAGGCCCAGCATCTCTGCAGCAGAGGAAAGGAGCATAGTTCTTTCTGACCCATCATCAAGAATGGCGTAGGTCTCCACCTTTCACCACCTTTAAAAGAACAGAATTAAGACCACTTGGTCTACTCAAGTAGAATGTCCCAGAGTCAGGTTTATGAACATTGACTTCATGCAGGACTCCTAGATGGCGTTCTTTGCAGGGAAGGGACAATGTCTCTTCAAATCACACACTGATGAACGATGTTTCCGACCACATCTCCAACAACGACCATTATCGAGGATCCATTTTCTCTTAGCATCTGTATCAAACTGTTGGAACTTTGCCCCTTCATCTTGACCCCATGATTGAAGCATGTCTACCAGAGCCTGGACTCGTAGTGCAAACTTACTGAACCCAAGAGAATCCCCAGAACGAATAGCTGGAAGGCTCTGAATAGAAGCCATCTCCCGCAACACTAAATGATGAGGCTGGCCATTCTTCCTTTGGAGGGCTTTGAGCGCTGTAGTATAAGGCTGGGGCTCATGAGCATATGCCAGTGTCGAGCAGTATCCAGCTTTAAATGGTCTAAAAGAATATGATATTTATACTGTTCTGTTGCCTCAGAAGTCAATATATTTTTAATGCCATATTTAACATTGCAAATTCTTGAGGATCAGTACTTTTGAAACATGGAAATGAAGGTCTCTCGATTGCAGCTAGTCTTGAAGGCCCAACTACAAAGGAAGGCTGAACATGGGCTGCTGCTACTGGTTGTCACACAGTTGAATTTCCAGGCAGGATCATAGATGGAGGGCCAAACAATGTCTGAGGTCTAGACACCAGAACATTACTAATAGCAGTCACATCTGAAGGCCCAGTGGATGGTCTTAATGGTCTAAGCTCAACTGGAGGTATCGACGGTACGGTAGGTGGGTCAGTATCGTCTCGTTTCACCTCCTGTTGTCTTAGGCATTCACCCAATTCATGGACAAGAGAAGCTCTGGAATTGTCATCCTCTTGATTATGTTTAACAACAAGAGATGTTTGATAAGAACTCTGTTCAGAACTGATTGAAAGGGAAGAACTTCTACTTCTGATCTGCATTGTTCTAATTGTCTGGCTCAGTTGAGACAACATTTCTTTTATTTGCTGTACATCTTCAGGAAGTCCCCTCACCTCAGCCCGAGTCTCAGATATGGCAGCTCCCTGTGATACTTCCAGAGGTTTGTCCTTGTATGCAAGCTGGTATACTTGGCTGAGTCAATAAATAATCCTGATGCCATCTGGGGGGTTTCGATATACGTTTAGGTCTCCTAGAATCATCATCTTTCTCCATCCTAGCAGCCTCTCCGGCTCGAAGGACCATGCAAAGTTTGGAAGTGATTTGGTTCAGGAAATGTGCTACCAGGATGGTGTGTCCATTAAAACACAGTAGATCCAGTACTCAATCCATACTCATTTATTTAAAATATCAGCATGTGAATCAGGCCACAGTCGCATGGAATCAGACAGAAGGAAATAGGAATTAGATATAGAGTTGCATGTGGTCCTAAACAAAAGACAATAAAGAACAAACAGAATCTTAAATACAATTAACCAATGAATTACTAATCATATAATGCAACTAATTCAAATGAATAAACTTACAATGTCAGGAACACACCAGCTCTACAGAAAGCTCTCATTTAGGTTAGAAGGAAAGGGACAGTCTGCTTCAGCTACATGTTGCACACACAAACACACCAAACAAAGGCAGCTCATCAATCATTTGGTGCACAAGGAGATCTGGCTCCTCCCATGACTGGCTACATCATGTGATCCCATAGGAATTCTCAACAGAAAAACAGAGCGAGCTTTGGTGAGAACCAATCAGATGACGGTACCTCAGGAGACAGGAAGTGAAGCTAACATTGGATTCAGACGTGCCTTGATGCCTTACTACCTGGGAATGCGTCCTCCAAAGGCAGCATTTTTAAGTTTTCAGATGCAGCCTAGGTCAACAAACAATGACAGGGAACACAGGAACGGACCAAAACCAAACTAACAGAACTAAACAAGACACATGTGACAGTATTAAATTAATTTATATAGAATTTTATTACATTTTATATTATACATTTTTGTAATATGAAATATGATATAAAATAGGACTATTGTTGACAGTAAAAATACAGAGATATCCAATTAATGTTGATAGGAGTTCATCTTGTGATTGCAGACTTTCCCAGGCAAAGAAAAAACATGAAAGAGTTAAAAAAACACCATGGTAACCAGAGCTTCATTTTGGAGTTGCTAATGGCACTTGGATGAGGCATGCTGTAAGGGCGGAACCAGGAGAGTCTGGCGGCTCCCCGGCACGTGTCTTATTAGGATTCAAGGTGAGAGGGAGGACCATTCGCGCAGTTCCTATAGTCCCCAATCCATTCCACATGCTGGTAAATTTATCCCCTCTGGTTAACCTACTTTCATCACAATTAAGATGCCCAGGGATTCAGTGCATTACTCTTTTCTTCTGTCTCGTTCTCTCTCTTGCAGACACTGAGTTCAATCTTGCTTTTCTCTTTTCGTAGAGACATCATAGACTAGCCAGGGCACTGATACAGTTTCAGTATTAAAGCAGGCACCAAGCTGTAAATATCATATGACATTACATCCAGTTTGTGTGGATCAGGGACGCTCCACGGCCTTTCCTTACATATTTACATCTGCTTATAATGTCTCCTGCAAACAAAGTCAATAACCAAATCCCAAGCTGGCAGAGCAAATCAGAGAGATTTTATGCCATGTTTCTTGTGAAGTTAAATTCAAATGTTGATCTAATAAATCTCATGCTTGTTTCTAATCCACACAGGCCTTTAAAGTCTGATGAATACATCAGTTCTCCAGGGAGGAATAAACCTGTCCAGTTAAATGAGATTGCAGGAGTAGCTGTGCATCTGGATCAGTCGTACACCCTAATTCTATAATGGCAGTCTCGATCAGAGCAGCTGCAGCCCTTCGCCAAGACACATTAATTCTCTAAATAAGTTCTCAATGAACTCATAGTGAATCAATGGGGTCTCTTCTGTCTGCAGGTGGCTGCACCATACAAAGCTGACTAATAGGCGGGTTTAATTGCTACACCATGTGAAAAATGATCGATAGCACCAAGTGCTGGGTGGTCCATGTGCCTTTGACTTCACCTCAAATTTTAAAATGCCCCTTTCAACGTGGGGAATTTCCTGTCAGAGCAAGTTACTTGATACACAACAAACTACATGGGAATTAGTGACTCAGTGTTAAGATGTAATCAAATGTAATTTGAGTTTCTACATCGTGAAGTGAGCAGTTTTTTTAGTGATAAAGTTGCGATGAAACGGACAGATCGACAGATTTTATCTTCCGCATTGTGACGTATATGGATTATTGAAAACGAAATAAAAGTAGGGCGGGGACTTGTTTTCTATGGATCAGTTGATGAGTGGGACGCAGATGAACGCGAGCTTGGAGAAGTCCTGCATACATCGCCAAAGAGAACTCAATTATTTGATCAGAAATACAGTAAAAACAGTAATATTGTGAAATATTATTACAATATAAAATAACTGTTTTCCATTTGAATATACATTAAAATGTAATTTATTCCTGTGAATTTTCAGCATCATTACTGCAGTCTTCAGTGTCACATGATCCTTCAGAAATCATTCTAATATGATGATTTGGTGCTCAAGAAACATTTCTTATTATTATCAATTTTGATATTAGTTGTGCTGCTTAAACAAAGGTGATATATTTTTTCTTCAGGATTCTTTGATTAATAGAAAGTTAATGAGAATAACATTTATTTTTTTTATTTTATTTTTTTTAACAATGTAAGTCTTTACTGTCCATTTGATCAATTTAATGCACCCTTGCTGAATAAAAGTATCTAATTTTCTTTAAAAAAGAAAAAAAATAATTATTGACCGCAAACGGTAGTGTATTTTTTGGCTTTAGTGACATCAAAAAGGAATGTTAAAAAAAACAACATTTATATATATATTGCTGCACACTGATTAATCATTTAAATTATATCCAGGAATTTGTTAAGATGTTGATTTTATTTAACTTTTAATTACACTAACTTACTTTTGAAATGGAACTTGAGTCAAATAAACTCACACCAAACTTCAAAGACACAATCAAGTAACTAAACTATATTTTGTGAACATTAATATACTAGTAAAAAACAGAAACTTTTTAATAAAATTGCTTCATGTGGTGCAGGAGAAATGGCATGAAAGTTAGTGGAGAATTACAAAGTAGTTGAAGTCCTTTCTTTAGTAAATGCCGGATGGGCAGACTTGGCTGCTGATGGAAGGGCTTTCTGTCCTCCTCTCCCTCGCTCCACTGGACCCAGCTTTCCCTGAGGTTCTTTAGGTGGACTCCTAATGAAAGATCAAGGGCATTAGCTGCCGTCGGTGCAGAAACAGGCTACCTGATGTTAACGGGATGGTTACAGAACATTAATTTTACTGCAAGCTCATTTGTAACGTAGAGAAGAAGTGTGTGTGTAAAACTGAAAAAGAGAATGACAGAGTAATTGAGAAAGAGAGACAGAGGGGAAGAGAGAGATCAGCCCTGATTTGAAGCCCTCTCACAAATCCAGTGTCCAAAGGTGTAAAATTCATGGAAAGCATGGTGTGGAGAGCAAAACGGAGAAGTGGGAACCATTCAAGCTGGCATTTCCATTTGCTTCATCAGCACATCCTCCATGGAAAATGTCAGATTCATTACCTGCTCCCTCTTTTCTCTTTCTCTTTACCTTCAGCTAGTTCATCTCTTAAGCCCAGTGCACATTGTGTGATTTGTTCTGTCCTTTACAATTGTTGCTTGACCCAAGTGAGGCCTTGCATACACGTCAATGCAGACTTGGTGTCATCAATGGTCTTTTATGTCAGGCTCTTTTGTTGGTAGGAAGACTTTGGATTATTTGGCTTTTTTGTAAACACAGTCACAATTTACTCTTGCATTACCAAGGCAACGACTGACACATTTGTATTACATTCCAGCAAGCTCCATTATCAGTCCCACAGTGGAAAATGAAACCATATCCGTACTGACTGGGCCGGATAGTTAAGCAACGAGAAAGGTTTGGCCCGGCAGTGGAAAAGTGGGTATTTTGATAGAATATTCAGCATGTGGTGTGGTAGAATATTCACCCAACAGTGGTGATGTCATTGTAACATAACAATTTCCAATAGGTCTTCTTTACAGTTATTTGCATATTGATTGTGATTGGTCTATGTATTTAAAAGTCTTTAGCCATTGGGTTATGGGGCTGATCAAAGTAAACACATCTTAAAACAAGGACAATATTGAGAAGCAAAGTTGCATGAGATATTACAAAATTATGTTTATGTTTGAACGTGCTAAAAAAACATCTTGCGTAATTTATTAATAAATTGAGTGGCAATAAATTGGCACAATATGTAAGATTTTTGGATTAAAATATCCACTAGAACAATGTTATATATTTTGTTGACTTGTGTACTTACGTTATCCCAAATGTTTCCAAGAATGTTTAAATCCAGAGAAATAAGCATTTTTTACCAGGACAATTTTAACTGTGTCCGTGCATTGACTATCAATGACATCATACCCACGTTACCCTCAATTTCTGTTTTTATTTTGTAGAAACCATGGAAACACCAAAGATGCTTTAATATATTATGTGTTTTATTAGACAGGTGAGCAACTGTTTGGATACATTCATCAACAGAAAACAAATCATTGTTATATAGCTCAACACGGTTAGTCTTATTGTTTAAATCGTTTTCTTGATTTACCGCGAGTACCATGTTTTACCAGGACTAATATCGATCTAGCTGAATGCAGTTTGCAACAAGTGTCTCATAGTAGCATTATAACATAACTTTCAACACACTCAAATGTATCTAATATGATAAAACAGCGCTATGTTACCCCACATACGCATGACCGGAAGAAGTGGAAGCGGTCGTCTGTGGCATAATAAAAGCTCCGCTGCTCTCGAGCCGTGTGTCGCGCTCGTCTCTCATTAGCAATCGCTCCCACGGCTCTTGGCCCCGCCCTGCTTCATACAGTAACATTAATAAATCTTTAATACATTAGCTCATCCATGAATATGATTTCTGCCCGAGTCCCGTCAGATTTTTTTCCACCAGCTGTAGAGGTGAAGACAACTCCCATGATTCCGCAAATAAAGGCGTCATCAAGCTAGGTCTTTGTTTTGAATAGGCGATCTCTAGCAGAGAAAATTACATACTGGAAAACAAGAAAAAAATGCTGATTAAGAAAATAATTGTTTAAAGTGCACAGCCAAAAGAAAGCAATGCTTTATGAATGCCATGACATCAGAAACAAAGCCTAAAGCCTGAACTAATCCAAAGCTTTTTGGTCTAATGAACAAATGAGAGATTGAAACATCACAGTCATTGAATAAAATCTGGCGCATTAACATCGGTATGCAGACGTTTTCTGCATTTGTCTGCACCTGAACCCAAGCTGAATGCAATTTTTTATTAAAACTAAATCTTCCCATGTGTTAGCACCTCAAATCTAGTTCAATTGATATATAATACTGATGACGTTTATGGGTCACCTCAGGTAACATAACCAGGGTTTTTAGTCTCATTAGAGAAGGAGTTAGCAGCATGTCTGGTGATTTTAGGGACAATGTGATTGTAGAAACACATGCTTTCACTGATGAAGTCCTGGCACGTTTCGGCAGCCGTCGTATCAGAGATTCCAATTTCTCCTCAAATCCCTCGACTGTGCCCCCATGCAAATCAGGGAGATTAAGGCAAGATGTATGGACTTCCAAATGTATTCAAACATCCTTCCCTTAATGCCACAGATTTGCTGTAATACTCCCATATTTGTGTCTGACTTACAAGGACCGACAAATTGAAGCCACCGTGTGGCAGATTTGAATGGTTATTATCTCGCGCCGCATTCCATCAAAGAGAGCGCACTTATTGATTCGTGCTGCCAATGAGCACCTTGCTACCTTGGAAACGAGAAAAAATATTGAAGTAGTTGCAGGTGGGAAGTGTTAGTTCTGGTCGTCGGGTCCTCCAAACCCAGACAATCCTCCTGGGATGACAACTTTTTAGGTGATGAAGGGGGCAGCCGCTTCCCCAGACAAAACGATAAACTCCAGTGCAGTTTTTCATGTTACATGCTGCTGATAGGGAAAAAAAACATTCGGATGTGCTGGAATGAAAGCCACCTTGCTTTGTTTCCTTGGCAACAAACACATGCAATATGTCTTTTGGAAGTGTGTTTTGGGGCTGCACGTCGGCTCTCGTGGGAGATTTCAGAAGAACGCTAAGATAGATGAAACAGCCTTTTGACTGCCAGTGTGATGTTTGCAGGGATTGTACGATGAGGTCACGAGCGTGCCAAACTCAACAATAACACGCACAGGCAGCCAAAATTGAATAATGACATTTGTTTGGTGTTTAGTTTTGTTTTGAATCGAATTTCCCCCAGACTATGTTGGTGTAAAGTGAAGCACATGTTACCTCAGCTCCAGTAACCTGTGTAACCTTAGCAAAATAGATGAACTCTGCATGTCTGTGTCTGGCAACAAGCTTCTTGTACATTTTCAGTCTATCTTTTTCTGCAGTTGCATAGCAACACAGGCCAGCATGGGTGTGGTGACAGGGAGACAGTTGTGTTTCCAAACGAGCACTCTTTGGCCCTGTTTACACCTGGTATTAAGATGCGTTTTGTTTGATCGGATCACAAGTGGGCGATGGAGACACATTCCTGTTTACACCTGGTGTTTTAATCCATTTCTTTTGTCCACTTTTGACCACCTTTGTCCTGATTTCTTGGAGGGGCGGGTCTATGGGCAGGTAAATGTTTGGACTTTTTCAGATATTTCGATCTAATGAAATAAGCTCACGCAATTTACATATGAACGAGAAAGAAAAAAAAAGGAAAAAACATACAGTGAGCAGCAGCTTTCCGCAAGACGACAACGAAACATGGTGAGTGCGTGACTGCGTGTTATAAATCAGCAGTGGTGAGAGAACATTGTGCTTGGTACGTTTTTCATCTTCAAAAAGTTCAGCCGACAAATTTTAAATCCCGTCTGGCTAGCATGTTTCCCATCTTAACGCGTTAGGTTAGTAGGCAGAGAGTAAGCGGTCGTTTGTGGCTGTTCGAACGCATTTGACCACATGAGCGTCTACACTACGACAGCAAAGCGGTCGACTACCTCGTTTTCGACTACCTCTGGAAGTGGTCGAAAGTGGACAAGCTCAAACCTTTTTAGACCCTGTTTACACCTGTATTTAGCACCGTCCACTTGTGATCCGATCGATAAAAACGCTTAATACCATGTGTAAACAGGGCATTTGATTAAGAATAGGCCATGGACTGTATCAGTGCTTCCAAATGGCATCTATATCCCAGCAAACATTGGTCCGACGGCAACGTCATATCCCTGGCCAAAAATAGTTGCGGTAGGATGGCATAAATCAGTAAAAATATGTAACACAGAACATTTCCTAAAAATGCATTCAGATATGTCCGTTCAACTTTCAATTTAGAACTATTTTTCAACCTGGACGTGTCGAAGGGACGTCTTTTCAACGGTCATTAAACGTCCAAATGTTTGCTGGGAAATTATGTGTAAACAAAGTTCACTCTGAGGCGAACTTCAGAAACTCTCAACACTCAGATTTCATGTTTGTTCCACACTGTTAAACATTTTAGTGTGAAATTACAGTATATTCCAGGTTAATAATTGCATTACTTTCACAGTAATTTCACAGTAGGGCTTTTCTTGTATCTAACTGCACAAAAAAGTGCCGTTGTTAAAAAAAGAAAAGTGACAGTTGACAGTATTGGAAAACACAATTTACTGTAAACAAACAACATCATACTGTATTTCTACAGTGCACATGTACTATGATTATGAATAGATTGTGCTGTGGAGTTTCTTGATTCTTGTTGGTTTTATCTGTGCTGCTGAAATTATTTTTGCTTTTAGCAGTTTGTGTTGTTGGTTTATGTTGTATTAGTGTTTTTATTATTTGTTAAGTGTCACTATTGTTGTGTTTTGTATGTCGAGTATTGATGTCTGTGCATCGTTAGGTGATGCGTATAAGATAATGTGATCTTTCAAAGATGAATCTCATCAGTTGCTTCACTATTGTGAAAGATCCATCTACAGTTATGAACGAGAAATAAGTTAATGGTAAATCGTCATGCTTAAATAATACTAAAACAAAATTATCATATTCATGCTAAGAATTGTTTGACTAAACTATTTCATTGTGTTTAATAGTTTAAATAGCTTGTCGTCATTTTAACAAATGTTTTTGTTTTTATTTGTCACATTTCTGACTTGGCTAGAACAGAAATTTGAATATGAATACAATACAGAGGTTCCAAGATCCCAATCTAATGGAACACTAATCACCATTATGGTAAAGAATTACATTTATTACAGTGGCATGATTAAAGACAACATTATAATGTGAAATCACAGTAAAACAAGAGCAGTAAGTTACTGTAATGTCAGCATCATTCTGCTGTTGATTCACAGTAATTTGTAAGAAAATGACCCAGCATATATTGATTTCACAGTAAATTTCCGACTACAGTAATTTATTGTAAAATAATACCCTTTAATCCTGTAAATTTTTTACAGTGCATTTATGAAGTTCAGGAAATTGTGGTCAGTTTAGCAAAGAAACTGTATATTCAAGAATGCAGCTGTAAGCAAACTAGCTTATACTTTATACTCATATTACTTGGTCATTCAAGTCTTTCGTCGCTAATCTGCAGAGTGTGAAGTTTTCTGGAGCTGGGCGGTGGGTTGCTGAGAAGGAAGTGACAATCAGGATCAATATATGAATTGTGTCATATTTCAGATACAGTCATCGCTCGTGTTGCTCATCTTCAGTCATGTGACATTCTGTAATGGATCAGTACAATAAGATGACATCAGCAGACAGTAGAGACATTGAAGACAATTTAGGGTTTATGAAGGTTTACACATTGCGGGAAGTTATTTTTATCGTCTAATGTATTTTCCAACAGTAACATTTAAGGTCAGTAAGATTTTTGTTTCAAAAATAAATTAATACTTTGGTGACACTTTAGTTTAGGGTCCAATTCACACTAAGTAGTTGCTTATTAGCATGCATATTACTAGGAAATTGGCTGTTTATTATTATTAAAGCACATATTAATGCCTTATTCTGCATGACCATATTCTACATCCCTTAATCCACCCAATACCTAAACTTAACATCTACCTTGCTAACTATTAATAAGCAGTAGTTAGGAGTTTATTGAGGCAAAAGTCGTAGTTAATAGTGAAAATTGGATCCTAATCTAAAATGTGACTAATACTTTATTCAGCAGTGATGCATTCAGTTGATCAAATGTGACAGTAAAGACATTTATAATGTTACAAAAGGTTTATATTCAAAATAAATGCTGCTTTTTAAAAAAAAAAACAAAAAAAAAACAACTTTATATTCATTATAGAATCCTGAAAAAAAATGTATCATGGTTTCCACAAAGATATTCAGCAGCACAACTGTTTTCAACCTTAATAATAAGGTAATAATAAGAAAGGTTTCTTGAGCACCAAATCAGCCTATCAGAATGATTTCTGAAGGATCACGTGACTGAAGTAATGATGCTGGGAATTCAGCTTTGCTGTCACAGGAATAAATTAGATTAAAATAGAAAGCAGTTATTTAATATTTCACAATATTACTGTTTTTACTGTATTTTTTAACAACTTAATGTAGCCTTGATGAACATAAGAGACTTCTTTCAGAAATATTTTTAAAAGTCTTTCTGACCTAGTTTATCCCTACAGTATATCATTAAATTGATGTTACTGATTCTTATTACTCCTTGCACACATATTATGGCGAAGCAACATGATTTAGAAGTTACTTTTCAGCAATAGCACATATTAAATGTCATAAGTTGGATAAATAGTGATTTTAGGAGGGAAAAACAAACCAATCTGAACCCAAAATACTCTGTTTAGGCTAATATTTTTTTTCTGTTTCACTTCCTATTAAACATAATGCCCAAATCAGCTGTTAAAAAGGACACATTTGGCTTGAAGAGCCATGTGATATATTAAGATATGACTATTTTAAGTAATAAAATCAACAGTGCATTTAGAGCTACACAAAACCATCATGCTAGTTCAGGATCACCTTTGCAACTTTTTTTTATTGCAACTGGAAGACAATACATCACAGAAACTTGATGGTAGGGTTGGAGAAAAAATCTAAACAAAAGAAAAACAAATAGAATTTGTTGTAGCAATGGACAAAGTGGTATTTACATTAATCGATAAAATTGTTGTCTTTGGCAATATGATTACAAGTCGAAGGAACTACAGAGTGCAATTACGCCTCTATATTGACATATTAGCAGGGTGCACATGCCATCAGACCGAGTAATTCATTATGAACCAAATGGACTCCATTACTTTCATCTTAAACAACTCAAACCCTTAACAGAATGGCAGTTAACAGGAACCTTTCAACGAAACGATCCCAAAAAAAAACACACACAATGGGAAAAAAAGAAACACTTCGCCTCCTATTAACGTTTTTTTGGCTGGCTCTTGGTTTTAACGTGTTTCAGGTTCCTCTGAAAGAACTGGAAAGGAAAAGTTACGTAGTGAGTGTTGTCTTTGAAGGAAGGCAGTGTATAAAGGACTTGTAGCTCTCTCTGCTACCGGTTTCCCAGTTTGAAGCACATTGAACGGAAACGTGATATGGCAGATGTTGATAAAGACCAGCAGACAAGGTTATAATTGGGGTTATTTCGCGTAGATGTGGGGAGGAAACGTCAAGAAATGTCTAGCTCGGTTAGGGAAAGGCATGCCAACTGGAGACATCACATTAACACTCATGGGTCAGATATAACATTCAACACGCTACAAAACATTAGGTCGAACCATTATCATCATCAGATGAACAGGGAAGACAGTGTGACTTCATGAAACACCAATGCAGTGACTGAGAATATCTTATACATGGGTACTTGAGAGAAATGCTACAACTTATTGACATGTTTATGACTGACATATCAAGTATGCATGTGTATAGAGTCATTACAGGCTTTGGCACTGAATCCTTAAGTTGTTTACCGTACGTTAAAACAATAAAAGTGCAATTCGGTGAGGTCGTGAAAATATATACACTAGCGTTTGCACTGAGCTCTGATATCGCTTGTCTTTGTCTATAAGTGCTTAAATATATAAGTGTGGAGGCGTAAATATCCGTCTGACTGCCTGTACCGAGAACTGAATCAATACTGATGACTCCTGAACAGTGCTACATGTAAATACAGGAACAAAAAACTACTTGTACTGCAGATCCAAAGTCTCGCGGAACAACATGGAAGACCCTGAATAAATCACAGACACGCACATCCGGATTACACATGGAAGAAAAGCAGGCACGCAGCCGGAAGGAGCAGGGGACCGACACTCACTACGAACTTCTCCTTAAAGACACGGACATTGACGTAGCGGGTATTCGTTAGAGGGGCGGCCGTTAGCATGGACCGAGACGGCCGAAGCCCGAGTCCTCGTATTGCAGAGAGAGTTTCCCAACAGTCAGTGTTTGTCCCTGAAGAAGGTAATTGTTAAGATGCCTGCTTCAACACAAAGGCGATGAGGACGACAAATCGAAAATCAAAACCGACAAAAACAACGAAAGAGACTAGGCCTATTGGCATAGAAATTAGAGGCGGTGCCTTAGTTCTCTAGGATCTATATTTATATGAAAATAATTCATGCTCCATGCTAAATACATTATTTACCTTACATGAACTTTGATTTTTTTTTTTTTAAAAAACGGTCTTCTTTTTCTTTACAGAACCCATGCAACACGATTTGGAAAATCCTGCTGGCTACATTGCTTAAATTAAGAAAGGAAAATGGTCTAGTGTTACTTTTATACAGTGTTTATCCTGACTGGATGAAATTGCTTATTACATCACGAGGGTTTCAAATAAAAAAAATAAAAAAAATAGAAAACGTAAACGAACAAACACAAAACAACTCCACAGTCATTATTTTCCGCTATTAAAATACAATTGGCAGGTATTGTAGCATTAGCTCAGAGTTTTCGTTTTCATTGTGCCGAAGAAGAAATATCACCATTCACTATCTCTTTAGATGGAAAATATCACTCATTTTGATTGCTTAGGGAAAAAAAACGTGGGCAGTTTTGAAAGACTTATTGGTAAATGTATCACTTTTGCCTCCAAAAAGCACTTTGACAAAGGCTTATGGCTTTACTCTCATCCTGGTGGATTATGATTCATACGAGCCAAACGACAACTACAGACATGAGTGTTCTCCACACGATGCTGCTGGACTCCTTTAAAGGCCAGAGCATCAAGGGGAAGTGACATCACAGAAACTGCTCGAGGATTGTCTTTGGCACTGCCCTGTGCTTCTAAAACATCTTATATTACAGCAGAGATTACTAGAACATATAATTATCACTAATTCTGGCGAGCTGCACCACAAATTAAGAGTGTTTAACTTTTCACTATGACAATGGGGCAGGGCAAATTTTGCTATCACTTTTTTTTTCTTCTCTCAGTCGAATGAAATATCTTAAAAAAGGGAAGGCTATGGCTTCAATCTCCGTAGATTAAAAAAAAGGAAAACACAATAAAATAAGTGAACCAAAACAAGGAACCCTCAGTAAAATGTTACTTATAAAGATAGGAAAACAAAGTGATTGTTGATATTGCCACAAATCAGTAGAATTCACCTGATGTCCTGGAAAAAAATAGTAAATTCTATTCAAAAGTGATGTTTTTTTTTTTCTTTCTCTCTTTATAATACAGTCTGTTCATTATTTTTGCTCTTTCTGCCCCTTTGCCGTCCGGTTGGTGATATTGTTCAAACAGGCCCTGACTCCCGCCAAATGAAGCAGGGACCCGGCTGCCTCCTTCATCTCCTCGTCGTCACTTTCCGGAGGCTTCTCTGTGCGCCTCTTTTTTAGAGGAAGAGTGTCACTGGCTACTCTCTGTTTGACTTTTGTCAAGTGTTGCCGTTTCTTGTGCTGGGCCAGAGCGAGGGCGTCCACGGACCACTCTTTGGGCTCCTTCTTGATTTTGCTCTTGTCGTCGTCCTCGGCATCACTGCCAGTCTCGTTGGCGTGGAAGCTCACCTCGCTTCCATCGCAGTTGGCCTCATCTCCGACGTCCGAGCTGGAAGATTTGGCGAAACTGTAGGTGTGGTCCTCCTTGGGGTCGCTGCTGACCAGTGGAGAGTTAAGGGTGGGCTCGCCATCACTGGTGATTCTGTATTCGAGTACTGACCTATTAACACAGATGAGAGATGCATTAGTGCAAACGCACACATGCTGTTCCTGTTGTACTGTGTAAGTGCTGCGTAAAACAAATGAACTACATGCACTTACTGTGTAATTATTTCGTGGAGCTGCTTGTAATTATGCTACTGTAGTAATTAATTATAATAATATGTGTAACATGGACACTCTGTACTGATGTTTTGCTGTTTTTTGCACAGATGGCAACAACCTCTGGAACACATGAATAAATGCATTCCATTTGTTATTGTATAAAGTGGGTAAATCTAAATCACAAAACCAGTCAAGAATATGCCTGGGCCATATTTCAGAGGAAAAATAAAAAAGAGAAAAAGAAATGAACTAATCATATATCATACACTACCATTCAAAAGTTTGGGGTCAGTAAGATTTTTTTAATGATTATAAAAGGAAGTCTCTTATGTTCACCAAGGCTTCATTTATTTGATAAAAAATGTGGTTCTCAACACTAAAAAATTGCATGGGGTCATGGGGATGTTATCGTCATGATGAAATTGATTTTGCCATTATGACATGTTGGAGTGTGATTTTCAATTTTATTTACATTTATTTAATTTTTTGTTATTTACACTATTTAGACACGTTTGAACCCGTAACCCAACCCCATCCCTAAACCTACCCATTTGTGTATTATATGATATAAAACACAGGATATAACAGGCAGATACGAGATACTATTGTGTGAAGAAAATCCCCAAAAGCGATCAGCGTCTCCATCCGCCGAAGATCATGCACACAATCACAAATTGCCGCCCGAAAAAACGTTATATCAGCTTTGATAGTGAAACTGCATTGGCTCTCGTATGTCTCGTGACCAACTGCATCATTACATCATCTTTTATTGTAAAATGTCATTGGCTCTCGTGTGTCTCGTGACCGATTGTGTCATGCTAAAGAGTCTGGTGTATCTTTTGAATAAGTGATATGACTGCGTGTGTGAACAACTGAAATCAATGGAGTACCCTGCGCGCCGAAAAAAAAAAACGCTAAAGGGGTACCCTGTGCGTTAAAAATTGATGCTGAGGGGTCCTGACCAAGCGTCAACATGTGACGAGTTAGGAGTAAGAACGTGTTGACTTTTTTGGGTAGTTTCTGTGTTACCCAGATCCTGGGTCAGACATGACATAACCCAGGGTTGACCTCTTCAGAAGAGAGCAGTGCTGCTCCGTCAAATGGGTGCATGTCTTCTGTAAAATACAGGTTTGTGTACATTTTATTTTATCTATAAATTCATTGTTGTGCTGTATATCATTTAATTTTATGCAAAACAACATACAGGGGCATGATGTGAGTTACCTAAACAAGTGTCGCATCGGCCTTTTCGAATGACCGATGCCTTGCATAAAATATTATGATTTTATTCAAAAAGATACAGAACATACACCGATCAGGCATAACATTATGACCTAATATTGTGTTGGTCCCACTTTTGCTGCCAAAACAGCCCTGACCCTTCGAAGCATGGACTCCACTAGACCCCTGAAGGTGTGCTGTGGTATGTGGCACCAAAATTTTAGCAGCAGATCCTTTTGAGTGGGGCCTCCATGGATCGGTCTTGTTTGTTCAGCACATCCCACAGATGCTGGATTGGATTGAGATCTGGGGAATTTGAAGGCCAAGTCAACACCTCAAACTCATTGTTTTGCTCCTCAAACCATTCCTGAACCATTTTTGCTTTGTGGAAGGGCGCATTATCCTGCTGAAAGAGGTGTTTCCATGAAAGGGTGTACATGGTCTGCAACAATGCTTAGGTAGGTGGTACGTGTCAAAGTAACATCCACATGGATGGCAGTACCCAAGGTTTCCCAGCAGAACATTGCCCAAAGCATCACACTGCCTCCGCCGGCTTGCCTTCTTCCCATAGTGCATCCTGGTGCCATGTGTTCCCCTGGTAAGCGATGCGCACGCACCCGGCCATCCATGTGATGTAAAAGAAAACGTGCATTCATCAGACCAGGCCACCTTCTTCCATTGCTCCGTGGTCCAGTTCTGATGCTCACATGCCCATTGTTGGTGCTTTCAGGCGGTGGACAGGGGTCAGCATGGGCATTCTGACTGGTCTATGCAGCCCCATACGCAACAAACTGCGATACACTGTGTATTCTGACACCGTTCTATCAGAACCAGCATTAACTTCTTGAGCAATTTGAGCTACAGTAGCTCGTCTGTTTGATCGGAACACACAGGCCAGCCTTCGCTCCCCACGTGCATCAATGAGCCTTGGCCGCCCATGACCCTATCGCCGGTTCACCACTGTTCCTTCCTTGGACCACTTTTGATAGATACTGACCACTGCAGACCGGGAACACCCCACAAGAGCTGCAGTTTTGGAGATGCTCTGACCCAGTCGTCTAGCCATCACAATTTGGCCCTTGTCAAACTCGCTCAAATCCTTGCGCTTGCCCATTTTTCCTGCTTCTAACACATCAACTTTGAGGACAAAATGTTCACTTGCTGCCTAATATACCCCACCCACTAACAGGTGCCGTGATGAAGAGATAATCAGTGCTATTCACTTCATCTGTCAGTGGTCATAATGTTTTGCCTGATTGGTGTAAATACTTACGATGTTAAAATATATTCTCAGAACGGTACACTGATTGTTTATGGACAGGTTGTGGAGCCAGTCACGGCATATTTCAGCTACGAGTGAAACTGACTTCCCCCTCTGAACATGATACAAGCTCCGGCACGAGATCCAGCGCCGTTACGGTGGAAACAGGACAACAAAGACTGGTCGATTACACTTGAATTACTTCTAAATGTTTAATTTTTACTTGTAATATTTGTTAAACAAGCTTAAATGTAGACATTAAATGTATGTATTAATATAATACTATATACAGTGGGGAGAACAAGTATTTGATACACTGCTGATTTTGCAGGTTTGCCCACTTACAAAGTATGTAGAAGTCTGTAATTTTTATCATAGGTACTCTTCAACTGTGAGTGACGGAATCTAAAACAAAAATCCAGAAAATCACATTGTATGATTTTTAAGTAATTAATTTGCATTTTATTGCATGACATAAGTATTTGATACATCAGAAAAGCAGAACTTAATATTTGGTACAGAAACCTTTGTTTGCAATTACAGAGATCATACGTTTCCTGTAGCTCTTGACCAGGTTTGCACACACTGCAGCAGGGATTTTGGCCTACTCCTCCATACAGACCTTCTCCAGATCCTTCAGGTTTCGGGGCTGTCGCTGGGCAATACGGACTTTCAGCTCCCTCCAAAGATTTTCTATTGGGTTTAGGTCTGGAGACTGGCTAGCCCACTCCAGGACCTTGAGATGCTTTTTACTGGAAGACCCAGCCACGACCCATCTTCAATGCTCTTACTGAGGGAAGGAGGTTGTTGGCCAAGATCTCGCGATACATGGCCCCATCCATCCTCCCCTCAATACGGTGCAGTCGTCCTGTCCCCTTTGCAGAAAAGCATCCCCAAAGAATGATGTTTCCACCTCCATGCTTCACGGTTGGGATGGTGTTCTTGGGGTTGTACTCATCCTTCTTCCTCCAAACACTGTGAGTGGAGTTTAGACCAAAAAGCTCTATTTTTGTCTCATCAGACCACATGACCTTCTCCCATTCCTCCTCTGGATCATCCAGATGGTCACTGGCAAACTTCAGACGGGCCTGGACATGCGCTGGCTTGAGCAGGGGGACCTTGTGTGCGCTGCAGGATTTTAATCCATGACGGCGTAGTGTGTTACTAATGGTTTTCTTTGAGACTGTGGTCCCAGCTCTCTTCAGGCCATTGACCAGGTCCTGCCGTGTAGTTCTGGGCTGATCCCTCACCTTCCTCATGATCATTGATGCCCCACGAGGTGAGATCTTGCATGGTGCCCCAGACCGAGGGAGATTGACCGTCATCTTGAACTTCTTCCATTTTCTAATAATTGCGCCAACAGTTGTTGCCTTCTCACCAAGCTGCTTGCCTATTGTCCTGTAGCCCATCCCAGCCTTGTGCAGGTCTACAATTTTATCCCTGATGTCCTTACACAGCTCTCTGGTCTTGGCCATTGTGGAGAGGTTGGAGTCTGTTTGATTGAGTGTGTGGACAGGTGTCTTTTATACAGGTAACGAGTTCAAACAGGTGCAGTTAATACAGGTAATGAGTGGAGAACAGGAGGGCTTCTTTAAGAAAAACTAACAGGTCTGTGAGAGCCGGAATTCTTACTGGTTGGTAGGTGATCAAATACTTATGTCATGCAATAAAATGCAAATTAATTATTTAAAAATCATACAATGTGATTTTCTGGATTTTTGTTTTAGATTCCGTCTCTCACAGTTGAAGTGTACCTATGATAAAATTTACAGACCTATACATGCTTTGTAAGTGGGCAAACCTGGAAAAACGGCAGTGTATCAAATACTTGTTCTCCCCACTGGAAATATATATAGAAAATGTATATAATGTATATAAATATATATATGTAAAATATAAAATATGCTATACTGTAAAATATGATAGAAAATAAAGGAATTATCATGCAAACAGTGGTTGTGGGGACTATTTAAAAAAAAAAAAGTTTTGAGTATTAAGTTAATCCGTAAACATTAATTCATATATGAAGTAAAAAAAAAAAAAAGCTAGTATTATAGTAAAATTAATCAATCCATTATGCTGGGTTAAATAAACAACCCAGTTTGCTGGGTAAAATTAACCCAACATGTGTTCTGTCCTAAATTTACCCAGCCCTTGGGTTAAAAACAACCCAAATTGGTTATTATTATCATCAACGTTGAAAACTTAACCTTATTTTTTCTTTTCTTTTTTTTTCTCTTTTGATTACAGAGTAAAATGTTAGAACTGTTGTTTAACACATCTCACAGCTCTTCTTTTTTCTTAAACTTGTATTGTGCGATGTTGGTAAGCACTGCAGCCTTCAGGCACCTCATCCTCAAATGTTAAAAACAATTATTGGAAGCATTTGTCTCTGAAATGCACTTGAGCTTTGAAGCACCTTTTCAGCCGACCAACAACATCATTAAAAAGTGAATTAATTGGCGGTTTACAAAACTCTCCACTTTTCGGAAAAAATAATATAATGAAAAATAATGAATAAAGACAGTTTAGCTCTATTTGTGCCTCTTATTCTCAAAAACAGTAATGAAGTGTCTTTTCAGTGACATTTGTTTTGTGCTTCTGGTCACAGTTTACACAGCAGCAGCTCTGAGTGACAAAGAACATCCTGCCGTGCCTTGCAGATTTTGCTGCAGAAACGCTAAAACTCCCTCTGTGGTTCGAAAAAAATAATCCTAAGAGCTTTTCCACTTCCTGCCTCATATGTGCATTTATGACTCATGAATTATAGCCACAGCACAGCAGGCTAAAGAAACTGCTTCAATAATTAATGCCTAAATGCAGTGTCACTCATTTTAAAGAGGCTGTTTTACTCTTTGGACTGTCGCTGCACGATATGGGCATCATGCAGCAACTGAGAGTTTGAGGCCCTGTGTGCATATGGACAAAGGAGAGCTGTTGCTGAATGCTCTTATCATAATAGGTAATCTGAGATACTTATCTGGTCTAGGCCGTTGTTTTATGCTAATAAAATAACGAATCTTACTGGGGGCAAAAAAACATGACTGGGGGTATTTTTCACAACAAATTCAAAACGAATAAATAGGAAAATATAAAACATTATCTTCATGACAAATAAGCAATTTTCATTGGTGATGACAACAAAGTTTTTTTTAGATGTTTAATTTATTATTATTTATAATTATATAATTTAGTATTTGTTGTACTGCATTTACAGTAATTTCATTATACAACAAAAGTATTTTTAAGTAAATGCATTGCCGTAATGAGGAAATGAAAGTGTACTTAATTGTCATGAAAATTATGCCATAATTCCATAAATAAACATATACTTTCTGTGTGCAATTACTGCTAGGCAAAAAGGATATATATATATACATACAGTGCTGGGTAGTAGGTGATTAATGTAATCTGATTAATGTAATCTTAGATTACAAAAATTATGTAATTAATTAATCATTTTTATTTAACTCACAAACCCCCTGCAGTTCCATCACGAACCCCAGTCTGGGAAACCCTTACGTAATGTAATATTTAATGCACTTCATGTTGTTGATAACAAAGAATGGAATATATGTTCTTTCTCTTTGTATTTTTATATCAATATGGTATAAAATTATCCTATTCAAATCAATGTGACAAATGAGTTAGGTCAAAAGTAATCTAAAAGTAATAAAAAAGTAGTCAGATTACATTACCTTAAATGTGTAATGTAATGGATTACGTTACTAACTACAATTTTTGCAACTGAATCAGTAACCGACTACAATTTGGACCAAGGTGAGCATTTGTAGTTAAAAACTATATAATTTTTCAATTTTTTTCTGAAAATGACTGACTGTTTTGCTAGAGGAGATCGTTATTCATCGGCCGGGGTCGTGTGGAGTCCTTTGAAGCTACCTAAATATGGATTTTGGACCAAAATTAAAAATAGACTACGCTGGTCCCTATTTACTTGCATTAGATGGAGAAAATTCCTGCAATGTTTTCCTCAAAAATTTCTCTTCAGCTGAAGAAAGAAAGTCATATACATCTTGGGTCCTGTTTACACCTATTAAGATGCGTTTTGGTAGATCGGATCACAAGTAGGCGAGGGAGACACATTCCTGTTTACACCTGGTGTTTTAATCTGTCTCTTTTGTCAACTTTCAACCACTTCTGTCCTGATTTACATAAGGAGAGCATCAGCTTTTGTTTCTGCTCTGACACCCGCAAGATCGCTGTGAGTGCGTGTTAGAAATCAGGAATGGTGAGAGAATATTGTGCTTGGTACTGTTTTCATCTTCAAACCAAACTTGGGTTTCCAAATGACAAAGTTTAAATCCTGTCTGACTAGCGCGCTTCCCATATTTACGCGTTAGGTCAGCAGGCGGAGAGTAGACGGTCTTTTGTGGCAGTTCGAACACATTCGACCACATGAGCGTCTACATTATGAAAGCAATCCGGTAGAATGTGTTTTCCACTACCTCTGGAAGTGGTCGAAAGTGGACAAGTTCAAAATGTTTTATACCCCATCCTGTATTTAGCGTTGTCCACTTGTGATCTGATTGACCAAAACGCACCTTAATACCAGGTGTAAACAGGGCCTTGGTGTGAGTAATTAATAAGGACATTTTTGGTTGAACTATTCCTTTAAATATAAAGTAGTTTTTATTCTAAAGTTGTTTTTTTTTATACTATCCTGTTATACATTTAATATATAAAGTAAAATTGGACACAATTGTCTCACTTTGTTTCACTTTGTGACCGGGCCAGACTCTGTGCTCATTTGCGTTTAGTGGAGGGGACATTCGTGTAGGGTTTGCAGTGCACAGACACTAGCATGCAGTACCTGAGGGGCGGCCCGTTTCTGAGGCCCAGGCTTATGAATGTTTTACAGCAAGACAGTCTGTCCGTGTGTTCAGTCAGGCCATTAAAAAAACTTAGTGTATGTGATCAATTATTCATGTCACATCATGCATGCAAGAGTGGAGCCTTAGCCTAAATAAGATGGTGTGCTGATGTCTGTGAATGACTTGGCTGTTCTGCTCTAATAAAAAGCAGCTAGACTTCACAGAGTCAAAGGGAGAGATCAGATATGAACCAAGTACTGCAGTGTGAGCATGATTCTGATTGGCTGATAAACCTGTCAATCATGTAATGAGTCAGCGGAGACAGGAAATGGGCTCAAAGTGACCTGGAGGGACAAGACTGACCTGACAGTGGCTGTCCTGCTGACAATGGGGTTGATGGGAAGGGGTCGGATTCCTGGGAAGAGGCCCTGGCTCATCATTCGAGCACCATTCTGGATCACTCCCTGAGGGACTGGGGAGAAAACACAGATAATGTATATTAATGCACACAGTACCTGCAAGCATATGGGAGCACAAATACATAATGTAAACAATTCAAAAGCAAAGTCAATTCAAAAGCATCACACCATTTAAGCATTTAGAAATCAGCTTAAAATGGTTTAAATTTTAGCTGTTGATGCTGCAAGGATGACATTTCACTGTAGTTTCAAATAGGCTCAAACAGTCAAGAGTTGTCTGAAATTATCAGTTTCAATCTGTTCACTTCGACCACTAACTGTTACGTAAAAACAGTGGTTGGTTCTTTAGCATGTCAGACAGGGCTCTTGTCTAGGACAGTTTCCAGGCAGAATAAACTGCAAAGTGGACTAGACTGCTTAATATCTGCTAACGCTTGATTTTAATGTCCCCAACAGACATTCTACTGACTATAAGTAACTTTGCAAGTACGTCAACTTATTCTACAAACCATAACCTAACAGTCTACTATTAATGACTGGTAGCTGACATGTAGTTGCAAAGTTATTTGTATAGTATATATACACTCACCTAAAGGATTATTAGGAACACCTGTTCAATTTCTCATTAATGCAATTATCTAATCAACCAATCACATGGCAGTTGCTTCAATGCATTTAGGGGTGTGGTCCTGGGCAAGACAATCTCCTGAACTCCAAACTGAATGTCAGAATGGGAAAGAAAGGTGATTTAAGCAATTTTGAGTGTGGCATGGTTGTTGGTGCCAGACGGGCCGGTCTGAGTATTTCACAATCTGCTCAGTTACTGGGATTTTCACGCACAACCATTTCTAGAGTTTACAAAGAATGGTGTGAAAAGGGAAAAACATCCAGTATGCGGCAGTCCTGTGGGCGAAAATGCCTTGTTGATGCTAGAGGTCAGAGGAGAATGGGCCGACTGATTCAAGCTGATAGAAGAGCAACTTTGACTGAAATAACCACTCGTTACAACCGAGGTATGCAGCAAAGCATTTGTGAAGCCACAACACGCACAACCTTGAGGCGGATGGGCTACAACAGCAGAAGACCCCACCGGGTACCACTCATCTCCACTACAAATAGGAAAAAGAGGCTACAATTTGCACGAGCTCACCAAAATTGGACAGTTGAAGACTGGAAAAATGTTGCCTGGTCTGATGAGTCTCGATTTCTGTTGAGACATTCAGATGGTAGAGTCAGAATTTGGCGTAAACAGAATGAGAACATGGATCCATCATGCCTTGTTACCACTGTGCAGGCTGGTGGTGGTGGTGTAATGGTGTGGGGGATGTTTTCTTGGCACACTTTAGGCCCCTTAGTGCCAATTGGGCATCGTTTAAATTGTTTCTGACCATGTCCATCCCTTTATGACCACCATGTACCCATCCTCTGATGGCTACTTCCAGCAGGATAATGCACCATGTCACAAAGCTCGAATCATTTCAAATTGGTTTCTTGAACATGACAATGAGTTCACTGTACTAAAATGGCCCCCACAGTCACCAGATCTCAACCCAATAGAGCATCTTTGGGATGTGGTGGAACGGGAGCTTCGTGCCCTGGATGTGGATCCCACAAATCTCCATCAACTGCAAGATGCTATCCTATCAATATGGGCCAACATTTCTAAAGAATGCTTTCAGCACCTTGTTGAATCAATGCCACGTAGAATTAAGGCAGTTCTGAAGGTGAAAGGGGGTCAAACACAGTATTAGTATGGTGTTCCTAATAATCCTTTAGGTGAGTGTATATATATATATATATATATATATATATAGAGAGAGAGAGAGAGAGAGAGAGTATAATATCTAAAGTGGACTATCGAAATAAAATAATGTGAGGTAACAGAACTCCTTAAATACATCTAAATATGGTTAGTCAAATGTGAGTGAAAATATTGTTTCCCATATTCAATCAGGAAACAACCATAAACCCAATGGAAAATTAATTGCTTTCCTAGTTTTCTCTGTAATGGGAGGGAGAAAGTTGCCCAGACAGACAATAAAAAAAAAAAAAAAGATTGTGCTGCAATCTGAATTAAAAGGGTATTTTTAAAAAAAGAAAAGAAAAATTTGCCAGGTCTAGTAAATTGGTCACTTGATTTTACAGGGAAGTGGGCTGTTATTTGATTGTTTGCATTCCTCTATAATACTGATTATGCTACAAGCGACAAGTGCTCACTTTATTCTGAATTACCTCCCCCACTGTAAAAGAAAAAATTGCTGACTTAAAAGTTTAAGTACAATCAACTTGGATGTTTAAGTCATTTCAACTTAAATTACATAAATTTGACTTTAAAAAATTAGTTGAATCTTGTATAACTTATAACATTTTTTGAAAATTGCTTAACTTACTTTGATGAGTTAAAGCAATGTATAAACATATGTTGTTATAGCTTATTGATCATATAATTTTTACAGTGTAGTAGAGTATTGCAAGACATTACATGCATCTTATATTCATGTTTTATCAAAGGAACTTACAACATATACTCTCTACAAACAAGCTAAAATGTGATTTATCAAGATGTTGACCAAAAATGTATGCAGCTTTTGATGGAAACAACATCCCAACATTTATTTCCATCAAGAGGTGCATCAATTTTTGGTCAAGATCTTGTATTGACAATGCAAGAGTCAAGCACTCTGTTAAGTCTACTCCAGCACATCCCAAAAAGACCCAGGACTCAGAGGTGCCAATTCATGTGTGAAAATGATTCTTCATGCTCCCTCCCAACCATTCTTTCACAATTTGATGAATCTTGACATTGTCATCCTGAAATATGGCCATGATGTGTCTTCCTACATGGTTGTTTAAGAAATGAAAAGCTACACACTCCATCAATTATGGTTAGAAGAACTGTTGCCAAACATATAACATGCTAGAAACATAATAATCACTGCAATAATGATCCAATCATTGACTCTTAAGTATCTGCCTATTTAAATCCAAACAGCGAATTCTTTTGGCCGGGCAGTGTATATAACTGCCAAAATGCATATCAGATGAGCAGCATCCTCCTTTAATAAGGGTTAACAAGGGACGCAATTTTTTTAGCGCTGCAGTCAAACAGGCCTAATGGCCGCTGCCCTTCTCTCAGTCCAAGTACGGGGCAACATATAGCTCCATCTGGAAAACCAACCTGGACTCGTAGCAGATGGCGAACACATAAAAAGGACAAAATAACCATCCATTTAGAATCCAGCACACTGATCTGGCCATTAGGCAGGAGCATTGTTGCCTTGGCAACCAGTCCCCCTATGTATGCCATAGTAGTGGAACTCAACTAGGTGACAGTGAGTTGTGGTTGTGAAGCCGAAAGGAACATCTGGGCTGGCTGGGTGCCCTCTTCACCCCGCCCCCAAACCCTGAGGGAACACGCTGCCATAACAAGGTGAAGCGATGCCCTGTGACAGAGTCCGTCCCAGCTAACCGAGTGCACAATGAGAATTGACAGAGATATGCGGCTCTCCACCAATTAGCGTGGATGGGCTAGCAAAGTGAATGGCTAATGATCTCGCCCCATTGTAGGGGGTTCATGTCAAGCCATCCATCCAGGCATCAGAAACAACAGCAGGACACAAAAGCAAAGCACATTCACAGTGCAGCCACATCAGGAAGGAAGCCAGTGAGGCTTTTGTGCCTGGGGATGTTCCCTCTTTTATGTGCATGAGAGCTGTTAAACAAAGACTAGCTCCATAGAAAAGAAATCCAGATCTGCGATCGCAATGAATGGCTTCACGTTAGCACCATTGACCGAGATTTTCTATGTGGCATTATGTGCGGATAATGCTGCGTTTAACAGCAGGTAATAAATGAAGTATCGCGGATGGTGACTTCCAGGAAGCTCAGTACACACACGCACGCGACAGAGCGCTCACTGCGAGGCAGAATCTGGAGCTGTGCAAACATCAGCAGTGATTCAGTGGCGTTTCTGTCACGGCGATGCCCATGGGAAGGTGTCCTGGCGCTCTCACAGGGCACTGCAGAGGCAGTCAGTGCACAAATGCTATCAGACTGTTCATTCGCTCTCAAGCACATTAATGTATGTGGCAGATGGCCCTGGAAACAGTGGCACTAATTCACAATTCTGTATTGAAAAGTCAGTTTCTCTTTAATTCTCTCTCTAACAACTCTATTGTAAAAGGGGTCTGTTTAGTTGGTTATCAGCATAATGTTTGTTCCCACTGAAAATCGTACATTCATCGTACATCCATTTTTATGTGATGTATTCATCATTACTGCAAATCAGGGTTATTACAGCCAACTAAAAACATACAAATTTTGGTTACTGAAATTTACCAAATGTATTATATAAAACACTTATTTCAGCTAGTGGCCAAGGTAACATTTCTCATTTTCATTTAGTTTAACGTACTAGAAGACGTACTAAAATAACTTAAAATAACAATAATAAAAACTGTATAGACATATTTTTAAAAAACTTTTTAAAAACACAGTATCTCAATGAGAGTAAAATAACACTGCTGCAAATTCAGCTGACTTGTAACCAAGATTAGCCTACATTTTGAGGTCGAAAAAATGACAAAGAATCAGTAAAAGTGTTCAGAAATCTAAAGTTTTGCATCATACAGCAAAAACATTTAGATTAAATCTGCATAATTCCCAGCTCAAATTCTCTTTTGTAAAGAAAAGTATTTTTGTAAAAAGTAAACAAAAATGAAAAATATAGATAAAAATGTTGGTAGGGCCAGTAAAGAAAGAACTACTAGCCAAAATAATAATAATATTTAAAAAAAAAAAAAAAAAAATAGCAGCACAAATAAATAAAATAAGTAAATAAATAAATAATAATAATATATATATATATATATATATATAGTAAAATAAAATAAAATATATATTTTTAAAAATCAAGCAATAATTAAATGTTGATCCCCGTGTATGTTCATGTTTGGTTGGCAACAGTCCTTGCTGTTCTCAGCACCTGCCTTTGCCATATTTGTCCACCAGGGGGAGTCATTCACAACAAAGCAGGTGTCTAAGCGAACATTTAGCCCACTCTATCCGGACACTTTTATATTGTCTTATCAAAGTACATAAAAACTGCATTAAAGCTCATGCTACACAATAATGTACCATTCATCACTAAATGATTTTCTGGAGCAAAAGCATAAGTAAATGAACCCTACATTTTCATTTTTGCATTAGCCTCCCTTTTTATACATGATTTTGAACTCCTTCCTATGAAGTTTCCCTGCAGTCTTTTTTTAGATGAGCTGTCCTGACAGGACTCCTCCTTGGGCAAACTACACACTCAGTAAGAAGTACCTTAAAAACGCTGCTTATACAAAGAGTTTCAGGGCGAGAGTGCTTTTGGCCATTGTTTTCTCACAATACAGCTGGGGGGCTGCGTGATTCGTACATTCGGGCCTATGACACGCACCACTGCTTCTGTTGAGCGAGCGCTTCTTTACTCACAAAAGCCAAACAGCAGGGACTCCACATCCTCTCAAGAATCAGCCTCCGCACATGGGCTCTATGGCCACTAGGCTGCTTTCTGTATAAACACCAGTGGAGGAGGAGGTGTACTGAAGGAGTTTTTGTATTCAACCGGCACACTTCTGTAAAAACAGGTTCAAGTAAGCAAGGTCAGAGGCCATATTGAGTGACTGACTAAAAGCTTGACTTGTATCTGAGTTTGATATAGGGAGAAAATCATCCGCTTTAAAGCCATAAAATGTACCGTCAGCGCAATAAAGACAAATCCAAAGAGAACAATACAGTTTATTTGTGTATTAGTACTTATCCAGAATGGTAATCTGAGATTATTTTCAATCAAATTTTGAATCTCAATTATCTTTTAATTGAGAAATGTGACTGTGATTGTACCTTCCCCCCTAATAGTTCACCCAAAAACAAAAAATCTGTTATAATTTACTCACCTTCACCCTCCAAACCTGTATGACTTTCTTTCTTTTGTGGGACACGAAAGGAAATATTCGCTATACCCTTAAATAATGAAAGCATACAGTGACCATGGGCTGTCAAGCTCCAAAAATAGCAAATCCATAGTAATCCGTAGTATTCAAGTAATGCAACTGATTTATATTCTAAGTTTTTGAACTATTTTAGTGAGAAGTCAATTCACTGATTTTTTTCTTCTAAAATGTAATGCATTGAAAAATAAAATCATTATTAATATCATTAGTAATAGTGACTTAAATTTAAAAATTAAACAAATGTTCTTTTGTGTAAATGTAAAAAAATAGTCACTGTATTAAGGTTAAGCAGCCACAAATTGCCAATAAAAGGCAGGCAACCCAGAGGCAAATATAAAAACACCAATCCTGTCTTCATTTTCTTTTTTTCAGGTGCTGAACTCATTCGGGAGCCACATGGGAATCTCTCGTTCCAGGACTGAAGATTGAGCCATACATACATTGCCTGATGTGAAATCAGTTCGAGGGATGTCTGCGCCCTGAATATCCGATTCAACGAGTATAAAAGAATCCAGATTAACTCCAGCAAGACTTAATGGTGACTACAGCTTGGTAGAAATGCGCCAGGGAAACATGCATTTACATGCCTGCTCATTTAATCTAATACTGCATCCGCTGGAATCACTCCTCGAGGGTATAATGAGAGAGACACAGTGAGAAAAGAGATAAAGACAGATAAATACACAGAGAGACACTGAAAGGAAGAGTAAGGGCGATGAGAAATGCAGATGACAAATTCCCTGTACTGTAAACTTGGCACCTGCTGTTGTGCAATAAAGCCCATGCATTTAGCTTAATTCTTTTCCCAGACGAACTATAGGAAGTATATTGGATTTGAGGGGATCGGTTTTCAGCTCGAATGTTTTCAGTGTGATAAATGTCAGCATTAGCCGGAATTAAAAGGAAGGAGCAGTCAAGTGATACACTGCTATCTTGAGGCATTGAGGCAGGAATAACAGTGCAAAGTGATGCCGGCATCTTAAACAATTCTCCTACATGCTACAAAAAGCGCTCGGCTGTGGTGATGGATTCCCGGGTGCTGTGAGAAGTCCTTCTGCCTTTCACGGCCAAAAAAAAGCCCCGATACACACTCCCGAGATGGCTAACGCATACATCACACACATAAAGGCTTGAGAGGGAGAAACAGAGTGAATGCCTTTTTGTTCATTGAGTCGCAGCCAGAGACAGCCACGGCACAGAACCGAATCCAAACAAAACGTCATTTAAGGATATCATTTCAGGACGAGTTGCTGTCAGTACATTGGCAGAGATCGAAGAGCTCTTTGTAGGTCACACAGTGACAAGTGACCTCCTTAGGGACTAATCTTCCGCTCGCTGCTTCACAACTATTTACCAGGCTGCCATGGCAACCGAGACCGATATCCGAGCGTTCGGATCCCGCCTCTCGCCCCGGTGACCAGGAGCAAGGTCAGGCCAAAAAGATAAACAGAGCATGGGTCTCAACGTTATGCAACTCTCCCACTGACGGAAAGCAGATGCGAGCAAACGAATGCTGTTTTTAAGTCGGCGCTGGCTGCGTAAAACAGAGGCGGGCGAGATGCCAGCTCATGTTTTGAAGGCTCGGCGTGTGAGCTCTCCTTTGAGAATGAAATGAACAAATGAACATGTTGAAGTGCTTGAAGAATATCTATTATTCACAGGGTGGAGACCCAGCGTTCATTTAAGTGCCAGACTCTGCTGAGATATAACATGCGCTGTCGGGAGCGCAAACTTAAAGCCTCGCACCGCATCTGCTCGATTGCGTCAGGGCCCCGGGGTTAAGCGTTTTTAAGTGGTGTGTCTTCAAACACAACTAGCATTTTTGCAAATAAACCTGTAGTTGAGGTCAAGTTGAGGTATGCAAGTTGGAAAACAACAAAGTCGTTTTGCTATGCTGGGTCTAGCTACACTCTTAGGGTGTGTACACACTTGGCAGGTTTGGTTTGATTAAAACGATCTCTGTTGTGATTCCTCTGTTAGTGAGGTTCATTTGATTAAGTGTGAACGCTGCCATCCGAACCCTGGTGCACACAAACAAGCGGACCAAGACCCCTAAGGGTGTGTTCACATTTGTAGTTCGGTTCGCTTGGACATTAATCCTGGTCCACTTAGTGTTCAGATTGGCACCGAACCTAAAGGCATATGGATACGTTCACAACCTGATTGGTCAGCTTTTATGACATATTGCCTATTTTGAGACAGAACTTACCGAACATCCAAAACAATGCTGTGTTCTGGGCCAAATGCGCTCGTTGTATGTGTGTAGCCTACATATGATGGTATTTTGACCAGTTGAGAACTTGTGAAGAGCTTATAAAATGTGTGAAGGAGTCAAAACAGCGGCAGGAATCCCTCCGTCACACACACAAATGAAGATCTGCTGCAAGGAGACACGGTACTGATACCTGTACCGAACTGTGATGGGCAACATCGTGACTATGATGAGAAAAAACAGGTATGCGTGAGCATTCTGTCCTTTTTAGGGTCTCATCTTCCTGCTTTTGGTTCGTTTACATGTCTTTGGTCCATGCTGCATTCATATATCATTCGAACCGCACCAGAGTTTGTTTGGAAGTGGAACGAGACACATCTTTTCAGTGGTCTCGGTCCGCTTGTTCGGATGGCAGCGTTGACACTTATTCAAATGAACCGCACTAACAGAGCAATCACACCAGGGTTCGTTTTAATTGAACCAAACATACCAAGTGTGAACACACCCTAAAAAGGTGGGTCTCGGTTCACTTCCAAACGATCTCTGCTGCAGTTCGACTGAAATATGAACGCAACACGGACCAAAGACATCTAAACGAACCAAAAACAGGATGTAATGTCACAAGATGCAACCCTAAAAAGGACAGAATGCTGAAGCATACCTGTTTTTTCTCGACATAGGATCTACGTTGCCCATTACAATTCAGTACAGGCATGAGAAACACCGCCTCCTTGCAGCAGATCTTCATTTGTGTGTGTGACAGAGAGATTCCGCTGTTTTGACTCCTTTACACATTTTATAAACTCTTCACGAGTTCTCAGCTGGTCAAAATACCATCATATGTACGCACATACAACGAGTGCATTTAGCTCAGAACACAGCATTGTTTTGGATGTTTGGTAAGTTCTGTTGCAAAATATGTTTTTGTATCTTTAGGTTCAGTCTTAAAAATGACAGTGTGAATGCTAAGCAAACCAGGACTAAATGTATTATTTTCTTTTTTTTAGTCCAAACTTCCAGGCAGGTGCGTTGAGGAAAGTTGGCGCTTAACTCTGCAGGACAGTGGCCCTCTAGGACCGAGTTTTGACACCCCTGCCATAGAAGAACCATTTCGCTGAACAGCTCTTAAAAGAACAATTTTTCTCCTTACTGTGAGTAATATAATAATAATAATAAGAAGAACCTTTTTTCTATTGTAAAGACCCTTTTGTACAATGGTAATGTATCATGGATGGTAAAGGTTCTTCATAGAACCGATAGATGCCAATAAAGAACCTTTATTTTTAAACGTGTAAACAGAGTATCTGACACTTTCACGCTGAGACCGCTACATAATCAATTGCATAGATTGTCAGATCTGAATCCACAAGAGCAGCTATCCCAGTTAAGCAATGAGCCATAGTAGAGGAACATCCCTCCGTCTGGAAAAAAACCCCACAAAACCCGTTAAAGGTCAATTACCATTTTTATAATGATGCGGATGGGGATTCGCTTGTTTGCAGCAACAACTAAGTTTAATTGCGCAGTTAATAACAAGAAATGCTTTCCCAAAATACACCGTGTTGGCAAACAGAACCCAGCCGTTGAATATGAGAATGAGAGAGAAAAAGAGAGGGGCAGAAATACTTCATAAGAGGGCTATAAACCCAGTCAGACTCCTACAACTAGTGTTGTTTTTGTTTCAAATCTACATTACACACATGACAGGACGAGAATCAGACTGCTTTTAAAAACTACTGCGAGCTAAAAACAGAAAAACAGACAATTTTTTGGTGTCTTGCCTCTTCATTTTCATAAGATTAAAGTGACTTCTGTATCCAGAGTGGGTTGCCTCAAAGGCATTGATTCTACTGTACTGCTATAAACTAAGCTCGGAGGCATCCGATGTTACAGCGATGAATAAACACTAAGAGCGTGTTTGTGTGGGTGCCGTCACGTGGTCCGTGTTGATATGCAGAAATTGCTCTAATTCTGAGAGAAGTCAGTAATTTCCCTCAGGTGCCCGCCTCAGGCCCAGCGGCGGTGCGTAGGCCTCGGGAGTGCTCAGAGATTAAGGGCTTACAGTTGGCACATTAGCTGCTAAATGAATCCTGCTCTGTCACTGGTAACGGGGCCACCTAGCTGTCAGACACATTTCACTGTAGTCTTACCTCACTCCTTTCAACACGCTAATGTACACAAATGCTTACCTCCAGTAGCTAATCTTACTGACTATGAAATATTATTCATTTTGTTTGGCCTTTATGCCCCTTCGGATAGTGAAAAGAGAGGCTTAAATCCAAGGTAAAAAAGTAAGAATGGAATCGGGGGGGGGGGGGGGGGGAAGTGTACATATTTATATTTGCCTGGCTTCAAGGTTTAATATAAATTCTAAAAAGAATTTACTTCAATAATGGTTCAGCAGTGTAGTAGCCATTAAAAGACACACACACTTAGAGAAATTCTGTGGTTATTTTATTATAACTTTATAGGTTTACACGTATAAACGTTTTGAGAATTTTTTTTAAAAGAACAAAAAATTTCTTTAAATGTTTCTTTTATAAAATTATATATATTTTAGTTCTGTTAAATCGATTCACATCCAAAATAAAAGTTTGTGTTTACATAATATGTGTGTGTACTGTGTAAAATTATTATGTATATATAAATACACACTCATTCATGTATATATTTAAGAAATATTAGCATGTATATATATTTATTTAATCTATATTATATATAAATATACATATTTTATATATAAATAACACATTTTTCTTAAATATATACATGCATGTGTGTGTATTTATATATACATAATAATTATACACAGTACACACATATATTATGTAAACAAACTTTTATTTTGGATGCGATTAATCGATTTGACAGCCCTATATACACACACAATAAAGGTCAAAGATTAATTAAGGTTTAGAAAGGAATAATTAAGAGTTTTTAATATTTTTGAAAGAAGTCTCTTATGCTCACCAAGGCTGTATTTATTTGATCAAAAATACAGTAAAAACAGTAATTCAAAATGACTGATTATGATCCTTCAGAAATTATTTTAATATGCCGATTTGGTTGCCGGTTTTTGCTTTACATTTTTAAATATACTAATATAGAAAATATTTTGTAATGTTTTGTAATTATAATAATATTTAACAATATTATATTTTATTGTATTTTTGATCAAATAAATGCAGCCTGAGCACAAAAGACGTTAAAAACATTAAAAAAAGCATCATTAGTCCAAACTTTTGACCTTTTGCCTGGTAATGTATATACAGTATATTAAGCTAATTAAAAATACTCCAAATCCTAAACCTAAAATACACCCTAAATGATATAGTACATGATGATATTATTTGTCTTTATGAACCATTTTTACCTTACCTTATGATGTCCAAAAAGGGAGATAACAGTTTGAGTAAACACACACACACACACACACACTTGAATATGTTGTTTACGGGGGCTCTCCATAGGGGTTACTGGTTTTTATACTGTTCAAACCGTGTATTCTATCCCCCTACACTAACCCTACCCCTAAACCTACCCATCACACAAAACTTTTGCCATTTTTTGAATTTCAAAAAAACACCATTTAGTATGTTTTTAAGCCGTTTGGTTTACGAGGACACAGGAAATGTCCTCTTAAAACATGTTTACGTTGTAATACCCATGTCATTATACACATTTGTGTCCTCATAAACCACATATACCTGTACACACACACTTGGGTGGCCAAATTACATGACCATCAGTACTCCAAATCAGCTCAGTTTTTGTTTTGAGTATGGGGTGTGAAGTTACCCAGCGGTACCCCACAGGAGGGAGTTGTGTTGTTTTCTCTCTTTGCTTTGGTGCATGTCGATACATGCTAGTGGAGCGTGAAAAGCCGCTGCTACACAACAGCGTCCACTCAAGCAGTTATTCTTCTCCCCACTTCTGTCTTTAAATCCCCAAACAAAGATTGTGGGTGTTGTGGTGGAGCCAAACACACATCAGCCGAATGGGATCAAACACTACGGAAACACTCTATGTGTGTGGACACCAGTCAGTCTCGCCCCCTCTGGGACACGCCCTTCTCATAATGACCCTGTCCCGATGCTGCCCTCCACAACCCAGCTGATAAGCCGCGTCTGTGTGCTTTATGAGCCTCTAATGGCCTCCTCACGCATGAGTAGAGCTTAAAACAGTAGAGCACGTTTGCTCAGTCGTCCCCCCTCTACTAGCCCTGCTAAACACATGCTGGACAATCCTATCCCTGACATCTTTAAAGGGATAGTTCACCCACTCACAGCCATATTTACTCACTCTCATGTCGTTCTAAGTCCCTTTTTCCACACAATGAAAAAGTGAATAGTGACCATGGGGCTGTCAAGCTTTAAAAAAAAAATATGAAAAGTACCATTCAAATATTGTAGCTCATATGACTTGTGCACTATATTTTTAAGTCTTCTTTGTGTAAAATGTTTAAACAATTTTAATTGGTATTTGCTGAAAATTTTGAAAGATATTATTTTGAATGTTGTAAATTTGATGTAACATTTAAAAAAGCTAATTTTATAGTTTTGAATTGGAATTGTGTAAATGTGAGAGTTTTGAATGGTCACAGCTTCTGCAAGCATCTGGATAAAAGCACCTGTCAAATGCATAAATGTAAATGTTATTTTCTAATATAAAAATTTACATCATATTTCACATGAAACAATTGACCTATCGTAAGCCCCGCCCCCTTAGTAACTGTTGCTAACTCGAACAAACAAACAGAGTTGCTAACTGTCTTACAATGACAGCTGTCAGTGTAAAAAACCTTGTCCCAAGATGTTTTTGGACACAGAAGGACCACCTCTCGTCAAGGAGCATTCAAGTGGGACTTAAATATGCCATGGAGGAATATATAAAAGATTTTAAAATAAATATGGCGGGTAACAAGATTAATTTGGAAGCGAGGGTTTACAGATCTCAATGCAAGTGGGAGAAGCCTCATGTTATGGTCGTCACGATCGCAGATGACAACATGGCAGGATCAACACTGTTCATGTACCGCAGGGTAAGATTAAATTAATTTACATTTAACCAGTTTAATATGGAGAGATGCGCTGAAATGTAGACCTTTGTTTATGTGTTTTTGACCTACACTGTTACATGACGTGAGAACAGTTAGCTATTTAGGTTTGTACGTTAGCATGGACTCACTAACTTTAATCGTAACTTAATGAGAGTATGACAACCCGAAAATCCTCTCAGGATACCTGGAATCAGTGTTACAAGTACTCCAGGCACATTGTTTTACCATTTTTGTAGCATAAACACCACCAAACCGATGAGAGCTTCGGATCTTCCAATGTTTCTCTATGGCGCTGAAACCTAAAGATGTCCGAGTTCCGGTCCCCGTGCCACTGATACTCAACTGCCATTGGCTCATCTGCGTTCGAGGGGAGGGGCTTACCGATAGGTCAATTAATTAATTATTAAATAACCAATTAAATTAAAGGGATAGTTTACCCAAAAATTTTAATTCTGTCATCATTTACTCACCCTCAACATGTATGAATTTCTTTCTTCTGCTGAACACAATAGAAGACATTTTTCTTAAAAAAAAACTATCCCTTTGATAAATAATACATTTAGTTAAACATAATTTGCCTAGAATTAATTTCAAAATCAAAACAATAAAAAAAAAAATCTGTGAAAATGATGCCAGAAGTTTAATTTTTGGGTGAACTATCCCTTTTAGACTTCTATAATGCAAAAGAGTGCAATAGCGCCCACCCCCTTTTTCAGCAGCGCTGTTCCAGAAGTATTTTTTTATTCATTTTTCCCATAGGGATTTTAAAATGGTCTTCATTAAAGAGTTATAAGCCATGAACCAAGCCAACCAGCTATGATGTGAATCAGACAAAAGGTACAAGACTGTGTGTACTTAACAGTTTTAGTGAGGGAAAGAACTACAACCCCATGAAGCATTGCGAACAGCATAATCAAATTAAAAATGATGGAGAAATATAAAACTACTCATGAGATCGACTCGATTACATACTTTGCAGTGCATCAAGGGAGTGGGTGGAGCTAAAGAGCTATTTTGGAGTGTGTTGCTTTTTTCGACTTCTGATTGGTGTAATTTTCTGTACAGCATCATGAGTAATGTAGTTTTTCAATAGGAATTTCACTGTAAAACAATATTATTTTAAAAAAATATAAGCTGAAATAATAAAGGTTTATAAGTTATCGTTCAAAATCAATTTCCTTATGGAGAAAATGAATGGAGTTTTTACTTCCGGAAGTGTTACACTCTATTGCTATGCAAATAAAAGATCTGTCAGGCACAGACCTTCCCTCCTGTTTTTTATTTGTGGGTCTGCTCTGTAAAATGAGTCGGTGTGTTGAGTTGAGGTGAATGAATAATTAAATAGCTCTGTAAGACATCTTAGTGAGTTCTTCAGCACCATGCACTCTATGTAAGATCTCCGGACGTCTTCCTTCCTCTCGCTTCCTTTCGCTCCCCTGGCCGGGGCTTGCCATCGTCATGGCAACCGCTCACATTTCACACACTTATAAACTGTATATCAAGCAACGGCAGAGGCTAAAACAGGAAATAGCACTCTGTGCTTAGTCGTGGCTTTCTGAGGCGTGTTTACAGCCGGTAATAGAAACCAGACGCATGATGGCGACTATAAACGTGGACGCTAACCTGACTGCGCGCACACACACACACGTGCACGCGCTCCCTTATAGCACGCAGTGTAATATTATAATATGCAGCCTCTGACTTCAGAGTGTATTTATAGAAGTTACTGTGAGGAAGCAGAGAAATCAGGCTGCACTTTATATAACAGGGACAAACACATTTCTGAAAATGACTTCTAGAGCCTGACTGAGCCACCGTTCTGAGGTCAGCGGATTGTGCGGTTTACTGTATGACCGTCACGCACAAATCCACTTCCCGCTGACCTCAGAGCCCCTGTGAGCAGTCAGAAAGAGCACTAGAGTTACGAGGTGAACCCGAGGGACGCGTCCAGATAAGACCTTGAAGCCAGGGATGGTTTATTTGTTTTGGCATTTTCAGTAAAGCGGACATAAAACAGAGCAAGACATTTTTGAAGGGCACATCAATGCAGCAGCAGCACAAAGCGCGATAGGTGTTTTATCTTCGATCATGCATGCGTACAGCTGCACAAATCTTTTCAGGCACACCTCTGTAGTGGAGCCGGTAACCCGCGGGACGGTAGAGTGGCGTGATTGTTAAGTGCGGCCAGTTTTACAATAGCAGCCTTCAATAAACTTTACAGATACCACAGAGCAATTAGCATGAGCCATGCCACTTGACGATTTCAATTTGCTCAGCAAGACGCAACACCCACGTCTGAGAGACGGGGGAGAAAACAATGCGGAGAACAGACGCTCTGCTGTCAGTCTCAGAGACGAGCGCTCGCTGGCTCTGGAAGACCAAAGACTTGATTAATGTCTTTCGTTCTCCTTTCTTTTTCTCTTTCCCAAATGGGAAGATTGAATTGACAAGGAAAAATGGCTTTGGAGGTGAAAACCCAGACATAATTAGTGGTGCTTGCTAAGGCAAACATCACTATTATTTTTCAGTGATAATAATTTTAAGCTTCATCCTGCACTGTTACAGACTACAGACAGGAATGATATACCTCAAATTGTGCAGCTTGTTAAGGAGAACGTACTATTATTTTTCTATGTGACTGCTGACTTCAAGGTGAAGTCAGCGAACACCTTAGAAACCACCCCAAACATTCAAGCAACCAAACAAAAAGTGCTCAAATATGTTAATTAGATGCATTTGTTGAATTGGTTTTAGAGGAGTGGAAATGTCCTACATGATGCATTAAGGGCATCTTTAAACATCTGCTTTCCCCCAACTCAGTCCTCCTCCTTTCTTTTTCTGTCACTTCATTTTATTGTCTTCACTAGCCTGACAAAAATGGAGATTTATTCTTCTTTCATCTGAGTCATAGAGACACAATGCCTTCCTTCCTCAGTGGGAGTGGGAGAAGGAGATGGAGGAAAGATGGAATGGAATGAGAGAAAGATGGAGAGATATAACCAATATACAGTCTTCTCAATATACTATAATGTCCAAAAAAAAATCTGAGACCAATAGTGAAAATGCTTATATTTTCTCATTAACAATTGTGAAAATGTGAAAATAGTATTTAGAATATTAATTATGTCTTAATATTTGGATTGTCCCTCTTTTGCTGTAATGGCAGCTCTTGAGCTGTATGAACCTGGGGCCGGATTCACAAAACATTCTTAAGAATACAATTCTTCTTAACTGCCAATTTCGTCTTATTTTCTAAGTGAAGAAAAAAGATATGAATATTTTGTATTCCCAAAAAACTGATGAATGTTCTTATCTTTTTTCTGAAGATTGTTCTTAAGATAAAATTTAAAAGTTATTCATATTCTCAAAACAAATGTTCTTAAAAATGACCATAAATAACTTAAAGTCGCCATGAAATCAAAATTGAGGTTGTTGTATGAATATGTTAGGCTAAATGTTATTAGCTAGTGTGCTCCAAAACAATGACAAAATTCACATTTTGAAGATATACGCATTCAAAACTTAGTCTCTCACTAGAGATGACATCACACTGCACTTCAGCTTCTCATCAGGATTTCTGTCCAATTAAATGCTCTCTAGAATCTGAAGCCCCGCCCCCTACATTATAAATAGATGTGGCTGTAATCAGTCACTTGTTCACACATATACTATTTTCTACATGGTGAATGTCACATAGTGCACTATATAGGGGATGGGGAACGATTCAGACAATGTAAATATGGTTTCCATTGGGGCGAATGAATCTGGTTTCAGCGTTAGTGTCATGTGAACAGCGCGCACACAGTCTGCTCCAGTCCAGAGATACGATGACACAGAGCGGATCGCATGCGCGAGTTGGCGCAGACCAGAAAACGTATCGGATCATTTGTATTCTGCACAGAATGCTATATTTTAAAGCGACGTGGAGGATATTAGAAGGAGAAACTGTTAGAGTTTAGGAGAAAACTGTGGCTTTACCGAGCTCAACGGCTCTGGCCGAGCTGTAACATAAACTAAACGCTATTGCCTATTTTTAAAAAAGGGGAGGAGCTGTTCGATATGTCCTGCCCTGTCTTCCTGTTTGAGTGGAAATTACGTCAACACATTGAATAATGCTGCGCCTTTAAAGGCACTTCAGTGAGCCTTTAAAGTTAGGGTTACCTCCAACCTGTCTTAAACACCCAAATGTAAGATGTTTAGTGAATCTATCGGGTTGTTTTAAAGATTAAGCATTACAACATAACACTAGCTAGCTAAATTTAATACATATTACTACTACACTTTCTCAGTTTGTGTAAATGCACTTGGGGTTCAGAGTTTTTATTTTTTCCCACATTAATTTCACACATGTATAGTACAATTATGTGGTTTTGTTTCATTAATACAGTGTACTTTTTTCTTGGTTTACCCCAAAAGAATGGAAGTGAAATGTGACAACATGCCCCATACAATTAACATCAACTTTTTCAAATAAAATAATAATTAAAAATAAACTAATTTTTGAGTTTGACAACAAACACACAGCAAAACACAGATATACAGAATAGTTCAAAAACATAATAATAATTAATAATTTCTGAATATTGACTATCCGTCTTTCTCATGGTTTCTCAATAGAATTCATAAAAGTTAGAATAGAATAGCATAGTTCTAATAGGAGCACAGTGTAACAGTGTTATAATGTTCCCCACCTGCGCAACTGGGATTTAAACCCGGCTCGTGTCTTCTGCTGGTTATCAGCATTAAAGAACTATCTAAACGGCTAAAAACCAGATATAAGATTAAAATAATATCAGTTTTTAATTTTTCTAATTTTAAATTAATTCGATTTATTTAAATCTAAATTTTCCAGACGCAATTTTTTTCTCTATATAGTGTTGATATGGCAACTAGTAAATACACCAAGTTTCGTCATGCTGGCATGTGTGGAAAGTTTTAAACCATGTGTGTTACAACTAGCCCCCCGTTAGGTTGTGCCCCACTCAAGTGACACTGATCGATCATTTGCGCAATGTGTTGCATACATGATGCTAGAACTAGCACACACACGCATTCACTCTAGAGAGTGCAAGAAAGACGGACTTTATATTTACATTTATATGCTTTGTTGGCTGGGATCTTGTTTTCAAAAAAAAAAAAAGAAAGAAAGAGAGACAAGGTTTCCCCAGACATTTCTCCCTGATGCTGGAAGGCATGTAGCTTTTAGAGCGGACCCCCCATCGTTAGCTGGGGTGGCATCACAGGCAGAGATGAATACATTTCAATGTGACTTCTTAGTCACTCATCTGACTCATGTAGGTTCAAAGCAGCCGCTGTAGTAGAGAATGAAAGAATGACTGAAATGAAAATTTACACATCCACCTCTAGAGAAGACAGGTAATGTCACCACCATGACAACACAAGGCTCTTTTGTGTGCTCTCTTTGCACTCCTTCTCTCAATGTTTCTCTCTTTGCTTCAACTAATTCAAAGACGGGAAGAATTCCAGAACAATTATGACACAGCAGCTATTTATCAAATGTGAAATCTGAGTAATAGCAGGTGAACTGAGCAGTGAGCAAAAGGAACATTTTCATCCTGATCCCCTGGAGCAAAGCCTCCGGCCTAGAGAAACACTACCACATTCATTTATTTACTGTTTATTACATGAAGAATACACATTTTTGTGGGGGTTTGTAGTGATGCCGAAATGCATAGTTTTCCTGTTATCACTGTAAAGCTGCTTTGAAACAATCTGTATTGTATAAAGCGCTATATAAATAAAGGTGACTTGACGTGTTCTGACAAAAATTGTTTTGAGAGTTAAACTGTTGACAAAGCCATGCTACATTTGCATTATCTAGGTCTGTTAGCGTGCAAAAAAAGCATTTACATTACAAATGTAAATTTACAGACAAATTAGTGTTGAAGTTCCACATAGGCAGCTCTTAACTTTCATCGTCCCACTGGTGGGACTTTTGTCATTATTTAAAACAATAATATTCTAAACCCAAACTATATATCATTTGAAAGCTTACACACTCTAGTTTTCATATTTGGTGAATATTTGAATTTATTCATTTTCACAAGGAATATTTATCAGAGCCTCAGTTTGTTTTCATGCCAAGAGTTCAAAAGATAACATTCATTCAATTTTTTGAGAAAAACTGGTCTGAAAATGTTTTAAATATAAAAGAAAAATATGTTAGATTCTCCATTTTTTTGATTTTATGTCCATTTTATGCGCCTGCCCAAACTACTTCTGAATGGGATAAATTGTATGAAAATTATGGAAATATATGGTTAAGATCACTCAAACCATATATGGAAATGGGTGATTCCTTATATGGTCACCAATGGATGTCATCGAGTGGGAAAGTTTGGTATTGCGGCCAAAAAAAATTTGAATGAAAGCTCATATTCTGAGATATCAATCTAAAATTTGGAACAAAACTGATTTTGTTCCGATTTTTAGCTTAGACTTTCATGCAGTTTTAAAGTCGAACATGTTTTGTGAAATATATACCAAATATACACCTCTTTTCTCACATCTAAAACAATTCAATAAAGGATTCAGTCTTTCTAAACCCATCTTTCCGAGAGCCTTCTCTGCTCTGATTGGTCAGATTGGTCTACCACTTATAGCACATCTCGGGAAAAAAAAATGCCCATTATCATATCTGAATTTCAGCTCATCATCAGCACTTGATACACAGGGATAAAAACAATAACGATGGTGTCGGTTTTACCATATCAAAGTCCTCATCCTTTGGAAGTGTATGCAAAGTGGATTTGCTTTCGCAGGGCTGAAAACAGTCTTTTCGACATGTTGACAACTAGGGATGGGACGATTACCGGTTTTACAATAAACCACGATAAAATGTACTGACGGTTAGTATTATCGTTTAAAATTGAATTATCATTGAAACCGTGTTTGATTATCGTGATTTTGAAAACTTGCGGTAAATCCTGTCCAGCCAGCATCAGTCTGGCGCAGACACATCGCGCAATGTTGTTTTTTTGAACGAGAAGAAATGGCGGAAAGCAGTGACAGTGCTCGGGAGATTTTTCAGCCTTCTAAAAGGACCAAATCTGGTCATATTTTGGCTTTTACAAAAGTCCTAAAGGGGAAACTTAATCGAAGATGGTCACCCTGTCTGCAGAACATGCAAAAATAAAGTCGCTGCAATAGGGGGAAACACTTCAAATCTGACGAGTCGTCTTCGTGACCATCACACACTGTTGTATAGCGAACGCAAGGCAAGTTAACTTTGACCTCAATACCAAAACTACATCTGGGAAATAATTGGACACAAAATGTTGTTTTGAGTTGAAATATTTTATCTCACTCACTTGAAATTAACGTGAAGCTTCCGCGAAGAAAAGTTTGCAGCAAGTGGCTTTGAGCCAAAGACGAACAAACAAGTTCAAACAACACTATTAAGGGTGACATTTAAGGGATAATAACGTATATTCATTGTACACTTATTACACAGAATTTTTTTTTTTTTTTTTTACCACATAAATAATTACGGGGACATATTTAATTGAGATTAATGTTTTAAATATTACCTGTTTCTAAATCCATTTATTCAAAACAATCGTCCAGATAAGATGATCACAACAATATTATAGTAGTATTAATAGTAAAGTCCTCTGATTTCATTTTCAATACAATCAGAAACGGAGACGGCAAGTTGCATTTGAATGAAACGAGAGTTGTGATACATGGATGTGCGCTGTGGTATGATGCGTTGCTATTGACGACGGTCATTATAAGGAAGGAAATGCCACAGAATAGAATCTTGCTTAAAAAAGTGCATAGAGCTGCTTGTTTTATTTGTTGTTTTTTGATTTGTTGAAATGTTTTCAGTGTGTGCATCAGTTCTTTTTGAACACTTTCATCTAATTTTAACAAAACCGTGATAAAATTGATAATCATGATTATTTTGGTCACTATAATCGTGATATGAAATTTTCATACCGTCCCATCCCTATTGACAACACAAGCCAGACTCTTCCAGGCCTCAGCTACAATGTTTGAGGACAGGTCAAAGTAGGCATTGTTTTGCATGCAGCCATTGAGACCATTGGCTGCCATTATGCTAATTTGTTACAAACCTATGTAGGTTTGTGCAGGAAGCAAGTCTGGAATTACTACCGACTCATTTCAGGCAGTTCAGAATCAGTTATTTCTTTTGGGAGACAATAACTCCACTTATCATGAAAATTTGCAGACCTCTCACATTCGCAAACAGCTATATTACACACTACATGAAAGGTAATATCCGACAAAGCATAACTTTAAAAAAAAAGCAAAAACCTGCAAATTATTTAATAAATTTTTTTTAAAAAAAACAGTACAAACAGTAACGCTGTGAAATATTATTACAAATTTAAAATAAAAATGTTTTCTATTTTTATATATTTTAAAATGTAATTTATTCCTGTCGGCAAAGCTGCATTTTACTCATTACTCCAGTCTTCAGTGTCACATCAACATTCAGAAATCATTCTAATATAACACAGGAAATAAGAAAGAACATTAAAATTAAGAGTAACAGGAACAGAAACCAAAACTGAATGTGACAACTGTTTCTTGAGCACCAAATTTTTGTGGAAACTGTTATATTTTTCTTAGGTTTTATGATGAATAGAAAGAGCAAAAGAACAGCAATACGTTTCACATTTCTCCTTTTAAATCCCATAAAATATGCCCCATTCTAAGTGCCTCGTAATTGTTTTGCCCTTTTTTAAGAAAATGTGTTTCTTAAATTCTAAAAAATATTTTTGAAATTCGAAAAATCATTTGTAAAATTATATAAAAAATTTTTTTGATTGAGTTTAACTTTTGAAGTTGGATAATTCCTTAAATGTGCATATGGTTGTGTTGTAATCTTTATCAAATGAGATTATCAATAACCCTAATAACGTTACAGTAAGGGAATGCTAGGAAAGGATAAAAGGACGAAGAGTGCAGATACACACACACTGATATGAAAGTACATATACACATTCTCATACACATAGTAGATATGACTACATATTCAAAACACGGCTCAGTTTTGTCACATTCATTTTGATACAACTCTTGTAGAACAAAGAGATAAAAGAGGAAGCGTGCAAGACAGCAGGGAAGGGAAGGCAGGCAGGAGACAGCGTTCTCGTTCCAGCGAACACTTCCAGGCGTTGAGAATAATAAGGTCTGAAAAGCATTACTGAAAGAGTTCCACAGCTCCGTCCAATCCTGACAGCCTTTCTTCTCAGCAAGCGAGTGACTTAGCCCTTGAATTTCAAACTGTTGCGGCTAGTAAAAAAATGGTGAGTCGCTGTAATTCATCAGAATTCAAAAACAAAAGTTAGTTTTAACGTGTCGTCTACATGATGAATATAGTCGGATTGTAGGAAGAGAGTGTTATCAATTTTGGTCTGCACACTTTTAAGGTGTGAAATTATTCTGCATTTCTATGCAGCTTTTACTGTGTACTTGACCAGGGAATGTGCATGTATTTCCAATGCATGTCATAGCATATCAAGCATGTTTTACTGTTAGTACTATTGGTCTGGAATGATTCAATGAAAACTTGAAGTGTAAACGTGCTATAACAACCCAAAGGTCACACTGAGTCACAGTGAGTGGAAAAGTGCACTTCGGGTAACTGGGGCATCTACTCACCAAGACTTCCATCCTCTTTATTGTTACTGTCATGCCTCATAAAAAAAACGTAAGCTGCATCCAAAATCACATCTCTACTATATAGTAGGCGAAAAACAGTACGTGACAAAACTAGTATGTCTGAATTCACACTCAAAAAAACTTTCACTGTTGTTAGTTTCACTCAAACATACTTGTTCACATTACTTTAAAAACTCATGTAACTACATGAACTTAATATAACTGAGTTATCTACACTCAAAAAATTAATTGTAGGATTTACTTAAAGCAGTGTAAAGTAGGTTCCATGCAACTATATTGAATAATTTGTACAAATAACAATTTCGTACAAAATAAATTCAACACAGGCGCCACTCTTCTGCATAATGGTAAACACAGTTCAAAAACATTACAGAAACTCCTCTAAATGTCCAACATAACTGAACATTAAAGACTAACATAAACTAACAACATCTTTCCCTTTACTGAATAAAACAAAAAATAACACTTAATCCCTAAATTTACAATGCTGATTTTTGCTTAATCCCTTGCAAAGCATGCTGGGAACTACGGATCCACTGCCCAGTTAGTTATGTCAACATTAATTTGTGCGTTTCACTCAGCAATGTTAAGTTGACTGAACAAACACTTAAGTAAAGCTGACACAATACTCATTTTAGTATACTAGTATAGTATAGTATACTAAAATGAGTATTGTCAGCTTTACTTAAGTGTTTGTTCAGTCAACTTAACATTGCTGAGTGAAACGCACAAATTAATGTTGACATAACTAACATTTAGAGGAGTTTCTGTAATGTTTTTGAATTTTGTGGTTACCATTATGCAGAAGAGTGGTGCCTGTGTTTAGGCTGTGAGCACTCATATATGCATGTTTTTAAGATGGAATTCCAGCTCTCAATTAAACTGAGTTTGTTCAATGAGTTATTTTTAGTGCATTTTGTAAAGCAAAAGTTAATTTAATAAGGTAAATTAAGTCAAGTAAATTAATTTCTTCACCTTACGTAATAAACTTTTATAAATTTAATGTAACATTAAGTAAACTGCACATATAAATATTATGTAACAGTGACAAATTTAAATGATTTGTATTTGCACTAAGAAATTTTGTCCGCTTTACTTGCATTTATTTTGTTCATACAACTAAATTGTTATTTGTACAAATTACTCAATATAGTTGCATGGAACCCACTTGACACTGCTTTTTTAAGTAAATCCAACAAATTTTTTTTTTGAGCGCATAAAAGTGTAGGCAAAAAGTACCCGGATGATATACTACTTCCGGCGAGATTCTGAAGTGTGCATACGATGGACACTTTACTATCCCATGAGGCCACAGGAGAGAATTTGTGAATGGCAAAAAAGCGTTAGTACATGCAACTCATTGGACTTGATGAGGAAAAGTGTGATATTACTTTACAACTGCATAGCAATGTGCTAAAAAAGCAGTTTGAACAAAGCGTTGCCCTAGCATTATGACGGTTTTCCAAAAATGCAAAAAGTTATACTCACTAAGCCTCATTTAACCAATTTACAAACAGAAGCATTTCTAAATGCAGGCACAGCTTTCTACAGTCTTTGAACTTTAGAGGTGCTATTCAACATGAAGAGGCTGGAGGAAAAAAGGAAAGCGCAAAAGAGAGGAAAGAGGGGGGTTTATTTGGATCGTTTTTCATGGAGTGTCAAAAGGGCTTCCACAATCACCAAATCAATCCCGACCTACTGGTAACTGGGCGAGAGGTGAGAGGTGCTTAGCTGTGAGAGAGTGTGAGAAAATAAGGAAGCGAGAGAGAGAGAAGCAGAAAGAAAGAAAGAAAGAAAGAAAGAAAGAAAGAAAGAAAGAAAGAAAGAAAGAAAGAAAAAGAAAGGGGAAGAGAGAGCAATGATCAGTTTTGCAGTGAAACTGAAGGAGTAAATCTCACTGGTAATCCCTTATTAAATAGTTCTCAGAACTTCTCGGTCTTTGTGCTGTTCTGTGCTTGTCTTTTCCGTCAGTAAAAAGTCTGTTAAAAATCCAATAAGAGGCAGGATATGGACCACTTGTCACAGTGCTAATACACTCTCTCTCGCTGCGTCCCAACACAGAGGCTGCATCCTTTCAAGGCTGCATTCGAAGGCCGATTGTGTCACAGAGGCGCGATGAAGGCTGTCCCAATTCGAAGGCTCTTTCAAATACGGCCTCGAAATGCATCCTTCGTTTCCCGGGCAATGAAGGATACAACAGATGGATCCTTCGCGGCTTAGCCTTCCCCAGAATTCATTGCGTGGCGGTGACAACAGGATTTTTTTGAGAGAAATTGCCGGATTTGTAAGATTTGTACGATTTTTTTGGGGGGTAAAAGAAATGAATACTTTTATTCAGCAAGGGTGCATTAAATTGATCAAAAATGAAAAGCACAAAGAATGTTTTGATTTCATATAAATGCAGTTCTTTTGAACTTCCCAATCATCAAAGAATCAGCATATTAGAATGACACCACTTTATGGACTTTAAATGGGATGCAAATGGCAATTCCAACTGTGACTTCACTGCTACACATGCCCTCAATCTGTGTTTACACTGGCTTACAACTTATGACATGTTATGAAGTTTCTAGTAGACTTCAAAGAAATTTTGAAACTAAATGACCTCTGGGCTGCCATGACTGACAGGGTCCTATTTTAACGATCTGAGTGCGTAAGTGCACTTAGGGCGTGTCGGAATCCACTTTTGCTAGTTTAACGACGAGAAAAATGGTCGGCGCGCCATGTGCATGGTCTAAAAGGTTTGTCCCTATTCTCTTAATGAGTAATGGGTGTGTTTTGGGCATAATGTGCAATAAACCAATCTCATCTCCCATTCCCTTTAAAAGCCAGTTGCGCTTGCACCATGGCGGATTCGCTATTTACATGGCGGAATTTGCGAGCAGAAAGACTGAAAGCTTCTCCAGAGAGGAATCCTTTAATTTTTCATATTTAAAAATGTTTGTGTGCTGCTGCGCGCCCCTGTGTGTAATAAGCGCGTAATAAGTGTACGCACGTTGTGCACCCGCCTATAGAGGCGCATATTACTAACGCACTCTTTAAATGACAAAAAAAATATCGCAGTCGTTTTTAGTTGCCTCAAAATAGCAACACGCCAACAGTGCGCCTGAACACACCTCGTTTTCAGACCAGCACACCCATGGGCGAACAGATGGGCGCGAGTGCATTTGCTATTTAAACAACGTAGCACTGGACATGAAAGAGAGAACTGCGTCGGGCTGAAACTTGCGCCAGGTGTACGATAGGGCCCACAATGTGCCAGTGATCGGCCTGTCAGCAATAAAAGACATAGTCCATAGTCCTGCATCTAGTCTAACTAGCGACTTCACTGCAATACCTTCATCTCACAGCAACTTCAAAAGGTTTAAGAACACAAATCAAAATATTTCTGATGTTACCTTTGTACTTTAGAGTGCTAAAACTAAGTTTAAAATTACATCTAAGGATGCAAGTGAATCACTTCCACAATACAAAACTTCTCATTTGCCTGTCTCTCCCTCAAACATTTTGGTTAAATCTCTACAGTTTAGAGCGTTGCTCCCAAAACCCTCAGATATAATCAAGTACTTTGTGCCATTACAACCATTTAGCAAGACACCAGTTCTAGCAAACAAACTGAGAGCAATTAATTCCAATGCTCGTTCAGTACCTGATTAGCTTTTGTTAGAAAAACAAGGAGCAAAATCTAAAAAAGCGGTATCTCTGAAATGGAGCTGGCTTGCACTTTTCTTGTTCTGCCTTTGTTGAACCTATTTCACATCCATCTTTCTCTTAAAAAGGATTATTTAGCCTTAATAACTTCTGTTTTCCTTCAAAAAACTTCCTCTAAAACTGCTAATTATATCAAGCTAGCATCTTAGATCTAATTGACATTTCAATAGCCATGCAACGGACAGGGCCTTGACAACCAGAAGAAAACTTTGCTTTAGTGTTTAATGGGATATCTGAGGAAGTAGCATAGAGGAGGGCACAGTGCGTGCAAACTGTAAACGCACGTCGGTGTTTGCTAGCACTTCTGAGCTCAGCAGATGTCCCTCCTACAAATGTGGCAGCCGTTGCAGGTGTATCGCTGTCGCCTCCCCACGCGTCAGATAATATCACAGCCACAAAAGAGTTTACAAAACACACAGCTAACTGCCAATTATACTGAACAAGCCGCAGCCTGCGCGGCACCTCTATGCAGCACTCTAAAGCCGCTTTTCGAGAGGGTGTGTTATGAATTTTTTCTGTCATGTAAGCATGTTTAAGAGGGTGATGATATATAACCAACTATGTATAACTAGGCACTCATTCGCATGCATCAGATACTCATTATGGTGCAGGGGTTTATGTAACAAAACACACAAAAAAGCAAAATAATGATCAGGCTGTGAGTGAGCAACCAAAGTTGCTCTGTTGTGGCTGTATGAAGTGGATGTCTGCTGGGCATTGGACTGTCACACTCGCACCTCATATGGAAAACATATTCATAATAACTGCTCTCGTACCGCACTTCCATTAGTGTGCCGCTTTAAATGCCAACAGGTTAATTGAATCTCTGATTACTGTGATTCACATGCGTGAGCCTCATCAAAAGAAATATGTTGTGGAGGGATTCAAGCACATACTAAGGAGACATTAGAGCAAGGAAATCAGGAACATTTTGGGATAAGAATATCAAGTATATCAGGATGACGGACCATGCGCTGTGAAATAAACCAAGCCATCGGTCAATGTCTCTAGAGTTTGGTGAGAATTAATTTCTAGTCAAATTAAATATAGATTTTACACATCTTACAGTGGGGAGAACAAGTATTTGATACACTGCCGATTTTGCAGGTTTGCCCACTTACAAAGCATGTAGAAATCTGTAATTTTTATCATAGGTACTCTTCAACTGTGAGTGACGGAATCTAAAACAAAAATCCAGAAAATCACATTGTATGATTTTTAAGTAATTAATTTGCATTTTATTGCATGACATAAGTATTTGATACATCAGAAAAGCAGAACTTAATATTTGGTACAAAAACCTTTGTTTGCAATTACAGAGATCATACGTTTCCTGTAGTTCTTGACCAGATTTGCACACACTGCAGCAGGGATTTTGGCCCACTCCTCCAAACAGACCTTCTCCAGATCCTTCAGGTTTCGGGGCTGTCGCTGGGCAATACGGACTTTCAGCTCCCTCCAAAGATTTTCTATTGGGTTCAGGTCTGGAGACTGGCTAGGCCACTCCAGGACCTTGAGATGCTTCTTACGGAGCCACTCCTTAGTTGCCCTGGCTGTGTGTTTCAGGTCGTTGTCATGCTGGAAGACCCAGCCACGACCCATCTTCAATGCTCTTACTGAGGGAAGGAGGTTGTTGGCCAAGATCTCGCGATACATGGCCCCATCCATCCTCCCCTCAATACGGTGCAGTCGTCCTGTCCCCTTTGCAGAAAAGCATCCCCAAAGAATGATGTTTCCACCTCCATGCTTCACGGTTGGGATGGTGTTCTTGGGGTTGTACTCATCCTTCTTCTTCCTCCAAACACGGCGAGTGGATTTTAGACCAAAAAGCTCTATTTTTGTCTCATCAGACCACATGACCTTCTCCCATTCCTCCTCTGGATCATCCAGATGGTCATTGGCAAACTTCAGATGGGCCTGGACATGCGCTGGCTTGAGCAGGGGGACCTTGCGTGCGCTGCAGGATTTTAATCCATGACGGCGTAGTGTGTTACTAATGGTTTTCTTTGAGACTGTGGTCCCAGCTCTCTTCAGGTCATTGACCAGGTCCTGCCGTGTAGTTCTGGGCTGATCCCTCACCTTCCTCATGATCATTGATTGCCCACGAGGTGAGATCTTGCATGGTGCCCCAGACCGAGGGAGATTGACCGTCATCTTGAACTTCTTCCATTTTCTAATAATTGCGCCAACAGTTGTTGCCTTCTCACCAAGCTGCTTGCCTGTTGTCCTGTAGCCCATCCCAGCCTTGTGCAGGTCTACAATTTTATCCCTGATGTCCTTACACAGCTCTCTGGTCTTGGCCACTGTAGAGAGGCTGGAGTCTTTGATTGAGTGTGTGGACAGGTATCTTTTATACAGGTAACGAGTTCAAACAGGTGCAGTTAATACAGATAATGAGTGGAGAACAGGAGGGCTTCTTTAAGAAAAACTAACAGGTCTGTGAGAGCCAGAATTCTTACTGGTTGGTAGGTGATCAAATACTTATGTCATGCAATAAAATGCAAATTAATTATTTAAAAATCATACAATGTGATTTTCTGGATTCTCACAGTTGAAGTGTACCTATGATAAAAATTACAGACCTCTACATGCTTTGTAAGTAGGAAAACCTACAAAATCGGCGGTGTATCAAATACTTGTTCTCCCCATGTAGGTGTAGGGGTGTAATGATACACCAATGCCACAGTTCGGTTCACATCACGGTTTTGGGTCCACGGTTCGGTTCGGTTCTGTTTGCTGTGGGGCAGGGTTTGTGGCAGGGCACCAGCAATAATAACACTAGATTCACTTTTAACTTAATAATAACAACACCAACAATAATTTAACTTATTAACTTTATCTTTATTAACTTTATACGTTGGCGTCACGTTTTCTTTAGAGCAGTTAGCAACCTGAGTAAACTAAAATGAAATAAATGCCTCCACTCTAGACTAGTCTAGACTATTTTTAAAAATAACAAAGTGAAAATAAAGTGGCATTTTGGGGTTATGGAAACGTACTCGGTTACTAACGTAACCTCGGTTCCCTTAGATACTACACGAGTACTGCGTCGTTAGTCTTATTAAGATAAATAAGACAAGACGCTACGGGGAAAACTCCTTTTTCTCAGATTCTGAAGCCTTTATACAACCACGCAGTGAAAACCCTTATGTTCGCCCTTATGGAAGCGAACAACAAGGTCGTTTCTTCCTATAGACTGCCCTGCTATAGGAGCGTGTGAAGCTGCTATAGCCGCAACATAGACTTTAAGAGTAGAGGGGGAACGGCCTCTATCCATTAAGTCTTGAAGAAATGACAATATCTGAGATATGTCACAAGTTAGAGGGTCGCTGCCCCGGGTTTTACACGTCTTGTAGACGGAGCTGTGGCCTGAGAGATAGTGTTTAGGATATTCTCAGAGAGGTTAAAGGGCTCCTGTTGAGAAACCACACATGAAGGTCCCACAGCTCGGGTCTGGGGTGCCAAATTGTCCTTCTCGCTTGGGAGAGGAGGTCCCGTCTCAGAGGCATCGGCCATGGCCTCAGGGGCAATAACCGAGACAGCTCCGAGAACCATGGTTGGGTCCTCCAAAGAGGAGCCACCAGGAGAACTTTGTGGCTGCCCTCCCTGGTTCGCTTGATTACCTGAGGAATCAGAGCGATCGGGGGGAAAGCATAAAGGAGGAGGCTGGGCCAATCGTCGGCCAGCGCATCCCTGGCTTTTGAGAAAAATATTGGGCAGTGATGATTGTCTTCTGAGGCAAAGAGGTCGACCTGTGCCTTCCCGAAAACTTCCCAAATTCTCTGAACCGAGCGGGGGTGGAGCGACCATTCCTCTGAGGGAAGGTTGCTCCGGGACAGCATGTCCGCCCCTACGTTCAGTACGCCCTGTATGTGCGCTGCTCTCAGAGAGAGTAGATTGCACTGAGTCCACTCTAGGATGGTTTTCGCTAGGGTGAAGAGGGGTTTCGATGAGAGGCCGCCCTGGTGATTTATGAAGGACACCACTGTCATGTTGTCTGATCTGACCAAGACGTTGTGTCCCACCAGAAGTGGAAGGAAGACCTGGAAAGCTTGATATACCGCCATCATTTCTAGGCGGTTGATATGTAGCTTGCTTTCCAGGTTGCTCCAAGCACCGAAGGCTGGCCGGTTGTCGCACAGAGCTCCCCAACCTGTCTTGGAGGCGTCTGTGAAGACAACTTTCCTCTTGTACATAGCTCCTATCGCCACGCCTTGCTTGAACCAGCAAGGGTTCGTCCAAGGGGTCAGGGCTGTGACACATGCCTGGTTCACCTTGAGCGAGCAACGGCCATGATGCCAGGCTAAGGGCGGGACCCGCGGTTTCAGCCAGAACTGCAGAGGGCGCATATAAAGCAACCCCATCTGCAGAGCTGGAGATGCTGAGCTCATTAGGCCTAGCATTTTCTGAAATGTTCTGAGCGGCAGAAAACTGCCTGTGATGGGGGGCTATCTGGATGTGAAAGTAAGCATATTTCAGATCCAGGGTAAAGAACCAGTCTCCCGGGTGTATTTGCGGGAAGATCTGTTTCAGAGTGATCATTCTGAACGAGCGCTTTATTAGGGCCTTGTTCAGATGTCTGAGATCGAGGATGGGTCTGAGACCGCCATTCTTCTTGGGGACGAGGAAGTACCTGCTGTAAAAGCCTGACTCGCTCAGTGCTGGAGGAACCACTTCTATGGCTCTTTTCGCCAGCATGATGTTTACATCGGAACGCAGGACATGTGCATCCTTGCTTTTTACAGAGGTTTCGACCACGCCGTTGAAAAACGGGGGTCTTTGAGCGAATTGGAGTACACAACCTTGTTTTATTATGTTCAGAACCCAGGCTGACACTCCGGGGATGGCCTGCCAGGCCTCGGCCCGTGAGGCGAGGGGAGGGGCTGAATTGGTACTGGCACCGAGTCACTGTGAGGGACTGAGCTGCATGTGTGTGGTGGAAGAGGAATTTTGCTCTCTTTTTGAGTATGTTTGATTTTTATTTCCACTATAACAGCGGCTCCCAACCAGGGCATTTGAACAGGCTCTGTGTGGGCAACAAACACTCTTTCTCGAGCACCCGGAACTGAACGGGGTGGCAGGAAAACTGGGCGAGGCATTTTGGAGGGTGGTCCGGCCGCAGCGGGACTTAGCCTCCTCCTCTTCCTTTCTCGGCCATCAGGCCAGCTTCTGGGCTGCAGGGTCCAACACTATCTTGGGTTAGGGGCCCTGTCGCACCGGAGGGGGGTGGCGCCTAGCAGAGCGCGAGCGGCGTCTGTGCTCGGAGCTCGGCGCTTGCAGAGGAGGTGGAGCGTTTGGGCAAAAAGTGTCGCATAGCCTGGGACGACTTTTGTGCTGCCGTAAAGCGCTCGGCGAAGCCATTGAAGGCGGGTCTGAAGAGACCGGTGGAGGAGACTGGTGAGTCGAGGAAAATGGCTTTATCCGCGTCCTTGATCTCAGTCAAGTTAAGCCACAAGTGGCGCTCCAACACCACCAAACTGGCCATCGAGCGTCCAATGGCTTGAGCCGTGGTCTTCGTGGCACACAGGGCCAGATCCGTGGCGCTGCGCAGCTCTCTGAAGGTAGCAGAGTCGTGACCGGCCTCATCCAGATCCTTAAGGAGCTTCGCTTGATACACCTGGAGAACCGCCATGGAGTGTAAAGCGGAAGCTGCCTGACCAGCCGAGGTGTACGCACGTCCAGCGATGGCCGAGGTGGTACGACAGGGCTTAGATGGATGAGCGGCCTTGGTTTTCCATCCAATGGCGGCGGGCGGACACAAATGTGTGGCCACAGCTTCGTCCAGGGGAGGTAACTTCTCATAGCCCTTCTGCCCGGCTCCGTCAATGGAAGTGAGAGTGTGAGAGGCAGAAGAATGAAGGTGGGCTGAGTGGGGAGCGCGCCATGACTTTGTCAGCTCGTCGTGCACTTCTGGAAAGAAGGGTGCTGACCGCTGAGAGGGAGCTTGACGACGTCCAGGCAGGAACCACTCATCCAAGCGGCTGCGCGTGGGTTCCTCAGGTGCAGACCACTCTAAACCGAGCTGTTCGACCGCTTTTGACAGCACACGATAGAGCTCTGAGTCATAAGAAGCTCTGGTGTCAATCGGCTCCAAAGACGGCAAGGGGGCGGGGTCATGCTGCAAGCCCGACCACTCCTCGGCCTCCGACGCTGCTAAGGACATGCTATCATCCTGTGGCTCGTCATCAGATCCTCCGAACGAGACCAAGTCACTCGCGGCCGCTAAGGGACGTTGGTCTGGATGGGAGAAATGGACGGGGGGAACCTCTTCCTGTGGGGAGAGCGAGTCACGCGGGGGCTGAGCCGACGTGAGATCGCACTCGTCCGAACGCTGAGATCCTCTGCCCTGCTGTTTTTTCCTCGCGGGTTCCCGGGAGGAAGAAAACGGGAGGGCGCAAGGGGCGGGGTCGTGTTCTGAGAAGAACGCTATCCGCGAGCGCAGAGAGGCGAGACACAGTGAGAGCAGGTCGAGTCAGCGAGCGCGGCTTCTGCGTGGGACTCGGCCAGACATTACACGCACACGCTGTGCCCGTCATCAACGTGCAGAGGGGCTCTGCACGTGCCACACTCGTGGCGCGACATCTACAACAACGTCGCTAAAATTTGCTCTTTTATAAATGCTCTGAAAGGATACACCGAAGTGCACTCACACGGCTGCAGGTGGCTCGTGGGCGAATCACTGACCAGGCTGCAACACAGCGCCGTGGGAACAGTGCTGCTTGAGAGCGACGAGCTGATCTGGCTGCTGCAGTGCGGCGGGCGATCAGCGCTGCATGTGAGCAGCGGTCTGAGCGGCGAGCTGAAGAGCAGAGAGTGCTGCGGCTGCTCGAAGCGGCTATTACTATTTTTTTTTACTATTTAATCAATTACTATTTAATCAAATATCAAGGAAGAAAAAAATAATTTTGTGGCATAAGGTGAAGTAAGAGCTGGGCTGGGGCAGCAGGGGGCGGGGCACGTTCGGTTCGACATGAGAGTATCGCGGTTCGAACCGTGGGTGGTGTATCGCGGTTTTTCGGTTCGGTTTGAATATCGTTACACCCCTACTTATGTGCACTGAATACGAACTCATTGAGGTGTCTAAAGAAAAGCTTCAGGTCATGTCAATAAGTCAACTACTTGTATCATTGGGCCACAGTAGCCATGGGTCTTAAAAGGGTCCTATTATGCTTTTTTTTTTACACTTTCAAATTTCTTTAGTGTGTAATGTTGCTGTTTGAGCCTGAAAAAAGTCTGCAAAGTTACAAAGGACAAAGTAACTCTAAAGGGAGTTATTCTCTATTATCAGTGCGCACTGTTTCTCCATGAACTCCCTGAAACACCTCGACTGTATTCTTGAGCTTTCTTCTGGGAACCTACACGTCACGATATCCCTCATTTAAATAATTCACACCCAAAGCATACACAAAATATGTTTAATTTTAGCTTCATGCATTCTTTTTTTATCAACACTTGAAAGTGGGTAAGTTTCATAAAAACAGCAACATTTTGAACAAAAAGCTGAGAAAACCGTGTTTTGGTCAAAGATTACAACGTGCATAAGCAATGCTTTTACCGCTTGTTTCTGCTCCTTTTTTACCTGTGTTTTGGCAGAGAAAGAGTTTGGCAGAGAAAGAGTTAAAGTGGTTGACTAATCACAACACACTGGTCCAGCCGACCAATCAAAGCACATTGCACTTTTCAGAAATAGGGGCTTCATAGAGACAGGAACTAAACAGAGTGTTACTGACAGACTCAACAAAACCAAGACTTTGAAAAAGGGCATAATATCCCCAGGAGGACTGGTTTAATAGCGTAAATTGCGACCAAGAACCAGGCATGTTGAGTCATGGACATGGTGAGCATTTGAGAGATTCTGATTCTGCATAAATTCTTGTCCTTTATCCACCTTCTCTATCAATAAACAAGCAGTCAAATGCAACAAATAGGAAGTCTATTACCCTTTAAACATTACTAAATGCAGTGACTAAATAAACTAAAAACACTGCAACTGTTATCGTGACATATACTCTCAAAGTGCTGGGACCAAGATAACGTGAAAAACTGCACAACAACCCATCCAATCCTCTGCCTGCTGAGGTTAATGAGTGTAATAAGGCATTTCATTGCAGCCATTATTAAAATAAGCAAGGAAACAGCCACAAGGTCTAGATTTAAAAGGCTTGCCTTCATAGATTCAACTTTAAAAGGGTTCTGTGTACATAGCAATTAATTTTTAGGCAAGTGACAAGCAATAACCCTGTATGGCACACTGCTAATGGTGGAATATCTTATTATACACTAATGTTCAAACGTTTAGGGTCAGTAAGATTTTTCTTTTTTTTTTAAATGATACTTTTTTTCAGAAAGGATGCATAGAGTTGATGAAAAGTGACAGTAAAGACATTTATGTAACAAACAAAAAAATATATTTCAAATAAATGCTGTTCTTTTGAACTTTCTTTTCATCAAAGAATCCTGAAAACAAAAATGTATCACAGTTTTCACAAAAAAATTCAGCTTTTTTCTACATTGATAATAATATGAGGAGAATATTGATAAGAAATGTTTCTTGGGCATCAAATAAGCATATTAGAATGATTTCTGAAGGATCATGTGACACTGAAGACTGGATTAATGTGTGCTAAAAATTCAGATTTGCCATCATAGCAATACATCAAATTTTAAAGTATATTTAAATAGAAAACAGTTATTTCAAACTGTAATAATATTTCACAATATAATTCTTTTTACTGTATTTTCGGTCAAATAAATGCAGCCTTGGTGAGCATGAAATGAGAAACAAAAATAGGCCTATTAAAACATCTTACGACCCCACTTTTCGAACTTTTGAACAACAGTAATTCGATTTTTTTTGTCATAAATTAATATTAAAAAAATATTTTTTTTTATAGAAAATATAGCTCTGTACCACAAATGAAAATGTTTTTATTTTAAGAAAAAAAATCTTAAATTATTTCTCCTTAAATTAAATTAAATTAATATTTATTTTGTAAATTGATGCATTTATATATTTGGAACTCTTACAAACTAAAACCGCACATTAACTGTTACATAAAAAAATACATTATGTAGTAGCCTTTTCTGAAATAAGAAAGTGAGGGGAAAAGTGTTACCATACAGGGTTAAGGAACAAAGTTCAGGCCAGGACATTTACAATCACCAGTGAATCTTTTGTCTCATTTTATCCATTTAGTTTTCTCTGGATACTTCACACTTCTGTTTGTTCAACAATGGGGGAAAAGACTTGTACGTCAGAACTGAAAAATCTATGGATTACAGAATGAGACAGAGAGAGACAACAACTGAAAGGCTGGCAGGATCCAAATACCACATTGAAAAGAGGTGAGGAAAATCGGTCTCAGATTTGAAGCAGCTCTTTTTAAACCAGGGCAAACAAACCAAATAAACACCCACTCAGCTAATTCTTGTAGGAGCTAGCCAGGTACATGAATATGAGCCTTTTGTTGAAGGAAAGGCTCATCTAAAGAGCATGCAAATAAACCAAGATCCCTTCTTGTATCAGAATGCGGGTAGATGCGTGTACTCTACCTTGTAGTAGGACTCCCTTGTTTTTTCTGTAAAAGGGACTTCCTGGCCATATTGGAGGACTGGACATACTGTAAAGAAAACACAGCGGAGAGAATGATGAGAAAGTGACACAAACAGATGATGTACAACTGACAGATGGACTGCAATCCTGAAAAGACATTTTAAGAGATAAACAGTGCCAAAAGAGAGAGTGAGTGAGATAGACAGACAGAGCGTATGTACAGTACACATATCCACAAAGATTCACTATGGTGAACACAGCGTCTGCCAGTTTTTATTTTAATACTGTAGAATCATATATAGGATCACAGTTCAAGTTATCAAGTTATGGGATCATTTTATCACAGTTTTACATTAATAACATTACCTGATACAACTAGACAAGTGCAAAACTATGGAAGCTTGTTTCCGCCACAGAATAAAAAAATAAAAAAGGCAATTGCGACTATTTATCTCCAAATTTTTTGATATAAAGTCGCATATTTGCGAGTTATAAAGTCAGAATTGCGAGTTATAAAGTCAGAATTGTGAGATATAAACTCGCAGTTGCGAGAAAAAAAGTATATCTCACAATTCTGACTTTATATCTCACAATTTTGACTTTATAACTCGCAATTCTGACTTAATATCTCGCAATTCTGACTTTATATCTCGCAATTCTGACTTTATATCTCACAATTCTGACTTATTGTCTCGCAATTCTGACTTTATATCTCGCAATTCTGACTTTATATCTCGCAATTCTGACTTTATATCTCACAATTCTGACTTATTGTCTCGCAATTCTGACTTTATGTCTCGCAATTCTGACTTTATGTCTCACAATTCTGACTTTATATCTCGCAATTCTGACTTTATAACTCGCAATTGCGTGTTTATATCTCACAATTGTATCTCACAATTATCTTTTAAAATGTTTTATTCTGTGGCGGAAACAAGCTTCGATACAAAACTGCATGTTTTTTTAACGCCACTTCATCTGCCCACCTAAACGGACAATGAGAAATCTCTTAAATGTCACAAACACTAAATATATACAAATAGTTTTCAGCAAACAGCTGCTGACCAAGTAAACAAAACACGGAGGCCTATACAGTGTTGAGACGTGACTATGCATCAACATAGTTATTATATACTTTTTCAAATTGAGCCCTCGTAGCTTTAATCATTACTTTCTCCTGGTGAGATGACAGGGCGGCTCAGGTGATCGTGCAGCAGACTTCAGTACACAGCTGCACAGCGGGAAACCCTTCAGCTGAATTACACACTCCCGATTGGTGGGACTTTTTTTTTTGCACGAATGAACTGAATGAACAGGAAAACTGTGTCAGAGCTCTGCGCTGTCACTCAGACAGGAAAATTTTATGTTTTTTTTATTGATTTACTCTATATTACTGGTTTTGTAAAACACCTGACATTGGACATTCAAATATGCCTGTGAACAGGAAATAAACCGAGGTACTGTGCTGGCTGTCAGAAATGGAATCAGACTTCAGGATTTCTCACATATGAAAGTTATTGATTTTTCTTGGAAATTATGGGCATCCTTTGGAGAGGAAGGTCAACAGGTCCTTTTCGAAAAGAAGTGATGGTGTGAGGCAGGTTGTGTGTACAAACTCAAAGGTATCTGAGAAGAATTTAAGCAGGGGCGTAGCTACGTGGTGGCAATGGGTGGCACTGGTTGCCACCCCTGATTGAAGCTTGGCCACCCCTCCAGCCACCGCTATTGCGCAAGCATTTTGACCACATTAACAGCTGACTTTTCTCCATTCAAATAACTAACACTGGCACAAAGGCCACGTACACACTCCAGTTGAACTAAGTTGTCACTTCACCTCTTAATATGGGAAAAAACAACAAGCCCAAAAATGCCTAAAATAAGTGGACATGGCAACCCTGAAAGAGCGCGCTTGGCGAAGCAGCATAAACAAAAACACACAGAGTGACAGTGTTGGGAATTGAGCTACTTTAACACTTTTGGTGTGGGCTGTTTTTCATGTCCGCAGATTGAAGCGACCCCAATAATGTGATATTTAGCCCCGGAAATGCAACATTTAGCAGTGGAACCCCGTCAAAAACGCAGATTTTACCCCCGGAACGCAAGTAGCGCAGTGGAAAATGGTTTCGCACAACTAAATTGACAAATATATTATAGCCTACATGGTTATACACAACATACATTACTAAAAACACATATCATGTGATAGCACAAATAAATGAGCAGCCAGTTGCATTTGTACTCTGCAATGAAAATATAAACGAAAACGCTGTTGCATTTTAATAACTTTTAAGACTGTTATTTAGCGGTGTTTACTGACAATTATAAGCCGTTTGATCGGTTATAGGCTACTCGAGCTCTACCAATTTCACTTGCGGTATGGATTGCATTAGTGTTGGACACTCGATGGGAGAGAATTTATGCCATGCAAAAATACATTCATTGCATAGATAAGAACGATGATTGCGGGGAAAGCCATGCAACACTCTTGAACTCTTACACCGCGTAAACAAACACTCATTTAGACCGTTGAACGCGTCTCTCAACTGTATAACAGTTATGAAAGTGTGCATTCTGTCATAAATATTTATTATTTTTCAAAGGATAAGGCAACGCAGTGTCATGAATAATTCTAAGACATCATGTCATATATATATTATTATTACATTTATTCATTTGTTGATTATTACTCATTTTTTATTTAAATGAAAAAAAAATGTAAAAATGTATGTTAAATGTAAAAAATTAAAACTATAAAAATATAGATATCATGTAATATTTATATAATATAATAAATATAAAAATAATTAAAAACAAGTAGCTAATCTAAATAAATAAACGATTTAAATAGATGTAAAAAAGTAAATAGATGGTGATCAAATCTACTACTTAAGGATGTTTGTGAAAGATATGAGTGCAAATATGATCAAAGTTCCCAAATTCAGTCATGAATTTTATCTTTATCTTTTTCATCTTCTCTAATGCAATCTTTCTCCCTGAGCCATGATTTTTCATGCTTTACTGTTCACATCCCAAACATTGATCATTTGTGACAGCAAATTTGGATTTCCCGACCTTTTTGTTTGGGATATGTGAAGTATTTGAGCATGGTTTCACATTTAGCAGGTCCCACAGAGTTGAGAAATGGTTTAACCGCATATGACAGTTCCTTCTGATCTAAATATTTTTCACTTCAAAGGTTACAATTTTTTTTCCGTTGATTAGTTGCTCACTTACTATCAATTATCTGCTTGTGTACAATTCCTCCTCCGTCTTACTGTCTCTCTCAGTGTTCACTGTGAGCTTCACACATCTAATCAGGAGCAGTCTAATCTTCAATTTAGCCCTCGATCCACTTTCTGCCTCCCTGTAGACTCAGTATGTGCAGACATTGGCTCTGTCATCTTCCCCTTCTTAATCTTCTTAAAGTATATTAACTAATTGAGAATTAGAACAAACAGAGGTGGCACAGGGCTTTGAGCACATTTGTCTACATGGTGTATTTAAAAGCCAGAGCTTGCAGGTTGACGGGGCTGTTTTGGCTCTGGACCTCTTCCGATGAAGGAGCGCTCTACGGTGCGTGGATTCTCTGAGCACCGGGAGGCCGTGTGCCAAAGCGAATAAACACTGCACTGCCACTTCACGTTTGCTAATCTCCGCAGTTCTGTCAGACTTCAGGTATCTGCCCTGACAATTGAGTATAATTTAGTGTGAGAAGTAATGGAACCTCTCTATTTCTTTACGGATCCATTAATTACAGTGTTCCATCAGAATGTGTTTGATTTTTTTCCCTCTTTTTTCCCCGTTGAGAGTGATTAAAACATATCTCAGCACTGCTCAGACACAGCTTGAGACGAACATCTTCATTAGCATACTAGTCGCCTAGCAACTGAAACATCTCCAACTTTCAACTTTGAGATTTCACTAACCTTACACCTGAGTACAGCATGCAGTCATTACTAATGTACAGGATCCACCAGTTCTGATCCATTCTGATCCAAAACCCTAAAGAGTACCATCTCTTAATAAACATAAAGGGAAGAATAATTACAATTCTGTTTGTTACATTTACGTTCACTTCTTCAGACCACAATAAATGAGACTTGTATAGGAACAGTATAAAAATGTTCACCCCACAAAAACGTACAATCATTAAATAAAAAAGACCATTGTGAATTTAATTGCTGATTAACATATTTGAATTGGATACTCTGAAAACTGAGTAGAAAAGGCAGGATTTATTAATATGTCATATTAAACATGCACAAAAAAATGCTGGGTTGTTTCAACCCAAATTTGGGTCAAACTTTTAACATTTTGACCAAAATTTGTGTTGAAACAACCCAGCATTTTTTAGAGTATAATTATAAATAATTATTCTTAAAAAATTATTACAATTATATTATATAATATTTTAAATATTAATATTTAAATATTTATCATATTTAATATAACTATATTCAATGTATTGATTATTAATTAATATTTTATATAAAAAATATTAATTATTAATATTTTTCACTATCATTATTTGTATTATTTAGTCTGGCTCTTTCTGAAGCCTTTTTTCTTTTGTAATGATTTTGTGTTTCTTAAATGTTTAAATAAATTATAAACAAAAACAATATTAAATATTACATATAAAATAAAATAAAAACTAAATATGTATTATAAATTTAAAAATGAACTAAATAAATAAAAAGAAGATGAATAATCATGTCTTGCAATAGCACCTGAACTGAACTGTAATGAGTAATAGATGTTGACCGGATGAACTACAATACTTTTTGTAAAAAAAAAAAAGTGCTTCAGTGTTTTCTATACAAATATTAGATGGAGACTTCTACACCAGTCTATTATTTTAGTATAACTCATTTCATTTAATTTCATTTATCGCGAAAGTCAAAAGTCTGGATACAAGAAACTACCACATGTATTTATGCTTATTGTTTAAGATGAAAACAATGTGTACAGTACCTAAGTACAGTACCGAACAAAGACTAAACACAGCATACTAGGCTCCAAATAAATGAGACCCAACTCTTTTGTTGATTGAAACAGTTATAGGCGTAGCACAACCTGAAGGTATTCATGCACCATGCTGCTGACACAGGCACAAAGAGACTGTTGGCTGAAGTATGAAGGGGCCAGATCCCTGTGGGGCTGGGTTCACCATGCCATGTCTCCCTCTTTCGGTTTCTCCTTCCATCCCTTTAGCAGTCAAGACCAGCGTTTATACTCCTAATGCACATATGCTTTGTATCGGGTTACAGCTACGGTATGTGTTGCCATGGACACAGCATGCCTCATGATAGACGACCCAGGTCCTTTTTTAATCAGCTGTAAGAACCAAAAAAAAAAAGTGGGAAAGCTTTTATGATATTACGTTATTTATATGTTATTATGTGCCCTCCACTCTCTGAGCATAATAAAAAGAAATGAGATCTCCCGCTGCAATTATTTGGCCCATGGTTTCGCCAGTAAAATTTAACACATTCAAAGGAGTGAACAATCAAACAGCTGGTGATAGAATTTGAGCACATGAACCCTGATATAGCCTTGTATCAATAGTGCCTCTTGTTCTTGAGTAAAGGAACAATTACTGTTGCTCATATACTTAGGGTTAGGAGGAGTTTGTTCAAATCATTAACACTAGACGCAGAACCGTTCGTGCAACAGACATAAATGATTCCTCAAATCATACACCTTGTTGAGAAGAGGTGTGCTACTATTTTTCTAAGCGTTCTGATCGCCTAGTAGACGATAAAGAACATTAAAAGACTTTGGGGTGTAATCTTTAAGAAACCACCCAGAACACCCTAACAACGCCATGGCAATTATCCTAAAGGATTCAACTATAAGCATTATTTCTGCTTGCAAGGTCATACCAGCAGTTCAGGGGCCGTATTCACAAAACATTTTATCTTACCACTAAGAGTTCTCCTAAATATCAGTAAAAGTTCCTAGGTAAGAGTTTCCTCTTAAAACCTATTCACAAAGCTGCTGAGACCAACTTTTACTAAGAAAAGCTAAGAGAAAAGGTGGGGTTGACCTTGTTGCTATAGTCGCCTCCCCCAGCAGCCAATCACTGTGCATAGATAGTAACATCATTACTAACTATGCACACAGTGATTGGCTGCTGGGGGAGGGGTCTCTGTCAGTGATTTAATCATATAAATATTGTAGAATGAGGTATCATGTTGCCATATTCAAATAAAGATTTTAAAATATAGCTAAGTGTCACTAATTAAACAAGTATATGTTCACTATATGTCAGCCTCTTATGTCTGCATCTCGAGAGATTGCAGAATTCAAGCGACAAATTATGTTTTATAAACAAAATTCGGGAGGAGCACGTTCAAAGGTCTATCTAATCGGTTTCAGAGGAGGCATATACACCAATCAAGCATAACATTATGTATTGTGTTGGTAATATTGTGTTGGTCCCCCTTTTGCTGCCAAAACAGCCCTGACCCATCGAGGCATGGACTCCACTAGACCCCTGAAGATATGCTGTGGTATCTGGCACCAAGATGTTAGCAGCAGATCCTTTAAATCCTGTAAGTTGCGAGGTGTGGCCTCCATGAATCGGACTTGTTTGTTCAGCACATCCCACAGATGCACAATTGGATTGACATCTGGGGAATTTGGAGGCGAAGTCAACACCTCAAACTCGTTGTTTTGCTCCTCCAACCATTCCTGAACTATTTTTGCTTTGTGGAAGGGCTCATTATCCTGCTGAGAGAGGCGTTTCCATGAAAGGGTGTACATGGTCTGCAACAATGCTTAGGTAGGTGGTACGTGTCAAAGTATTATCCACATGGATGGCAGTACCCAAGGTTTCCCATGCAGCAGAACATTGCCCAAAGCATCACACTGCCTCCGCCGGCTTGCCTTCTTCCCATAGTGCATCCTGGTGCCATGTGTTCCCCAGGTAACTGATGCGCGCGCACCTGGCCATCCACGTGATGTAAAAGAAAACGTGATTCATCAGACCAGGCCACCTTCTTCCATTGCTCCGTGGTCCAGTTCTAATGCTCACGTGCCCACTGTTGGGTAAGGGGGAGAACTCCGGGTTTGGGCCAAATTTCCAAGCTTGGAGCCTTCGATCCCCTCAGACAGCATGCCATAGGCTTATTTTACTTTTTTACTCTATTCGGTCATTTGTAAGTGTGAACTTGTGAAAACAACTGCCACAGGTAATTGGACATTATTTTCTTTGTTTATTTATTTTCAAAGATTTATTTTTGGCGTTTTTGCCTTTTTGTTATGATAGGACAGTGACAGGAAGCAAAGTGGAAGAGAGAAAGGGGGGATGGGATCGGGAAAGGTCCACGAGCCGGAACTGGAACTCGGGCCACCCGAGCTGCCCATAAGACTATCAGCGCAGACGATGGGACATTATTTTAAACTTGACCACGATGTTTTATTCTCCATCAACCTGTATGTTGTCTCATTGTAGATTAAAATCTATAAATCAAAATATTTACTGCATTTATAAGGGGAGAAGGCTAAGCAGGAGCTCTATCGCCTGTTGCCTCAATGGTGTGCAGTGTCTTTGGGAGGATTGCCAGCAACAGCCATTTTAGGATTGTTTGTGATTTGGTCTTGGTGACTTAGGAGTCCTCTTGACTACCTCTAACTTTTCACAGATTTAGGAGCAGGTTTTAGCGCTTAGGAGTCCTAAAATTAGGACTGACACACTCATTATTTTTAAGAGTTTCTCCTAAATTGGCAAGTTAGGAGCTACTTTTAGCCTTAAGATGTTTTGTGAATATGGCCCCAGATTTCTACTTGCCTTTCACCACATTTTCACTGGCTCCAGCACAAAAAAGTATACTTGTAATTTTTTGTATGAATTTAAATGCATTTAATTATAAATGCATTTTGTAAATGTTATGTATTATATTTAAAATATAAATTATATAATTCTTTAAAATAAAATGCATAATACATTTACAAATTACATTTTATTGATTTTTATTTATTATGTAATTTATTTCAAAATTATTTAAAGTCATGTAAATATACATCATTTATGTTACTAATTTCAAAATAAATTATGTAATAAATAAAAATTATTTACAATTAAAAATGCAAAGAAAATTAATAATAATAATAATAATAATAATAATAATAATAATAATAATAATAATAATAATAATAATGTAAAGATATTGAGCTGACCAAATAGGGCAAATGACATTTCCATCAACTGGGCTGAAACTCTCTTACACTGCGGGGCCAACCTTATTGTTGAGCCATGTCCAGCAAGTTTTGCCTGCACCACTCATTTTCTTCAAAACATGTAAAAAAATCTATTTAAAACCGGTTGTATAACAGCACTTGAGGGGTGGAGGGGGAGGGGTTACATCAGGGTACAGGACCTCGTAGAGCCGCTACCTCAGTCTGCATATGCATATCCCGGTAATCTAAGCGGAAACGACCCCAACCGGCTCCCGTGGAACCTCTTTGAACCTGCTCTGTGGGAACGTGGCTCACTCCTTCAGCTGAAATACCTTTTAATGAAATGTTAACGGCAGTTATGAGAGCCAAAACCTGTTTCTTCAGGCCTCTGGTAGTGCGGCTACAACTGTCGGAGCATTTTCAAAAATGCTAACATCAATAAGGAAGGGCACTCTTTTGTCCTTGCTGGATGTTTGAATGTAAAACACATGTGCCACCGGCTGGAGTCTTGCTGGGTATATACCCCATCTATTTTTAATCCGGTGCGCTCTGTCTGTTTGCTCTGTTAATGCAAACACTCGCACCTTTCAAGGAACAGCCGCTTTCTCCATCTCCATCAAGAGCAGGCCTGGGTTATTCATTTTTAAACAAAGCTTACCTCCTTTCGCTTGATTCTATAATCTCATTTCAAATCCTATCGCCCACTACATTTTCCTTTTACCCCTACAATCGCAATCCTCTTTAACTAATCTAAAGCCTAATTGGTGCCAGCACCGGTTCTCCCCTGTAGGTTACTTCTCGCCTTGAGGTTTTTAACTTTTGTTCCTGTGAAATCTGAAGCTGCTCTGCCCCGGCCTCACGGCTCACAATGGAGGCTTTTTCAGGGCCAGAGGGTTGTGAACACTGCACACAATTACTTGAAGGAATTTCGGAGCAGAATCTTGCAGATTTCCTAAAAGCGGAAGAATTCCTTAACCTGAAAACATGTTTGGTAGAGCAAATTCAGTATAGAACACATTGCATAATATGAGCATAATTGTGCCTTATTTTGACTACACCACTGTATACTCTTAAACATAAAGGTTCTTTATTGGCATCAATGGTTCCACGAAGAACCTTTAACACCCATGGATCCTTTCCATTGCACAAAGGGTTCTTTATAATGGAAAAAATCGTTCTTCTATTGCATTGCTACAAAAAAAAAAAAAAACCTTTTAGAACCTTTATTTTTAAGAGTGTAGATGGTGAAACTCAAAGAAAGTGCATTTACAATAAGAGATTCATCTGTACAAACAACTAAATCAGAGCTGGAAGGAAGTGGTTTTAGAGCTCAGAAAAACACGGCTCATAGAACCAGACGAAATATTTTCCACAGACTTTTAACAGGAAAAATGCAGGCTGTTGACAAACCTCCAAAAGAACAAAAATACCTCAAAGACAATAAATCTCCACAGACGCGTTTCCAATGACTTAGCACCACCCAAAAAAGCCACAATCTTCCACAACCTTTCTCTAAATCACCTAAAAAGAGAGTTATAAGAGGAGCTAAATAAGATGTTTGTGCATGCTAAATGAATTAAAGAAATCCTCACTCATGCCATAAGCACTAAACCTGCAAAATGCCTCAACCGCCCCCAAACCTTCTCTCCACAAAGCATGTTCTTCTCAGAACTACGTTAATCAAAGAGACATGTGACATGTTCCATTGGAAGGTTCATCAGTCTGGGCTGCTGAAAAGCTAATATATCTCTGAACTTAATAGGTGGAGGAGATCCGAGGACACACTCAGAGTTTCTGCCAGATACGGAAGCCCCATCATTTACACGGCACCGGCCATTAGAGTAAGCATGGAAAAGTGGGCGATCTTGTCATTTAGTGTTACTGAGAAGACTTGAAGGCAGGAAGGGAGGGGGCAAAGAGACACGCAAACAAGCCTGGAAGTCTGGAAGAGAAAGAAGCTAAACAAGACAATACTGGACTGGGGCTTTTCATGAGCTTGTACACTGAATTTGTTTTCTTAGTAATGCATTTTTACCCACGGGCTGAAATGACAACTATTAAAAATGAGAACTATGTCAGTCTCGGTCCATTCAGCGTTTTTTTTTTCTTCTCTCCCTCGCTTTCTTTCAGGGCTTCTTCAGAATCACAGTCCCATTTAAAATTAATCTCCTAAAGCAACTGGACCTCCAGTTGTCATCTCCAATAATTCACGCATCCCCGAATTTTTATGAAGACAGACAAATGCAGGTATAGAAAACCCTAAAATAGGCTCCAAGCCATCTGCGGTTGCCATGGAGAGTTGCGTGTTTCCAGGGCGATAGTGTATTTCTCGAGCGCTAATGGCCTGTCCTTTTGCCAGGCAACAAATAGCCCTGTGATGCAACTGCACCTGTCTCAGCTCTGTGTTACCATGGAGGCGTTCCTGTTGCTATGGCGACCATCACGCTAATAACCTCACAAGGGCAAACATGCATTGGTGAACTCCGAGGCCCAGCTGTTCCTCCAGCGCTCTCGTTCTCGTTGTGTCTCTCAAACTCTCTGAGCATGTTAAGGAATGTTCGTCTACCTGAGCCCACTTTACACAGCCTCTTAAAGGGGACACATCCATTTATTTTTTTGCTTAAGTCTAGCTATAATTTTCGTAAAGGCCCCAAAAACAGCCATTTTCCATCCTCTCTCTGACCTTTACATGTCCTTTTATGTCCTAATCATGCACAACACAACAACATGTCAGGGAATAAAAACATGGAATTTCTTGCAGTTTCTGTCCAAACCAGCCATGACAGCGACATAAATGTTTTTGATACTGTATCTTTAAGTCTTCTATGTTTTGCATTACTGATTCGTTTCTGAGAAAGTGTTCTTTCATCCTGATCCACAAAAAGTTAATTTATTCAATATGACGAAATCCATAAGACCTATAAACCTTCCAAATTTAAGACTTTTTAAACCTTTTCAAAACTTTCAAACAAGACTTGTACACTGTACACATGTACACTACATTTTGGTCAGAAAAATGTTCAGGTCGGTAAGATTTTTTGAAAGAAGTCTCTTATGCTCACCGAGGCTGCATTTATTTGATCAAAAATACAGTACTATTGTGAAAAGTACAATTGTGTACTATAAGCTTGTTTCTGCCATAGAATAAAAACATTTAAAAGATAATTGCGATTTTTTTATATCCCAATTTTGACTTTTGAATTTTGTTTCTTGCAATTGAGAGTTATGAAGTCAGAATTACGAGATAAAAACTCTATATCATGCAATTCTGAGAAAATAAGTCAAAATTCTAAGATAAAAAGTCGCATTTACCTTTTTAAATTTTTATTCAGTGACGGACACAAGCTTCCAAAATTGTGACAGTGACAGTAAACAGTAATGTTGTGAAATATTACAATTTAAAATAACCTTTTTCCATTTTAATATATTGTAATTTAAAAAAAATGTAATTTCATTCTAATATGCTGATTTGCTGATCAAGAAACATTTCTAGAAAAAAGCTGATTAATATTATTGTGGAAACCGTGTTACGTTTTTTTCAGGAATCTATGATGAATGGAAAGTTGAAAAGAACAGCATTTATTTGAAATAGATTTATTCTAACAGTGCAAAAGTCTTTACTGTAACTTTTGATCAATTGAATGCATCCTTGCTGAATAAAACCTTGCTGAAAACATTATATGTAAATATTATATACACACATACACTCACCTAAAGGATTATTAGGAACACCATACTAATACTGTGTTTGACCCCCTTTCGCCTTCAGAACTGCCTTAATTCTACGTGGCATTGATTCAACAAGGTGCTGAAAGCATTCTTTAGAAATGTTGGCCCATATTGATAGGATAGCATCTTGCAGTTGATGGAGATTTGTGGGATGCACATCCAGGGCACGAAGCTCCCGTTCCACCACATCCCAAAGATGGGGTATTGGGTTGAGATCTGGTGACTGTGGGGGCCATTTTAGTACAGTGAACTCATTGTCATGTTCAAGAAACCAATTTGAAATGATTCGAGCTTTGTGACATGGTGCATTATCCTGCTGGAAGTAGCCATCAGAGGATGGGTACATGGTGGTCATAAAGGGATGGACATGGTCAGAAACAATGCTCAGGTAGGCCGTGGCATTTAAACGATGCCCAATTGGCACTAAGGGGCCTAAAGTGTGCCAAGAAAACATCCCCCACACCATTACACCACCACCACCAGCCTGCACAGTGGTAACAAGGCATGATGGATCCATGTTCTCATTCTGTTTACGTCAAATTCTGACTCTACCATCTGAATGTCTCAACAGAAATCGAGACTCATCAGACCAGGCAACATTTTTCCAGTCTTCAACTGTCCAATTTTGGTGAGCTCGTGCAAATTGTAGCCTCTTTTTCCTATTTGTAGTGGAGATGAGTGGTACCCGGTGGGGTCTTCTGCTGTTGTAGCCCATCCGCCTCAAGGTTGTGCGTGTTGTGGCTTCACAAATGCTTTGCTGCATACCTCGGTTGTAACGAGTGGTTATTTCAGTCAAAGTTGCTCTTCTATCAGCTTGAATCAGTCGGCCCATTCTCCTCTGACCTCTAGCATCAACAAGGCATTTTCGCCCACAGGACTGCCGCATACTGGATGTTTTTCCCTTTTCACACCATTCTTTGTAAACTCTAGAAATGGTTGTGCGTGAAAATCCCAGTAACTGAGCAGATTGTGAAATACTCAGACCGGCCCGTCTGGGACCAACAACCATGCCACGCTCAAAATTGCTTAAATCACCTTTCTTTCCCATTCTGACATTCAGTTTGGAGTTCAGGGGATTGTCTTGACCAGGACCACACCCCTAAATGCATTGAAGCAACTGCCATGTGATTGGTTGATTAGATAATTGCATTAATGAGAAATTGAACAGGTGTTCCTAATAATAGTTTAGGTGAGTGTATATATTTCTAAATATATAATTAATTTAATTTTAATTATCCTTGCATTTAAATCCGAATTGCAATTCTTCATCCTGTTCAAATTCAATTAAAAGTGAACAGAAGCTTTGGTTTGTGAACTTTACTATTGTTGTGAAACTATTAAAAAATGATGTCCAAAAATTAATGTTTTCCAAAAATTCCAAGGTTTGTCCGCCTCGGTCCCACCCCACACACACACCCATCTACAGGTATTGATGACATCACCAAACCATGCATTCATCCCATCTGTCTACCTGACCAACATGCGGATGGCTTGAGGAAATATAATGTAAAAAAAAAATGTAAATATATTTTGTTTAAACTTTCCAATGCCAAAACATATTACAAAACTGATATCGGGATTAAACTTGTACTCAAAGGAGCAAGAAAATACATTTTCAGTCTTAAAATATATTTTGAGTAAAATTCAAAATTCAGGTTTGTCCGCCTCGGTCCCACCACACACATACCCATCTACAGGTATAGATGACATCACCAGACCAAGCATTCATCCCATCTGTCTACCTGACCAACATGCGGATGAAAAAGAGCTGTAGCCCCCAGCTTACTACTCACAGGATCTAATAATCTACGGTATTGCCGTGCTTACAAAAACAGCAAAGATGAAAGAGTGCTGCGTTAAAAAAAACGAGCAGAAAAGAGGAGTGTGTCAGTCTATGACTCAGCTGATTCGTGTGAACCTTAGGAATGCTATAAAAAGCTTCATTCTGCTTCCTGGGAACCGCAGTGGCCAGATAAACACTTTATTACACACTGCTACACGCAGATTCACCATCTGGCCTGCGAGAGAGAGGAAGCCAAGCCTGTGTGTGCCTAACACTACAGTGCTATCCTTGCTACCTTACACACACACCTTACAAAACGGCCTTCAGAACAATCTGAAATGGACGTATTATAAACCTCAGCAACTTATGAATATTAATTAGATAAGGTAAAGTTCAGTAAATGAGAGTAAATTATTTGCTAAAAATGCATTTGCTGAAAGGCTTACCTCTTCCGTTTGTTTTTACACAACGAATTTAGAACGCAAGTAAACAGCGCATCACATTTATCATATTCTTGAGTTGTCCGCATGGCTCTTTGAAGATTAAAAAAGTTCCTAATGTTACATTATAAGGTTCAGATCTGTGTATCGGTATCATTTGTATCTGAAAAAGTAAAACTCTCCTGGGATCTTTAAAGCAGCACTTTAAGGTATTTGTGGACCTTAAAAAGGTTCTCCTATGGCATTAGTCTGTAAAACCTTTTCTGGCTCTAATTGGAAAGTTTATTTTTAAGAGTGTATCTTCGAAAATAGTATTTAGAGGTTGTTACAGGCTGTTGTTTTGAAGAGATGTAGGCTAGAGGGACCGTCCTCTGTGATCTTCTCTTCCCACAGGACCTTCGAGTCTTTGAACACCTGGTGCTAATAACCAGCCTAGTGATGTTCCCACACAACATTATCAATGAAGCACTCAATACAGAAAGGGAATTTGCTGAGAATAAACTGCGCCCACTGAAAAAAACGTCATTTATCTGCACATGCTGTCTGCGCTGTTTTAGCACCTGATTCACCAAAGGAATTATGCAAATCAGGTAACGGCACAAACAGCCAAAAAAAATCATAATTGCACAGCACAATTTCCCTTTCTTTGAGGCAGGTTCTAAGTGCTGAAATGCTGAAAATGTCTTGATATAAAAATTTTATGGCCAAAATATATTTACAATATTTGCTCAATGTATGTCAGCAAACAGTCCGGCTCGAGGAAATATAATGTAAAAAATATATTTTGTTTAAACTTTCCAATGCCAAAACTGATATTGGGATTAAACGTACTTAAAGGGTTAGTTCACCCAAAAATTAAAATTCTGTCATTAATTACTCACCCTCATGTCGTCCCAAACCCGTAAGCCCTTCGTTCATCTTTGGAACACAAATTAAGATATTTTTGATGAAATCCGAGAGCTCTCTGACCCCTCCATAGACAGCAATTTAATTAACACTTTCAAGGCCCAGAAAGGTAGTAAAGACATCATTAAAATCGTCCATGTGACTCCAGTGGTTCAACCTTAATTTTACGAAGCGACGAGAATTAATTGAGAATACAATTTCTTCTAGCCTGTGTCAGACTCATAGACTGTAAAAAAATATGGACGTAGTGTCCGTGACGTCACCCGTAGGTTTCCGAAGAGCATTTTTAAAGCCCAAAAGCCGGCCGTTGCCATCTTGGCAGCGCGTCATCGTGTGTCACTGCCAGATAACTGAAAATGGCCAAAGAGGCGGGACGTGGATGGAGCTGAGGTGCCTGGTTGCTGAAACCAAGCCCGCCTAGCTCGACCATAGTGGCAATCCACCTGTCACTCAAGTGGCCACGCCCTTAATTATGCAGAACTTTAAGGCTTAATATAATTTAAACGGATGTGTTATAAAAAAATTCACCCCCCTCACAGTTATCATGAAGGGCAAAATTAGCTGTATAGACCAAAACCACAATTTGTACCAGGCTGTAAACATGTTTTTTTCTGCTGTAAAGTTAGGCATTTCCCTTTTGGAGCCTGTCTCTAGCGGCCAGTCGATGAATTGCAGTTTAAGTCACTTCCGTGTTGGTTTCAAGAGAGACCGCGGGAGGTTGCCGCTTGGTCAGACTCTCACGCTGTTTGCTTTTTTAGACTTCTATGAATAGTGCAATCTATAATAATTCAAATTTACATAGAAAAGAAGCATGCTTGTGCTGTAAGGAATGACAATAACTTAAGCACACACAAATGTGTCACGGTTCTGTTTAATTAGTTTCATTTTCATGCACTTCTTCATTCACATGTGTTTCTTTTTGTCTAGTTTCCGGCCAGTTATGAGTTGTCATGGTTACTTACATGATTAGTTCTCTTAGTTCAGCTGTGTCTCCTTATTAACCTTGTTTGTGCCACTACTTAAGTTCCTTTGGTTCCTCAGTTCATTGTCTTTGTTATTTGTGCAACAGCACACAGTTTCGTATTGTTGGAGTGTCTTGTTAAATAAATCCTGTTATTCTTGTAACCTGCCTTCATCTTCGTCATATCTGGATCAGCGTTACAAAATGCAGATAGTACCTGGTTAAACTTGATTGTGGGTGGTTATTCATTGGAGGTCTAATTGACCATGTGCAAAAGTTTTGAAAAATCTTTCAAACCCAAGGTATAAACAGAAACTTTAGTTAAATTGCACCAATTGCCATTCCTCTCAAAAAGCTTCTCATCAGGCATGTGAAGATTTTCACAAGATTTTCTGTGGCGCAGTTTGGCAAACAGTGCAGTTTCACCTCCTGCACACGTTTTGGGGGGTAAAAGTCTTTTTTTTTTCTTCTTTTAAAAAAAGAAAAAAAAGAAATTGCCTTATTCAGCATTTGTTTTCCGAGCTGTGAGATTTTTGCCTTGATGAGGCAGCAATGTGCTTGCAGCATGCACATACTGCTGAACGGAGAAATGCAGGCTGTCGTGACAAACCCTATCCAAAAACATCTGAGCGCGGCTCCCTTCTCCGCCTCTTTCCTTAATCATCTCGCTATGCTTGAGCAACACCTGAAACCCACCCCCAGCCGATCTCTCTTACTAGAGCTGTCCGGTTTAATTCAATCTCTTTAAAAACATCCATCTCCATTTTCCCTTTCTAGCTACTGAGCTTGAGCTATCAACCTTAACAAAGGATATGGAACAAATGGGCAGCCATTTGTTCCATATCCTTTGTTAAGGATGATATGCCAGTTCAAGTTTTACAATAAAGCAATTATTTTGTCTTGCACAGACGAATGGTTGGGAGTATGCAGACCTGTTAGCTGGATCAAAATGAAATGGAGCGGTGAGGGAGCCGCTTGGAACCCAACGCCGGGTCTCGATCTCACAGCTCCGCTGTGAACCGATACCAACAGGGACAAGCGCACAACACAGAGAGGAAGAGAGGTTTAAAGATCGATGTGTCTAGTGGGCCAGTTGCCTACCTTTGATATGCCTGAGGAGAGGTGGGAGGCGTGGCAAACACCTGGGAATAAGGATGATAAGGTGTCTTCTTCAGCGCCTGGATGAGATTCTGTCTGTATTCTGGGTCTATGCACCACAGGGAGCCCTTCCCGATACTCTGTGGAGGAAGAAGAGAAATACAGACAGACATATTTAGTCAGAACAGAAAAAGAAAACGCAGCTAAACGTGTCAAAAAGACAACAATAAAGACCAGAGCACCTGCCAGAACTGGTCAAAGGTTTTCAGCTGTCACCATCTTGTAGTAAAAACTGGTGTTTGGTTACTTTTACGTTCACCTTTTTGCTCAGGTCAATTATTCTGGTGTGTGGGTTTCAATGTAGGAAACATATCCATGGACATCAGTTACTGTCCTGTACATCCCTTTGTTGTTAATTTACTTCACATCTGAAACATCAGATCTCCAGGTAAAGAATGAAATCATAAATATTCAATGATGGATAGCTGAGCATACAAATATAGCATTTTTTTTTTTACATTTTTCTTTCTCTTGAAAAAGGGTCCGTCTTAAGCTTTCAAATCCTAGCAGTATTTTAGGCATCAAAAGTGTGCTATGGTCAAATTCTAAAGCAGCATCACATGATGTATCCTTTGCGGATTATGGAATCCCAGAATGCATTGTGGTGAGCTCACTGGAGGAAAAAAATAATCCAACATGATGGACAGAAATGTCAATACTGTAATACTGTCATAAAATATAGTATTAATATATAATTAATATTAATTAAACATTAAATAAATGTCATATATATAATATAAATTAAAATATATTTAAATATTTAATACATTTAAAATATATTAAATAAATATGTAATACATTTATAATTTACTAAATGTTAATATAAAAAAATATTTAATATTAATATTAATATTTGTCAGTATTGCTTACACCAAATTTTGCTAACACCAAATTCTATTAGAAACAAATATCTGAGTTTTATTTGTGTGACGCAAGTCAACAGGGTGCAAATGGCACTGTTTAGAGGAATATGAAGGTGTATTCACACTTTGTTGTTGCTGCAAATCACTTTAAATACAAATACACATCTTATATGGTAAAGCAAAATGTTTATTCAGTGAATTTCTGGGTTAATGGTTTGCTCTGGCTGCTAGATAAGACTGAGTTTGTTTGGTCCAGTACAGTAAGGGAAGAAATGAGAACCTGACCACCTGCATTACCTTGACCTCCACATTCTCCAGTTCATTAGTGAAATGGGAAGAAAATGCATAAAAAAGTGCAAACTACAGCTAGTACAGATACTACAGACCACTTAGACAAACTCAGCATTTTAAAAAAACAGCACAGTGAGCGAACGCTCCTAGTATATAAATTAGCTCTCTTGACAGATCCTGCTGAAAACGAGGAAACAGCAAAATGTCACTTTGAAAGTGATATCAGGGGAAAATTACTTGAGCTCATTAGTACGAACTACAATCAGTGTCATGTTACTAAGCCCCATTTTTCAGTTCAAGTTATCCCTATACTGTCAGAGATTTACACAATCAGCAAACCACGGCGACAGAACAAAGTGTAGACTATCAGAGAGCTTTTGTAAAGTGAAAGACATTTCCTTTCACTCAGGCACTTCAAAGTGGTGGACAGCATGTGCTGTTTTGTTAGACAGACTGTGTGTTCTCAATGAATCAATAGTAATGACCTTCAGATAACTGACAGAGAGTCATACTGTGTGCCCTGGGGTAATACACACACTGTCCTGGACCACGCTGTCACGTATCCAAACTTTGCGTAACAAACAAACTGGACGTTGCTTTTACAGGACGTTTCGTTTTCGTTAACTAAAAGCAGTGCTACGGGCGTCCCCACTGACCGCTGTTTATTACTTTGAGTTAATTGAGTGTTTTTTTGATGGGGCCAAAATATCTTTAGCAAAAAGCTGCTGCTGCTACATTTTTTCAGTGTGAATACTAGATTCCCCCGACAAGGGCTAAGAAACGATAACACACTCTATTGATTGCAGCAACCCACAAAGCGAGTGCTCGGCTCTTTACCCACAGTATTTGGCTTCAGTGGAAAGATTTGTACCAGCACAAGTCAAACAATTCAAACCCTTGGAGTGTTTTAGCAAACAAAATAAACAGCACATTTATTGGACTCACAATTCATTTACACTCATGTCTCGATGTTTAAAAGCTTGGCCAGTAAAACCTAAGATACACAAGCAACACAAAAATATATATCTAGGATAAATAGCTATAATAATAATAAATATACAGTATGTTAATATATTAATAAATATAATTTTTCTATTTCTTTGTGTTTAATAGCATGGAATTAACAAAAAAACTATTACAAATATTACAAGTACATTGACTGACTAATACTGACTAATAATTAATTAATCATTATTAATAAATAACTGGATAGTAGGCCTATGGACAAATGTATTGTCATGTAATATTTTCTAGAGGGAAAGTTCTTTTTTTTCCCTATCAAAAATTCAATTTTCTTCTGAAAGCAGTGAATGCATTTATTCTTAGCACAAACTGACATTCTCCACCTAATTAAGCTGTCAACTTTCCATCAGCGTGTTTTAAACCATACCTGGACCAACCACAAAGATAAATTGCACCATGAAATTCAATCCTTAAATGGCCTGTCCAGTAGATGCTCTGATGGAAATGAAAAATAGGGGAGTTAAAAGAAATGAACAGGATGGAGGCGATAAAAAGGATGAAGGAAGGGGAAATATAGCAACTGGTAAAGAAACAATATAATAATAATAATAATTATTATTATTACTGTTTGAGCACAGAAAAATAGAAACCACAAAAAACTTTATTATTATTATTATTACTGTTTGAGCACAGAAAAATAGAAATCACAAAAATACTACTACTAATAATTACTAAAAATTATTATTGCTAAAAATAATGCACTAAAAAAAATGTGTACCTTACCAAACATTACCAAAATGCTAAAATAACTGAAGTGTATTGGCATCTTTGTCTCTTGTGTGAGATTAAACAAAGACAATCAATTCTAATTACCATGGCATCATAAATCGTAGGGCACAAGCCCTGCAGGAAAATCTACTACTGTAGAACTGACTAAAGTCAGTTTCTCACGAGAACATGAAATTATAACAGTTTCAAGAGTGTGAAAAAATTATGTATTGATAAGCTAAAGTTGCATCCCTCAAAATATTAGTTATATGCCTAAATATGCAGTGATTATGATCTCAACTGATGTACTATATGTGTAGTCACAATAAAGCTTCCAACAGGGACACATCCAACTTTAAAGGGCGTGATATGTGATCCTCCGAGCATCAGATTATTCATATGCGCTCCGTGGAGAAGAGGCTGCACTGGTCTATCTTTTCAAATGTTCTGTAATCAGGAGAAATCAATAGGTTTCAGAGCACTTTGCCTCAGATTTATCTCCATCTCCTGACAGCTGCTGTGTCCGTCTGAAGGCCAGCTCAGTGGCACCAGCCAGTAGAGTCTCCAATCAGAGAGAGGGGGTGAAAAAGGGAAAGGAGAGCCAGGGAAAAGGGGGGAAAAGCACTTGGATTACACTGGTCTCCTAGGCAACAGGCAATGGTGGAGTATATAAAGACTGTTTGATAGTCTTGGCAGAGAGATCTTTCATTCTTCCTAAGAAGCACAAGCCTCTGAAGATGCTATATTCCATTTTAAGAAGTAAAGTTAATCCTATCAGTTCCCGAGCAAGACGAAAGATCTGCTATTATGAAGCAGCCGCCTCCCCTCGACCCGACTGTCCAGAGTCCCCCCTTTCATGCTCACGACTTTAAATATGTGAAAAAGGAACTGTGAGGAAATACCCAACCCAAAGCCTAGTTTCGGAACCATCATTATGAGATAACAGTCAACTATTTCATGTTATGCAAAACTTAATTTTACAAAAATTCCTCTGTTTTTTTCTTTACTACAACTGCTCGACTGCTCAGATTTAAACAAATCTTTAAATTTAGCGCGCAACTGAAAGATATGTTTGAGCTACAGACGTGCTTGATATGGAGGAAAGTGTGCTACTACTTTTTAAGCTATAACTTTTACGTTTATATTAGGGCTGTCAAGCGATTAAATTTTTTAATCTAATTAATTACACAATGCGGCTGAGAATCAAATTTGGCTGAGAAATCACTTGCAAAAGATGATTTAAAGTCATTATTGTGTAAAAAATCCAATAGACATTACAAAAAGTAGCTTCAGAAAGAAATATTTTTGGGTGAACTATACCTTTAATGTTTGTTTTTATTAATATGGAAATATGAAATTATACTCTAAATAAACTGGCAGTAGGTGGCGGTAAATGTCTAATTGAGTCATTCATTCATTCATTCATTCATTCATTCGATTCGTTCATTCATAGTAAATGTAAATGGTTCTCTTTGTGGTCCATTGAATCATTGGTTCACCCGAATCGTTCAAAACGTGGATTCAGAAATGAAACGCCACTGTGTATTGCTCGGAGTCGGAGACGAACAGTTCTGCTTTGTCTTTATACTTTCGTTGGCAAAACAGACTTAAAACAGCACAATGTTGTCTAAAACAACACAATATTAACTTACTTAGTTCTTTTATTAAACTGTTGTATAAGATCAGTATCGCATTTGCACTCGTGCTATTCTGGACAGAAAAACAGAACTCGTGAGATAATGCTTCTATATCATGATGTAAATGTGAGGGCATTTTCACACTGGCAGTTTAGTTCGAAACGGGGCACGGTTCACATGAAAAATTGGTAATGTGAAAGCTGTCATGCGGACCCCGGTGAGCTGAGCTCAGAGGTACCGAATTCGAGACTGCCTGAAGGAGGTGGTCTGAGTTCGGTTGCGCAACTTGCGCTGGAACTGTGCCGCAATTCACGTGAATGTGAAAGCAACACGGACTCGGGGACGCAAGAAAAGTAACATGCGCATGCGTTTTATCAGATGACGTATTTAGTTCAATAAACATGTAAGGGATGATAGTGTTGATGATTTATCTTGGATACGAGCGAGAGTGAGCCTGCAGTGTATTCACGCATAGCACCGGCGGGAATCGCGCTCTGACGCTGACCGCAACAAACATGCCCAGTTGTAAAAACACCCTGAGACTAAAACTCAAACGAGCATTTTTGCCTCATATCTTGAATTTTAGGGACATTCTAACTGCATTCTATCTAGGCTTCATCACTTCATACAGTGAGCTTTTGCCCTGCGTCATATTCTTCATCAATCAACTGTATGAACTGTAAGATGACCTAAGGTCCGGGGCGGGGCAAATGCGTTAAATCCGTTAATAATTTTAACGCATTATTTTTTTTACCGTAACTAATTAATCTAATTAAAGCGTTAAATCGACAGCCCTAGTTTATATATATATACACTCACCTAAAGGATTATTAGGAACACCATACTAATACTGTGTTTGACCCCCTTTCGCCTTCAGAACTGCCTTAATTCTACGTGGCATTGATTCAACAAGGTGCTGAAAGCATTCTTTAGAAATGTTGGCCCATATTGATAGGATAGCATCTTGCAGTTGATGGAGATTTGTGGGATGCACATCCAGGGCACGAAGCTCCCGTTTCACCACATCCCAAAGATGCTCTATTGGGTTGAGATCTGGTGACTGCGGGGGCCATTTTAGTACAGTGAACTCATTGTCATGTTCAAGAAACCAATTTGAAATGATTCGAGCTTTGTGACATGGTGCATTATCCTGCTGGAAGTAGCCATCAGAGGATGGGTACATGGTGGTCATAAAGGGATGGACATGGTCAGAAACAATGCTCAGGTAGGCCGTGGCATTTAAACGATGCCCAATTGGCACTAAGGGGCCTAAAGTGTGCCAAGAAAACATCCCCCACACCATTACACCACCACCACCAGCCTGCACAGTGGTAACAAGGCATGATGGATCCATGTTCTCATTCTGTTTACGCCAAATTCTGACTCTACCATCTGAATGTCTCAACAGAAATCGAGACTCATCAGACCAGGCAACATTTTTCCAGTCTTCAACTGTCCAATTTTGGTGAGCTCGTGCAAATTGTAGCCTCTTTTTCCTATTTGTAGTGGAGATGAGTGGTACCCGGTGGGGTCTTCTGCTGTTGTAGCCCATCCGCCTCAAGGTTGTGCATGTTGTGGCTTCACAAATGCTTTGCTGCATACCTCGGTTGTAACGAGTGGTTATTTCAGTCAAAGTTGCTCTTCTATCAGCTTGAATCAGTTGGCCCATTCTCCTCTGACCTCTAGCATCAACAAGGCATTTTCGCCCACAGGACTGCCGCATACTGGATGTTTTTCCCTTTTCACACCATTCTTTGTAAACTCTAGAAATGGTTGTGCGTGAAAATCCCAGTAACTGAGCAGATTGTGAAATACTCAGACCGGCCCGTCTGGCACCAACAACCATGCCACGCTCAAAATTGCTTAAATCACCTTTCTTTCCCATTCTGACATTCAGTTTGGAGTTCAGGAGATTGTCTTGACCAGGACCACACCCCTAAATGCATTGAAGCAACTGCCATGTGATTGGTTGATTAGATAATTGCATTAATGAGAAATTGAACAGGTGTTCCTAATAATCCTTTAGGTGAGTGTATATATATATATATATATATATATATATATATATATGTATAAATACATTTTATTTTATCATTTATATATAGCTGAATGAGCTTATTTTACTTTGAATTTTCTAAATATTACTATTTAGGGTTCATTTATTTTAATATCAGTTTTAGTTTAGTTCAGTTTAAAATTTGTCATTTTACGGTTTCAGTGTAAACTTATTTTATTTCTATTTTTTTTTTTTGTTGTTGTTTAGTTTAAGTTGTTAATCTAATATTTCTATTTTATTTTAGCTTTATTTCAATTTTAAAAATGTTGGTTTATTTTTAGTTAACGATAATAACCCTATTTGAAACTGATGTACAAAATGTGACCCTGGACCACAAATAAGGGCCAATTTATTTATCTGAATAAATAAGCTTTCCATTGATGTATGGTTTGTAAGGATAGGACAATATTTGGCCGAGATACAACTATTTGAAAATCTGGAATCCGAGGGTGCAAAAAAATCTAAATATTGAGAAAATCGCCTTTAAAGTTGTCCAAATGAAGTCCTTAGCAATGCATATTACTACTAATAATACATTTTTTATATATTTACGGTAGAAAATTTACAAAATATCTTCATGGAACATGATCTTTACTTAATATCCTAATGATTTTTGGCATAAAAGAAAAATCGATCATTTTGACCCATACAATGTATTGTTGGCTATTGTCACAAATATACCCGTGCGACTTATGACTGGTTTTGTGGTCCAGGGTCACATATAACAGTGTCATATTGTTATTAAACGTATTGGTTGATATTGGATGTATCTTTGCCATCATCTAATACTCACTTAAAGAACTAACAATTTTATAATCTGACATCTGAAATAAATATTAATTTTCATAATAATGTTTTGATGCCTAAATTCACTTATACACTGAAAAATAATTAAAATAAAATAAAGCTTTTTTTTTTTTTTTTAAGATTTACGCATTTCAATTAATAGAAATTCCATCAAATTTAATTGAATAATCCTTACATATTTATTTTGAATAATTGATTATATTGAGTGTAGCATACAAAACGATTCCTTTTAATGTTTAGTGCTTTATTTTTAATTCATTCACACAAAATTGTAGAATTTAATATTGATCATTTATCAGTCAATGGTTTTTGCCTAATTGATCCAAAAAAAAAAATGAAATTGAATGAGGGACCCAAGCCATTTTTGGGGATGATTTTAGCATTGGCTCTTTTAAATTACACCAGTAATTAATTACCACCCAGATCAACCCTAGCATTCTGGCGACTCAAACATCGATTTACTTCAGAAAATACAGTTTATTACTGTTCTTTACTGTGAAAGTAAGGATAAAACAGGGAGGAGGAGGAAACTGGATTGTGCTAGACAAAAATACCTCTATTTCTGAAATTCAAAAAAAAAAAAAAAAAAAAAAAAAAATCACTTTAACAGCAGTGTGCTGACTTCCTAAATTGAGTGTGTTAATGCTCTCTTGGTAAGGTGATCTATATAAATGCAGACATCGACCGTGCTGAAACATGGATAAATCAAGGTGTCCAAAAGGACATCATTGCTTTGGTCTCCAAATCCCAGCAGTCATCAGCTGCTAATGGCTGCGGCCCCAGAGTCGTCATCTCCTCCGAGGCTCTGCGGCTTAAATCACATAAAGGAACAGAGTAACAGTGAGCTCGCTTTGTGATTGGTGGAGACACGATGACCTCGTTCATATTGGCTGAATTCTGCACACAATGGCATTTTTAAAGCAGGTCTATATTGTGCAGTTCTGCAGCGAAGCATTAAGGGACTGATGACTCTACTCACCTTCAGAGGCTCTCAGTGCATTAGGAAGGGCATGAAAGGTCATTCATAATGAGGGCATTTGGGGAGGGGGAAGCTTGGCCGTTGTTGGATCTATTCACTAAGATGAGTCCAACACATCACCCCCATCCAACTCTCGCTCTTTCCTTTCAATTTTTTAAGGGTGTTCAACTCATTCTGACAGCTGAGGTGATCATGAAGATGGACCGTGGCAGTGTCTCAGAACAACACACCACACCTTTAACAATCAACACGAACGCCTGTTCCAATGAACCTACTTTCATCATCCATCAAAAACAACATAATGCTATGAAAAAGATCATTCAAAATCTGACTGGATGACACAGTGAAAGCTAAGCAATTGTAAATTTCTTAAGCTGATTTTATATATGTATATGTGTGTGTGTGTGTGTGTGTGTGTGTGTGTGTGTGTGTGTGTGTGTGTGTGTGTGTGTGTGTGTGTGTGTGTGTGTGTGTGTGTGTGTGTGTGTGTGTGTGTGTATACACGTGTGTATATACACTGCCCGGCCAAAATAAAAGTCGCTGTTTGGATTTAAATAGGCAAATGCTTAAGAGTCAATGATTGGATCGTTATTGCAGTGATTATGTTTCTAGCATGTTATATGTTTGGCAACAGTTCTTCTAACCATAATTGATGGAGTGTGTAGCTTTTCATTTCTTAAACAACCATGCAGGAAGACGCATCATGGCCATATTCCAGGATGACAATGTCAAGATTCATCAGGCTCAAACTGTGAAAGAATGGTTGTGAGGGAGCATGAAGAATCATTTTCACACATGAATTGGCAGACCTTAAATTCATTGAAAGTCTTTGTGATGTGCTAGAGGAGACTTTACAGAGTGCTGGACTCTTGCATTGTCAATACAAGATCTGGACCCAAAATTGATGCACCTCTTGATGGAAAAAATGTTGTGATGTTATTTCAAATAAATGCTCAAGAATGACATTTTTCACAATTTGAGTCTGGTGAATCTTGACATTGTCATCCTGGAATATGGCCATAATGTGTCTTCCTACATGGTTGTTTAAGAAATGAAAAGCTAAACACTCCAGCAATGAGGGTTAGAAGAACTGTTGCCAAACATATAACATGCTAGAAACATAATAATCACTGCAATAATGATCCAGTCATTGACTCTTAAGCATTTGCCTATTTAAATCCAAACAGCCACTTTTTTTTGGCTGGGCAGTGTGTGTGTATATGTGTATGTGTATGTATGTGTATGTATGTGTGTGTGTGTGTGTGTGTGTGTGTGTGTGTGTGTGTGTGTGTGTGTGTGTGTGTGTGTGTGTGTGTGGCATCCAATCAGAACACTGATATTCCTATGAATGTACAACAGCGGAATTATATACCAATTACGTATCAAAGATGATAAACTGCAAGGCACCCATAAACAGCCAACCATACAGCTAATGGACTATATTAATTTGCAGAAGAATCAATTAATTCGATTATAAATATAAAAAATAATAATTATAATTATTGTTAAATGATACAAAATTACAATATATACATATTACAATATTATAGTCTCTAGGAATTATCAGGTATTTTGACAATTTTTAACTAATTAAAGTTTTATTTTATTAAATTATTTTAAATTAACAATTTTTCCTAATAAATATATATTTTTTAATAATAATATAATTTAGGCTCTCTCTTTCTTTATATATAAAGAATACACACACACACACACACACACACACATACAGATACATATATATACACAGTGCATCCGGAAAGTATTCACAGTGCTTCACTTTTTCCACATTTTGTTCTGTTACAGTCTTATTCCAAAATGGATTCAATTCATTATTTTTTTCCTCAATTCTACAAACAATACCCCATAATGACAATGTGAAAGAAGTTTGTTTGAAATCTTTGCAAATTTATTAAAAATAAAAAGCGAAAAAAAATCACATGTACATAAGTGAAGCGCTGTGAATACTTTCCGGATGCACTGTATACAGTGGTGGTCAGAATTATTGGCACCCCTGGTAAATATGATCAAATATGGCTGTAAAAAAATAAATCTGCATTGTTTATCCTTTTGATCTTTTATTCAAAAAAATTCACAAAAATCTAAACTTTCACTGAAGTAAAAGAATTGAAAGTGGGCGGTAAATCACATGATGAAATAAATGCTTTTCTCCAAAACACGTTGGCCACAATTATTGCCACCCTTTTATTAAATACTTTTTGCAACCTCCTTTTACCAAGATTGAGAGTCTTCTTCTATAAAGCCTGATGAGTTTAGAGAACACCTGACAAGAGATCAGAGACCATTCCTCCATACAGAATCTCTCCAGATCCTTCAGATTCCCAGATCCATGTTGGTGCTTCTTCTCTTCAGTTCAACCCCACTCATTTTCTATAGGGTTCAGGTCAGGGGACTGGGATGGTCATGGCAGAAGCTTCATTTTGTGTTCAGTGACACATTTGTGTGTTGATTTTGATGTTTGTTTTGGATCGTTGTCCTGATGGAAGATCCAACCACGGCCCGTTATAAGATTTCTAGCAGAGGCAGGTTTTGATTTTTTATCTGTTGGTATTTGCTAGAAGCCATGATACCATGTATCTGAACAAGATGTCCAGGACCTCCAGCAAAAAAATAGGCCCACAGCATTAAAGATCCAGCGGTATTTTTTAACCGTGGGAATGGGGTACTTTTTATCCCTGTTTGCACCAAACCCATCTGGTGGATTTGCTGCCAAAAAGCTCTTTTTATAGTTTCATCTGACCACAGAACCAGGTCCCTTTTGAATTTCCAGTCGTGTCTGACAACTGAATATGCTGGAGTTTGTTTCTGGATGAGCAAGAAGGATTTTTCTTGAATCCCTCCCAAACAACATGAGGTGATGTAGGGGCTGTTTGATTTTTTTTTTCTTTCTGACCCCAAGACTCAACTAATCTCTGCGATTCTCCATCTGTGATCCTTGGAGAGTCTTTGTCCACTCAAACTCTCCTCCTCACCGTGCATTAAGACAATATAGACACACGTCCTCTTTCAGGCAGATTCGTAACATCTTTAGTTGATTGGAACTTCTTAATTATTGCCCTGATGGTGGAAATGGGGATTTTCAATGCTTTAGCTATTTTCCTACAGCCACTTTCTATTTTGTGAAGCTCAACAATCTTTTGCTGCACATCAGAACTATATTCTTTGGCTTTACTCATTGTGATGAATGATTAAGGGAATTTGGCCTTTGTGTTTCCTCATATTTATACTCCTGTGGAACAAGACATCATAGCTGGACAATTTCATGTTCCTAGTCACCCTGGTGTGCTAAAAAATTTAAATATTAATGGGAATATACTTCAGAGATATTTTACTCATAAAAAATTCTAGGGGTGCCAATAATTGTGGCCAACGTGTTTTGGAGAAAAGCATTTATTTCATAATGTGATTTACCCCCCACTTTCAATTCTTTTACTTCAATGAAAGGTTAGATTTTTGTGAATTTTTTGAATAAAAGATCAAAAGGATAAACAATGCAGATTTATTTTTTACAGCCATATTTGATCATATTTACCAGGGTGCCAATAATTCTGACCACCACTGCATATGTATATATAATACATATATAATACATATATAATTATTTATTAATTGTTTCTTTCGTATCTATTATAGCCTGTTCTCCTAAAAAGTTTTAATTTTGCAAACCCTTGCAGTTCTTATACATCCTTGCAACGGATCAACCCAATTGAAATAAATTTCAATTTTAAGATTGCATTGTCAAATCTCACCAGAAAAAAAACAAGCAACCTGGTCTATCAAAACAAGCGACTCACAAAAAAAAAGAAGCTAAAACTAAGCGACCCCACTGAGGCAACCACGATCAATAACTTAGTTCAACACCAAAATTAGTCCCAATACTGAGGAAGTGAAGAGAAGAGCAAAGAAAAAAATGTGGGTTTGCTAATGACCCGTGTAATCCTAATTAAAAAGGATTCCTTTGAAGAGCCTGAAGCCATCCAGAGTACAGCAGATACAAAAGTAAAGGCTGATGACATGATAAATTGAGACAAGTTCTGTTCCCACAGCGCAGTCTGTGCCAGAACAGTACCCAGGACAGAGTGTATGTGGGTGTAGGAGTGTGTATGAAAGTGTGTGTGTGCATTCATACCATCTTATGAGCGTGTATGCCGTACACGAAGGGTGGCCAGATCATGCCCCGCTGAGATGTAGCCCCACAAAAATCGCCCACTCTCGAGCAAACCGAGCCTCTGGGCGTGCACGCACCATGTTTATTCTGATACAGCCACCGCACGCCAAGATCATACGCAAGCAATATGGTGTCCCCCACGAGTGCAGCATACGGCCACGAGGCGTGAGGAGACCAAGCTTTGGAATCAAATCAGTGACTCAACCTTGCGCAGGAAGTGAACAGACTCACACATGCCATCACATTTTAAACAAAGTGACCTTTTATGCTTTTGCCTGCTAACTACATCGAAAGGTTCCCATTACAGAAACTGCATAAATGTACATCTGTATCAGTGAGACAGTAAATGAGATTAATAAGAGGGTGGAGCCATGAAGGATTAAGCTATTGAAAATAATACTCATTGTCAGTGTGTGTACACGTGTATGTATGTATGTATGTATGTAATATACACTAACAGTCAAAAGTTTGGACACACTTTCCCATTCTCTTTGATGAACTTTTGACTGGTAGTCTATACACCGATCAGGCATAACATTATGACTATTGACAGGTGAAGTGAATAACACTGAATTATAAATTATCTCATCGCGACACCTGTTAGTGGGTGGGATGTATTAGTGAGTGAACATTTTGTCCTCAAAGATGATGTGTTAGAAGCAGGAAAAATGGTCAAGCGTAAGGATTTGAGCGAGTTTGACAAGGGCCAAATTGTGATGGCTAGATGACTGGGTCAGAGCATCTCTAAAACTGCAGCTCTTGTGGGGTGTTCCCGGTCTGCAGTGGTCAGTATCTATCAAAAGTGGTCCAAGGAAGGAACAGTGGTGAACCGGTGACAGGGTCATGGGCGGCCAAGGCTCATTGATGCACGTGGGGAGCGAAGGCTGGCCCGTGTGGTCCGATCAAACAGACGAGCTACTGTAGCTCAAATTGCTCAAGAAGTTAATGCTGGTTCTGATAGAAAGGTGTCAGAATACACAGTGCATCGCAGTTTGTTGCGTATGGGGCTGCATAGGCGCAACCCAGTCAGTGTCCAACCGCCGAAAGCGGCTTACAAATCTCAACAATGCTGTAGTCTTATAGCACAAATGTTGCAGGATGAGCTATGCACCAAAAAGTTGTAGGCTATATGTTTGATCAAATTCCCAAACCTTTAAGTATGAGCAGTAGACATGGAGAAAAAAAAATCACCCCTGCTGTGCATATTTTGTTCGTTTGAAAAAAGCTGTTAGTAGTTGTGGAGGGAGACAAACAGACACACAGATATCAATGAGGACTGCTGAGGTTCACTTGCATATCAGGCACCTTAAGCTCCGCCAAAAGGCACAGACAATTGACAAAAGACACTGATTTCCATAATCAGATGGTAAAGATTTCTAACACACAGATTATCTAATTTAACAACACTTCTCAACCTGACAGGCAAGAATTCAGACACACTGCTCTGTCGGTGAAAAGACCTAATGATGAAGCACTCATGGGGCTATATCGGTAACAGACTAACAGACAAGTCAAGCAATCTCTAAAATTGCTCAATTGTACAGCTGAAATGACAGCATTAGCTGCAATTATCCTTTCATCTGTTCCACGTTAGTCCTGTTAAAAGCGGTAGTCCCAACAAGATCCGAGGAGTAGTCCAGTTGTGCTAGGTTGTGCTTTCAAGGAATAGATGCCCAGCAAATTAAATTTCTGTAATTATTTACTCACCCTCATGTCGTTCTATTTGACTTTTATTCTGTTGTGAGACACAAAAGGACAAATAATTGTACGGGTTGTTATTTCAATGCATGTTCAGTACTATTTAAAAGTTTGGTCATTATTTCTGAAAGACGTATCTTATGCTTACCCAGACTGCATTTATTTAATCAAATTGCAGTAAAAACAGTAATATTGTGAAATATTATTACAATTGAAAATAATAGCTTTCTACTATAATACATTTTAAAATGTAATTTATTCCTGTGATACAAAGCTGAATTTTCAGCATCATTACTTCAGTCTTCAGTGTCACACAAATCATTCTAATATGCTGATTTGGTTTTGAAAACAGTTGCTTAATATTTTGGTGGAAACCAAGACTTGTTTTCTTAAGGATTCTGAATAGAAAGTTCAAAAGAACAGCATTTATTTGAAATAAAAATCTTTTGTAACATTATGAATGTCCTTACTGTCATTTTAATGCATCTTTAATCATCATTCACTGAAAATATTGTCATGCCCTAGCTTTTCTTTGCACATCCATGAAGTAGCAATGTCTAATTCATTAACAAATCATTTTTTAATAGTTTTTTCAATTCATTTTTTATTAAGTTCATAAAATATGACTCTAAATAATTGTTCATGAATCTGACTAATCTGGTTCTCACACAAAGGTATTATATTACTTTGGAGGGCTTGAAATACGGCTCACAATACTTGATACTTTTGCAGCTTTTGAACTTGGAAATCTCCATTTCTTACAACCATTAGAGCAGATATAAAACACTATAAAAATCAGAGAGTGAATGTTTTATTGTAAGTTTAAAGTGGTTAGTGAGTCATGAGTCAAGTAAAGATGGAATGCTCTTTCATTTTCTCTATCATCACAAACTACAATAATCATAAAAACATTCACAGATCCATAAAGTTCCCCAAAGTTTCCCTTCTTATCATCAAGGCTAGTCTTATCTGTGCTGCCAAATCGTTGGATAAACCCATGCTTGGATGTCACCAAGCAACAAATTAAGTTTTAGAGTTAAATCTTCATCTTGCTCTCATTAAGAGGAAGTAAAAGATTCAAATTCCGGAAGGTGCTGACACCCTGAGAGTCAGTGCTCGGCTCCGCGTCTGCTATTGATCGGCAGATACTGTGGTGTCAGCATTAGGATCCCTGGGGACCTTAGAATCCCTTGGTAACACGGCGCAGCCTACGATAGTTGGGCGGGCTGGTGACGTCAAAGGGAGGCTTGCGTGCAAATCTCCCACAGCTTCCTTCGCAACCAACATCTGTCCACAGGGAACATAACAGCTGGCCAGGGAACATGTCAGTGTGCAGGCCGGCTTTATCTTACATCAACCTGGTTTTCAGAGCGAGGGATAAACCGTGTCACACGGATCAGCGTTATCGGCGTAACCCTTCATGGATCCATATAGATGGGGATTTGAGAGCGAGGATCAGAGAAAGAGATACAGAGAGTGAGATATATATATATTTCTGACACACTGATCTTTAAATAATTAAACTTCTAAACTCAATCAAACAGCCAGAACATCACCATTACAGTGCTGACAGTACAGAAAACGCTCCCCGTAACTGGAAATGCCAATAGCGTGCTCCTCCATCCTGTGTTTCTTCATAAACGACTGCGCTGTTACCTGTTCAACTGCAAACCTTGTGTAACCTCGTTCTGTTGCTATGGAAATGACATCAACAATGGAAAAGACACATTAATCATCAAAGCTCTCTCTATGTATAAACACCGATGCATGTGCCTGTATGTTAAAGTCTTTTTAAGGGACACAAGAGCTTTGGAGATCCACCCATATAACCACCACTCAGGTGCCAAGTTCAGATCTTGTGTTCACAACAGTGCCATGGAAACAAATGACAGGGTGTCATTTCTAGAGCACTTACTCTTCACCAGTCACTGTGCATTATAAGAACATGCACGCATGAAACCACTAAAGAGTTTGCACCACTCTGGCACACAGAATTTCAGTGCAAAACCATGGATTATTTAACATTCCCAGTTATACCAAGGTCATGAGTTTGATTTCCAGGAAATGTATAAACTGATAAAATGTACCTTGAATGCAACACAAGTTGCTTTGGATAAAAGTATCTGCCAAATGCATTAAATATGAATATAAATATTTATCCAAAAGCAGATTTATCTAAAGTTTATCTGTATGTGCATTCCCTAGGAATCGAACCCATGACCTTTGTGCTGCTAGTGCCATAGTCTACCAGTGGAGGTACAGGAAAATAATTCAATAAATAAAATAATTTTAATAATTAAATAATTTTGGAATGATAATATTTACTGATATTAAAATTGAAATATTAAAAATATATGATTTATCATGACATATCATGAAAATCTTGTTTTTTTCCGTGTTTAAGTGCTATAATCGTGTCCCCGGTGCATCTACCAACCCAGAAAACGTGAAAAAGGACAACCCAGTAACTTTGTTTTGGTAAGCCTTTTTCTACAAGCATGTGAAAAAAACGAGCCGCTCAGATTTCTCTCCCCTTCTGACGTAGGAAGGGGATCTTAATATAACCACCCCTTAATCTGCATGTTTCCACCCACACCGCTGACGGAATGTGCCGTATTAGCATAGTTTCCGCCCTCAGCCAGTTGTACACTGTCCGCCATTTTCTCCGCGCTCAAGCAGCAACAAAAATTTCTTGTAAGCAATGCAGGTGCATTGCCTGAACGAGGGACAATTCAAGGCAGGTTTTGCTAAAAAGTTAATGCCCAAGGATGGATCAGTACCAACTATTCGTGATCCAGCTTACAGTTTTCAGAGCTATACTGGTCACGGCAGTAATGAAAGGGAGAGAGCGCACTTTATAATAGTTATTTTACGGATATAAAGTTTACCAGTTTATTAAGCACCCCCTGAAAAGGCATAAGGTCTATATATATTTGTTTACTGTTAGTTGTAAAGAGTGTTTTTGTGTAATTCGCTGTGTATGTTGATGATAATACAAGGGAGAGAGCGAGTTTATGGATAAGATTTTGATGTGCTATTCTTGTACTGTGTTTTATTCAGCTCTTATGGTGATTTTCTGGAGTAAAAACAGACGCTTCATCTTTTGTGTGACAAACAATAAACTTCATAAAATTAATCAGTAAAGTTTTGGCCATCATTCGGTAAAGATTCGGTAAAGAGATGTATTTAAAAAGGTTTTGTTTGTGCACATTTTTAGTGATTACTGAAGCAGTAATTTTAAGACCCCTGTGTGAAAATTATACCTTTTGTTATCTTTTAGACATTGTCTAGGCACATTTACGTGAATAAGGCGCAACTGCCCCATGCAACACTAATTTTGTTGCCACATTTGCACAGTTACCTGATTTGCATAATTCCTTTGTGAATCTGGTGCTAAAACAGTGCAGACAGCATGTGCAAATGATGCTAGCAGCGGGTGCAGCTCATTCTCAATCCGTAAAAAGCAAAAACAACATTTTCTTGAGGTCTGGATCTCTTAATTTGATTCTCCTCTTGGCCGAAATTAATTATTCCTCTGTAAACCCCTGGGGATTGCACATCTATCAAATGTTTGTTTATTCAGACTCTTATTTTGCTAGTTTAATTTGCCCCTTACTGTCTCATTATGTAGAGTGATGCATGATTGCATAGCAAATCCACAATGAATCTGAAATTAAAACAGACTTAAAATAGTCATCTCATTCATTAAGTAGGCCAATGAGGCTAGAGAAATTAAATCAAATACCAAATGAACAGGCATACGGCTAATCATGACTTTTGTGACCTAACAGAAACTTTTTTTTCAAGTAGGAAACAAACAACTCTGGAAAACTTAAGCAATGCATGGTGGTAGAGGCTCTGATGTTTTATAGCAGGGGTCTTCAACGTTTTTCAGGGCAAGGACCCCTTGGGAGATAGAGACATGGAGCATGGACCCCCGATACAAAATGTGTCAAACAGAGCTACATATTAAGCTTATAGCCTTTGATATTAATAAAAACTAACCATATTTTGGTATAGTTATATTAAGACAGTAGATTAGAACTGTGCACATGCACCGTCTGTATATTATTTTTCATTGTTAAAATTGAGATTTATGCATAACAAACATACATGTTGCAATAAAAATCACAATTCATTAGTTGTTCACAGTTGTAAATTATTTGAATGGATTTGCAGAGTCATACAATTTAATTTTACTGTGTGATGGACAATTAAGAATCAGATCACTAAGCATCTGAAATTAGTTGAGGGTTCTCTAGTAAAGCGCAGATGTAATGTGTAAGCAACGGCTCCACCACATCAAGAATAGCGATGTACAGTAAGACATTACTTTTACAAATAATTGGAATGGAATTTAAAAAACATATTGATACGAATATTTTTCTATTTATTTATTAGTCTGCCTTTACATTGCGTGTATCTATTTTGACATGCCATATTTTTTGTCCCATGCTAGTTATCACTGTGTCAATTGCAATTTCGAGAATAAATCCAGCATTTAAAGGAAATGCTACTTCCACTTTTTTTGAAAATAGGCTCATTTTCCAACTCCCCTAGAGTTAAAAAGTTGAGTTTTACCGTTTTCGAATCCAAATGAGCCGATCTCCGGATCTGGCCGTAGAACTTTTAGCATAGCTTAGCATAGATCATTGAATCTGATTAGACTGTTAGCATCTCGCTCAAAAATGACCAAAGACTTTCGATATTTTTCCTATTTAAAACTTGACTCTTCTGTTGTTACATCGTGTACTAAGACCGACGGAAAATGAAAAGTTGCGATTTTCTAGACCGATATGGCTAGGAACTATACTCTCATTCCTGCGTAATAATCAAGAAACTTTGCTGGCGTACCATGGGTGCAGCAGGAGCAATGATATTACGCAGCGCCTGAAAATAGGCTAACTTCCGTAAACATAACCAACGTGACAACCTGCTTGCACAGGCAGCGTGCTAGCTGGGGACTGTTTTCATTGCGCCTGCTGCACCCATGGTACGGCAGCAAAGTTCCTTCATTATTACGCAGGATTCTGACTAAATTAAACACCCCTGATTGGCCATTGTGTTCAAGAGACGAACAAACATGCCTGTGATTGGCTACATTTCTCACTGCTGCAAAAACACGTAAATAGAAACATTTGACGTTCTCCAGAGCGCCAAATCTGTTTCGCCAGTATGATATTATTAAAGTATCAACTGAGGGTGCTCTTGCTTTCGTTTGAGGGTGCTTATATTTAAATTTGACTTTGTGATGACTTTACCCCTGTTTTTAATTAGCAAACAAAAAAAGCTTTACCCATGTTTTTAAATTAACAAAAATTATTTGTGATCAAACATGAATTGGCGGACCCCCTGCACAGCTGCAGACCCCAGGTTGAAGACCCTTGTTCTATAGGCTTTATGTCGAAAGTCACATGAACAAACAAGAGAAAGTATTAAAGCAGTATAAACTGACGGCGATATCTATAGATACATGTCAATATATGGACTTTGAAGGTAATCAGCTTACCTAGCTAATTATTTTTTATTGTTTTATTAAATTTTAATATCTGAATGTTAGTGAGAAAAAGAAAAACTTTTAGATATCAATCTGCAATGCATATGCGATGGACATCGGTTATGCTCATCTTTGGTAGCTCCTTTGAAGGTATCTTGAGTAAAACGGCTCTATAGCCTATTCAACAAAGCACATACAAAAGACCTGAACCAGAACCTGTTTTACAGAATACGGAAGTTTGTTGCGCATAACCCCAATTACTGTTGTCATGAAAAATTAGTGGTGTTTGCAAAGGCAGTCATCACTGTTACTATTTATCATACCAAGACTTGAGGAATTGAAGAAACCCCTAAGCCTTGGTATTAAACTTCAGCATTTTCTAAGCGATCTGAATAAGGACCTGGCAGACAATAAAAGAAAAAAAAACCCGATACAGACCATAATTAAGAACTAGGGTATCATAAGCCGCATTTCCACTGTCGGGCCAGTGCGAGCCAGGGCTTTCAACGGGCCGGGCTGGGCTAATAGCCTCGGACCTGTAGCACCAAGCCCAAAACTACGCTACGTTTCCACCGTCGGGCCAGAAGCTCCACAGCGCTTCACTAAAACCCGCCCATAACACACCTCTCTGGAACAACGTCACACAAATCCATCATTTCACCAACAAATGGGTTTTATCAGAAAACTAATCAGAAAGAAATCACTGGAAACTAGCGAGATCACAAAACGAACATGATAAAAACAGCTGTTTGTTGGCATTTTTGTTGTTTACTTAAAGATTTAAAACCCAAGCATCAATATTTTACCAGTTTTACAATAATAAGTGATACACTGATGATAATTAATTAATTTGTGTCGAGATTCCGCATTAGTCGCATAAGTGGTGTTTACCGTTATTTCACAAAAGAAAGGACATACTTATTCAGTCGCGTCTGTTTCTGTTTATTTGTAGTCACAGGACAGTATGTTTACATCACATTTAGAAAGAATGATTATTTCTACAAATTTTCCACCAAAAATATGTCCTAAGCAGCTTTAGCACTCTCTCCAGTGACAGTCCCAATACAGTTATATTTTCAGTCAGAGAAACAGAGGAAGCTCCCGAAAAACTGTAGTTGCTTTATTTTATGACATATTATGCGGAGCTAAATATGGATATCAGACAGTCCGGTATAAAGAGACGAGATGTACTGACAGACAAAATAAATACATGATTGTGATAGCCTGTATAATTTGTCTTATTTCTTCAAGCAGTTGTATTTACCATGTTTACTATGGTAATGGTTTGAGCAAATAGGGTTTTACATCACTATTTCTGCCTTATACGGTGATCAGAATCCACATCGGATCACAAACAGAAGTTATTTTACACACTTGCTGCTGTCTGAAAGTGAGTTTTGAGCTGAAATGATTTTAAAAGTCTTTAATTCTGATGTTAGCTGGTATATGAAATCATCCGCGGCGCTGCCGTCTCCAGAGACTCAGATAAGCCTCTGTTTGTAACTATTCCTCAAGCCCGAGCTGGCCCGCTTTGGACCAAGGTATTTTGCGGGCCAAAAAACCCTGGCCGTTGGCCCTGAGGAAGCCCCGACAGGCCCGATCAAGCCCTGGAAGTGACAGTGGAAACGCAACTGGCCCTGGCACGCACTAGCACGCCCGCTTTTGGCCTGACAGTGGAAATGTGGCTATAGGGTCTTGGGGCTTTTGGCCTGGCACAGTATAGCAACTCCCTAGCAACCACCAAGTTTACCTAGCAATGCCCTAGTAATAATTCACCCCTAGCATCATGGCACTTTTCACATGCAACACCATCCAGCAACCACCTAGATCACACTAGAAATTGCCTAACAACACCCTAGAATCCATTCACAACACCCTAACATCATGGCGGCAAGTGTTGCACATGCAAGTACCATCCAGCAACCACCTAGATCACACTAGAAACGCCTAGCAACACCCTAGTAAATATGAACACCCTAGCATCGTAATTGCAAGTTTTGCACATAAAAACAACATCCAACAACTACAGTACCTAGATCACCTTATTAACCATCTAGCAACACCCTAGTAACTATAAACAACAACAAAGATCACCCTAGAAATGCCCAAGCAGCCACCCACAACAGGCGAGAACCACTTCACATTTTGTTCAGAAAATGTAAAAAATATATTGTTTTTGTTTGCATGCATTTCCAAAGTATATAATAAAGACGTTTCAACTTCCATGAAACATTCTTTGAGCAATAAAGAAAAAAAAAAAGACAAGAAACCTTTAATTCCAAAAAGCCCAGGGCTCAAACTAACACAGTTCAGCTGAATAAAGAAATAACAACTCAACTCTGTGAATCTCAGCAAGGAAATTAAATTTAGGATTTAAATAAAATTAGATGAGCACATTAAAAACAAGCATTAAAATGATATCTCGAGTTGGGCGAATAGCATGGATATTGTCATCACAGGAGATGAAAAACACCCCCGATCCAAGATTTTAAATTTAATTTAAATTCAATATTAAGTCACCATAATAATAAACAAAGAACATGTGGATCATGTCCCTCAAAGCTCAAATATTTTGTTCATGGCAAACAAAGAAAAAAAAAATCATTCTTTATGGACACCCTGCAACAAAAGTCACAGAAGTGTTGTTATTGTTGCGGCAGGAGTGAAGGGGTTAATTGAGTGACACGGAGGGGCAGCGGCAGCCCACTATACTGCCATCGTTGGATGAGCTATTCCCAGCCAGAACACTTTCTCACACACATACACACACAAACACATCAGTTTCTCTGTTGCTACAGCAACAGCTTACTTTCCATGTCAACTGCAAAGCTGTTTCTATGGAGACACATATACAGAAAAAATTCTTTGCTCCACAGCCAGGGACCAGATGGCAGTGAACTGTAAGAGTCACATGGAATGGCTTTACTGTTCTGACTAACTTGCAGACACATGCGCACCATAAACACACACACTGGTACACACACAGCCTACTCTCAAAATGATACACACGCACAGGAATGCATTTAACAGCCTTTGACAAGAATCAATCAATACTCAATAAGCATCTAATGAGTCCCAATTCATAAGCTTCATCCTTTTATCAAACAATTATAAAATGTTCTCTTACAGGAATCAATTAAATCAACATTTACCCATATTAAAACCAAGATAACAAGTCTCACCCTAAATATTGACATGTTCAGCACACTCCTGCAGCGCAGATTTTCAAAGCCTCTTTTGAAAAAGTAGTTAGCTGAAATACAAGCTAAAATCTTTTTAAGCAGACAAAACCTTTCTAATTATATAATTATAAAATTTGGTAAAAAAAAAAAAAAATTAACAATAAGGTTCAATTCATTAACATTAGCAAATGAATTAGATATCATGAACTAACACTGAAAAATAAATTACATAAAAATAAAATAAAATGAAAGCTCACTGTATCACCTAAAATGTATTTTAAAATCAAAGAATTATTTAATCGGCACAAAAGGATTTCAAGTAGGGTGACAGCATCAAACTTAACGTATAACTTTACACTAAAAGTTAGTAATAAAAGTTTTAAAAAACTTTAATATATATATATATATATATATATATATATATATATAATATATTTTATATTTAATATATAAATACATATACATACATGTATATACACAGATCAGGCATAACATTATGACCACTGACAGGTGAAGTCAATAACACTGATTATCTCTTCATCACGGCACCTGTTAGTGGGTGGGATATATTAGGCAGCAAGTGAACATTTTGTCCTCAAAGTTGATGTGTTAGAAGCAGGAAAAATGGGCAAGCGTAAGGATTTGAGCAAGTTTGACAAGGGCCAAATTGTGATGGCTAGACGACTGGGTCAGAGCATCTCCAAAACTGCAGCTCTTGTGGGGTGTTCCTGGTCTGCAGTGGTCAATCAAAAGTGGCCCAAGGAAGGAACAGTGGTGAACTGGCGACAGGGTCATTGATGCATGTTTCAAATTTGATGCATTGATGCAAATTTCCCAGATCTCAATCCAATCAAGCATCTGTGGGATGTGCTGAACAAACAAGTCCGATCCATGGAGGCCCCACCTCGCAACTTACAGGACTTAAAGGATCTGCTGCTAACATCTTGGTGCCAGGTACCACAGCACACCTTTCAGGGGCCTAGTGGAGTCCATGCCTCGACGGGTCAGGGCTGTTTTAGCAGCAAAAGGGGGACCAACACAATATTAGGAAGGTGGTCATAATGTTATGCCTGATCGGTGTATACTGTGTGTGTAGCTAGTAAGTAAAAAAAAAAAAAAAAAAAACATAAATAATAAAGATTTAAACAATAAAGGTTTAAAAAAAAAACTGCTAATTAAATAATAAAAAAAAGTATTTATTTCTTATTTTAAAACAAATCGAGAGGGAAAAAGAATCAGATTGATTGGTAAATCATGTTATGAATTGGTTCATCGACGAACCGCACAAACTAATTCACTGCAAATGAACTGGAATTCCCAGCGATACTTGACACAAAAAAAAACTTTAGGTATGTGCATTTACTTATTGCCACATCTTTGCTTTTAAAGCTATATGCAATACAATTTGATAAACAGCAGTGTAATTACTACTACTACTACTACTACAAAAAAAAAAAGAGTAAAGAAGAATAAAAAATGCAAAAATTAAATGAAAACTAGAGTAAAGCACGTCCCACTGTGCAATTAAAGATTGATGCAGAATGATCTTGGCATCCTTACCTGACTCCTGTCCTTGTCCACCTTCTTAAAGCACTTATTGAGGGACAGATTGTGCCTGACTGAGTTCTTCCACCCCGTGGGGGCGTTGGCAAAGTAAGGGAAGTGTTCCAGGATCCAGTTGTATATGTCTTTAACTGGCAGTCTCTTGGAAGGGGCATCTTCTATGGCCATGAAGATGAGGCAGCTGAACGAATAAGGAGGTTTGCAGTTCGGGTTCTGCTTGGCGTCGTAAGGGAGATCTGAGTGGGCCGGGGACGGCGGGGTGTCATCGTCCAGGTCCTGTACAGGGCTGACGCTTCTCAGCACGGGGTCACCGAAGCTGTTGAGCAGGTTCTTGCTCTCGTGGAGCCAGTTGAGGTTGGTGAGTTCCTCGTCCTCCACGCTGCCCTTCTCCAGTTTGATGATCGGAAGAGCCAGGTCCATTTCCTCGGCCTCCTGTAGGGCGCGCGTGATGGAGCTCGCCTGATAGAACTGGCTCAGGCCGCTCGCGACGCTGACCCCAGAACTTTCCGGCTTCTTACTGGGAGGCATAACCGGACCCATTTAGACCAAGGCTCCTACGGAATACACCAAAGAGAACAAGATCACAATCACAGAACTTCAAAGGTGAAAATAAAGAGCACCATTTGGAACAGAGTCAGTGACTTCGAAGCAGGCGTCACATATACTTCACATTCCAAATCCACTAAGAACTTATTGTAGAAGTTTACAGACTGACTGTCTTGAAGGTTGATTAATGCCTTTTTGGCCTTCCATCCACACTGAGACTGTATTTTTATTAACGAAAACAAAGCTTTTTGAAAACGCTCTCCAAAGTGGATACATTTGAAAACTGTGTTTTTGCATTGTAGTGTTTGAAAACGATGACAAATTTAGTCATGTGACACATATTGAATATATGTTTATACCGGTATTGTTATGTGCTGTTCACTTTCACACAGTTGCTAAAATATGTTACTTTGCACACTCTTCATATCACAGTCCTGCAAAGATGACAGTTGCGTTTTAGACCAAACATATCATGGTGAATAAGTGCGACCTGGACGCATCAGTGAATGGTGAGATATTTTGCTAAATAAAATGATCCTGCTAGAAGAATAGCATGAGAACTTTATGATGTCTTTTCTGTCTATATCATCTCAGTGAGCTTTTATGAGGGTTTACGCATGCGCAGTAAGGTGAATTTAGCATTTTCCAACATTTCAGTGTAGATGAGAAACTTCTGGAAAACATTTGAAATTGCTATTGTGGACGAAGAGCGTATTAAAACGAAAAATGCCGTTTTCAAATGTATCCGGATTAATGTAGACATAGCCTAAGATCACTTGATGTTCAGTTCACTGTAGAAAGCCCTTGCTTCCATCCAAGGGACAAAACAATCTCTAAGAGCACAAAAAGAACAAGGCATTGAGAATCATCAACAGCAAGAACGCACGGCACGCCAGCCTGCTCTCAGAACAGCTACCGAGCAACTAAAGAAGCCTTGCTATAGTGTGAAATATTTCAAGTAAATGGAATATAATACTCAAGGTCATCTACAACTGATCTGCTCTGTCTGTTTTATGTTCTCTCAGTTGCTCTTCTATTTATCAAAGAATGAATAACGGTTTCCACAACAATAATGAGTAGCATTTAGCTTTGCCATCACAGGAATAAATTACATTTTTTAAAATATATTACAATTGAAAACAGATATAACCCATAGACATTACCACTGGACCATACTTTAAATCATACTTTATATTAAATTGTTGATCCATGCCTTTATCCACCGACCTACAAAAGCCCAGGACTGAGAGGCAATGTAGGAATGAAGGAAACAAATCAAATGCCAAAAGTACATTTGTGTTAAGAGAATTTGCTGAAAATTAATGATAATGATGATTTCAGTTTTACATGAGCTAATACAAATCAACATACATCAAAATGTGATTAAATAATTATGCATAACTTAATTAATATCCGTGAGCTAAGTTTGTAACTTTCCCACAAAACAAAATGACAGCTATAGTATTACTAACCTAAAAATTACTCACTATCTATCAGCAGAGTTCAGTTCCAACCATGATCAAACACACTACACACCTGTCTGTAATTATCAAGTGCTCCTGAAGATCTTAATTAGCTGGTTCAGTTGTGTTTGATCAAGGTTGGAGCTGAACTTTGCAGGGAGGTAGATCTCCAGGAACAGGATTGGGCACCCCTGATCTATTTCAATACACTATCCCATCAAGAACTGGGAGCGACAGAGGGGAAAGATATTATAGGGGCATGTCAATCACTGAATCAAATACTCAGAACATGACACCAGAAAAACAGACTGCGACCTTCCCCATGATCTGTCACAAAGATCAATTTATGTGGTGCTGTCTCTCCTGTCTCTCTCACTCTCTCACTCAACAAACCGGGTCCATCTGCAAAAGCAATTACTAGAAAGTCACATCAAACATTTAGACATGATACTGCCAAAAATAATTCTATGAAAAAAAATAAAAATACAAATAATAATAATATATATATATATAAATCAAACATTGCTTTTCCTCTTCAAAGAGCAGATTTTGTTTTTCTAAAACTACATGACCTCAGCTTTACACTGCTTGTCTTTCAGAATAGAGAAATACTTAAATATTATACTTCAGCGCTGTGGGGAAGGCAGCATTTTGAAGTGGAATGAAATCGCCTCTTGTTCAAACTAGCCGTCGGCACATTGAAATGCAACACGGACACTAAAATCATTCATGAAAAATCAATGTACTGCATCTTTCCAATGAGGAGTGCTCATTTCACTCACCCTCCGACGGGGCGCTCCGGTCCCGTGAGCCGCTGCACAGGAAAATTATATTACAGCTGACAGTAAAGTAATTTAATTGCACTGTTGCCATAACAACGCAGGGCTCTGTTTAGGCCTAATTTGCTGGCAACTGCCAATAGTGTCCCGAGAGACCCGAAACATCATTCTTGACCATTATTTCCCACATCAAAGAAAGTTTTTGCAAAATACTTTCGGGTATCATACGATAAGGAAGCATAACGACATGAATTCTCTTTTCGCTTCCATCCTGATTTATTTTTGAACAAATTTCCATCACATTTTCAAAGTCTTTTGCTCAAAAAGAGACAAGCAGAGATTATCTTTGAGGGTGACTTTGAAGCTCTTGCACTAGCCACGTGACATTTGAACATGAATTGACACATTTATAACATTTTGCTCTCAAACTTTAGAATACAATGATTTTGACATTAGCCTCAAAATGCAAACTTTAATTCTGGCCTTTAAGGGTGTGTTCACACTTGTAATTCGGTTCTCTTGGTTCTTTTGGTACTTGTCAAACATCCAAAACAATGCTGTGTGCTGGGATAAATGCGCTTATTGTATGTGTGTACATATTGGTGCATGTTGGAAAGATTGTATTTATGTGTTGAATCAGGGGCATGGGAAGTGTTGTTTTTACAGGGTTGTAAATGCAACACACGTTTGTTCATTTACATTTATTCATTTTCAGCATTTAGTAATTTATTTGTAATAAACACTTTAAGTGGGCTATTTAAAACAGTCTTATATATATGTTAAATTACGCGCAGAGTGTGACGTCATATTGTGTGAATTCGCCCACTCTACTCCTGAGTGCAAGTCCACCTTCGGTGTTGTGTAAGGTAGGCAGGTTTTTTGTGTTCATTTTTATTTCCTGTCGCTGTGCAGGCTCTTTTATTGTATATGACAGTGTAAACAGCTCAATAACCCTTTTATTTAAAGGCTTAACCTATGTCCCGTAGACCGGTCCGTTGCATTACAATTGCAAGCAGTATCAATAATGTAAAAAATGTAATGTGCAGTCAAATGTCCCGGTGTGTATGCTGTTCAAATGAGTGTTCTTACCGATACGCTTGTTGTACTTTGTGGAGTTTTGACGTGTTTTATAGACGTGATATTGTTTCTTATTCAAATGTGGTGAACCAAACCCGCCTGATCTGTACGAGTTGGGGGCGTGTCTGTGAGAAACATGGCGAAATACACAACACTTATAGGTATTTAGCAGTGACATTGTCAGGCTTTTTTATTTAATAATATATATATATATATATATTTTTTTTTTTAAATAAGCTAACTGCCTTCAAAAATATGATACAATTTAACACGATAAAGTTCAAAGTGGTTTCCTAAATTAATTAAAAAGCGAAACACACTTAAATTATTTGTTCTTCATTTTCTAGAAGTAGAGTTAAAAAAACCTTGCTGTATTTTTGTGTAGTTAATTAAGAGAAGGTACAACGCCATCTTGCTCCGACAAATGTGACTTGAACGCACCTGACGTCGTAAACACGACTTCCCAGGAGATCTTGAACACAGAATCAGATGGTATATCATGGAGCTGACAACTTGTGAAGAGCTTATAAAATGTGTAAAGGAGTCAAAACAGCGGCAGGAATCCCTCTGTCACACACACACAAATGAAGATCTGCTGTGAGGAGACGCAGTTCTGATGTCTGTACCGAACTGTGATGGGCAACATCGCGGCTATGACGAGAAAAAACGGGTATGCGTGAGCATTCTGTCCTTTTTAGGATCGCATCTTGTGACATCACATCTTGTATTTGGTTTGTTTACATGTCTTTGGTCCGTGGTTCATTCATATTTCAGTCAAACCAAACCACACGCTTTTTGTTTGAAAGCGGACCGAGACCCACCTTTTCAGCGGTCTCTGACTTGTTTGGTGCGGATGGCAGCATTCAAACTTAATCAAATGAACCTCACTAACAGAGCAATCACGCTAGAGTTCATTTTAACTGAACCAAACCTGCCAAGTGTGAACACACCCTAAGGCCATCTGAACCAAAATGGAACAATGATTGGGCAAAAAATAAAGGAAAAGCATGTATACCGATCCCACATTGTTGTGAATGACGCATTGTATCTGATGTCCAGGCTCAGGTTTGTTTCTCTGAGATTGTGTTTCTCTGGCAAATAGCTATAACTGTGCTCCAGTCGTGCGTCCAGATGACAGAAAACCAGATCACAGAGGGTGGGTTAAAGCTACAGATAATTAGGCATGATGCTCTGATCAGAGCCCAGATACCATCTGCCTGTCTAAATAAACATTTGTTTGGCAGCCTCATCATAAATCAGTGATTAAATGCATGCATACATGTAGTTTGTGTTTAATATAGTCATATACTGTACATCTGCATATGCAAGCAACCGGCCGTTGGCGCTTGAATAAATTAATGTCCGCTTGTGTCTGCCATGTGTTAAAATGCATAACGATATTCTATGAACAGCTATGTTCATTTGCATGCCAGTATGACTGACATAACAAAGACAACACAATGACAAAGAACAGGACTTTGTTCCCTCATCACCCATCTTAACATCTGACTATTAACCGCATGCACGAGTGCCAAGACAGATCCTCTATTCAACATGCAGACACGGACCGTCCTGATGTTACAAGCCAAGCGACTGCCAAACTGTCATTGTTTTGCTTGTTTGATTGGGAGAGCTGCGTTAAAACAAGCACAAAACTCATTTAAAGTGGGTGAAGAACAAGTAAGGAGTCTATTCATGCTGGTAATAAATCGCTCACTGAGTCACTCAGCCACAAAAACAAGAAAAAGTAAACTTTATGTACAACATGGCTTCTAACACGTCACATTCTCAACACATGATTAAAATGAGACTAAACTAGATCTTTACAACGTCGGAAGAAAATGTAAATGTGCAAAACTTTCATTATGCTTGAGTGGTAGCCAGGATGTTGCTGTGCATTTATTAAGGTGTTCTGGGTGTTTTTCAGCCCGTTGCTATGCAGTTGTTAGGTGATTGCGTACTGGACCAAGGTCAAAAAACTCCTACCCAAATCTTTTTCTCTCTTCATGCAAACCTGGTGATGAACTAGCTGTCAACGGGGTTTAAACGAGTGGAGTTTCCTAGAAGAGTTTGTTTTGTTGCTGGAGGGTAAAAGTATAAAGAAAAAAAAGACTACATTGTAAGTAATCAGATTTAAGAATTCTTCAGCTTTACATCAAAACAACTGCCATCCATTCCCACAAGACCCCTGTTTCCTGACGCACATCACACTTAATATCCATCTGACATATAAATGTGCCTGTGAGAAAGTAAAAATAAACTCTGTACCTGCGCCGAGATTTCATTCATAAGCTTGGCGTAGGCTTCTCTCGGCTCTTGTGACAAACACTTTCCTTCCCTCTAGACAGAAAGACATTTAAGTGTAATCTCACACCACGGTACCCATAATTCCGAGGCACTCCGAAGTACGTAATATCTTGCTTTTGAGGGCATAAACACTCCACAGCCTACGTCAATGTCCCGGCAAGCCTTGACTCATCTGCTCAGAGTGTTTACCTGTGAGAATTCTCTAAAAGGGTGTGACCTGCGGGAGCCCCTCCTCTTGTGGAATTACATGTCATGCCCCACTAACCTGACTGGCAAAGCCCCGCCCCCCATGGATCTGATTGGACGCAGACCTGTGAGCTCCTATGAGCTGCGGAGACATGTTTCAATGAAAACAGCCACAAGTAACATCATTTACATGTGAAAAACAAACAGAAGAAGACTTAGCTGGAGGACTCCAGGCATTTTCTTGAAGAAGGTAATCCACATGTTCTGCGCTTTGAAAAGAAATCCAGTCTTTATGGCTTTCGGTCTCGGCTCAAACAAAAAGTCATGTGCTGTCAGTACTCAAGGAACGAGGGAGAGGTGAAAGGTCACGTTCTCTCTGCCGCGGAGGCAGTAAATAGCTGCTCTCAGCCTGTTTTTAAAGCAGTTCTCTTATCACTCCACAACAGAGATGTGGCAGGTAGAGATTTCATACGGCTCAAAGCAAAAAACCATGTCCAACTCAAAGCCTCGACTAAGCAGACACAAAACAACCACTCAGCGTTCAAATAGCCCCAATTACACAAGGAATAATCAAAGGGCTTTAATCTTGGCATGAAAAAACATTACAAAAGTTGCAGTGAGTCTTTTTATCCCATTTGAAACTACAGCTTTTAATTACAGCTGGTCTGTGCAGTGCTTTGCTCACAGTATTGTTATGCCCAGAGCCAAGTATTGAGCAAGAGTTTCCACAGCTTAACACGGTTATCATGGGTTAGTACTTGCAGAAATGATTTACAACCACTCTTTTGATTAATCTACCAAGTGTATTTAATCAAAGCCAAAGACTCTTGTGCACGGACAGTCTGTGAACAATTTCACTATAAAGATGCTGGTTCACACAACTGACTCAGAGTTGTCTGAGAGCATAACTACTCTTTCTCTCTCAAAACCAGGAATGTTCCAGGTTTAATACAGGTTTGGGTTTGTTCGACAACATTCAGGCGGATGTGTTTGGCCATCTTGTGCCAATTAAAAATATTTTAACTTTTAAAAACACGTCTTAAAAACACTAGTCAACTTTGAAAATATGTAGTTTGAGACATCATCTCCTCTCCCATCCACCCCAGAGAAAAGCCTCATTTTACCCTCTGTGAAAGAGGTGAGAGCAGACCATACCTTAAACTGTATATGAACACATCTGGTATATTAATGAAGGTCTGGCTGAATAGTCTCCTTTCAAATGTTGTGTTAGCAATCCATAGCCTGCCAAGCAACACTTTAAAGGGGTCCTGAATTGAGAAATTGAGAACTTTCCCAACTTTCTTTTGATATATAAAAGGTCATGGTAATATAAGAATATCCTGTAAGTTTCAGAGCTGAAAACTTCCTTGTTAGTCAAAGAAAAGCTTTATTGACACCAGGCCCAGCAAACAATCCATCTCAGAATATGCCACACCTTGACGTCATCGTGTGGTGAAACACCGTCTTAACAGAAGAAGAACAACAACGCCTGATTCTGTAGCCACGCCCACCGACTCGTGCCTGACATGACATAGGCCTACATAGAGCTAAACCGGATCAAACTTCTAAGCTTCATTCGGATTCCAATATTATGAATGCATGGATGAACTTTATTTTGAATGAATATCCAGCTCACGTGGGGAAGACATTGCACGTTTGTTCCTTCATTTTACCACGGATTCGTTTGTAAACAAAAGACTGGATTTGCAGACAGGATGAGATTACATGAATGAATGAAGCAACACACTAATGTGAGTAAAAAATGTTTTTTATATGTGATAGCATTGCATTGTTACAGATCGTTTGATATCTATTGATTATGTGTACGTGTCTAACTGAACATACCTTAGCACGCTGTCAAAGACTGAAGAATCCTTTATTTGTGGTGTTGTTGGTTCATTGCGATTCGGGATCAGACTCGGACATGTATGGGCCAGTGCTCGCAAAGCCCAACATCCCGGAGCTATGTGTTTTCCAGACGGGCTACCAAAATGTAAGCCCGGCCTGCCGACGGGTTATCTTAAATAGTGAAATAACATTCCTTTCTTGATGTGCGTTGTTCATTCTCTTGACTTGATATTTGAAGGAAAAATACAATCGCGGAAGTTTTGAACATGCTGATTTGTCTGACTCTGCAGTGAGGCTTGGGCGTGCGTGCGTGTGTGTGTGTGTGTGTGTGTGTGTGTGTACGGTTTGCGGTTATTTCCACCGATCGGGCGGGCCAAGTAATAAAAAAATAACATTCCAATCAATCACGGGTGGATGAGAGATAAATCATTGTGTTTGTTTGATAAAGACGTTTTGCGAGCCCTGTGGCAATTCATTCCGGTTGCCGTTTTCCCACACGCTTTCAAAACAATTCCCACATGTACTGACAGGGGAGCTGAAGCTCATTAAATATGCAAATCTTATCCAATCCTAGCCATGGGCATTTACTTCCAAGTCTTCAGTGCGGCACGCCCATAAAAACCGAGCGTTCCAGGAGACAGCCTCAAAACCAGGGTAGAAAATAGCTTATTACTTAATCATTATGATGTTTTTAAATGTAAAAACCACGCGAACGTCATAAGTTGACCTTAGACAACAGTATAAAAAAATAAAAAAAAGCCAGTTCATGACACCTTTAACCCTTAAATACATGAATGTTTCACCAATCATTATTACATATTCGGGTCTTTAGTGACCCGGATCAATATCTAACACGGATGGATCTCTACCTGTCGCGATAATATAAAACTCTCCTGATATTAGAGTAACAATTACGGAAGAATAAAATAAAGCATATTTTGTTAACTTTTGGAGCTTGGAAGGGTTCAGTTTGAGCAGATGTTTTATACCCTCATCACTGTCCTCGTCAGCACATATTTCCCAGTACATTCAGCATCTGGCTCATATTCGCGATCTCAAACATATTATCAAAACTATCATTTTCAACATCTTCAAAATCAATGTTCTGATCTCTGACAGCTTCTTCACCAGATCCACCATCAAGTGACAGAGACACTAATATTTGATTGCGTTCAGTACTTGCTCTGCAGAAAATCGCTGAGCCATTTCAAGTTTTGCTGATGATACTTCCTATTCTTTTGTTTTCTGCCTGCGATAACTATGAGTGAAACGTCACTTCATCATTGTGTATCAAACATTGCCACCTTGTGGAATAAAGGTGAATTGCACTTAGTGTGTCATCAAAGATTCAATTATTGTTGTGCAGAAAAAATATACTTCGACTGTCACATACCTTGGGTCGTTAGTGACCCTATACTTTTTTTTACAAAAAATGAATGAGAAAACAGGCATTCTTTTATAATTTTTTTCTTGTTATATTGTTTATAATGAATTTATTGAGGAATACTAAGACGGTTGATGTCTAACTTTAAAAAAGAATGAGGAGCAGGGTAGTGAATGATGTCCCGGGTCACTAAAGACCCGAGGTATGCATTTAAGGGTTAAAGTAGTATAGTCAAGTTACTCTAAACTGCTCACTGACTACTGAAAAAAACTAAGCTGAAAGAGACAGCTAGTTAGTAGCAATTTAAAATTTCTAAAATACTGTATTTTAAAGTTGTGAAGAAGTTATTTACATATTCAAAAACACTACACATAAAAATGAAAAAGTGTATTAAATACTTTTATTTCATTATGTATTTTATAAAACATTTTATTTTATATATTATAAAATGTACACATACAAATGAAATATTTTTAATGACACCAAATGAGAAGACAGTAAAGAGCAAATGCAAATACAATAGCAAATGGTTTTGTATAAAGATTATAAATATTGTTTAAGGAAAACAATATGCAATGTATTATGTTTTATATACAAATAAATATTTTAAAAATATTATATTTCATAAAATATAATAAAATAAAAATAATTATATTACTTAATAAAGCAATATATTTAATATTTATTTTAGAAATATTATAATAATTATATGAGTTTTTGAATAAATTAAAAAAAAATCTCAAAAGGGTAACAGCATTAAACTTGAATTTACACAAAATATAACTATTTAAAAAAACTAGAATATATTCTAATTTGTAAAACAGAGTTGAAAATATGAATCTAAAGATAAACTAAATATTATTATTCCGCTATAAATAGAAGACTTAAAATACTGCAGAGACTCAAATTGGTGAACCTTTTTTTTAATCAGTTCATTTACATGAACTCTCCAAATGAACTGATTCACTAGAATAAATCAGATTTTCCAGTGCTACATATGAGAGCATGTCTGATTATTGCCTCAACTCGCTCGGCAGTAAAACCACATGCAAATTACAGTGTGACACTGAAAACAGCAATGTAGCTTTGTGGTTGTGCTACACTGCTACTAGTTGAAAAAAGTGTCTTAGAAAGGCTGCAGTATTTTGGAAACAACTGAGCTACTGTCATGCTACTGTTAAATGTAGTTAATTCAGTAGTAGCGCTAAATTTAGTCTCCAACGCTGCTGCTTTCCCCTCCTAAGCCTTCCTGTTTGAAATCCTAACAAGGTTATTTACTAGAAAAAATTCTGTCAACAAGAAGTATCCTTATAGTAAATTCTGTCATTTTAGTAGTATCTAAATTATCCAGTTCTAATTTAAGGCCACAAAGCTGGATTTAAGATATGATATTCTAAAATTGTTTTATCTCACTGCGGCCAATAAGCAGATTACTGTGATTGTTCTACCTAGTAGCTGAGAGCTCATTAAAGCAGAAACAAAGACTTGATAGTGTCAGAGGCTGCATATATTTTCCCCACAGAGGTCATTAGGGTAGATTAGCACTGTTCTGTTGAGATAGAAACTCCAATTCCTGCTCGTTTCAGCTCTGGCTGGGTTGCTGCCCATGAGGAGAGGTTCAGTCAGGCTGCCGCGGCAACTGTGTCACCACGGTTAGTCTGAGACACACGGGCGTCCGTTACCCTGGTAACGGGAGGATGGCTGGGACAGAGTGACAAGCTGTGTTAATTCTTTCACTCGTGAACCCCAGAGAATCACCACCATTTCTCTTCATTTCCATCAGAATCTGAGACCCCATTAAAACAGTCCGATTTCCACCACATCTCAGCTCATTACCACCACAGTTTCAATTCTTTTTTTCCCCTGGATTATCTTATTGGATACATCGGAGGCAAAGAAAGGTACAAATTGAACAAGAGCTTTGAATAAATGCTGTAATGGATCTCCATAAAAGTACATGCTGTGTTCAGCTGTGGATTTATATCCATAATCTAATCACGCTTAATGGATCTCAATCACATCTACCAACCCCCTCATGAAGCAATGCAGCCTCCACCACTAGCATTCTGACAGCAGGGTTTGGATCTCAGGTCAGCCTCGCTATAAACAGCACTGGACTTTTCTTTGTGCTTGTGTTAGGATCTAATGGTATATTGGATGGCAAATACGCTGCAGAAAATGTTAAAATGTAAAATTTTAAAGTTTTGAATATTTACAAACATATATTTATAAATGTGTATATGTATATTTATGTTAATATAAATATATAAAATATAATAATACAAATATAATAATTTATATTATATATATATATAATAACATATAGTTATTATATACACATTACATTTTTCAATTTACATTATATATAAAAATTTATATATATTATATACTTATACTTATATCTACTTATATCTATTATAAGTACTTTTTTCATCATTTATTTTACAATATATTTACTGTGTATACACACTATATATATATATATATATATATATATCTTTATTTTTTTAAGTGATGCTAATGGAGAAAAACAATAACAATAACAATTGCAGAAAAAATAACATTACAATGTCCAGAAATCAATTTCAATAGTACATTGAGTTTAATTTATCGACAGAAGTCATGCTTAACATGAAAGTTTCATCCTTACACCTACTATAATACAATATATTGTTAGTCCCGAGATTCTTCATATCAGTGAATAAACACATAGCTTTGTGTGCCTTAATGGTGTGGTGGCAGAACTTCTGTTAAGCATGTCAGAGATTCTGGGTTTGAATCCACCCTTGTATAGTTTTTTTTTTTTTTGTTCTCATTTAAACCAAAGATGTTCATCAGTGATTGTATGTCAAGAGCATGGACTCATTTGTGTGCATTTTGTTTTTTGAACTAATAGAGAGTCTTCGTAACGGCGTTGGGCGATAGATTGAAGCGCTCGCCTGTGTGAAGTGCACGAGTGCCAAGAGAGCACAGTTGCCTTCCGCCACAGTGACAACGCTTAGCATGATTTCAAAGACAACACATTCCAGCACCAGATCATCTCTTATTTAACAAACAAACAAAATGAATGCTCTGCTAGTCAACTGGAGAGGTTTCATTTGTATTAGGTACATCCGTACCGCACCTGTCCCACCCGCAAATTACGCCTATGTGGAAATCCCAACTGGCAATGAATAAACTGTAACACATAATGGTTATGATTTCAGTTTCTACTTTGAATTAAACCAGGGACCTTTGTGACAGCAGTTGCGATCCTCAACCATTAAAGCAACCACCACCCAGGACAGGCATATGTGTGGGGCTGGAGGGGACATACGGTGATAAAATCAGAATGGCTCCAGCTCCCAACCCAGCAGAGATGAACCGCATTTGACGATAGCAAATCTGACAGAGCTGCTGTGTTGATGCATATGACCCGCTACAACACAGAGCCCGGTTTTATCACACCGCAAATCAAATGGAACCAGCTACCATGGAGTGTGGACACACATAGACACACACCTTGACATTCAAATTCCCTCAATATTCTCCTCCCATAGGTGTATATCTTCTCCGTGACGCTTGCCAGAAGGTGAGATTGCGCAGCAGTCGAGCTGGGCTGAGGTTTAACATTTCACAGAAGGTCAGTGAGCATAGTGTGATTTGAAATCCAGCAGCTTTATCTCTATTGTAGAAACCGGCCATCTCCCCATGAATGCCACTGCCCTGCTGGGGCTCAGCTAATACAGCAAAGCATCCAGGCATGAGAGTACAGGCTAATCTAATCCCAATGACAGAGGTGTGAGCAGAGAAAAATGTCCGCACAACTCTCAAACACATGTACGCGCATATCTCTACAGGAAACACAGGAGGATGACGGGTAACTGTATCCTAGTCACCACACTCAACCTGGGGCAGCAGCATGATGGAGTAAGTCTCTGTTGTTGCGAGCATCAGCTCAGGGCCTACAGAGAACACCCGGGAGACAGGAAATTGAATTTGTCAGTGTAACGGTGACAAGGGAAACCCAGTTAGCAGCTGAGTCCAAGGATGCAGAGCCTCAAGGGGAGAGTGCACTTAATGAAAATTAAGACACTGCTCACCCAAACCACTCAATTCAGCTGATCAGTGGGCCGCAATTGGATAGAAGTTTATAAAGTATAATAATAAAAGTTCCAGTTAGAAACAAAAAGGGTTTCAATAGTCCGATCAGGTCACTAAACCATGATTTAAGCTCTAATTTAAGCTATAATTATTGAGTTGTATATATATATATATATATATATATTACTGAAATATATATAAATATACAATCAACCAACAGGTGAGTGATTGCAGATGTGCATGTTAACGTTCAAATGTCTTGCCAGGGTATTCATGTACAGTCAGTCAATTAACTGAATAAAAAAAAAAAATCTACAATAAAATAAATAAATTAATTAATTAATTAATAAATAAATAAATAAATTAATAAATTGATTAATTAATTAATTAATTAATTAATTAATTAATTAAAAAGTAAAATAAAAATAAATACAGTACACTAAATACAGCGTCTCAGGCTGTAGGATAAATAAATAAATCGATCACATAAACACAAAGTGAAAGTACTTGTTTTTATTTGTTCTATTGCTTAATTCTTAATTCTGAATACATTCCTTGAAAAAAATCACCTAGAAATATTTAGTATTTAATTTAATTAAAGGCACAATATGTAGTTTTCACAGCTAGAGGTCGCTAGGCGTAGCTTGATAACGCATTGATTTTGCGGAATCATGGAAGATGTAGTCTTCACCTCTACAGCCGGTGGAAAAGAATCTGACGAGATTCAGGCAGAAATCATATTCATGGATGAGCTAATGTATTAAAGATTTATTAATGTTACTGTAGTATGAAGCAGGGTGAGACTGAAAGCTGTTGGAGTGGAATGAGGCCGCTGGAGCGATTGCAAATGAGAGACGAGCGCGACACACGGCTCAGAGCAATGGAGCTTTTATTATGGCGCAGACGACCGTTTACACTTCTTCCAGTCATGCGTATGTAGGGTAACATAGTGCTGTTTTATCATATTAGATACATTTGAGTGTGTTGAAAGTTATGTTATAATGCTGCGTTCACTTGGCGACTACTATGAGACACTTGTTGCACACTGCAGTAAGCTAGATCGATATTAGGCATGGTAAAACATGGTACTCGCGGTACATCAAGAAAACGAGATTTAAATAATATAACTAACTGTGTTGAGCTATATAACAATGATTCGTTTTCTGTAGATGAATGTATCCAAACCGTTGATCACCTGTCTAATAAAACACATAATATATTAAAGCGTCTGGTGTTTCCATGGTTTCTACAAAATCGAGGGTAATGCGGGTATGATATCATTGACAGGCGACGCAATGACATTTCTCTGGATTTAAACATTCTTGGAAACATTTAGGATAATGTAAGTACACAAGTCAACAAAATTCAGTATTGACTACTGAAATTGTGGCACCATGACAACCCAACTATACAGCAGAAAAGTGGTTCTTGACTAGAAAAGGGTTCTTTGCTGAACCCAAGGTACTGCAATGAACCTCTAAAAAACCTTTTTTAAGAGGGTTATGTGCTGGCAGGGGAAAGGGAAAACTTCTTCCTGTTCACTCAGGCCACTCTAACAGGCTCCTAACGAAGGTGCGCCTCACGGGAACTCTTCAGCTGTGGTTTTTCTTTCTTCCTTTTTCCTCAGTCCCAAAAGGAAGGAGGGATCAGTATATGGCTGCTTTAGGTTTAATAGCCACGTTAAATGGGCACAAACTGTCTCGCTGCGCAACACGTTTCATTAGTAAACAGCACTCAAGACGACAGTGCCATTTGGTACAATAACATGTAACAATGCAATTAATAGTGTTACATGCGGGCGGGGCCGTGGTCTCGGGTGCACTGGGAAGATTATAATTGTTCCAGTCTGACTGCCTCTGGGAGCCTGCAGCGGGGGCATTCATTACCAGACTGAGAGAGAGAGAGAGAGAGAGAGTAAGAGTACATACTCTTTCAAACCAAAGTGAGCTGCCTCACTACATACTGCCTTTTAAACCAGCATCCTAACCATCATGAAACCTTGTGGCATTTGGAATGGTCTACATAGGCATCAACAAAACAGCACTCCTAACAAATCCTCATGAAGACTCAGTGGGGTTTTGCAAACGAATGCTAATGGCCTGGGTCATGTTCTGATCAGTATTACCATTAACTAAAACTATTAAAAAAACATTGATTAAAATAAAGCTGAAATAAAATAAAAAATAAACATAAGATGAACAACATAACTAAACGAAAATTACAAATACTGCCTAACTTACTGAAATAAGTTAAAGTACTAAAATAACTAACTAAAAAAAAAAAAAAACTATTTAGAAATATTTAAAAAAAACAAAAAAATAAAAATGACAAAAAATATATTTTTTAAATAATTACTAAAATTAACTGATATTAAAATAAAAACTGAAAATATAAAAATAAAACCCTATTCAAAATATTAATAAAAACAGTATATATTTATAAAACATGTATCTTGGCTATATTATAAATGAAGGCAAAATAAAAAACTAAATATACAATTAAATTAAATATATAAATATATTAATTTGGGGGAAAAAAATCGAATATATATGCGTGTGTTTTCTAAATGTAACGTAAATAAAAAATAAAGACTGCATGTGCCATTTGGGACAGGGTCTCACAGGTAGAATACAGAAATATTGAATTTTAATTTTACAAATAAGTATTTGTATTGATACTTTTTAGTACTGAATGAAATATAAGTTTATTATTATTTCTATTTCTATTATTATTATTTTTCCACTGGACTCGTAGCAGGAATTGCATTCTCTGCGAATGACACATGTGATGCTGCCTTAAGGTGATGATACACGGGGCAACTTTTTCAATGTTGCTGGACAATGTTGTCGTCAAAGGGCAACCAGGTGAGACACAGGGCCCACGACCGATCTAAAGTATCCAGATAAACATTTGTTGCCCATTCTTAATGGGAAAGTGCCCAAGCAACATCGCTCAGCAACATTGCTCAAAAAAGTTCCCCCGTGTAGCATCACCTTTAGAATTTGGCTAAAACAAGCCAACTTAGCAGGCACTACCTTTTGGAACATTCTTCGCCTTAAAATGCTGCCTCACTAGAGCTGCTTTTCCACTTTTAGGCCGAACAGTTCTAAGAACGGTTCCAGTTATATTTCCACTTGAGCCTGGTTCGGCACCGCACGATTACAAACCGCTCTCGGCCTGGAATTTTCAATACGGTTGGCTAACCGTGTTGAACCGTTCTTGTAGAATGCGTGTAGTGACGTCGCCACTCAGGATTGGTCACTTGTCTGTTGCCTGGCTGCCAGATTCTCTGTAGATGGCTAAGCACACTATTTGCGCGGTGTAAACACAAATAATACAATTAAAAGAAATATCTGATCATCCTCCATAATGTAGTCGCTATTTACATTCATATCGTCTGTAAACTCTTGCGTTACCAACAACTGACGCATTTGTATTACATTCCAAAGAGCTCCGTTATCAGCCCCACGGTGGAAAATGAAACCATATCTGTACCGGCTGGGCCGGATCGGCACGGAATGGAACGGTTAAGCAAAGAGAACAGTTTGGCCTGACAGTGGAAAAGCGACTTGGTTTTGGAGTGGAGCAACTGACTAAAACAAACAGCAACAGCACAGACACAGTGTCCTTTTTCCACATTTACTACTCAAAGGGGAAGATAGCACGCAAACCGCTTGTTCTTAAATAAAAGTATATTCCATTTATATAGTAAGTCCCCAACCACAAGCATTTTGGAGTGCATTCCTTTTGATCTACGTCTCCAATGTCTTCCAGAGGAGTCAATAAAAGCTATACACTGGCTCCTTTACGAGCCCTGCAGATATATATTAGAGGGGTCTTACTGATTCAAAGCACAGCCATAAACACAATGGCAGGCCTGGCTCAGTGATAAGCCTCCCTTAGTGGAGACTGATGTTATCGAAGCGAGCACTGGACTGAGAGAAGGACCAAGGTGACGTTGAAGTCCTTCGAGGGAGAGAGAGACCATCAACTCAGTATATCACAGTTCAGTATAGGACACAACTCTTTATCCCTCACACACGGGCACATCACGGCCCATGGAGCAGATTCTCGACTTTCCGCAGAAATCCTGCTAGATGAGGTTGTAAAGCAGTCTTAATCTTTAATAACCGAGCGTGGATCAGAAACGTTCATTCACGCACCGATGATAATACCATCTCCAGTACCTTAGGATCCACCTCTAATCACCCAGCATCCTCCTCTACAATGGCAAACAGGGACATAAACAAGAACAAAACATACACAGTATTGTCAATTAACCCAGTGGTTCTCAATCCCAGTCCTGGTGCACAAACCACACATGGGACTAATTAAACTCAATAAAAATCCTGAAGCCTTAACTTCTTTTATTTTAACGCCTTTATTTTATTCGAACTTCTTCAAGTGCTGGAGTGGTACGCAATGACATGTACATTTCCCACGTCATTTCTCGTTAAGTGATGTATCGATGTTCGCTTGTTCCCTATGGCGTTAGCAGTGCCCTTTGAACTGAACATGTACGTTCCTTTCATGCTGAAACCTCACTTATGATGGTGAAACACCCTGTGAAGGACACTTACAGTTGAATTGAACGAACCTCTGAACTGATAAGAGATACATACAAAATGTGCAGAGCAGGGGGGTTAGATGTTGGGGGAGTGGGGCGAGAAAAACAGGATTGAGAACCACTGAATTAACCACAAACACATTCTAGATAAACACAAATACCTACACCTTTCTATCATAGTTGGGCACTTTCTATTGACTCCTTGTTCTGAGCTCTCTTTGCATTTTTAGATATTCATTAAGACATAATAATAGCATATATTTATTGAGCCATTAGCCCCATGGTGTCATTAGCATAAATACAAATACTGATCATGGTGGACACTTTCCATTGACTTTTATACTGAGCTAATGATGTTTTCTATCCTGTGAACCCAAACCTAACACTAACATAAACCTTTTTGCATTTTTAGATTTTCCTCATGAGGCCATTGGCTGGCTCACACATTGTCATCAAAACCTGACCTGCACATTCACACAAGCAGCCACCTCCAGCTGAATACATCCCTGAGGTCAACTATGGTCACAGAGATAAGCTATTATTCATCATTGTGGCAAGCGGTGCTCTTGAATTAAGCTCATGGTATAGCTATAACCAGAGGAAGAGGTTCCATATCAGCGCTAAACAAAGCCGTCTCAGTGATAGCGGCGTCAGTGGGAGCACGTGAGAGACATTCTTAAGCTCTCCTGCTCATTTGACCTGCTTTCCTTTCAAACATCATGACTTCACATTCATTCACGTTTCATATAAAACAATATCTATTATGTTGTAAAGCAGCCTTGGCAAAGGGGTCATTCTGAGTGTGTATGTGCTTGCCTACATTTCAGTGCTTCTATAGTGCATATGTATTAAAATATCTTCACAAATATAGTGGGAAAAAATGTGAAAAGCAAGTTTACAATATATCTCATGAATAATGACTGGAATGCACTAAGAATGTCTTGTTTTTCTCCCCAAATCCAAATGCACAGTATATGTTGTCAGAAGAATACAAAGGGAAAAAAGAAAATAATCAGTAGGAAAATAATGCAGCAACTAAAAAGAGCTCTTGCCGTAGATTTTCTTGTTATACTATGTCATATAGTTTTATGTTATTCTCCTGACGTGTGAAAATAGAACATGAAAGAAATTTTACAGCGCTTTCAGTCAAACTGACGGATAAGGTTTATTTGTAGTGCAACCTTATGATTTGAAATTATTTGTTTCAGTCTATCTGACCAGAACTTTCCCAAATCGGAAGTGCCTCCCATAATCTAAAACGCAGTAGGCTCGTTAGGAAAAAGGTGGATACATACCTATGGACAACACAACACTGCGGATGTAGTATAGTACACAAATTTGGGGAGTGCTATAGTAGTTATAGTTAGTTCATTGGAAATTTTATAGGGTGAGACTTGCTTTTATCCATCAGAATTTGTCTGGATAACTATGACAGTAGCATTTCATTAAACAAAAATATTTAAAAATATAAGAAACTGATAAAAACTGTAATATTGTGAAATGTACTATTTTTTTTAAATGTCATTTATTCCTGTGATGGCAAAGCTGAATTTTCAGCTATTATTCCAGTCTTCATTTGAAGTCCTTACTGTCACTTTTATTCAATTTGCTAAAAAGTATATATTTGCGGAAGCTTGTTTCCACCACAAAATAAAACAATTTAAAAGATAATTGCGACTTTTTTTCTCACAATTCTAACATTATAACTCGCAGTTCTGACTTTTTTTCTTGCAAGTTTATATCTTGCAATTCTAACTTTATAACTATTCTGACTTCTTTTCTCAGAATTGTGAGATATAAACTCGCAATTGCGAGTTATAAAGTACAATTCTGAGGGAAAAAAATACTTTTTTCTCAGAATTGCAAGTTTATATCTCACAATTCTGACTTGCTGACTTTATATCTCGCAATTCCGAGTTGTAAAGTCAGAATTGCGTGATATAAACTCGCAATTGCGAGAAAAAATGTCAGAATTGCGAGATATAAACTCGCAATTGCTACTTTATATCACGCAATTTTGTCTTTATAACTAGACTTTACAGCTCGCAATTGCGACTTTATCTCACGCAATTTCCGAGAAAAAAAAGTCAGAACTGTGAGATAAAAAGACGCAATTACCTTTTTTATTTTTTATTCTGTGCTTCCATATATATATTTCTTTCAAAAACAAAACAAAACACTTACTGACCCCAAATACGTAAAGAGAGAGTAAATAAAAAATGTCTATGGGAGGATATTAAGTGTAAGTGTATATATTTTTGTGTGAGTGTGTGTAACAGCACTGCTGCGTGTGCATTGATGGCTGATCTTAGCATAAGCGTCACTGTTCATCTGTAAAGGATACAGCCCTAATGAGGTGAGTAAAACAGCTGCTCTCTACACCACTAAATTTAGGCAGTCAAAAATCACACACGCATAAACAGGCGCACGCACAAATACTCACATGCTTGCAGTGCTGGCACAGCATAATTAAAATATTATTCATTGCATTTGATTTGCAGTTAAGGTTAAATGGTTGCAAATTATTTATTCCTCAATTAAACAGCACATGTGCAAAGGTGAACACCATTAAATTGTAAATACTTGTGTCAACAATTTTTCCCCCCCCATTTTTTTCACAGTGTGGCATTATTAAATGGAAATTGTGCCCGTGGCGGAAACTAAAATTTGACCCAGGTGAAAACACAAATGAACCCAGCTGTCATTTGCAAAACACAGGCATTTCATAAATGCAAGAATTATGGAAAACAGCTGCTATGTAGTGAGCAGACAATCCATGATACTGATAATTTAATGCGCAACTCAAAGCCCCCATCCATAGATTCTCATGGGAAATGACACCAGCAGATGTTAATCTTATCTTTGTTTTTTTAAGATATATTTCTTCAGACTAAGCATCACATTCTGCCTTTACAGATCTGTTTTTCAATAAAGACTGAAAAATGTGCAACTGATAAATTAGTTAACTGATACTCCAGATTTTCTTATGAAAATCCTTCATTCATGTTCATGTAAAGGCAGAGAGAGTGCAAGTCACAACAGGGAATACGTTTATTTACACAGCCCAATGTATGGCTGGACAATTAACTATAAAAAAAAAAAATAACTGCACAAATTTACCTTAATACAGGCCTGCTGTGTTGTCTGCCGTGCTACAGGCAGTACTCCGGGTCCCAGCCTGCCGCCAATGCGGAACAACATGCTAAAATATTCTGACAGTTCCACAACACCACTTCTGAATCTACATCTTCATCAATGAAATCATTCAGGGACTGAAATCATTCAAACGAATCAGATTCATTCAAATCCTTACCATCCCAGTAATTTAGAGTGAATTTCTAATGAATGTCTCCATTATTAGGATTTGTGTATTAAGAGAAGAAAGTTTAAAAAAAAGTGTACACCATTGTTTAAAAGTATGGGGTGAATATGATTTATTTAAAGGGGACCTAGTAAAAAACTGGATGTCAGACGGCGCAACCCATGAGTATTAAACTAAGTTCTCTTTCACGTCTTATTGCACTTAAACTGTCAAATACACACAAGGTTGTTTCAAACAAAGTTCACATAAACAGTTGATTATGTCTGTGAATGTAAACAGCAAGTAAAGAAATTGCATGTGTATATTAGATCTGTGTATTAAAGTGAAAGCAGCGTAATTTACAGTACCTACTGCTATATATGCTGTTAATATGAATCAAACAACAACAACAAAAAAGAAAATCACTCACTGCTCTTGAGTGAATAACTTTAGTAGCTTAAGAAATACATTTCTTACTTGAATGCTGCTGTTACATGCTCTGGCGAGGAGATAAACATGGCGGACTGTGTACAGCTCACTCAGGGCTGGGTCTATGTTAATAGGGCGGAGTCCGTCAGCAGTCATGGGCGGGGCCTGTGCAATGTGACATCACTGCTTATGATTTATAGGGATTACAAAAAGGAGTGGGGGGATTTTTACCATTATAGGGTAGTTTTGTACACACACTGCTAACACACATTTATGTTCAAACACTGTGTAAAAGTGAATTTTGCATAATAGGTCCCCTATAAGAAATTAAAACATATTTCTTTAAGGACGCATTAAATTGATCAAAAGTGACTGTAAAGACCTTCATAATACTGTTCTTTTTTTATCAAGTTTCTATTCATCAAAGAATCCTGAAAAAAATATCACCGCTTTCACAAAAATAAAAGTTTTCAACACTGATAATAACAAATATTTCTTGATTAGCAAATCATCATATTAGAATGATTTCTGAAGGATCATGTGACACTGAAGACTGGAGTAATGGCTGCTTTAAATTCAGCTTTGCCATCACAGAAATAAATTACATTATAAAATCTATTAGAATAGAAAACAGTTATTTTAAATAGTAATAATATTTCACAATATTACTGTTTTTACTGTAGCACCCTTGGTGAGCATAGGAGACTTCTTTCAGAAACTTTTAGGGACTTCTTCTGTGTCCTGAATCTAGCAGAGACCTAAATCTGCAGAGCAAGAATCCATCTCAAACCTGGGCAGGAGACAGACAGAGGTAATCAGAATATATATCCTGTTCTTCTCAATCTCTCTCTGCCTCACTCATTCACATCAGCAGGAGCCAGAGTTTGATCAGTTGCAGGCGCACACTTCGTTAAAGGCTGCCTAATCTGAGCGAGTCAGGTGTTTGTACCTTCTGCCAAAGCTTTGGAGGAAAAGTGGAGCCGCATAATCTGACAATGCTCCTCTGACACAGTTGCCAAGCAACGGCGAAGCTTGGGGTCTCAAGCTGATGGTTGAGGGTTGGCGCAAGGCAGGATTTATCATCTCTGACGACTTTTATTTGATCTAGACAGATTAACGGGCCCTGCAAGGAGCGGAGGACACACAGGCGTATAAAACCCCCCTCCATAAACACATATTCCAGCATAAACAGCAGGCATGGATAACAGACGTAGAATATGTCGCTGGTAAGAGAAGAAAGGGAAACTAGTGTTACCTTTTCTAAGATCTCTCTTTCCTTGCTCCGCAGGCTAAAAGTTTGCTTGAGATCTTATACGTCGGCAGTCGCCTTTGCTTGCCAAGTGCGGCTGATTTTGAGAAGATGAGAGCTCTGGTCTTGGCGTAGTGTGATGAGCTGTTGGGAGACTAATTGCAGAGTGTAATCTGCTCTGATTAGCGGGAGAGGAGCAGGCAGGTGTGAGCACACACACATCGGCTCGGGCTGACGCAGCTGCAGCCTGACCGTGTGCCAGATAAACAAAAGGCATGAAGCTAAGGCCACGATAACACACATGCAAACACACAGTCTCCGTCGCAATCCTCTGCTAATTAACCACCAACACACCTATCACACTTAACTGGCTGCCATATGTTTACATCCAGATGAGTTTTCATCTCAGCAACCTTCCCATGAGCGCAATTCACATCCAATTCTAAAGCGGCAGTGACAAACTATTTAGGAGTACGCACGGGACGCAGGCAGAGCATACATCTTGTTTAGATTTCTGTAGCGTTGTCCTGGGCTAGGAAAGGCACAGGAAAACACATGCTGTGCTTGAGTCAGCAGGATCCGGGGCTGGCGCATTAAGTTATCGTGCCTCGCTATCCCTGCCCACAGCTGACACAGGCAATTACAGCTGAGGTTAATATCACACAGCCACGGACCAAAAAAATTGCATATCTCCCTATACCATCGTTCCGAATAAGGAACACCGGGTCCTCGCAGAATTAGTGCTGGGGCAGCACATGCGACGCCTGGGAGAACATTCTGCGGTCGGTCCTTGCCGTAACCTTGAGGCACGACCACTTGGTTCTATACCAGGGTCGGAAATTAACGGGGGCTTGGGTCAAAAATGCCACCAAAATGAACAAAAAATGCCCCCCAAATTCAAGATACGGGAGCAAAAAATGTCCCCGCGCAAGTAAACGGATTCTATTACGACTGCGCGATTATTGTTAAAGTGAAATGTGAAAATGAATGAAAAGTTTTGATTGTGGCATTACATTTAGATGTTACATCAGATTTCCATTTATGCTTTTTTTGCAACGTTGAGCATTGTAACCAGTCACACATTTTTTTGCTTATGAATGTAATGGCAAATCAAAGGCGTTGACTAAATTCTGCACTCTCGTAAATTCTCTCATCATAAACTACAAACTAAACTGAAGTCATCGACCGCTTCAGTGATGGGGAACATTCTTTGCTCACTTTCTGTATATAATTTATTCCCAGTTTGAATAACCATTTTGTTTTTCCTGCTATTAAAGCAACCAATGTGAAGTCTTGATTTTCTAATCCGTAAAAAGCAATAAACTAATTAATAAACAGTTCTTAGTGTGTTCTGCTTGTGTAGTCGTAATATGACATGCAGTTTCCGCAAACACAAAAACAGTTTTTGTTGTAATATACTAATTGACAATATTATAATATCAAGAGCAATAATTGAACTTAACAACAATTTTTGTCATAATATTGCAGCCCTTCCCTGTAATGACTTGTTTTTTGTTTTATAATTTATATGCTTTATCTAGGCTATTTACAGTGTGCAAAAAGTCTGTAAAAATAAACATAAATGCAGTGTAAAGATGGCTTTTGTTTGTCTTGATCAAATTTTATTGGTAACAGTCTATAGTATTCTGACTAAGTGAAGTAAATGGTTACATTTAAATTACAAAGGTAAAACTTGCCCCTGGAAATCAATTCCAGAAGACAAAAATTGCCCCTTAATGGAAAATTTCATTTCTGACCCTATTCTATACACAATCCCTAAACCAAGAGTTTGAACCTGCTAGAGCAAGGTAAAGGGTATAAACCGAAAGGAGACATGGCGGCGATGTTTACTGCGCTCTGGTTCACTTAATCTCTGTGTCAGACGACAATTTATACATGTCATTCCATTACCACACTATAAACTGTCCCCAGTGAAACGCTGCCCTGCTAATCAGCTCCCTCACAAACAGAATTAGATTTCCAATTGAATTTGTTTCGGCCTGGAAAAATATGACGAACCGCCAGGACAATGCAGCCCGACGGCCGTGGAAGGGCGGTTTTCTTCTGGTAATCAAGTTAAAACAAAACATAGCACGAGGGAGTGCTTTCACATATCACTCTGGCGCGGAAAGTGTTTGCAGAGAGGGGAACAAATCTACATTCCAAACAGACCATGACTGGCCAGAGGTCCATCTCTTTATTTTCCCTTTGGCGTGTGTTGTCGAGGCATCTGAAGACCTGTGGCTCTTTCACTTATCTTCTGCAAACACTGGTGGAGGCTGACTGTCACAAGCCCAAAGTTTGTTCTTGTTGATAATGTCATGGCAACAGAGTGAACAGGAAACTGCACTCCAGCAGGGATGGTGGCAAACACGCTAAAAGCACACTAAAAAGCAGGGACAACTTCAGAGACATTTTTGTGTTGCTACCAAAAACATGAGAATGAGACGTGATTTGGAAGGCAATGACCATTTTACAATAAATTGTGTCACACACCCCTTCAGACTGAGTGAAAAAAATGTATCAAATTATTTTATAATAACATAAAGATGTGATCCTGGTCCGCTTATGTGCTAGACTAACAGGTCTAATAGTTACATAAAGAACTACTGATAAAAACGTTTTCCTTTGGTCATGTAACATCTCATTGAAGAAGACTATAGTACTATAGTACTAATTTTTAATGCTCCTCGAAGCATTTAATTCCTGCATTATCACAGATAAACCACAAATTCAAGCTGACAAATCATCTGTATGCAAGATGAAGCACATTTCCTCAAGATCTGCAGAAGAGATTGTGAGAGAAAAGCTGTCTAGGGTCATTAGTAGGGTTTCAAAGTCACTCTGCCCTCTGACAGAAAGCGTTTGACAGGTGCTGCCGAAGCAAAGCTTGCCGCAGGAGAGAGAAATGATACCGCCCTGATTAGATCGTCCACCTTAGGGAAGGTGCTGATGCACAGAAATTCTAAAAGAGAGGAAGAGGAGGGCGAAGAGGAGGGCAAGGAGGAGGGGGGGTTGGGGGGTGAAGAAAGAAACACTGGAAGTGCAAAACAGTTGAGCTATCAAATGTGCAATATTTCTTCCCCCACGTCGCACTGTCCCTCCTTTGGTGTGGTCTAGTGCTTTACCCCCAGCGGAGACTTCTCATTGCGATGTGTCAGTCAGACCCCTATCCTCACGCCTTTCGCAAACTGTCAGACTCCACACCGACCCGCAAAGCTGTGTTACTACCACGTCAAAATTTTGAATGGCTCCCAGCGCACTCTCCCAAAATCAAAATTCCTTTTTTAAATCAGTTACTGGATGTGAACTTGGTCCACAAAACCGTCAGACTTCTCGCCAACCTGCCACGACGTCCAAAAAAAAAATGTTTGAGAAAATAAACCGCTTTTGCAGAGTCCACCAAACTGAAATTCACACTTGGGAATGGCTCCCAGAGCACTCCAAGCCCTCTTCCAATCAAGAACCGATCTTCATCTGGCATTTCATTAAATTCAAACAAGCATTACAATGCACTGGCTCACACGAAAGCAGAGTAATTCGAGGGGTTAGGCTCATCATTGCTGGCCTCTTCTCTAAAGTCATTAATGAGGGCTCAGGCCAGGCTCAGGGCTTTCCACGAGTCACTAACACTCCTACAACCCCTCTTCATCTGATGAGCTCGTTCATAAAGCCTGAGGAGCCGGGATGCCTCTTTAGAAACGGTCCCCTTTTCCAGGCTAAATGAACAATTATTGAGTGAAAACAGGTCAAGTGGACTGGGGGCACAAAGCTAAAGAGAAAAGTGTTATAGCTGGGAAAAAAAGAGAGAAGCAAAGTGCGTAAGCGTGAAAGCAGAGGAGGACTGTTGCTCGGCATCTATGGGAAGTGGTGGCGGCTATGAACGAGGTGATTTGCACATTAAAAGCAGCAAATGTAGCGCAGCTTTAAGGGAGCCACCAGCAAAGAATTTGCACTCTCTAAATAAATAAAGTTGACAAAAAAAAAACCTCAACGTTCGGTGTGATAAAACACTTTCGCTTGAGTAGTAAATCGATGCAGAGTCAGTGCCTGGATGTCAACAATGTTTTGAATGTGTTTTGACACTGAGAGGTGACAGTCATTCACTGAAGACACATTCTGCCTTGGGCTTGTGATTAGTGTGTGTGTGTGTGCGTCTGTGACGAATAGAGAGAATGATACAAACCATAGTGCGCCGAAAATGAAGCTGAGAGCCACCCCGCTGCACAAGAGCCCCGTAAAATACTGTTGTTTATATGCTCGACAGCAGGGCTGTGCCCTCCCTGACAGAACAAAAATGAAAGCAATATCAATGAAATATGACACTGATGATAGACCGGGAGAAGAGATGGAAATGACTTGATTCTCCCGAGTTTTCCGAAAGAGATCTGGCCTGCGAGGAAGTGTTCAAGCTGAACTCTGAGATGGCTTGCAACTTGTCAGGTTTCTCAAACAATCAGGGCATCAGCTCCACTGGGAGTTGTCAGAAATGAGCAGAAAACTCAGCAGGTTTGTAAGAAGCCCACCACGGAAGTGCGGTTCTGTTAATAAACCACCTCTGAAGGCTACAGCTGGCTCCGAAAACCACTTACTCAAACTACATAAAACGCTGCAGACTGTTCCAATCAGCTAAATTAGACATTTATTCTGAAAGCTGACTCATACATGACCTGTATGCGTATCTGTGTTTGAGAATGTGTATGTCTCTGTGTCCTTGACCGTCCCTAGCTGTAAGCGGGAATAGACCACTCATACATGACCTGTATGCGTATCTGTGTTTGAGAATGTGTATGTCTCTGTGTCCTTGACCATCCCTAGCTGTAAGCGGGAATAGACCATGTCCAGTTCTCAATGCCCTTGATGCTTGCAGAACAGAGGACAATAGGATCAGTCTGAACAATGCAAGCCCTCTTAACAACACTGATCCACTAGGCCCAGAACCACAGCCCTTCTCCACTATCATCACACAACACACACACAAAGCCACCAGTGATTCAATGCAGAGGAAAAATGCCTGCTTTCATCTCATTTTAAACCATTAATAAATCAAATGTAGAATCTAAGAAGCAAACATGTCAACATGTCATTTGATTGAACGGTCAAAACAACTGGATTCTCCTCACTGTAGATTAAGGGCAGGGACACACTAGACTGACGCCACAGAACTAACGCTGATGAAAGCCGGCTGTGTTGTCGCCTTGCAAAAAATCTGCACTTGAACACACCGAGAGAACTACAGCCGACTGTCAACTAGCACGAGAGTTCTGCACCTGCGTGTAAATGAGACAACTTTCTTTCTGCAGATATTCGTCATTGAAAAAGGGAAACCGACGTTGCAGGCTGCAGATATACAAACCGTAAACAAAGCAGCGTGTGCTTACCGTTTTGAATATCAATCCTGCTGGTGACTTTCTTTATTACACTCCGCTCATGTTAATATTAAAATAATTACACAGGAACACTCAGGTAAGATGATGTAAAATTAGAAAAGCCTTCTATCTGTACTGTTTTGACTTCTTTGCTTGCTGTTTTGCTACTATTTGACTCGTTCACTTAGCTGAACAGCCAATCAGAGTTCTCTCTCTCACCAACGGCCCGTCGCCGATTCCACATTGAATTGGCCAAAAAAAAACAGACGCCGTCCGACTAGAGCCAACATGGCGGAACACACCAAAAAAGACTAAGTCGGTTGACGCTCAAAAAAACGGTCTGACATTGCCCGGCGGCCGATCGTCGGCTTGGTGTGTCCCGGGCTTAAGAATGCAGAACAGTAATTGATTTTGCTTAAAGCATGTCAAATTATATATATTAAAATTACAGAATATTGTGAATATCAAATATTGTCAAAAATTAAGATTAATCAAATGAAGTCACTATGTCAGCATTTGTGTTTTTGCACAAAACATTTTGAATTCGCTTTGAAACAAATCTATGTTCTATGCAAATCATGTTTGTTTTGTTTTGTTTTTTAATCAGGGCAAATGATAATCACCTTTTTTAATTATTCTAGAGCAAATGCAAAAATATCGAGATAATATATTGATTATTGTCAAAATTTGGGAAGCTATCAAGACCTAGCCCTAATATATACACACATATAATTGTAGAATTGAATATGGAAGACAGAGGGGAACAAAAATAAAAGTGACAATGCAGTCTACTGGATTCAATCCATCTTGGGTTCCTCCATCAATATAAGTCTGTTTTTTTGTTTTGTTTTTTTGCCTGTTTTATCATCCAGCAGGCAAATTTGAATGTCCCTTAGAAAAACAATACCTCCTTAATATCTCCTTAAAAAGCCTACACAATTTGAGGATTCATGTCTGTAGCATTAGCAGAGCAGCACGAGTTACACACTTTAGATCTAGGGATTTGAACAAACACCTAACATTAATTTTGCTACCCAAGCTATAATAATAGTGAAGCGTAAGCAAACACTGTTTTGAAAGGATCTGAACTTTCCTTAAAGCTCTTAACAATTATGTTCTGTAAGCCACAGTAAAGAGCCGCTGCAGTCAGGAGCACTTTGGGGCACAATCCTCCATCATGCCTGCAGCACAGGCCTTTTGACCCAGGTGTGAACTCGAGTGTCAATACCGCTCTAGAGTATGTTATTATTTGATCGGCAGTGGTCGGCTGGGGATATAATTCCAGTGCATAGGAGAGCCGGTTGTGCACTCATACTGGACCTAAGTGGCCAGCCATTTCGGCAGCAGCTACACTTCTCATTTTTCTCTGCTGGAAGCCCAAGTGTTTTCATCAAATTTACAGTTATTTTTTCCCTCTTGTGCAACCAGAGAGGCACCAAAAATAAGGAGAGACAGTGCAAGAAGGAAACAAAAACCAGGAAAATAAGTGAAAAGATAGTCATAGACAGTGGAAGTGGATAAAGTTAATTTTAGATTAACACAAAGCAAGTATGAGTTTCAAAAAATGTCTTTGTAGCTCACCCACTTTCAGCCAGAACTCAGCAAGCAGTAAACGTGCTTCCCAGAGGTACTGCTGCCAAGGGTCTATCATTCATTAGACTTCCACCATCATCACATGCATTCCAGACACTTAATCACTAGGATAGAGATAAAATAAAAAGCTTGAAGGTCACCAGGGGGAAGGAGCTATAGAGGGGAGATAGCGTGGAGGGGTGAAGATGTATGGCCTCATTTTGATTGAGGACGTGATGCCTTCAGTCACACACGACAGAACACCAGATGAGGAGATGCGTTTTGACTGGAGACCTTTATCATAGACTCCAACGATTTGCCGTGCTACACATCACAAGGAAAAGGCCCAGGAGAATTCAGCTGCAAATCGCAACCGAAAACATTTAATAAGAATATCTGAATCTACCCTCTTCTGTATTCACTTTACGGTCTAGAAGAGACGAGCGACAGTAGAGCGTTGAGCGAATCTCTGAATCTGAACCATCATGCATATTTCCCATTCTTTCCCATCAGGTGTTTTTTGCCTGTCTACTCCTCTGATGTTTTGACATATTTCTCTGCCTTGTCGAGCGCTCGTCTCTGATTTGCTGTGCTGTTTAATGACATGAAGGGCGGCGCAAAACTCGGTCCGTTGACAAGCCACTGGCTGTTGTTACAAGATCTCAGACAGACAAAGAAGACGAGGTGCACCGCTGAGGAGCCCCACACTCCACTGCCTCAAAATAAAAAGCGCCTTGACCTCCTCGGCAGCCAACTTCACCTCTCAACTGTGACGGACGGACGGCGCCCCGGTCTCGTCCCGCGGCCCAGCATGCTTAAATAATGCCGGCTCTCTGCACGCCCTGGGCCAGCAGCCACCCACCATACTGGGAAACTTCTGATGCTTAATCTCCTGAAATGCAAATGTGCCAAACGAGAGATGGGGGTCTCGAAGGAGAGCTCACCATGCTGTAAACCCTCCTTTAAGACTGGCTCAGACTGCACCGACAACCAAATCAGAACTATAATAGTCACTTTCCGGGCAGGAATTTGTATGGCATTTGAATTTGAAAGGGTGTATGGTGGGGCGTACAGTTTTGCTCGAGGATATTGTATCTTTCAAGGGCTTTGTTCGCACGCCATCATGACAATGGCGGCGGGCACCAACTGAGGAAAAATTGTCAAGGCAACATGTATCGAATTTCACAAAAGTTCAGAGCAAAGCGATTTCCCTCCCCTCTCCAAACCTCCCACCGAAGACGAAACAAGCAATCCACGACACATCCTCTTACTTTAAAGAAAACAAGCGGCTGACACATTTCCTGCCAACAGGCCCTTTCCTCAGATAACACAAGACTCCCGTCAACAGGAAGCCCTTTCACCGGCGGCTCTGCCTCCCTTCGGCACGTCACACAAAACAGCTCCTCAGCCCCAGCCCCCACAGCCTCCCCTCCAACTGTTGAGGAAAACTTGCAGGGGATGCTCGCTAAAACCAGAAGAAATCAGAAAAGAAAGGAAGCGGAATTAAAAGTGTGGGCTGTAGCCTCAAGTCCTTCAAATGCTCTTGGTCTGAGAGGCAGCGTATTAACAGCCTCGACAATACTCCTGAAATCAATTAACGTGCAGCCTGTGGTATCAACATTACACACAACCTGCCATTACATCAAATCCCAAAAATAGCTCTGGCAAGACAGACGGACAACATTACGGTCTGTGCAAACCACAGGAAATGGTGCACACAAAAGCACAAACATGCCCTCTAGGCACGGGTCAATGCTTTAGATTTGTTAAAAGCCTCCAGTTCTTGTGCGCTCACCAGAAGTTTACATGAGTGAGTGCATGAGCGCAGCAACGACGTATAAAGGATTTGAGGAAAGTTTGTAAAAAGCAAAGCAGAACTCACGTTAAGTGCAAAGAACATTTGAAGAGCAGTGACAGAAGAAAACCTGAGGCAACCTTCATAAGGCAGGGGCTGTACTGTTTGAGCAGCTGCTAATAGGAGAACTGGCAGAAGAGAGAGAGAGAGAGAGAGAGAGAGAGAGAGAGAGAGAGAGAGAGAGAGAGAGAGAGAGAGAGAGAGAGAGAGAGAGAGAGAGAGAGAGAGAGAGAGACCAGACGCTTTCTGCAGGCTGCTGTGATGACATGCAGGCTTTTTTCCTTTTTTTTAGTAAGGGGGCTTATCTTTGTCTCTATGGTAACTGTGTCTCTGGGTGGTTATTAGAAACCCTGAACTTCCTGTGCATCTGCAGGATCAGCCAATCACACGCCGTGTTTTCATAGGCGGAGATAGCTCGTGCTATAGGCAGTGAAGAGCGGCCACATGAGGGGGCCATGGAAACAGAGGGTCAGGGAAAACTTACAGCACAGCGCAACATGCCAGCATACAACAAAATGAAACTGTCTTTATTGTACTCTACATATTTATAGAAACATCTAGCGACCAGAATAGAGTGAATCCAAGAGCAATTTTTTCCCTAGCAAAACAGCCTCCATACCACAAGCTTTTTCTAAAAGGGACATTGCTATCATGGTAATTCAGTATTTTTTAGGACAAAAATGGAAGCTCTTGTGGAAAACACAAGCTCAGCATCTCAGATTCCCAGAAAAAAACTTGCTATAGCACTGTGGGAAAGAGACTTGCAGACAGACAACCGCAGAAAGCTCAAAGCTCAGCAGAACGGCCAGAGTTACCAGAGTCCAGCTCTAATGACAATAAATCCACAGGATGTGCTGTGTACCAACACATTCATGCGGTTCGCTTTAGCAGTAGCCGAGGATGAGCAGAACTTAATGCTCATGAATGCAAATGAACAGAGAGCATGCAGATTACAGTTGCAACGCAAAAAGCTTATAGGAGCGTGCATCTAGGGTAGGACTTTCAGCTGCTATGTCCAAGCGTGCACAGAAAAGACAGCTGAACTGAAGAATTGCAACTCAAAACTATCAGATTACAATGAGAAAGCTTAGCGAGAAAATAAACCAGAAACTAGAAATGAACCAAAAGTTAAAAAGTAAGAATATGCCTATGTTTATCCTCACAGACAAGAATGGGAACACACTTTAAGAGTTTATAGGAAGTACACACACACACACTCTCTCAAGCGCTCACTGCATAGTTTCCCAGTAGTCTCTCTGTCTCCTTGGTTTAAGCGGGTGAAATCGTTTGGAGCAATGTGGCTCCCCTGCGTTGACTTGTTTTCCACCTAGCGAGCACATTCAAACTTCACTCACTGCTTTATTTAACACTGCATTTGTTGACAAGTCTCAGAGCAAAGTTCCTCACGTAGAATCCTGGGTGCTGAGCTCGAGAACATCAAATACAAACACTAACGACTAGAACAGAGTGCCCTACACCCTGAGGGCAAGATGTTACTTCATCGGCACCAAGAAAAACATCAGCCAGTCTACAAGGACAGGAAGGGAACGACCCCCGAGGCACGCTCAGCGAGGGACGGTCTAGACCTCTTCCAGCACTGTTTACAGCTGCAGTGACTTCCATTCCTCAGTGACAGGAGCGTGCCCTCTTTCCTGTCTCTGCTGTCACAATATTTCATCTGGCGTAAGTAGCACATGTCCCACACATAACTAGACTCACCAGCCCGGAGCTCCCAGTGGTGTCTAATGCACGCAAACGCTCTTGCACACCGGCTGACTCCTGACAAAACAGAAAGCCCTGATAGATTACAGCAAGAATGATCAATCACACACAAACCTTTTAATCCAGATCGTCCCCTGATTGGCTGCCTCCGCATGAGCTCCAGATTTTTAAATCCGACTGGTTAATCCCTCCATTTCTCTCAGATTCAGTATTTCAGCAGTGACCACAGTGGGCTCTAACATTCACTTGGCTTTTTTCTCTCCCTCCCTCTTTCTCTCCCTCTCTTTGCACTCTGTTCTGAGACCGCTCACTGAGCTCTGGAACTAAGGGAGCCCGATGAGGAGGGAAGCATCTTGCTGGGTCCTAGTGTCTTTGGTGTTAACTGAAAGAATGCCATTGTTCCGTGTGTAACCCAGGGCTACACTCTACAGACGGCTGATAAGTCCTCCGCTGTGCCAGATCTACTCTCGGGGTATTTGTAGATGGACAGAGATGGAGAGCTGTTTGATATCAATTACCTGGGGGAAAAAATGCATTAAAAAATTGTAAAATAATTTACAAAATTATCTAATAAAGAACATTTTAAAGTGCCAAAAATCATTTTCTTACTCAGTATATTTATTTTGCTGTGTAAATATCTAAACATACTAGATATTTTTTGCAAAATGACATATCAAATCTTGTTTTTAGAGAAATCTAGTAAAATTCAATGAGGTTTATGCTTAAACCAAGAACTAATTCTAATATGAGATTTTTTTTAATACGGAGGTTATTGAGACTGATCTCCTTCCAGCATTTTCAAAGTTGTTCAGCTTTGTCAAAATTAGATGTTAGGTTGAATATTCACACTGCTATTTTTATATACAACTTGTTTGCTACATTCATAGTCTCCTGGAGAAATACAATAGCTGCAATTGGTTATTCACTGATAACATATCTGATAAAATTTCTAAATTTAATCGGCAGGTTTGACATCAATGATTCTCACATGTCTTGTGACCAATTGCAATGTAGCAAGTTTAAAAAGTTGCATGGGTTTAGAAGACTTGAAATATAGTGCACAGATCATATTAACTATAACTATGGTGTTTTTTTTGGAGACTGACAGTACAAAGTTGTATGGAAAAGAGCAGGCCGGATATTCTGTCTAGCATCTTATTTCCTGTGACAGAATTTAAAAAAAAAAAACTTACATTAGACAACATTAGGATCAGCAGATGAAAAAATCTGTTTGAATTACTCCTTTAAGACAGTTGATATCTGACCATTAACCTGTCAAACAGGTTCAACAACCAAACTGAATCGAACTTTAGTTCCAGGTTGATGACGCAAGACGTCATCAACACGTCCGACTCAAAAAGAACCGAATGAGCTGGTGTCATGACAAATCGGGTCCTCCCTCGAAATCAGGTCTCCTCAAACTGTCAGTTAATGATTATCCTGAGTATATAGGTGAATATTGCACTAATGTGTTTTCGTATGCATTATATAGTAAGCTATGCATATTTTAAATTAATATCAAAAGGTGGATACAAATGATATTAATTTAAAATACGCATAGCTTACTATATAATGCATACAAAAACACAGAGCATAATAAAACCAATTGAACATAATTTCTTACATTTGATTAACCGGTAATTAATAAATAATAGGTGTGTAACGATATATCGTTAACCGATATATCGCGATATAAAAATGCGACAATATGATTCACGATATAGAGTTGCTTTATCCAAGGCTCAACTTGCTGTATTTATAAGGTATAATTCACCCAAAAATGTAAACTCTGTCATCATGTACTCACCCTCATGTTGTTTCGTTTAACTTCTAAACACAAATGAAGATATTCTTTACAAAACCTGAGAGATTTCTGTCCCTTATTACAATTTTTCTGTCCCTTATTACAATTATATTATATTTACCAATATTTAAAAAATATATTTTTTTAAAAAAAAAAATAAAAAAAATAACAATAATAAGAATTAGAACTATAAAAACATTAATAAAAGTGGATTGCAACCTACCTTGGCAAGTATGACTGAGCTCTCGCAGTTTAACTTACAGGTTTGTGGGTTTGTAAGTCTAATGACTTAAAGCTTCTGAACTCTTGCATTGTGTAGGCACTGATACCATAAACCAGGTAATTGGCGATGTCAGGGTGGTGAGAGGTGGTAGCGTCCATTCTGTAGCTGGCAGGTCGTACGGGTCGATGTTGTTGGCGGTGTTATTTAGTCTCTCCCGGTAGAGCACCTTTCCTTTCGTTTCCCCCTTCTCCATTTCTTCCCAAGAAACTGCGCCGTATCGCAAAAATTCAAACAAATCTCAAGCTGCTCTCTCGGGCTCACTGTCGAAGTAACCATGGCAACGGATGGCGTCTCCTCCTAATATGGCGGAGCTTTCTCAAAATGCAACGCGGAAATACTTAGTTACGTCACCGTCTCATTCTCTATTCCTGACATATTATAATTAACTAAATATAGCCTATTTTAAAAAAATTATATTTTAAAAACTATTTTGTAAATTAATTTAGTTTTACCATGATGAATACAGATTATGAATAAAGAGTAGAAGTTGACTGAAAAAAATATTTAACATCATGACATACAGTCATAATCAGCCAATTACATACAAGCTGCTACCAGTGACGTAATTTAGTTAATCCTCTCGCGAGTGCAAATGCAAAAGCTGATTTTGTCTAAAACACTTCAGGTGCGTTCCATTTGACAGGGTCCCTATGCAGTGTTCACTGCTCCCTACTCCCTGAGCACGGTATATCTTTTGAAGTGGACTTCGCTGACAAGAATCGCTCATTTGGAACGCCCTGCAACGTCATCAAAGAAAGGCAAGGGTCGAGCAGATTATGATATAACATAAATTAATATTGTAATTTACTTTACTTTCAAATTTAAAACCATATAATAGGCATATACATTTACAAAACACACAGTATGTATCTAAAAAAATATAATCAAAACATTGTATTAGTCTATTATTTGTATTAGTTTACATATACTTGTATATTTAATTGACTATTAACAGATTTGATGCTGAATATGAAAATCAATATGATTTTGAATATGAACAGCTCAATATGAAAATACATTCTGATTTGGTTAACTATGTATTAATGTGTTTTTAAGGTCTTAATAATTGTAGCGGTCTCATCTCGTGCGCTTTCTTTCCCACGCGCAGCATAGTGAACATTCCTGAGGTAGGCCTAAATAATGTAAAATATAAAAAAATGACAGCACCTCAGCTGCTTCTCAACACTTTTAATTTGTTTACATATTCATACAATAGAATATGCGAATACAACAGTCATTGCCATAGCCATTCATAAATACTCTAGTTTGTATAATAATAACTATGAATGCATACGTAAACTCCATCGCAGAGCCGTTTAAAAACTCTTCCAACGGCTGGCTCTTCTCCATCGTTAGTTCAGACTGGTGATGCGACGCGCAATGACAGTTGGGTGATTTTCGCTCTCCACTTCCTGTGAAGTGATGTATCGATGTTCCCTTCTTCCCTACGCCGTTCTCAGTGCCCTTCGAACTGAACATATTCCCTCCCTTCGGATTGGAATCTCACTTAAGATGGCGGAAGACCCTGTGAAGTCCACTTCGCAGTCCACTTAAGGTCGAATGGAACGCACCTTATGTCTTTTCTAAAGGTAGGATGTGTTTTTGCTTTTTTGACTTTGTTACTAATATGATTGATTATATAGCCAGTGCTGGTCCTTATTATTTATGAGAACGCTGTAGCGTTGCTCTGTATCGTCGCGTCGGGTATATGATGGAATGATAGTTGTTGTTTTTTTTATTAAAAATGGGTATTATTATTATTATTATTATTATTATTATTATTGAGGGTGGGAGAGGTAGGCCCCCTCAGTGACACAGAGGCCCCCTCGTTCCGTATGTCCTGGCGCCGACCCTGTCTATATTTAATTTATATAGTGAACACTATGCTGTGTAATTTTACATTGAATTATTATATTTCTGTACTTGAATAACTTTGTTATATTGTATTTATATGCTTATGTTACTGACTGTGATCCGTGGCTCAAAACCCGTAATATGATCCAAATCACTACTGACCATGTACTGAGAGACAAGGGTTTTTTTTCTCCCAAATTCATATAAATGACTCAAGTAGGACTAAAGTATGTCATAACAAAATCCCTCCATGAGGTCAGCAGCATGAAAGCACACAAATTGCAACCATACTTTTTTTTTTTCAGAAATGACGTGAACATTGCAAGCAAACTGATCTTACAAAAGAGGGAGCATCTGCCAAGATCACAACAGATGTCACCTGAAGCCTGAGGAAATAAACTTTTGTATGTCTTTTTAGCTTTTCAGTAGCAAAACACATACTTTGTTTCTATCCTTTAATAACAGATTGAAATGACAGCTTCAGAATGGGATTTTTGCTCTGTCCTTTAAAACATACTAATATTCAAACGCCCAAATCCTTTGCTACCACTCTGAATTGTTCTCTCTTATTAATGTGGCAGCAATGCTAAAACTATTATGTGCACGGACGCTACAGCCAAGGCTATAAATATAAGCAACACATGGAGCAGCAGACTGCAAAACAGGGGGAAATTTGGGCTGCTTATATCTGTCAAGAGTTGCATGAATCAGGCCGCCGGCCATATGATCAGCCTGGGGCTGAGTCCACCTCCTCAGCAGGGAGCTTTGTAACTGCGCTTCTGGTTTCTTTTTCGGAAAAACAGATTGAGAGAGAGAGGGGGGACTTTTGGTAAAATGCTCTGGATGCCTCCTGCATCAAAGATTCTCAACTGAAACTTGGCCCTTATCTAAATAACAGCTGACTAATGTGCTCACAATGCAAACTCAGTGGCTTACCGCAGATCTTTGGGGCCCCCCGTGAACCATGAGACGGGGCCTTGGACACAAGTGGAGATGTCAGGCACCCTCAGGGGTGAAACAGCATCTGATGGGGAAAGACAGTGATGTTATTTTGGGCAATTTATACTTCTCTCAAATACTTTTATCCTTTTAAAGGCTGAAATATCTTTCTAGATTTTATGTCAGTAAGTATGCAAATTCTAAACAGTTAGCAAGGATTTGACTCTCACAAGTGTTGATGCAATTCTGGAATGAAGGACGATTCAAAACACTGTGCATGCATCTGATCCACTGTGCTCACAAATCAATAATTAACATTCAAGAGCATGATACATTGAAAAGATTGGGATTTCTTTGCAAATATATTTATGCAGAATTTGCATAGCATTAAAAATGAAAGTAATGCACAGTATATTCCCTGCTTTAATGCAAATCAGTAGATCTGCAGGTTAACCCTAATATAATGTAAACCGAGGCTGAACTGTGAGCACGTATTTACAACAACAGAAACTATGTGTAAAGAAAAGAATGCTTGTGTCCTTGACTGAAAAATAGAGTTATTGGCTTTTATGTTATGTGAATGAAGCCAGACTTGTGAGCACAAGAGCTTTCCAAAACTGTACATTTTCAGATCAAGCAGTTAATCATGTTCAATAACATTTCAGTAACAGAAACCGACTGAGCTGCCAAATGCTCTGGCCTCTGAACGTCTGGCATAAAGATCCAGCTTTTACAGCAGCTTTATATGGAATTCTGTTTGTGTTCCCCAGTGTTAATGTTCAAGTGCCACTAAACATATAAAAATAGCAGCACATCTTGGTATAAAGATCTTTATGAGTATAGGTTGCAAAAAAGAATTACTTTTTACAAAAAATTACTCTCATGCTGCCACAATAAATAAAAATAAAAAAACGAAAACCTATAATGAGAGCAAATGTTCATGATTTTGCTTTAATAAGCAAACTAATTGTACGGTATGATTGGATGGACAATGATATAACACACCTGTAATTGCACATCAGTTGAATTCTATATTAATGTGCACTCACACTCATCTTTGATCATTACGTTCCTTGCAACCATAAACAGCCAGCAGTTGAGCTAATGAACTATATGACTTAGCAGGAGAATTGTTTATTATCATTAACAAATGCAATTATTTATTGAACATAAGTGTCTGTCATATTGATGTTGCTGTTTTAAGAAAACAATAAGCCACTTGAGGATGTTACAATGATTTTCCCATATCACACTTCACATCACCCTTCAATTATGGTAAAATCACTGTAAAATGTCCTCAAGTGGCTTGTTTAAATCTAAAATGTATAGGCAGCAAGTGCTCAATAAGTTCTATAGTAAACCAAGAGGAAAACCCAAACAAAGTGGGTCTTCTTTGTTTTGTTTTGCTGGTATCTATTTAGTGTTGTAGTCAAGACCACCTAATCCGAGACCAAGTCGAGACCAAGACCAATGTGTGTTGAGACCAAGACAAGACCAAGACCAAGGCAGAGCGAGACTGAGTCAAGACCAAGACCAGGCCAGCACCCCTTAAATTCATAAAGATCCACATTAACGCCTGAGAAATTATTTAATCAATAAATATAATTAGAATAAGACACTATATAGAGCTATTAATAGAGCTGTCAAATTAAATCATTAACAACAAAATTCATCTTTGCACTGCAGTGGTGGTATAGAAGATGCATCTGAATTGGTAAATTACAAATGCATAAATAATGTTGAGAATAATGTTTTAATTTTTTTTTATTGAATTTTTGTATAAAAGCAATATGTTTGCAGTCATGCTCAAATTTGTGAAAACAGCTCTCTTTCTCTTGTGATATTGCTTAATTATATCATGTTATATCACGTTAATATAAAAATCCAGATCTCATACAAATTCTTTTTTGCAACAATATCTTGAATTTTGTGAGCATTTGTAATAATTTTGGTGACATTTTTGACACAATCCCTCATTAATTTCTGAACAATAAATAAATCAAATTAGAAATAAGTTATTGATTGCATCTGAAGCAGTAAGTTTTACATCCAATCACATTAATGACGTTAAAAAAATAAATCAGACAATGAACTGGCAATTTATTAATATCCCAGCAGTTGTGGTCTTGACCGGTCTTGAAACAAAATCCCGAGTCCTCTAAGTCTGAGACCGAGACAAGGCCAAGTACAAATGTGGTCGAGGCCGAGACAAGACCAAGACCTTCAAAAAATGGTCTTAAGACCAGTCTCAAGACCAAGACCGGTCTCGAGTACTACAACATTACCTATATTCACCATTTTCCACATCCTAAGAAAAAAAAGACACTATTGATAAAATGAACTATGTGTCCATCCCTTTCATATCATAATCTCTTTTCTCTGTACTCATTAAAATGATTTACATACAGCAGTCAAAAGAATAACACAATTAATGTTCCTCTCAGTTAATTACTCCACCTTCCTCTGTAACATCTTCGAACGCATTTGGAAGAAGAAAAAAAATACAAAGCCCAGATGAATGTCTTCATCATATAATATTTTGCCCGAGGCACTTAAGTGAATTAATGTAGCATAATTCCTGTGTGAAGTGCTTGCTTAGTGCAATCAAAGGAATAGAAATATGCATTTTTCAAATGATATTTCAGGCAACACTTACAGAAACTAAAATATGAATATTTTTCTGCACTAAGCAGAACTTTGACAGTCATGTTGTTGCCTACAAGAAGTGATTTCTGTGGTTTCACATTCTAATGCTAAACTTGTTCAATGGATCAGGCTGAAAAGAACCATTCACGTATAATTACAGGCAAAAAGCTTTATTTGATAGAAAAATGCTTGCAATGACCTCTGTGCTGGATATAGTGTAAGCTCACTTTAGCGTTTGATCATTATCAGTAGGGTGAATCTTACAAAACCTGACAACACTAACATCAAAAGAAAGAAAGAAGAAAGCATATCTTTCTTTTATAAGAAAATTAAGCATATTTTAGAGTCATTTTACATTGCAAAATTATTTTCATGACAATTTTGCATGTATTCCACCATTTCCATGCAAAAATAAACAACACTAAAACAAAACTAATTCTCACTACTTAAAGCACAATTAAATAAATAAAAATCTCATTCCCATTAGTGTAATGTGAAAATATATTGAATTGTATAGTACTTATAAATCAAGGCAGTTTTTGTTGTACTGCCTTTAATACATTGATTATCAGCATAAATGATAGTACAATACTGTATTATAATAATGAGAATCTGATCCCTAGTGAAAAATAAATATACTACAATGTATTTGAAATACATTTATTTTATACTACTACAAATACATATTTATTTACTTAAAGGGGTCATGAACTGAGAAATCAAAATTTTCCTTGAGCTTTTGACATATAAGAGGTCATCATAATATAAGAATATCCTGTAAATTTCAGAACTGAAAACTTCCTTGTTAGTCCAATAAAAGCTTTTATTGACACCAGGCCCAGCAAACGACAGGTTTTTCAATGTGGGGATCTATGACGTCAAAGGGAGGCAAGCACCGCCTCTGCAGAAGAAGATCAACGCCTACTTCATCACTGCCTGTTTAGCCCCGCCCACCGATTCACGCATGACATGCAATAGAACAGGTAGACTTTAGTGACATAGGCCTACGTGGTGTTAAACCAGATCGAGCTACCAAGCAATAAACATGCCGTTGAGGATTATAAATTATTGTGCAGTGCCTCGACAGTAATGCAACATGTAAGTAACCGTGTTAATTCTAATGCCTGATCTGGGACCAGTGATTTCTGATATGTAATGATTCATGTACAGTCAGATGTTCTTTGTCTATGTGTCAGTAAATCAAACCTGTGACTAAACATCAACTTGCATTGTTTCTCTTAGTAGGATGAAAATAATCTGTTATTAAACGGTGATTAAATTCTATAAACCCGATTCCAAAAAAGTTGGGACACTGTACAAATTGTGAATAAAAACAGAATGCAATGATGTGGAAGTTTCAAATTTCAATATTTTATTCAGAATACAACATAGATGACATATCAAATGTTTAAACTGAGAAAATGTATCATTTTAAGGGAAAAATAAGTTGATTTTAAATTTCATGGCATCAAGACATCTCAAAAAAGTTGGGACAAGGCCATGTTTACCACTGTGTGGCATCCCCTCTTCTTTTTATAACAGTCTGCAAACATCTGGGGACTGAGGAGACAAGTTGCTCAAGTTTAGGAATAGGAATGTTGTCCCATTCTTGTCTAATACAGGCTTCTAGTTGCTCAACTGTCTTAGGTCTTCTTTGTCGCATCTTCCTCTTTATGATGCGCCAAATGTTTTCTATGGGTGAAAGATCTGGACTGCAGGCTGGCCATTTCAGTACCCGGATCCTTCTTCTACGCAGCCATGATGTTGTAATTGATGCAGTATGTGGTCTGGCATTGTCATGTTGGAAAATGCAAGGTCTTCCCTGAAAGAGACGTCTGGATGGGAGCATATGTTGTTCTAGAACTTGGATATACCTTTCAGCATTGATGGTGCCTTTCCAGATGTGTAAGCTGCCCATGCCACACGCACTCATGCAACCCCATACCATCCGAGATGCAGGCTTCTGAACTGAGCGCTGATAACAACTTGGGTTGTCCTTGTCCTCTTTAGTCCGGATGACATGGCGTCCCAGTTTTCCAAAAAGAACTTCAAATTTTGATTCGTCTGACCACAGAACAGTTTTCCACTTTGCCACAGTCCATTTTAAATGAGCCTTGGCCCAGAGAAAACGCCTGCGCTTCTGGATCATGTTTAGATATGGCTTCTTTTTTGACCTATAGAGTTTTAGCCGGCAACGGCGAATGGCACGGTGGATTGTGTTTACCGACAATGTTTTCTGGAAGTATTCCTGAGCCCATGTTGTGATTTCCATTACAGTAGCATTCCTGTATGTGATGCAGTGCCGTCTAAGGGCCCGAAGATCACGGGCATCCAGTATGGTTTTCCGGCCTTGACCCTTACGCACAGAGATTGTTCCAGAGTCTCTGAATCTTTGGATGATATTATGCACTGTAGATGATGATAACTTCAAACTCTTTGCAATTTTTCTCTGAGAAACTCCTTTCTGATATTGCTCCACTATTTTTCGCCGCAGCATTGGGGGAATTGGTGATCCTCTGCCCATCTTGACTTCTGAGAGACACTGCCACTCTGAGAGGCTCTTTTTATACCCAATCATGTTGCCAATTGACCTAATAAGTTGCAAATTGGTCCTCCAGCTGTTCCTTATATGTACATTTAACTTTTCCGGCCTCTTATTGCTACCTGTCCCAACTTTTTTGGAATGTGTAGCTCTCATGAAATCCAACATGAGCCAATATTTGGCATGACATTTCAAAATGTCTCACTTTCAACATTTGATATGTTATCTATATTCTATTGTGAATCAAATATAAGTTTATGAGATTTGTAAATTGCATTCCTTTTTTATTCACAATTTGTACAGTGTCCCAACTTTTTTGGAATCGGGTTTCTATAAAGAAAGCGATCAAAGAACGATCCCTTGGTAATCGCTGGAGCTGTCAATCAAACAGCGCGAAACAGCGCCAAAGCTCCCGTTTTATTCAACGAATCTCTTAACTATATCACGTTTGCACTGTTAGTGAAGATGAAAGCATTCGTTAGTGTACAGAAACCGAGTTGCAATGACGAGATCACTGCTTTCATGAGCTCAACATGTGTGTGATCGGCTACAATGATCATCACTGCAACCTTTCATGCCACGATCTAAATATAATGCCATAAATCTAAATATAATGCTATAGATCTAAATATAATGCCATAGATCTAAATGTAATGCAACACTTTTCACGATTAGTTAACCATGAGAGCTGTAATAGTAAAAACGCGCTAAAAGAGAGAGTAATACTTAGCTATTTCAAATGGAAAGACGTTAGCCAATCACAGCAGTACTCTCACAGCAGACACGCCCCTTAAAACAGAGCGTTCAAACCAGAGGGCTAAAATCAGGGTAGGAAAAATGCCTTTTATTGCCTAAATGATGACAATTTTTGATGTAAAAAGCATTCTAACATTATAAGTGCACCCCAGGAAACATCATAAAACAATAAAACAACGCAGTTCATGACCCCTTTAATATAAATACCCTGCAATTATACTTTTGGTATACTAATTTGGTATAGGCCTACTTAAAGTCTGCTAAATTGGAACAACTTATTAATGCACTTTAGTTATCCAGAAATAGTGCTGAGGTCCAACTAAAGATATACTTAAGCTGAATTTACTGTATACTTTAGCTACACATTAAATATCTTGCATTTAAAGACTGATATTATCCAGTGATCATACTATTCTTACAAATAGTGACATTAAAACACATTTTAGGCTTAAAATTAAGAAATGTGCATTGTGCAATAAAGAAGTCTCAAGCGATATGTCAGTAAATATGTTAATGGATTTGTAGTACTTAGTATGAAATAAATAGTAACACTTTACAATAAGGTTTAATTAGTTAACATTAGTTAATGTATTATGAACTAACCATGAGCAATACATTTGTTACTGTATTTGTTAATCTTTGTTAACGTTAGTTAATAAAAATCCAGCTGTTCATGGTTTGTTCATGTTAGTTCACAGTGCATTAACTAATGTTAACAAGATTTTAATAAAGTATTAGTAAATGTTGAAATTAACATTAACAAAGATAAATAAATGCTTTATAAGTGCAGTTCATTATTAGTTCATGTTAACTAATGTAGTTAACTAATGTTAACTAATGAACCTTATTGTAAAGTGTTACCAAATAAATGTATTTTAAACACATTGTGGCATAGGTTTTTTTTCACTAGGGGGCATTATGGGGATGAGGATTTGGGGTAAAATGTGCAATTTTTGATAATGCATAAATAACTAAACAACAAGAAAAAAAAAAAATTGGTTGATTTTAGGGTGAAATTGAACCTGGACAAATTTTCACGAGATTCACACAATAATATCTCCTACTGAGTTTTAAAAAGTCTTAAAACTTAATCAATCAACCTTTAAAACATACCTGAGCTTGTTTCAAATGTCCAGGGCCGGTATTCTTAAAGCTTCTAAGAATCATCTCAGAAAGCTCCTAATTTACCTTAAAAACTTCTACGTAGGAGTCTTAGCTTAAGAGTGATTCAGGACCGATCTGAGAGCAACTCTGAGTGAGGAAAATACAAAAACTTTTATCTTGGCTGACCCCGTTGCTATGTATGACACAGTCTTTTGAAGACTGTGATTGGTTGGTTGTCCAAGAAGGAAAAAAGAGCACGTTTAAGTATAGGGTCTAGGTCTATATAAACCTTCACTTTGAAATTACAGGCATCATTTTTCCTGTTTTACCGTACTCCCTCACACACATAATATATAAACATATATATATATATATATATATATTCTTTATTTTGCTGTTAATGTTGTACTTAATGTATTTGATAGGAAATGAACAGCGACACAATAAGGTTCTGAAATTGCTGTAATTGTGTGATCACTTTGCTTATAGAAGGTTTTTCCAGTTGCCAAACATGTTAATGTAGTGATTACTTCCATTTCTGGTGCTATGGCATTTCTGCGCTGTGTCGGAGATGTTAGCTTGTCTCTAATAAGATCGGTCACAAATAGGGGTGTAACGATACACCCGTGTCACGATTCAATATAAATCGCGATACTGAACTCACGATACGATATGTATCGCAATATTTTAAGCCAAAATAAAGAGGCTTAAAAGGCTTTTTAAAAGAGGCTTTTTTTTTAAACTTTTTTTATTATTATTATATTGTTATTATAGTATTATTATCAGGACCCACAAATATTTCCCCATTGCATCAATATACATTATATTCAACATTATATATAGTCGTTTAATGTAGTAATGTCACTGAAACTCCGTAAACTTTCATTTTTTCCCCTCACGTATTACTCACGCTTTTAATGCAGGCAGCATTCTCCCGGTTCTCGCTATGTCCCACCTCTCCCGCTATTAATGCACTATAAGAATAAACCATCTAAAATGCTTTGAATAATCATACTGCTAAACCAAATGTGATCTGGTGATTTAAATGATGTTTGCGCTTTCACTATAAGGAGTGCCGCTTTAAATGATGTTTGCGCTTTGACTTTGAGGAGTGTCATTACGGCAGCGCGTGCGCTTCAGATGATCAATGCAATCAGTCACAGTTCTAATCGGAAGAAAGCGTGTCAGAATGACTATGCCCAAACTGTAAATGTTTAGCTCATCCAAAAATTTGAATTCTGCATTTACTCACTCTCGTGTTGTTTTCGAGTGTCACGCAATCATTTGAACGTCCGTGTTTACTATAGTATGTGCGTCGTGGTAAATCTGTTCATCATATAAAGCCACTGTGTCTCTTCAGAAGACTTGGATTTGGATTAGACACTCGATTAGTTATTTTTACGATGCCTTTATGACATTTATTGGATCTTTTAAGTTTGAGAGGAATGGACTTTAAATGGAGGGACAGAAATCTCTCAGGTTTTGTAAAGAATATCTTCATTTGTGTTTAGAAGTTAAACAAAACAACATGAGGGTGAGTACATGATGACAGAGTTTACATTTCTGGGTGAATTACACCTTATAAATACAGCAAGTTGAGCCTTGGATAAAACAACTCTATATCGTGAATCATATCGTTTACATCAACGATACATATCGGCACATTTTTTATATCGCGATATATCGATTAACGATATATCGTTACACCCCTTGTCACGAACATGATCCCTGCACGATCTAATGTGTAGTGTCTTATTAATTCACTCATGCATTGTGTGCAACACATTTCTTCTCCCTCTTCGTCTTTCTGCCATTTTCTAAAGAAACTCTTAAGTCTCTTAAAAGTCCTCATCTGTACTCCTAACACTTTTGGACCTTAAGACCTCTTTTTAGGGTTAAGATGCTTTCGGAATTACTTTCTTCTTTACTAGGATTTTTTCTTTAATTTTAAGAGGAAACACCCACCTTTCTAAGAATTTTCTTAGAATTTTGTCACTAGGAGCTACTCTTTGCAGTAAGATTTTTCATGAATACGGGCCCAGTTCTTTCATTCCACGTGAACCTCAGATACAGCTGCTTCTGCAAGAGATATGGGGGGGGGGGATCCTTGCTAAACGCTGCATTCATCTTGCATTATTTATGCTGCATTATCTGAGTCAAACCTACCTGAGTGCAAATGACCTATACACAAGGGATGCAAGAAATGGAACAGTGCTCTTGAACACACTATAAGCATGAATCCAGGGGCGTAATAGGATATAATGCCATACTACTTAAACCACTCCACCGATTCCCGTCGACAATACTCAATAAACATTGTTTACACAGCAGAGGTGGATCTGCGCACATCTTTAACTACTGCGCTGTTTTCTCTGCACTCAGTGGCAGAAAATAACTCAAGAGAGCGCGTATAAGAGTTGGCCCCCCATAATTGAAATAAGTGGTGAAATCCGTTAGCTTAGAATCCTCCCAGTACGATTCAAGGATGGGTAACTAGTTTCACACTATGAGCTGAAATGTTCTTTCACGGGGATGCAGCATCAACTCATATCTATAATGTGACACAAGGGACAATAACCATTATTATAATCTATTGAAGTCTGGGAAGCTAATAGACACCAAAAACAGAAAGAGGCGGCGCTGCCTCGCTGCTGGGGAGAAACGAGGGTGATTGTTTTTCACTCTCTGCGAGAGTGTGAGCAAAGAGCAGGGAGAACGCGTGATGGATCTAGCACAGGCACGCGCCTGCCGACCGAAAAATCAATCACAGTAATGGCTGGCGCTTCCGCAACGATTCTCCCGCAGAATGAAACGCAGCTTTAATGTGATATGCAAACAATAAAAACGGAGTGCAATTCTTTTTCAATAAAAGAAGGCACTTTTCACAAAACAAACGCAGCATGAACAGGAAACTAATGTCGCCATCCATCCGTCTGTCTCGCTCTTTCTCAGGGAAAAGCACTTGTGGATGGAACCATCTCTGACGAACGTACTGCCGGTAGACAGAACAGGTCATGTTAACTGCTGTCAGGATTGAATTGTCCCTCTCTAGAATAGTAGATGCTTTAATAGTGTGGCATTGCCTACGATTGCTACGCTTAGGACATAAAACCAGTTCCTGCATCCAGGGACTCTCACCACCAGGCACATCCTGACGCGACCATGCAAGCCAAAGTAATCCATCCATTGTTTTTTCCCCCCATTCCTCATCCAGGGGACACACACAGTGCAGATGGCATAATTTGTTGAGATCCTCACCCAGCTAATGGCCTAAAGCCCAAGTGGGTCATTTGCACAGAGAAATATTGGGCCTTTTGTCCACTCAATCCTCACACACAACCTACACTCACCTATTGTACTACAGCGCCAACAGCCTGCCACAGGCATTTGGATCAAGGACATGGTGGGTTTGAATTAATGCAGTACATTAAAATTTGTGAAGCATAACTGAGATTTTATAGCTGGTAACAACTGAGTGGAATCTTGACTATTCATTTGTTTTATTGAAAGTGTGGCTATCAGCATTTATGTACGAATCACACATTTGAAACAAAATAAAATGATTACAAATATGCCTACAAACTTTTTACCATGGTTTTACTATACACTGTAAATCCTAATGCTCAAAATGCTTAATTGGTTTGAGTAGGACAAACTTAAATTAAACAAATTAGTTCAGTTAAATTAACTGTTATGAGTATTTAGAACATTTATTTTTTTCTTTTGAGTTCACAACACTGACATATTTCAAGTAAACTGAACTGTTTCATTGTTTTGAGTTGTATGAACTCATTTCCTATAATTTAGACTATCTTAAGTTTAAATGAAACTGGGCTGGGATTTTTTATTTCCCAGCATGCTTTGCCCATGGCACTCAAAAGGGAGAGTAAATGCTAAAATTAAGTGTTATACAATGTTTTTTGTGCAAGATTAATGGTAAGGGATATTTAGTAGTGATTCATGTTTTGTTATGCTAATTTAGAAGAGTTTCTGTTAATGTGGCTTTTTGGAGAGTTACCATCATGGTGACTGTGGCACATGCTGCTTGGTTTGAGAGCAGGTAAGTTACATGTTTTAAGTTGCTGTACTCATCCAGTAAGTGCTATACCATACTATTGTTAACATGTTAGCAAATCAGCAAGTTGGCATTTTCTGAATTAGTTTATAGCTAGCCAAATATATATATTTTTTTGAGAATAACTTTTTTGAGTTCTGACAACTTATTAGGGTTTACAGTGAAGTAAATAACTCATTTGATTTGCAAGAACTCAAAATAGTTCTTTAAAAAAAAGTTAATTAACTAAATATTTTATGTTAATTGCTATCAAAATGTATGAGTTAGCTAACTCAGTACTTCAAGTTAGGAGCAATTAACATGCATGAGTACTACAAACTCAAAACTTGATAGTTCTGCTTATTTAAAATTGGGAACATCATAACTTCAAAAATTTGATGTAACTGATTACCTCTAATTTTTTGAGTTAGCCCAACTTATTCAGGTTTACAGTGTAGTAACACTTCAGAACTTATGTTATTGTGACAATATTGCAGTAAATTCATTTTAAATCTATTTAGGCTACTATTTTTCAGCATATGCTTGATTTATAAAAAAAATAGTTACATTGCCCATGATATTGAAGAACACTAAAAAAAAAAAAAAAAGTACAGTTTACTTAATTTTTCTTTTGCAAGTTTTTGCACACATATTTTTTAAGTAAATGTCACATATGTAACTAAGTAAACTCTACTCAACTAAGTTAAGTAAAATTAACAAAGAAAATAAGTAATTTTAACTTGGCCAGTAAAAGGTTGAGTAATTTCTACTTAGCTGAAGTTTCCTTTGCAATACATTTTACTCAAATAATATAACACTGAATTAAAACATGCTTTTAAAGTGTATGCTTTACTTAGAAACATCGAAGTAAATAATACAATAGATATTGTGTAGACACCATATCTACATAATAGAAGTGAAGCGGCACCCGAACACAGAGACCTCAATATTTGGCACACAATGACAGTAACATTTGATGGATCATTTTTGAGTGTGAATGTGTCATTTTGAGTAGAAAATGAACTCCAAATGTCACAAAATGGCAAGTTACTAAACCTAACAACAAAAGCAATGATAAAACTGTGTAAATACAGCTGGAAAACAGTGAAAAATCAATGTCATTAATTATTCAAGGCCCAGTGCATGATGGGAACACCAACATCAGAAAAGTTGAGTAGTTTTACTTAATTTTATAACGTTGATATTTACGCTTTAATTTCTACAAGCTTGAATTGAGTACTAATATAGAATTCACAGGTTTTTAAATTCTTGCCTAAACTAACTTTTTCCATGTAGAAATTACATTTGTTTTTTCTGTAGTATTTACTTCACCACAAAATCATTTTTATCAGTGAACTATAAAAAAACTAAAAAAAAACTATTTTAAAATTTTACAAACATTAAATAAAACTATTTTGAGACCAGAAAAATGGTGAGCTTACCATACTGAAGGCCCGTCATATATCATTGAGAGAGCATCTGCTTTTCTTCATCAGATCCGCATGACTTCAAATGCCAGTAATCAAACCTTTAGGAGTCATTTAAATGCAATGGATGAAAAATAATTAACAGGTGTGTGCATGTATTTAAACCTCGTGAGACTACCAGAATTTAAACGTCAAAGGTTGACAGCACATACATTATACATTAGCCACAGGTAGAAAATAAAATGCGATGAAAAAAAATCAGAGTAATTTAATACATATCTGCACAAAATTGAAAATCTAATTGAATCTGTGTGTGCGTATGTCATGCGGGATTCGCTTTGACACACTTCGCTGTGTGTTCCCCAATAAAACATTAATGAGAGGAATGCACAACATTTATAATGTTTGCCTCTCACCCTGATTATAATATTACCAAGACATAATTTGATATTATTATTGAAACATCCTGGAAAAGTTACTCATTGAGCTCAAGTATACACACACATACATACCGAAAACAAACATATGTGCTTGCCTTGTATGTGGTTGCTTTGTAGGCTATATTAAATAATAGAATGTAGTAGTAGGCCTATGTGTACAGTATGTTTTAGGGCCTGTTTACACCTGGTCACTTCATGCGTTTTCTCTGATCGGATCGCTATCCGATCGTGAAAAGACCAGGTGTAAATGCCCTCCGAAACGCATTCGAGACGGATTTAAATCCGATCGCTCAAACCAATTCAGGAGGTGGTCTGGGCCGCATTCCAGTCAAAACTGAACAAGTCTTTGGCTACGTTCAGACTGTCAGTCCAAATCTATTTTTGTGCATAACTACATATAAATGTAGCTTGAAATGGATTTGTATTTTCATTTTATTTTCATTTCATGTGATTTTTAGCAGTTCACACTTCACACTTGGATTTCAATCGGATATGCACGAAAATCGGATTCATATGTGGTTTGAAATTCTATTCAAATCGCACTTCTGGAAATCCGTTTCAGTCTGACTGCTCTGATCGGATTTTGCTTGGTTTATGTGACTTTCTCACGCCACGTAAAACATGACAAATGATCATGAACTAGATGTATTTGATACCTAGGTTTGTGTGCAAAGTATGCAGTGCAAAAACAGGGGTAGACAGTAGAAAAATTGCTGTCATAGTACATGAACAAACAGTGCAACAAAGAAGAGTTACAAGAGTTACCATGGTAATCATAGTTTTCCCCAAAATTATAGTTACTGCTGTTATTGCTACAGCGGTAAAAGTGGAAATAAAGTAATTAATTAAAAATGACAAATTATGTTAACAACACTTCTAGAAGATACTAGAAGATACCAGTACTTTATTTATTATGACTTTACACTATTAATAAAAACAGGAGCAACTTAGGCATTTTGGAGGGTACTATGAGTAGCACAGTGATTTTTAATTAACATTAACAAAATAAATACTGTATATATAAATAAATATACAGTCAGGCAGAGAGAGAGAGAGAGAGACGGGAAAGGTATACAGTATATATAAAGTAGGCAGAGAAAGATAGGCAGATATATACAGAGAAATATAAACAGAGGGAAAGATACCGTAGATAGCTGATAGATATATAGAGGGATATAGCATATATAAACAGATATAGTGTATACACAGACACACACGGAAAGATAGACATAGACAGATAGATATAAGACCTAGGCAACTAACAGTTTCTAGGTTCACATTAATCAGGATGATCAATAAACAAGCAATACAAATAAATGGCAGCTTACCCCAGTATATTAGAAAGCATGTACATTTTCTTTCTTCCTCTGAGGATTTCTCATCAGACTTGCTGTAAGATATGTATTTTCTGTATCCTGTCACATCATATTAGTCAGCACGACATTACCAGGACTCTATCTTCTCTAGTCTCCAGCTCCCTCAAATTTATGATTCATTCATGCCTGAGGCAAAGACAAAGGAACTAGTTTCTTTAAAAGTGGGCCAGAAGCGTGGGGCCAGTGTGATGCTGCTCCAAATGGAGCCCTTTCTAAAACCATAGAAAGAGCGAAGGAGATTACAGGCACAATACTCCGCCATGTTCTCCGTACCCAGAACTCCCAAGGGTCTGCTTGAGTCCACACAAAAACATTGATCTCTCTGTATTGATCGACTTTATGTACCACTTTTCCTCCTCCTGCTCTCCTCCATCTTTTTGTTTTCTCAGTGTCAACCTGTTTGCTCGCCTTGCCAAGTAAGAACTCCAGATCTGTTTGTGAAAGCCTTGGAGTGCCGTTCATTTCCTTCTCATCTGCGAAACCCTTTGAGGTAAGAACTCAGCTCCAGGTAATTGCCTCTTAGATCAGTGAACACGAGTGCTTATTCCTCAGGTTTGAAATATTGAGTGGCTAATTTGATTGCTGGTTGATGAGATGAATGAAACATTGCGGCTTAAACGCATAAAGATACTCACTAACTGTGAACTGACGTCAAGAGTACTGCCTATCAGAATGTGTAGGATCAGTGTGGTGACATTGAAATATTCATGCTATTATTATTATTATTATTAATAATAATAATAAACAAAGCATTGGTATTTTTTAAAATGTACTGTAAAGGAATACCAATGGTTTATGTTTAATAAACATATAATAATAATAATAGCATGAATATTTAAATGTTGCATTTTGCAGGTAGTTTAAGACTGGCTTTAGATTTTTAAAAATCTATTGTAAGGGGATACTAATATTTTTTATGTTTTAAAAACTACTACAATAATGAAAATATGACATGTTTTTGGTGAGTTTATAATGTAATTTTCTCATAATGTAAAAATTGTTATTACATTATGAGCTCAAGATTTTACATTTTGAGAAAATTATTACATTATGAACATTTTATTATAATAATAATGTAATACTTATTACATTATGTGCAGTTTTTACATTATGCGCAGTTACTACATTATGAGTTGCTACAAATGTCCTGGGTTTCCATCCAAATATGAAGCGAATCTTTTCAAAAATTCGCAAAAAAAAAAAAAAATTTTTATACGAATTAGATGCATTTCCATCAAGTTGTTCCAGAGCCATGTAGCGGATCTCACACACGTCTCATTTTCTCACAACACTTTTAAGTTCATTTAAGACTTTATTTAACTAATGTAAGGTCCTGTCCACACGAACACGGGTATTTTCAGAAAGTGCGGTTTGGCCGTTCGTCCACACGCAAATGCAGTATCCGGACACTGAAACCAAACTTTTTTGAAAACTCCTGCAAGGGTGAACATTTTTAGAAACTCCGGTTGCAGTGTTGTCGTGTGGACAGTGAAACCGGAGATTTTGGCTTGTTGCGTCAGAACCGGAACCGGCAATAACATTTTTTCCAGGCTTCTGATTGGCCAACATGGCTTTACGGTTAGGGTTATATTGCCACCTATTGGTTTGGCATGCTCTTGACAGTGCTTCATAGCTTTTTGCGTTTTCATGTGGACGCGATTTTGTTTTTTAAACGGAGGAGGGAAAAACTCTGTTTATAAAAATACCCGTGTACGTGTGGACTAGGCCTAAGACTCTTATGAGGATACTCGACAAGACAAGCGTGAAAGAGACTGTGCGCACGATACTGGCGTATGTCTTTCTGTGCGTCGTGTGTATGTCAAATGTTTCTAGGACCCTGTTTTTATGCTCATTTTGAAGTATCATTTTGAAGAATAAATTCTGAAGTAGCGAACATTAAACCACTAATCGGCTGATGGTGTTTTTATTTACTGTTGGTTACTACAATGTAAACCCTAACGCTCAAAATAGTTAATTGTTTGAGTAGAGCCAACTCAAATTAAACAAATTAGTTCAATCAAATTAACTTTTATGAGTATTTAGAACTTCACTTTTAAGTAATCTCAATTGTTTCATTGTTCTGAGTTTTATTAACTTGTTTATTTTAATTTAGACTAACTTTAACTGAAACTGGGCTGGGATTTCTATTTCCCAGCATGCTTTGCCATGACACTCAAAAGGGAGAGTAAATGTTATTTAATGTTAATGTTATATAATGTTTTTGTGCAAGATTAATGGTAAGGTGGAGGTTTAGTATGTTTTGCTATGTTAGTTTAGAAGAGTTTCTGTTATGTTGGGTTTTTTGGGGGGTTACCATCATGCTGACGAGTGGAGCATGAGCTTAGTTTGAGAACAGATGAACAGATGTATGTTAAATGTATTATATTACTGTACTCATTCAGCAAGTGCTATGCTAATACTATCAAAGCACTGTGTTACCAATTAGCAAGGTAGCATTAACTAGCTAGTTAAAGCTAGCCAAGTATCCACTACTGAAAATAAAAATCTGCAAGTTCTGCTTACTTAAACTTTAAATTTCTCTGCTCGAACAACTCAGAGCCATATAGAGAGAGAAAAAAAAAGACTTTATTCCAGTTTATCCATTGGCCAGCTCCTGCTTCATCATCACACGTATGCGTCGTGGTGCTCACGTGAACAGCATCGGCCAATGGTGAGCCGACGTTCTGACGTAGAACTCAGAAGCGCTGCACTGTATTTACAAAGTAAACTGCACAGGAGACTGACACAGACAAGAAGAAATTGTTGAATAAAGTTATTTTTGTTTGTTTTTTTTGCAAACAGAAAGTATTCTCGTCACTTCATAAAATTAAGGTTGAACCACTGGAGTCACATGGACTATTTTAACTATGTTTTTACTACCTTTCTGGACCTTGAACGTGTTAATTAAATTGCTGTCTATGGAGGGGTCAGAGAGCTCTTGGATTTAATCAAAAATATCTTATTTCTGTTTTGCAGGTTTGGAACGACATGAGGGTGAGTAATTAATGACATCATTTTCATTTTTGGGTGAACTAACCCTTTAACCCCTTTTCTGTATTGAAGCAGGCGGGGCAAGGGTTGGGGCAGGACATGGTAGATGGATAACCGACAAAAAGCCACAAACTCCAATTTTAATTTCAACATTGAAGAATAGAATACATATTGACTTGGTTGTTATTGTCACTCTATGTAGCTGTGCCATAAATAAACATGACCTTCTTCCAACGGACTGGCTGTCTACTCTTCCTAAATAGTCTGTGTATTTGTCTGTGTCCCCATTTTATCAATGTCAATAATAAGTCGTGAGCTGGTTAATCTTCCAGCTTGGCTTGAACGCTGATGTTGGTCATTAGTAGGCCCATGTGCCATGAATCACAAACTAGTGGACAGACCGCACAGGGACAAGCAGAGAGAATTGATGAGATGCATCTGGTCTGTTTGTTCCATTTGCATTGGCCTGTTGTGGCATAAACATATGTGACCTGTTGAAGGAAACAGACAATATGTTGAAGAGCTAGCATGCAGTGTGGCTTATTATTAGAGCATATCAGTGTTGTCTTATAATGATTCATTTGGCCAAAGAAAGCAGGTTTCTTTTAAGACACAAATGAGGAACTAAAAGAAGCATCATGGGGATGAGCATGTTTTCTTTGTTTGGACACAAACAAAATGTTAATTTTATTAGCCACTAAATTGATTGTCAGCCACCATAAAGTTAACATCATCCAGCATATGGGAACCGTGGGTTGCGATTCTGTATGAATCTGGAAAATCCGACTACAAATGTGGATCTTTCAGCGAACTTACCAAAAAAGTCTACACAATAGTATCACAGACTTCTGTTTTAAACTCTTCGCTTGTGTGAGCCATTTGTCTGTGATGCTGAGAAAATTCATGCATAAATCAATAAACGAGCAACGTGAATGAATCATATTCAGATATTAAATTTATTGATGAGGTTTAATTCATTAGCAAAGAAACAGAAAAGGCTTGTTGAAACATCATTTTTTAATGTTTGTGCAATAATGAATCAAAGCCAGTGAAACAGAACAGCACCTTTAAACATAATATGGTGATAAGAGGCTCTTCAGTGGCTGCCAGTGTGATATTTACACAAGCTAATTGAGCCAAACCCTCTGTGATACAGTAATATGGGCTTCAGCTCTGTTTGCACATATAATTAGAGTTCAGAGACTTTGAGCCCAGCCACCAAGGAATAAAGTCAAATGAATCTTGTGGGGTGCATAAAGGCCACATTTGTTGCACTCAACGTCATATGCAGTCTTTAAGCTATCGTTTTCACAAGAAAGTGACTTGAATGTTTAAATTCAGAGCACTTACCGTGAGATCAAGGTCTTCCTACCGCATAAAAGACAATATTCTTAATTACTATATTACAATATTACATTAAGTGCTTTCATTAAAATGACTTCAGAGAGTAATTGCATCATTAATGTGACTTCAAAGACTAATCAGCGGTAAATTTCTAATTTACTGATGATGCATGTGCCATTTCTCTACGTACATAAAGCACATTCATTCATTTCTACACCACGCACCTGATGGATTGAGTTTTTTATCTCATTATCTTGTTGCCACACTACTGTCAACAGCAACATCAGTTCAACCAATGGTGTGAATTTAGGGTGGGACTATCTGTCTGTCTGTCCAATGGTAGGAATGAGTGTTCAGGAAACCTGTTCGAAAACATATTTGTCATTTTGTTGCAATTCCATTTGGTAACACCAACAACTAAAGCATTTATCTGGATAAAAAGTTTTTGAAAATCTGTTGGATTCCCTGAACCTATAAAAATTCTCTTGGAGTGGCACATTAAATAATAATGGGAGGGGGGGGGGGGGGGGGGGTGGATAAATTGAAACCGAAAATGTAAATTGGTCTCATTTCATCCACATAGCAGTTTCATACCTCATTAAGCTAATACACAAATAAATGAAGAACACATCTTTAATTTTTGAACGTGATGAGTGGTACCGTGCCGAGACGTTGTGTCTGTATCATCAGTTCATCAGAGTTGAGTAAATCACCCGTCATTTTTCATCCATTCTCTCCATTACATTTGGGCTCTTGTGTGGCTAAACACAGCTTAAGGGAAAGAAAAGAAGGAAAGTATCAATAAATCATGTTTAATAGGCCCCCCATAAGGAAATCAATATGCTCATAGCGCCTTGGAATGTGCCTTCACCGTCAGCATTCATCAGTGACAGTCAGCCTTTACAAAAACTAGCTCAGAGCAGATATTTTTGTACGTATAACCTCACTACAGATGGTAACCAACCAAAGGGAATTTAATGAGAATTTATAATTCTGTCATAATTTACTCACCCTCAAGTTGTTCCAAACCTGTATGAATTTCTTACTTCTGTTGAACACAAAAGAAGATATTTTGAAGAATGTTGGTAACTAAACAGTTGACAGTAGCCATTGACTTCCATAGTATTTTTTTTTCCCATACTATGGAAGTCAATGGGGCCCATTAACTGTTTGGTTACCCATATTTTTCAGGTTTGGAACAACTTGAGGGTGAGTAAATGAATTTTCATTTTTGGGTGAAATTGGGTTAAATTCTCAATTTTCCCTTTGGTTGGTTACCATCCGTACCATTCAGATTACATAAAAATATTGCATAATAAAGTACATCATCTCAGATTAGAAAGCAAGGTATAATTGGTGTCCTTACCTCTCGTTTGGTTACCAAGACTTCCTTGAGGAACAGATTTGGTGTTTTTTCTTGTTCATTTTGGCCTTTTATTGTTACAAAATTGGAGAGAAAAATAAACCCCACTGAAGAATAGGCTGAGGAAAAGTGACAAGATGGATACAAACTTGCATCGTTCACATGAACACCTCGGTTCAAAGCACCTGCTAGGTCAACTGCTCCAATGTTTTCATTATAATGTAAATATTTGTGCGCTGAACTGGAAAAATAGCAGTTACATTGCATTTTAAGACCATCTGTGCAGTCTTTCATTCAAACACGGTGCCCATAAATTTTCTCTCCAAACTTTTAGAGAGCATCATGTTAACAATGACTTGACTTTCGGTAACAGCGGTGACAACAGCATGAACGGGCTGCTGTGACAGTTCCGCTCAGACCGAAGTACACAAGAACCCTGCAAAGATGGCACTGATGGACTGAAACAGAGGTTCTCGTCTTCCAGAGATAGAACGCTCTGTGGCAACACTCTCTTTCTGCTAGCAGGCTGAGCAGGGAGCAAGGTCCCTCATTTGTATCTGCCAGTCCTGATTAATGATATTTCATCCTTACCATGTTCGCTTTTTTTTTTTTCTTGTTTTTTTTTCCTCCCCCCAACTTGCTCTCCTTGTTTCTCTCTCAAGCTCATTTCAATACAGATACACTGCGCTGGAACAAGCAGGTCTTATCGAGACTTACCTAGATACAGGGTGCTTCAAAACAGCCATGACACGTGCAGACCCACACATGGTTAGTGGAAACAGACTCACTCACATGTGCACATCAGATTGGACGAGGCTAAGAGAACTAATATAGGTAAAGTGATCAGGTAAGTGATTGCACATGTCATGCTCTTATTAGGAAAACATGATGACATAAAAAAGTCAGTGCAATGACAAGTCATGACATGTCAGTGCAATAGCCAATTAGAACCACTAAGCAATATAAAAAACAGATAATTTGGGGCATTTTGACAACAGAAGTCTATGTACTGCAGACTAGGGATGTAGCAATATACTGATATTAATGATAATCATGATATTTAAAAAAAAAAACTGGTACCTATTAAGTTCTGTATCGATTACAAATGGCGCTTTTCCACTGCATGTTACGGCTTGGTACGGCTTACACTTAAATAGTACCACCTCGGTTGAGGTTCCAAGCGAGCCGTACCGATACTAAAATGTGGCCTGTAAATACTGCAGATCACTGATTGGTCAGAGAGAATCGTCACTACCAGCGTCATTGGATTTGCAACACCAGACACAAACCAAACATCACGCTAGAAACAAACTTATTCGTCTTGCAGTGAAAAACATCCACATGCCAAGAATCAAGAACATCATTCCATCGATGTGCTCCATTGTTCCTGTGTTGCGCGTTTACGATGTCATGGCAGTAGAGGCGGCGCAACTATAGCGATCATTCTATAATCCCACCCACTTTGAAGCGGTACTAAACTGCAGTGGAAAAACAAACAGTGTCCAAATTCGTATTTGGCTCCTAAACTCTGGAATAGCCTTCCTGATAATGTTCGGGGCTCAGACACATTCTCACAGTTTAAATCTAGATTAAAGACACATCTCTTTAGCCAAGCATTCACATAATACATCTCATAACCTTGTACTCCATGCACATGATTATCTTTTGCTTCAAATGTTATGAACAGCAGCTACGCTAATTATTTTCCATTTGCTTGTCTCTCCCTCGGGACGCCCATCCCAAGGTAACTATAGAGTACGCCAGCTCCAGTTTGGACCCAGCCTCTTACGAAAATTTCAGATGCCCCAACAACTGTGAAGAGATGACGCCAACCCCTGCCAGGACTTCAGATGATGTCAACTCTGAATCAACATGCACCACTGCCAAATTTTCTATATACTGCAATCATTATGATTACAACTTGTAATAATTGCTTTAATGAGATCATTGTTTCTGCCTAAATTAATATATGATATTAGCTAACTGCATGATTTGTATTATCTTACAACTGTACATTTTTGACATTTGGACATTACTTTGACACAATCACTTCTGATAACAGATTACTCTAAATTGTAACGTAGAAACTGCATTTTTCTGTAAAGCAGCTTTGAAACTATATGTATTGTGAAAAGCGCTATACAAATAAATGTGAATTGAAATCATGTTAATTCTATACGAAATTTTCGTAAATAATCCAGTGCCAGTAACTAGAGTTGGAAACTTGGCATTTCAGAATAATAGGTGGCGATACTGCACTTTAACAATAATTGATTTATTGGCTAAAAAACAGAAGACACAAAATAAAATAAAATAAAATATGAATTTCACTGATAGAATATTATTATTATTTGTTTGTTTGTTTTTTACATTTCTAGAGATAGCACAATGATTAGTGAATTCTTTTGGCCACAATAACCGTGTAGTGAAAATCTGATATTGTGACAGCCCTGATATGCTTCATTTGCACATCTTTAGCCATTCTTTTTTGAAGCTTTATAGTGGTTATTGGCCAATATTCGAGATTTTATTTAATCTGTATTCATTGATAAAAGTTAAACAAATCCTTTTTTGAAATTTGGATTACCTTTGCTGTCATCAAACGCTCAAGTATAGCTAATCTTTCAAAATACTAATAATTGAATAAAATAAACATATAGCAAATGTCAAAATTATTAATATGTTCATACTGTACATTATGATGTTGTGATGCTTAAAGGGTTAGTTCACCCAAAAATGAAAATTCTGTCATTAATTACTCACCCTCATGTCGTTCCAGTAAGACTTTCGTTCATCTTTAATGATCTTTGATGCGAGTGCTTTGTTTGCGCAAAAAACCCAAAATTGACCGATTTACAAAATAATATTATCCAAAGTGCGTTCACAGAACTACGTCAGCTCTCTAGTCAACACAACCCACATGCGTCGTGGTGCTCCTCCTACTGGGTTGCAGGTCAATATTTTTGTAAATAAAGTGGTAAATAATGTTTTTTTGTGCAAACAAAGCACTCGCGTCACTTCATAAAATTGAGGTTAAACCACTGGAGTGAATGGAATACTTTAATGATGTCTTTACTACCTTTCTGGACCTTGAATGCGGTAGTTGCGTATCTCCCAATGGAAGGTCAGAGAGCTCTCGGATTTCATCAAAAATATCTTAATTCTAATATCTTAATTCTTAATATCATAATTGTCTCACAGGTCTGGAACAACATGAGGGTGAGTAATTAATGACAGAATTTTCATTTTTGGGTGAACAAACCCTTTAAATTCACTTGTAGCACTTACAAAATTGACTTACAACTTTAATCGACTGAATGATTATTTGATCATTGATGCATATCTAAACTTAATAACAGCACCGCATTCCAACAAACACACCTCTTTCAGCCCCTTTGTGTTTGCTCCACACAGTTTGATTTCACTCTGACCCTGTTAAATCATATTATCATGCATGTCTTCCCTGGGTGAGTGGGATTGTGCATTTTAAATATGTTTGGTCTTGTCCACAACTGTCAATTCATGCCATGAAAACGAATGAGAAAAAGGGAAAGCTGTCCTCATCTGCAGGGAAAAAAAGCTACTGCAGAACACAAAGGAACATGGTCTATTCCCTCCAATGGCTGGCATGAACAACAGGCACACAATGTGTTAATCTACGGCTCTTTGCATTGTTGGCAAGGTTTAGATCGAAGCCATGTCGCAAACGGCGCTACCTTTCCTCGCAGAGGTTTGGCTCACAGTGTCACACACTCTCTCCCACGGCACAATACGACAACTAAACTGGGGGATCCGTTTAATCGAGTTTTAAATAGGAAGGTGAAGATTAAACTAGCGCCTCTCTGTTTATATTTGAACAGCGGGCCATACCCGAAAATGAACCTATGAGTGGATTAAGCACGTATTTGATTAAAACTGTATTTGATTATTTTTCTCCAAGGCCATTTCCTTACTTGATGGCTCCTGAGTCCCCTGATGGATTGTGGATAGAGTGAGCGTCATGTCATACAGATGAAGACTCAGGACTGATTACAAAAACAAATTAATCTTTATTCAGATGGGAGTGCAGCAAATCTCTCGAAACACAAATAAGTATTTACAGTTCCATAATCGCATGTAACAAGACGAGTCGCATAAAATCCTCCCTAAATGAGTGCTCTTGGGCTTTTTAATATGTCGCTAGCAGCGAGTTTTGCAAAAACAGAATCTGAATGTGATAGTTAATATTCAATTTTAAAGCAACCGGTCTATTTCGCAGATGAAAATTTAACAATGGAGGAGAATTTTAAAGATCCAGCCCTCTCTACATGTCATAAAATGGGTTATACAGAACTCACAGAAGTGATTTTAAGGTTGCAGAATATCAGAAGCCTGGGAAGGGAATATTGTTCCCACACCAAGTGAAGTAGACCCTGAGAGGTTGGGTTAAATTTAATGTGGTTTGTAAGGCAACTGCACAATAGAAATGTGTGCTGCACGGTGCAGCCTCGGTACAACTGGATCGATACAACATCAAAACTCATCATCAAACCCAAGTGTCAAGCATCTTAAGTTACTCTTCCTTTCAACAAGCAAGGCCAAATGGTGTTCTCTAAAGAGTCTGTGTGAACACCTGACTGCCAAAGCTTTAAATTAAAAACAAATAGTAGGGGAAAAAAACTCACTGGGTTGAGAATACATGTTGTTTCAGGGGCGATCTAGTTGTATGTATTCTCTACAGAAACAACTCTAAAAACTATTATTTTGTGGCTCCTGTAGCACTGCAGTGTTCGCCAACCCATAGCTGATGACATTTTCAAAGTCCTTGAAGCTGATATGACCATCAGAATCCTGATCTGCATGCCTGTAAAATTGAATAAATTAAGAAATGTGTTAATGTTCATGTATAAACAAAATCTAATATAATAAAGGGTAAGATGGAGGAAGATGCCCTCTTTAAGAATAATGTGCATTTACTGATAAATATGTAGAGATGCATTTTGCATGTAAATAAATGGAAACATTTGTTAATTTAGTTATTTAGTAAAACTTTAAACTTTGTTTAGTAAAACTGAAAATAAGACCACTACTGGGGTAAGATGATCCCCTATTAGGGTTACAAAGGGGCTGAAAATTTCTGGTACATTTCCAGAAACTTTTCAAAAGTTTAATTTCCAAAAGTTTCAGAAAGTTTCCAAAAAATGCTGGAAACTTTGCAACCCTATCCCCTATATATTTATTATATATTTATTTATTTATTGAAAAGGGTGTTGTTAAATACAAACCAAATATTGAATCTAAATTTATGACGTTTCACAGTATGGGTAAATAAATGAACAACTGACAAATTCAATAACAGAATTCCAGTCATTGAAATGCACCTGAATTACACTAATAAATCTATGAATGAAAAAAAAAATTCTATATTTCTCATTAAAATGTATGCAATGGTAGCAATAGACTATGGATTCAGAATAAATTATTCCATTTAATTGTCCTATGGAGATGTTTGAAATGTACATAATAACATGAATTATAATAATTGAGTAACTCCTTACAATAACGTCTCATTTGATAACATGAATTAATTCACTAACATGAACTAACAATAAGCAATATATTCATACATAATTTATTAATTTTTGTTAATGTTAGTTAATAAATATGTTCATGTTAGTTCACATTGCATTAACTAACAGATACAACTTAAAAATGCATTAGTAAATGTTGAGATTAAAATGAAGATTAATTTATGCTGTATAAGTATTGTTAATGTAGTTAACTAATGTTAACAGATTAAACCTTATTGTAAAGTGTTACCAATAATAATACTGTTAAATTAAATCATTAAAACACCAGCAACAACATGCCAATTCTGAGGGCCCAAAGGGTCTAACTTAAGCTTTTCACTTTAATAATTGTATTATAAATATTTGTTTTATTTTACTTTGTCCACAAAAAAACATAACAAAATAATATCCAACATTAAATAAATTCACAGATCACTATTCATAGATCTAATAATAATAAATGAGATAACCTCAGAAAATGGTTCAAATGTTCTGATTAAAAGTAAAGATTATTAAGATTATACATTACTAAACACATTTATTTGTTAATAATAATAATGTATATTTAGTGACATCTATGGTCAAGCGGTAAATTAAAGGTGGTGGGGCCATCTTACTCCAGAGGGTATCTTACCCCATCTTACCCTACAGCTTGCAAGACATTCAATGATATCCTGTAAATACAGAAAACGTGATTAGTTTGTACATTTAAAATCAGTTTAACTTTCAGAATTTATCAAAAAAGAAAAGACGCGAGGGCAAAGTGCTCTGTAATATTAAGCCAGAACTCAGAAAACCCTATTGAGTACCTGTCAGTATTTGATATAAACTTAAACTGAATAGCAGGAGAACAAGTAATATGCAATGCTTCAGCTCTCTCACTCAAATTCGACATGACACCGTTTCTTTGATCTATATCCTAGGCGCTTCATCACTAACATGGCCTGCAATAACATTCCTTTTGAAAAACACTAATGCGGTTGGTGCAATCTGATAATCCATAAATGGGATGAAAAAAAAGTTGCATGGACATTTTCTGGTTTAGCAGGTGTAGTCAAGTGTCTTCTTGCTTTGTGGGCTGACACAGTTGAACACCTGTAGAAGTGGTGGATATATCTCTACTCTCAGATGTGAAAGTGGCTGATGTTCACTCTAACCTTGCAAGTAAGAGCAAGTCAATCAGTTCATTCCCTGGACAGGTGGTGGATGTGGATGTGTGGAGAGCTGCTCATTTTCAACTGACTGAGTCTTTTATCGGCCCTTAGGGGCAAGTCATGTGGCAGGAAGAGAAGTCTTGACTAACTAAAGTTCTTATGCTAAAGCCAAATTTCCAGTTTAGAAATTAAATGAGCTTTTCCACCTGATACGGTTACCAAAAATGTCTTGATACTAAAAGTAAAAGCAAAGACAATGAAGGCACCATGGTTATAGGCTCACAGACATTTGTCTTTAGGTGTCAATGTCCTCTGACTGTGACATCAGTCGGTCTCGGTTTGATGCTGCAACCAAGTGACTTGTCCAGATCTATCACACACTTCTAGCTGCTGAGAGCAGAGCTCTTCTCTGTTCTCTCAAAACAAGCACATTTCACATTGGCGAATGAGTCATTCGTGACATAACGACCAGATAAAGACGGTGTGAGCAAATTGAATCGTGTCTGAGGAGCAGAGGAAGACATTACAGAGCAATGGGCTGACCATTTCTTCCTCAGTGCTCACTTCCTGTTTCAGAGATGATATTAAAATAGCCATTCTGCTGGAGAGAGATCTTTATTTCCTGCTTTTTGGCCATCCCTGGTTCAGCTGTTTATTGTCTACAGTGTACCACGCATGTCTGCAAGCAGAGACTCAGATTGCAATCACGTAAAACTCATTAAGCGGATGTTTTTACCAAGACCGAGATTAATGCGGATAAAAACCGCCACAGGAAAACTGCTCCTCCAATTGCAGATGAGGAAGAGCAAACATAAGGGAAGAGATACAGAGGGAGAGCTGGAATTTTCCTGCCTCTCTTTCACTGGGGTGATTTCTCTATTACTCTCAACAGCAGACTGATCGAGTGCAAACACAGCAGATGTGAGCGAAATTTGGTAGCAACAGGGAGGAGAATTAAAACAACATTAAGCATCCAGCAACTGGAAAATCACACTTCCCTTTTCCATGCCGGTGACTCCCATTCAAATGGAAGTGTAGCACACATCTAATTAGATTCTAATGAAGTCCTCCCCATGGAGTAGGACCGTTGAGACATCAAGCATGCCCCTTCTCCTGAGCCTTTGCACCTCTCTAAAGCTTTCAACAGAAAGAAAGATGGCAAAGAGCGAGGATGACTGCCTGAAACGTCTTTTGAACACCTGTGCTACTTTCACTGATTAAACGAATAAGGTAGCACATCTCTCGTACTAACCTGCAGTCAAGAGGTTGCAATTAAAGTCTGACAAGGTTGAGCATTATCATGTGTGAAGAGGATTGCGTGGACTGACAATCTAATTTACGTAGCAAAGCAGACCGATTCCTGCATTGCCATGTTTGATTGAGTGATGTGATATAAGAACTAAGGCTTTGTATCAAAAAGACTGGCAGTGGTGGACATGGAGGGACCGAATAGTTTACCTCAGTGAGAAGAGACACATTTTAGCTTTCATACTCTGCTAGTTGTAGTTAACATAGCACTGTCAGTCAAATCAGGTCTGTGATGCAAAGCCCTGTCTGTGCAGTCACCATAAACAGTCCATTGTTTTAATGAAGGTACAGTTCTAGGGCTGTATATTGATACAAATTATCTGATACAATTCAATTTGGATTTACAAGCTCTTGACTCAATTCTCATTTCAATTTGATTCAGAATCAGGTGGGTATATTTTAATCATATGTACACTTTATTAACGTATCAAAAACGTTCTATATACCAATGTAGTAACTTATACAAAACAGTGTTTCAGATGGATTAAACTGTTAAATTGTCTTTTTTAACTAATAATAAGGAATAATTCACCCCAAAACAATCTGTAATTTAATCACCCTCATGTCATTCCAAACCTGTATGACTTTCATTCTTCTCGAAGAATGTTTAAGCAGTTTTTTTCCATACTATGAAAGTCAGTTGGGTCCAAAAAAACAACACTGGACTCTGTACTTTCATTGAATGAAAAAAAAAATCATCTTGTGTTCTGCAGAAGAAAGAAAGGTTAAAACAACTAGTTCCCCCAAAAATGAAAATTGTGTCATCATTTATTTACCCTCATTTTGTTTCAACCTGTATGACTTGTTTAATAATTTAAGAAATATTGTGCTTTGTGTTTTTTTTTCTCCTAAACTGTTTGGTTAACAACACTTTTCAAAATATCTTCTATGCTCCATAGAAGAAATAAAGACATACAGGTTTGGGATGACACAAGGGTGAGTACATGGTAACAATTTTTATTTTTGGTAGGGATGCACCAATATGAACATTTCGGCTGATTCCGTTAGCCGAGAATTCTTTATATTTGAAAGCTGATACCCAATATATTGGCTGATAAAATTTCTTCTGTTTCAATGCAGCATTGCTGTTTCAGCTGTGTGCGCTGAAGCTGAAGAGCTGAATGAATACCAGGAAACTGAAGTGCTAGCGGGTTAAATAACTCAACCAAACGCATAATTTTATAAGAGAGATAAATATGAGATTATATGATATTAATCATATATTTATACAACATAAACATAATATTACAACTTATATCTGCACAAAATTAATGCACAAGTGACCTTGATAACGTGCTAGTCAGAATGTGTAACTCCTGTTGTGGATGCGCTCTTCCCGTAACAACACATTGAAACACGGCAACTAAACCCATAGAATTCACGTTTTATTACAATAATGTTCTTATTATAATGTTACGTAAATATGACATTCCCAATCAAAGTTATTAATGTCATGCATTGCTGTGCATGACATTAATAAGGTGATCACTGACACGCTTTACTACCGCGTTAATTCTTAATCCAAATTTATAATTTAAGATAAACAGATAATAAAGATGAATCAGATATATATATATATATATTATTATTATTATTATATACACAAAAACAAATATAATATTACAACTTACCATTGCACAAAACAAAAGGCTGCGAATGCACAAGCAGTATGTGCCTTCAGTAACGTATTAAAAGGTGTACAAAGAATTCACACTCTTTTACAGTAGTGTTTTCATTATAACTGACATGTTGCACTTAAAGGATTAGTTCACTTTAAAATGAAAATTACCCCATGATTTACTCGCCCTCAAGCCATCCTAGGTGTATAGGACTTTCTTCTTTCTGATGAACACAATCGGAGTTATATTAATAAATATCCTGATGTTTCCAAGCTGTATAATGGCAGTGAACGGGGCTGTAACAACTGGACTGATCAAACGCACAATTCTCACAATTGAATCTCCTTAAGGACCCAGACAGGCTCCGTGATGTCTAGTTTCCCCACTGGGAACTAGCACCCAGGTGTTAATCCATAGACTTCAAAGACACTTGGGCTGACTGTGCTCAAATGGTAGTACAGCACAAGCAACCCCCTATAGAAATGGAATTCTATCCACTAATTCATTGACAATCTGTTTTAATGAATGAACATGCATTTCCCCAGTACATTTTGTGTATCATTACCCCGCATTGGTAGACGTAGTACTCGCTGGCATTCCATTCCCAAACGCTGTTTGCGTGAGACCTCATCCGGCGTCGCCGGCGCAGCCACGCCGGCCAGCCACACACACACACATCAAGCCATGTGGACCTTCGACCATAACCCATTCCTCTGTTCTGATCTGGTTTTCCAGCCACTTCCACTTTCCATTCTACCCATGTATGTGTGCTCGTGTGTATGTTTGTGTAGAGTAGTTATGTGTTCGTGTTTAAGTTAAATAAACCTAGTGCACATTCGTACGAGTTGATTCTGGTCTGCTTATAAATAAATTGTTACTTTAACAAATCGATCATAGCTTCGAGCTAAGAAAGAGTTATTTTTCTGTGGCCACAGAAAATATTCTTTCTGAAGAGACAATCAGTACTGAATGTTCGCTGGACGCTGGATTATTTGGTTGTAAAATTAATTCAGTTATATTAAGTTAATTCAGTTAATTCAGTTAACCGATCCAAATATTCATAATTAATTATAACAAGTTATGATTAATTATTAATATTTCCTCTTTGAGCTAATTTGTTACATATATGGTCAACCCATTCTCACTCCCAAGGCGTCAACATTTGCTCTCCGACGCATCACTATATCGACGCGCAGCGTACTCCATTCATTTCAGTTGTTTGCCCAATGCGTCAGATCAAGACGCATTTAATTCTTTGCATTTGTAAAAGCAGACATGATTTTATGAATATTTATAGGCTACTTTTATTTTGGAGCAACTAACCCAAGTCCTACCCTAAACCTACCCACTTCTAAACAATATAAAACACGTAACAGGCTAATAAAAGTACAGTCACAGGTATTTATTGCAAAAATGACCAAAAACAGTATAAAAGTATTAACTCATGTTGCATTCCAAGTCTTCTGAAGTCATACAATATCTTCATGTAAAGAACAGAGTTGAACTTAATGTTTTAATCGCTGAAATGATGATCCCGCCACTCTGTGAACGCACTCATTCATCTCATTCAAATAACTCTTTAGCATGACGCAATCGGTCACAAGACACACGAGAGCCAATGACATTTTACAATCAAAGCTGACGTAATGACGCAATTGGTCACGAGACATAGGAGAGCCAATGCAATTTCACTATGAAATCTGACGTAACGGGCGGCAATTTTTGAAATTTGATGTGCGGCGGATGAAGACGCTGATCACTTTTGGGGATTTCCTTCACACAAATCAATCGTTTGGCCTCGGAACACTTGGAACATTTCTACTTTTTGAATAAATTGTGCATGCAGTCGTATCTGCCTATTATATCCTGTATTTTCTATCATATAATACACAAATGGGTAGGTTTAGGGATGGGATGGGGTTGGGTTACATGTTAAAACGTGTCTAAATAGCATAAATAAAATAAATGTAAATAAAATTATGCTGGCTGATTAAATTGAGAATCACACTCCAACATGTCATAATGGCAAAATCATAACCCAATATAATTTCATCATGACGATAACGTCCCCATGCCCAATGCGTCTGTGTATGACGCCAACGGTTTCTCATTGAAATGAATGGAGTACCCTGCGCGTCGATATAGTGACGCCTAGGGGTACCTTTAGCGTCTTCATTGTGACGCGGAAGGCACTTGGCCATGCTTCAAATTTTGACGCCTTGGGAGTGAGAACGGGTTGATATGGTGGACAAACGCATTGGTGAACATCACTTTCTTATAGAATGCAGTGTGTTTGTTATATTTATCAGAATACAAATTAACACAAATTTTCAGCTCACTCCAATCATGTGAATGAGTCAGCCCTTTGTTCAAACAAAGGAACTCTCCCGCCTGAGAACGCAACTTTGTCATTGGTCAAGCCAAACCTTAAAGGCGTGACCTCCGTGGAACTTAAAAAGCCAACACAACGTTCCCTCCGGGTGTTAGACGTAGTACTCGCTTGTAACTTATAACTGTCACAAACTTGGCCTCTGTGGCTCCCTCCAATCGCCACCAGAGGGCTCCCTCACCTGAGTACTAATCTTGCTGGACTACATTTCCCATCACCCCTTACCCGAGCTCATTACTCACAACACCTGTTTCCCATTACCCGGACCATTTAAGCCGCTGCACACAAACACTCATTGCGAAGTCTTGTTTTGCCCCGGCTAGCACCACTGAGCGTTTACCCTGTTGATTGTTATTTCCCGTGTTTTGACCTTGGACTGTTTTGCTACCCTCGAGTGCTTTCTGCCTGCCCCAAACTCTTCTGCCTGTTTTCTGGATTATTCTGCCTTGTCTGCCGCCTGTCCCGACCCTTTGCCTGTCCCTGTTTATTATCTGCCTTTGCCCTGGACACTGTCATTGCTGGTATTTGACCCCTGCCTGTATTACTACGATTGTTTCTTAATAAAGCTGCATATGGATGCCACCGAGTCTCCCGCCTCGTCACAATAACGTGTTAAATATGGATATTTTTCTTACAAAACCCCATCGATTCACTTCAGAAGGCCTTTATTAACCCCCCGGAGCCATGTGGAGTATGTTTATGATGGATGGATGCACTTTTTTTAAGCTTCAAACTCGTGAGCCCCGTTCACTGCCATTATAAAGCTTGGAAACATCAGGATATTTATTAATATAACTCCGACTGTGTTCATCAGAAAGAAGAAAGTCATATACACCTAGGATGGCTTGAGGGTATATTAATATTGAGTAATTTTAAAGTGAACTAATCCTTTAACTGTATTTTCCTTTTCGAAGTGATTTCAATCATATTTTAAGCAATTCAAAAACTATCATGGTGAACAGTGTGCATCTGAAGTGTCTCAGCTGAAGGAAATAATCCATTTATCTGCTTTAATATCGGCGAAGTCGAACTATCCCTTTAAGATTACAAGTGTGATCGCTTCAGTTGGGGGTTTTTTTGCCAGAAGATAGCCAACTTCCCTAAAAAAGGGCTAAGTTGTTGGTCCCTAAATGGGCCTGCCGTTCCATGTGCACAGGTGTCTTCGTCCTCAGGCTCTTAACTGCATGGGTGCTTATTAGCCTTCAGCCAGAGATGAAGAATATCTTGGGGGCTGAGTGGTGATGAAGACTCATCGAAGCATGCAGATCCTCTAATTACCACATTGTCATAGCTAGAATACCGTCATAATCAGAATAATGCCGCATTGCTCTGGGATGTTGTTCTTATTACCACGCAGTGTGGCAGCTGTATCTGTGAACACTCAGCTAATCAACTCGGCTGAGAACCTGCCAAGTCATCCGCCCAGGCCACGACTCCTACGAAACACTCACTGTGTGTGATCTGTGCAGCTTCTGATAACGTACCACAGAGGGGCGAGATGGAACCTGACTGTAGTGAGAAAGACGAGCCAGTCTTCTTAGTCACATAGGATTTGTGTTGGGACAGAAATCAGCATGGAATTGTGAGAGAGTGGGCAAGATTTGCTCGGCAGCAATGTGTTGGACGGCCATAAGTGAGATAAATATTGCCTGGACGATTCGTTTGTCTCACACCTCCATGCCAGGATTCCCTGTGGAGGACACTGCAGCCTTCCCGGGAGATGGAAAGAGGCGGGTGATGACATCATCAGCGCGGCCCACAGAAACAGGTGTATTCTTCTGATTGGTGTTCAGATGTTCTTTTTTTCCCCTCTCTTTACTTATTACATTTCGGAACGAGGGGAGATGGGGAGGAGAAGCATGGCAGACTGCAAGCGCTACTCTGTCACTGTCAAGAAAATGCACACTTTGCTCCTGTACTGACGCTGCATAAACCTGAAGGAAAAGATGCTCTATTGGCTAACTTTTCTCTACACCAGCACAGGTTTCATTCTAAGGCACAGAACAACATATCTTCAAAAGTGCTATGAAAGGGGTTTTTAAACTTTGATACCAAGGACCATAATATCAACTTCCCACATGTAAAGCTTGCAAAGTCATTTCAATGATTAATTCAATTCAATTTCATTTGTATAGCATTTGTATGCAGCACTTAGTGTAGATTGGCTTTTATATCTTATGGTTCAAAACTAGGTAAATAAACAGAATGCAATAATCACAATTAGTCTTGCAATTAATAGGGATATTCGCACTGAAGGAACCTTTTCATAGTTCCTAGAACTATTGGCGGAAGTACCCGGATTTTGGCATGTGCGGACTGTGTGCACCGCAGGAACTAGGGACGATTTTAGTTCTAGGAATGCCTTTTGGGGGAACTAATTTAGCTCCTACTTCAGAGTAGGGTCTAACCCAGCACAACAGGAACTACCAGTGACATAAGTGTACGCTGATTGGCCGAATGCACGCGAAACACCAGCACCCGCCATTTAAAAAAAAAAAAAAGCTGTCTACACACAGATTATCCACCTTATTCATGACGAGCCTACTGTGTTTTGAACTATGGGTGGCACTTCCGGTTTGGGGAACTTCCATTCAAAAAGACTGAAACGAATCATTTCAGATCATAAGGTTGCCCAACAAATAAAGCTTATCCGTCAGTTTGACTGAATTATCTGTCAGTTTTCCTTCATGTTTTATTTTCAGACATCATGAGAATAAAGTAACGCTTGGTATTTTAACGTGACGTTATAACAAGTATCTATGGCAAGAGCTCTTTTCAGTCGCTGCATTCTTTTCCTCATGATTATTTTCTTTTTTCCCTTTGCATTCCGCTATAATAGTATGAAAAAGGACAACATATACTTCACATTTGTGGTCTGTTCTCCCGATTTAATTTACGATATATCCCATTAATAATTCACTGGAATGCGCAAAGAATCTCTCGTTTGTCTCTTTCCAGGTAAATACAATTTATTATCTGTCAAAATGACGGAAATCACTTTGAAATAGTATCACGCAATGCTGAAGTTAATGAACATTTTTGATTAAGGCAACGTACAGTATGTTACGTAATACAGATATATATTACTACAGTGATATTTAACCCATCCGTTATTGCTGTGGAAAGAATCACGCTTTTGGGGTTATTCGTGGTCTGTTGAAAGAACCTTGTTGTTGCTTTTACACTTTTAAATGTCCTTTTAATGTTCGATGGTTGAAGGGTGAGTAGAATAATGTCATCTCAATGTACCCAGTTTTAAAAAAAACTTATTATTACGTTCACAGAGCGAGCCTTTTACTGACTGTTTACAGTTTAACGGAAGTTGAGCCCGTAATTCGCGCAAAGTGTCATGGGGCATACGAATAAGGTGGATAGCCTATATATTTAAGCCATAAACTCTGCGAACATGGAAAACAGTGATAGATGGACATCTCAACCTTTACGCTAAAGAGAAAATCCAACGCAACTTTGAGGGGACACATGATTATGTATTTCTACTCAGCTAGCGACATGACATCACCACATGGCAAACGCTAATACTTTTTCATATACTGTCAACTTCTAATCGTATTAGACAGGACTGTTAAACAGATCATAAAATAAAATGAAGACGGGGAATGCGAGCGCTGTGTGCTCAGGCTCTGGTGTTCTCAGCGACCACCAAAACCGCCCCAGGGGAACTTTTAGTTCTCGGGAACCACCCTGACGGTTAGTTCCTATAACTAACTTCCTAGAACTACCCGGTGCGAAAGCCCCTAATGAAACTGTAAAATTCAAAATTACAAAATTTGGTTAAATGGTAAATATTGTTACATATATTTAATGAAAATGTTAAGTTAACATGATTTTGACAGACCTAAAATATATATTTTGTACATTTTGTCAAATGTTCTGCCTCACTTTGCAGCCCCCTAGCCCCTCAGTTTGAAAACCCCTGCACTATGAGACTCTGTAGATGTATCTGTAGATGAACTGTCATCTCTCTCACCACATTGTTTCAGCATTCAAAAAGGAGAAAACTTAGACATAATCAGGTTCTACTTCAAAAAAACAAAGTGACAGATCTCTGGATATGCAAATGACACAGGAGCCTAACAAGCAATCAAAGATGCATGCCATCGTAAAACAGAAAACCTTCTGCTCTTTCATGTTGGTGGGTAAGGAAAGAGCCAGTGCACTACTGAGATGTGCTCTGATTGTGTCTTAATTGAGACGCATCATGAATCTTATGACTGCTTCATTTAATTTGCTCTTCTTTTGTCCTAATAAGAGTGCACAAAGAGGGGCGGGACCCTGGAGCGCTGCATTTTCACCTCTGATCGATGGAGATCTGCTGCAACGTGGAAGAGATGTTATGGCCACGGCTCAATTTTATATTAACAAAACTGCTTCCATTAAAACCAGCACCTTGCTGTCATGGCAACCGCTGAAAGTATCAATGGGAGTTGTGAAATGTGCAGCAGAAATTTCTTCCCCGCCTGTGGCCCCCAGACGTGATATTGATGCCGCTGTCAGGGGCGGCTGGCTTCCAGCTCCACAGCTACCTGTCGAGCCTACAAACAAGATACGGGTTAATTCTGGCAGCGTACGACAAGAATCTACACATCTCGTCCCCATGCATACACGCATAATCCCTCAAGCTGCTTAAGCACGAGGAAAGCCGATGGATGTAAGCAATGTTTTTTCAGACAATACATATGATTAGCAAAGGTGAGGTCTAGTGATGAACCAATCATAATTTTTCATGGCTGATTCCGATTTTTTATTACAAACAAATTGTCCAATTCCATTACTGGATTTTTTTTCTATAACAGGCAAGCTGACCTTAAACAAAAAAAAAAAAATTAGAGGCAACAACTGCATTTCAATCACAATCCAAACAAAGATGCTACACACATGTAGCATTATCAATTATTTTTTTTATTTTTATTTTTAAATTTTTAATTAAATTGTATAATTTCAAGATTTAAAGCAAAAACAGAATGGTGTGACTTTAGATTCATGACATTATGTTACATAAAACGCCTGCACAAAACAAAAACAGCAGGCGGACTGAATGAAAATGCAAATTCACTTTCTGACAGTAGGTGGCGCTTATGGAACAGCAGCAGTTTCTTTGGGTACCGCTCTACAGATGGCAGCACTGCGCTTATAAACGACTTTTTGCGGAGATAAGAGGAAAAGAAAATGCCATTGAAACTTTTCTGAAGACAGTCAGTACCCTTCAGAGATACATTCATATAAACCCTCACCCCCAATTCAATATTTATATTTTCTTCCTACATTTCGAGCATCGCGAACATTGAGCTTGTTGAGCTTGGTGTATTTGCACTGCTGGCGCGTCTGTGTTCTCTTCTTTGCGTCCGTACTCGGCGTGCCCCGTCTCTGGCCTTTGTTAGCGGGCTGTTTACAGACTTCATAATATTTCCACACAAATAACATTTTGAGAAAATGATTGTAATGCAGTTTGTGTGCAAGTCCAGAATAGAGATCGGCCAAAATAAAACAAAGAAACGGCCGGTTCCGATTTATGGCCGGTCGACCAGTGTATCTCTAGTGAGGTGCTTGAGTTATTGAGTGCGTAATATTACAAGACACGGCCTGTAAAGATAGGCAGATGAAAACCTATTTTATCTGTATACATACCAGGGCTCAACTAAAAGGCTGGCCTGCTGACCCAGGGCCAGTATGAGAATGTTTCGGGCCAGTTGATGGAAGTGTGGCTTGCTCTATTTGGCAAACTCTACTTGTTTATTATTATTAAGTACATATATTTTTATGCCTTGCAAACATAAAGAATTGGTTTGTTGGTTTTGTTGTTACAAAATTCTTCCTGTTGAGAATGGTTGCACAGAATACACTCAAATTCACAGCATGTAACAGCTATATTTCCATCTGAATTTCTCAGTTTGTCCCTCTTCTCTACAGCACAGGTGGTCTATAGACAGACACCAGGAAAGAAAGAGAGCAGTGCTAGCAGGGACAGTCTATTCTTAACCATCCGACAGGAGTGCACTGAAAACGAAGCTGTTGTTCCAGCAGTCCCACACACCCAGAGAGAGTGCATGCCAAACAACACTTACAGTCAGATGAGCAGTTTATTTCTCTTTTACTCTCTCTCACACACACACACAAAATCGTGCATGCAAAAACACATTTAGTGGACACAACATAACTGCACACACACACCCCCAAAACCAATCACCTCTCTGTGCACCCGACATTAGGATATAAAACACTAAAACATCTAAAGGAGAATGCCACAGTTTGATTCATGCCATGCTTAGAATCCTGACACGTTTTCAGCAAAGCCATGAAGGCGAAACTAGGCTGTAAAGCCACAGCTTGAGGCTGTAAATTAGAATGTGCTTACCGGGAGGAGAGATTGATGACTACGTAGTGTGCATCTTGTGACTCGCTCACTTAGTTAATAGGGCATCGCTGTGACTTTCCACATCTGCACTCATCCTGGGCGCAGCGGCTTCTTAAACAGAATTAAAAGAGATGTCCATGTGACATCCTTAAAAAGCTTGTTGACCAATTGGTTGAGGAGGCAATTTCCTGGCCAAGCTTTACAGGTGGTAAATGGATTATGTAACTGGGATTGAAAGTCACGACGACGGGGCTTTGTGGAGCATGCCGAGGAAAACGAGAGGAGCCGTGTTGTTTGTTCCAAGGCTATGGATTTCTAATAAATGTTTACCGCTCGCTTTGGCCCCAACACTCTCAACAACAATTCGTTTTAGTCACGGAAAGGGAAAGTCAATTTATTTAAATCCAGCTCTTATCCTGAAAACTCATCCTGGCTTCAAACCCGTCCCAAGCCACTGGCTCCATTTGGCATCGCTGTCATTTCCAGCCGTCTTCTTAATAACTCCTTGACTTAACCCACTTCCCGACGCAGGGGCCCTCATATTCAATCATCGTCTGCTCCAGGAGAGACCAATCCTCTGTTTATATTACTCCACAATTTATCCCACTTTAAAAGACTGCTCAGAGAGTGAGAAAGGAAAAGAGAGAAGGCACTGGAGGCTCTTTACCATAAGCCTGATTCATCGTGAAAATGTTCTTGTTGTTCAATCAGGCAGTGTAATGAGAGAGAGTCTCAGTCTATTCAGACATCTATTGACTCTTCTGCTCTATTCAAATACTTTTGCTGCTTTAGTTGTCTCTGCACTTCATAAGCTTTTCCAGGAAAGCCTCTTAATGGAATGTGACTCAGAGAGTCCAGCGTTTTCAGACAAGTGAAGACACATTTAGGAAAACAAAACGAACAAGGCTGCCGTACGTGCAACCTGCTCTGCTACAAATAAATCCATTGAATCGCTGCCAGTATTGTTTGTATTGTCAAGCTTGGAGCACAAACCACATAGGCCAGAAAGCAGGCAAAACGTAGAGTGGAACAAAACGTAACGTGTGAGAGTGGAATTTGTAGCTGTAGAGCATATCTACACGTGTATCAATAAATTTGAAGTCACAGAGAAAAATCTTTTAGGAGCTGTAAACTTGTAGATTTTTTTTTCTCTCCTACAAACACAACACAACAGTTACACCTTCACACATTCTTCACTGCAGGTGCACAAATCCTATTCTACGAATTCACATTTTTGCTACAGTGCTGCAGTGAATATGGTGCAAAACGCATTCACACACCCGTATCAAAAACGTGAAGTCACGGACAAATTTTGCACATCCGCAAATTAATATGTGAATCCACGCAATGAGAGTTGCACACTTTTCTTCGATATTTTTCTAACACAATCACAAGTCCAATCACTACAACTGCTTGAATCTGCTGCTACGAGTCTCAAACGGCGTTTTTTTGCCTTCAAGTGACAAGTTCCACGCGCTCTCACTTTTGCACCATATACTATGTGAAATGTGGGGCAAAAGTGATTTGTGCATCTGTGAGGGCAGCGACAGGCACTGTTCAGAGAGCAGAGAATTTCAGCCAATCAGAAGAGCTCGTTTGAGCCGTTGGCGCGCGACAGAGAAAGTGGTAAAACGAGAACTCGAGAAAAACTGAATTTCAGCTAAAAAATGGATAAATGACTTCAAAATTAGTTTTCCACATGTGGATCATGAGACGCCCCTTTCCGCTGATTGGTCAAGCAAATCTGAGCATGTGACGCCATCAGTCGTTCCCCAGTCTGTTCAACAAAATAGTCCTTTATCTTAAACTGTACAGGGCAGGTCTTAAATTGGGCTTTCTTCTGTGCAACTTAAAATTTATATCAGAAATATGAAATATTAATATGCACCCAGCCTGTTTTATTTAGCTGTGCGGAGTTAAATCTGTTTGGTGAAGCTGCGCTAGACAGCCTGTAAAGCACAGACCAATGTTCAGTCAAGTGTAAATATGCAGCAGTCATAACTTTTCTTTACAATACGCTCAATTTTGGACAAGGGATGGTCATTGCAAATACTGAGGGTGGGAACCGATGATGGTGAATTTAAATTTGACTGTAACTGTAATCATAGCCGTGAGCGAGAGTGAGACAGCGAGATGATTGACAGGACGATTGCGGAGGCAAAAGCGCAACATAACTTTTGTTAATAAAAAAATATTTCTTTGTTTAATGTAAGAGTTTGTCTTTGTTTTGTTGTTGTTGTTTTCAATCAAATAATAGTGAACCACAAACTGAGCATTCGTTTTAAAGGGGAATTTCCAAATATCTTTTATTTATTTGCTATAATGCGGGTATTTTATGTCATCCGTCTATTTGTTTTTTAATAAAAGTTTAATATACGCAAGTTTTTATATTGTACTATTTTATTGTTGTGTTTTCATTAAAAATAGAACGTAGGCCTACTGTTTTAACGATTTCGGATGCAGCCAGTGTCCCTTACAGATAATGATGTCGAACGTGAATGTTACTATAGGGGTGTCACGATTCGATACATATCACGATACTGAACTCACAATACGATATTATTGCGATAGTCCAAGACATGGTAAGGTTAACAAAAAATGTACTGTTGATTAAAATGCTAAAGTTGGTATTACATTGGGGGTTGAAATGAATAGGCTTGGACTTGGTGCTGGTAACCCAATGCACAGGGCTATGTTTCCAGAAAACGATGGATCTTTGCACTTAAGAGCGTTTTCTACGAGCGATTTTACAAACGTTCGTGTTTATTTCACGTGCGTTTCACAAAAATGCACTTAACAGGATCGCACGCGGTTGTGCTTTAAGTGCTACTTAAGAGTCGCTGTCCGTTTGTCAAGTGCTGAAATGTCACCTTATAGAATGGCTCACAGTTGTAGCACATGCTTGAATTTCAAAATGTTTAGCCTAATTATCATTTGCTACGAGGTCAAAAATCTATATAACACATAGGCTAGGTGGAGACACCAGTAAAATGGCTCAATCAAAAAAACATTAAAAAAACAAAAAAACAAAGAAAAGACATTTTTCAAAAAGAGGAAACTAATGTTATTTTAGAGGAGGTGGAGCTAAACAAACATAATTTTCAGCAGGTTTAATGGCAGTCATACAAATAAACAAAAACAACAAATATGAGAATTTTTGCTATAAAACTAACTGCAACTGACTGATGGCGTCACATACTCAGATTTGCTTGACCAATCGGCGGAAAGGGGCGTCTCATTTATCCATTTTTTAGACGTTTTTTTGAAAAAATGAATAAAGGCGCCGTTTTTTCGTTTCTGAACGGCTCAAACGAGCTCTTCTGATTGGCTGAAATTCTCTGCTCTCTGAACAGTGCCTGTCGCTGCCCTCACAGATGCACAAATCACTTTTGCCCCACATTTCACATAGTATATGGTGCAAAAGTGAGAGCGCGTGGAACTTGTCATTTGAAGGCGAAAAAACCCGTGTCCGTGACTTCACATTTTTGATACGGGTGTGTGAATGCGTTTTGCAGCATATTCACTGCAGCACTGTAGCAAAAATGTGAATTCGTAGAATAGGATTTATGCACCTGCAGTGAAGAATGTGTGAAGGTGTAACTGTTGTGTTGTGTTTGTAGGAGAGAAAAAAAAATCTACAAGTTTACAGCTCCTAAAAGATTTTTCTCTGTGACTTCAAATTTATTGATACACGTGTAGATATGCTCTACAGCTACAAATTCCACTCTCACATGTGTTCAGTTGTTTTGCACCAAAAATACCTTCATAGTAGACTCATTGGGTAATCAATCCGTTTCTGTGTCCCTGGAGAGACTTGAGCAGACATCCCCTGCAACACCTCCTTTTTAAGCCAACCGGGGTACCAGGCAGACTCAGACATGGTGCTGGTTCTTGTGCCGGACGAGGTCTCTCAGAACTAGCCCGAGTTTCGACTGTCTTCCACTGTCTTGAAATAACGACATAAGTAACTGACTATAGCTGCTTTTCCACTGTCGGGCCAAACCGTTCTCATTGCTTAACCGTTCCATTCCGTGCCAATCTGGCCCAGCCAGTACGGATATAGTTTCATTTTTCTCTGTGGTACTGATAACGGAGCTCTTTGGAATGTAATACAAATGCGTCTGTCGGTTCCTTGGTAATGGACGTTACTTTGCTAAAAAAAGTATGCTTGGCAAGCTACAGAGAAAATGGCAGTCAGGCAACAGAAAAGTGACCAACTATGCGCATTCTACCAGCGCGGTTCACAGCTAACCATGCTGAGATTTCCAGGCCAAGAACGGTTTGTAATCGTGCCGTGCCACTTCGAACCAAGCTCAAGCGGAAAATAACTGAAACCATTTCTTACCGTTCATAGAACCGTTCGGCCCGGTTCAATGCATTGAATCTCTTTTAAATCCAGTTCAGCAAATTCCTATTCCTATCATTCAAATTTAGCTTCCTGTGGGGTTTCGTCAATTCCATTTAAATTCATTAATAGAAAAAGGAGACTGAATGCTGTATGTTATTTTGGGAGCGATCTAGTTTTGTATCCATTTTGCCAAACTGCATACACGTTCCAGATCAGATCACTGGCTCCGGCACCCTTACAGTTGGTAAGCAGTGAGATTGCACTTTTCAAGACAAAAAGCAGAACTCCTGCTACTGAATTACCATAATATCAAAAGTCAATTTTTGCAATTTTCTACAGAAGAAGACGGTTACAAATCAAGTGTAAAAATTTGGGTTATACAGCAGGACTTTAAAGCTCAGCGGAGAGAGTGGGCGTGGAGTATCTGGGCCCAGTCAGGTACAGATGAGAAATTCAGAGGAGAAATGAGGTTCCATATGAGGAAACCCTGCTGGGGATGAAATGACCCTAGTATTGAGGAGGTAAGGATGGCAGCTTTCCATGCGCATTGCTCTCTCTGCTGATTAGTAGGACTGATGCTCTCCTGCCAGAGCCGGGCCTGTGGACTGATGGGAGATCACCAGGGTTCTACATCTTCTACATTAACACTTCATCTCGCTCACCTGAGGGGAGCTGAAATATGAAATCAAAATATAAAGAGCTGAGATGAGAGAGAATCTCTGAGCAGACAAAACATGCACAGTCAAACTCCTCCACTCGCCCATGTACAGTTTATCCCCCACACACACATTCTGTGGTTCGAACTCCAGATACACACTCTCCAACAGTGCTCCGGTTACATATTCAGATCAAATGCTTCACAGTATGCACCAACTGAAGAAAAAGCACTGATCCTCCAATCTTCTAGTGCTCTTGTGTTCTTGTTGGATGTTCCTCTGTGCTTTGTGACTGAAAAAGAGAGCGCTTTCTTTGTGTCTTAAAATATGCCTCTGCTGCTTCTGTACCAAGTCGCGATTTTGTCAGATGCAACTGAATAAAAGACCTTCATCTTTTTGGGAGAGGTGAGGGGCCCACCGAGACACGTCACACGCGACTTTGTCAAAATCAGTGGAAATGCTGCATGCTGTTGGGAATTTGTGTTTTTAATTCAATTTCTCTTTGCTGTCTAGACCCTGCTTTAAAGACTGTTGCATTTCTTCACCCTCTACAGAGATACATGCCACGCTTTATCATGCCAGGGTTGACACATACATGCACGGCACAGAAATAAATATCAAGATCACAGTCAAGAGTTGATAAATCAAACTGATTAAAAATGAAAAACATTAAAACTCGTGTCTTAGGTAAACACGGTCTAAACAACAAAACTTAAGCCCAAGTTGCGGAACGTTATGGACAACCCACTGAGGTCACAGAGAACGGTGTCATAGCCATAAGAAGCCCCCCGTGGGATGTGTAGAATGGCAAATCATGCTAAACATCATTCACGGGATGTTTTGCCCCTCAGGACGAATGCACTCATAATTCATGCTATTGTCCGTACACACTCATTTGTTTGATGTTTCTCCGATATCTCTTACTCACCCCCTCTCAAAAAGTCAAGACATGCTTAGGAGGAAATTCAAATGTGGGGCACTGCAGCAAATGTCAGGAACAATGTAAGCCTTTGAGATCAGCAATGTGAGTGGGGGCTTGTCAGGGAGAAAAGCCAGTGATCAGTGGCTCAGATATAGATGCTGATAGACCCTAGGGCTTCTCCGCATGGACTTGAGGGGTGTACTGTAAAGCAAAGCCACTATAAGAGGATACAAAGAATTAGATCAAAACATGATAAACCAAGCAATAATATCAAAGCATTAATGACTTATCCTAATGAAGAATACATCTTTAATCAAACAAGAGCCGTTTCTATGTATTTTAAATGAGGCCACAGACAAAAACATTTTTTATGGCAACCAAGAGTGAATTAAAAACAAGATATATCATTGAGCTAAAACTTAAAATAAAAAATAAAACACTTGCTTCAAAATGAAAATCTCAAACCGCATATTTTTTTGTGCAAATTCTCAGCTTTGAGAACTCATTGTGCCGGGTGACTGATGGTAATTAGTTGAAATTAGGTTGCAAGCAGGTCCACAGTATATCAGAGCAATGCTGTTCTTTTTTATCTTCCTCTAATTTGTTTACAGTCTTTAAGCAGTGAGTGAGCTCAGGAGGCTATTGATATAAAGAAAAAATACTGGAACTAAAAAAATAAACAAAAAAATGCATTTTAGGGCTGCAACAAAATAATGATTCTGCTGATTATTTTGTGGATTATTTAAATCTTGTTCTGCAATCCGAATCAATGACCTGCAAACCGAAGACTATATAATATACAACACATATGCAGATATGGTTGAAAATATAATAATCAGACAAAAAATAACTTTTTTAAATAACAAATGTATAAATAATATTATAATAAACAAGAAACACACTGATTTACTATAATATTATTTAGTTATTGTCCATATAAAACATATTTACATAAAATTACATAAAAGGATTTTTTTTTTTTTTTTTTTTTAAAAAGGCATCCAACCATTTTGTCCTGCACAAAATGACTGTACGGACAAGCATGCACAAGGAGTTGTTATATTATATACAAAATTCTAAATATTATTGCTAATAAAGTTGTTGCTCTGGATCTAGAAAGAATATACAGAATGTGACAAAAGAGGAATACTACTGAGAATAGTTTCCCTAACAGTCCAAAAAGCGCTGGATTTTACAAATCAGATACATTGGCAAGAGGATACATTAAATAGTATTCAAGCTCCAGAGGAATTAAAAGCCTGGAGAAACACAATCTTTACACAAAGGTCAGTAAAGAAAATCTATGTCTATGAAATGAAAATCTGTTCAAAATCAAAGCAGCTAGGACAGTCCTCTACATCAGTGGTTTTCAAACCTGTCCTGGAGGCACCCCAGCCCTGCACATTTTGTATGTCTCCCTTATCAAACACACCCAATTTAGTTCTTGCAGTCTCTACTAATGAGCTGATGAGTTGAATCAGGTGTGATAAATGAGGGAGACACACAAAATGTGCAGGGCTGGGGTGCCTCCAGGACAGGTTTGACAACCACTGCTCTACATAACATTATGGTGGACGTTTCAGCATAGAGATTACCAACGGCATTAACATTGACAATACATCATACATGATTAATAAGCTATGATGTGTTCCCATCAGAGCTCTTCTTGAGAAGGTAAAGTTAAGTTGCACTAGTTTAACTGAGTAAGACAATGATGGAAAGAATGGATGTAGATAAAAAGTGACTGAGGGGGAAAAAAAATGTATTTATCTATGCATTAGTGCCTCAGAGGTTAACACTTCATTCACTCACATGATCTCTACCTGAATGTTACCTGTTCACAGCTGGCCTGTTGCATCCCGCTAGATTGAATTTTTCTGAGGGACAATGTAATCACTTCTACCTGATGATGCCTTATCATACATCAAACACAGATAAGAGCAATGACAAGCATTTCTAATGAATGAGCTCTCAAAAATGCTATGACTCGGGGAATTGACTGACTATGATGGACGACTAGAGTTAGAGGCTTTTAGAGGTTTCTACCATTTTATGCTGACTTCCCAGCAGCCAGCTTCACTATGAGACTTGTAGGATATAAAATCAACTGCATACTTAAAAAAAAAAAAAAAAAAAAAAAAAAGAGGTGTTGTGTTTTCCTGTAAAGAGGAACATTCGGTTGGTCCTGACAGTGGCACGGTACAGATAGAAAACTGTGAGTTTGTGCATATGGCATTCGGTTCGTCTGATTGCACGAACATTGAGATGCAAAGCAAAGATAGCTACGCTACTCTGTAACGAACAGATGTCAGAATGCGAGTCATCACTTTATCAAATGAAGTCCTCAAAATGCATCTGTGAATCATTCAGGGATGTGCAAAACTACACATTTTCAGTGGGTCGTCTGAACAAGTCAACTTTCAGATACACTTTACCCTAATCCAATAGGTATTGAAGTCATTTCAATTGTAAAACGTGTCCTAATTTAACTTTAATTACACACATATACACACACATACTGGTTTTTAATCCTGGTCCTGGGGACCCACCGTTCAGTACACCTACACACTACAAGATAATCTGGCCAATTTTGGGCCCAATTCTCCCTTTCCGACAATCCTAGGTAAAGTCCCGATTAACTTGATGGTTCTACAGATTATTTTATCAGATTTTCTTATGGTGTGATGTGTGTTAAGAGTGATTGAATCTGCTCGGAAGAACGTTGGGGTTTACTCCAAAGTCACTCTCATTTGACCATGAGAGATTTCGCGAGATTTCCTTTGTTCGCAGTCTGGTTGTTTGTAAATGGAATCTGTAGTGTGTGGTGTGCTGTATTGGTCACATTGCGGCACTCCACACACTATAGGAACAAAACTATAGGTCTCTCACATTTTAATCTCAAATCTTTTAGTGTGGGCCAGCCTTTATCTAACACATGGGTCTTCAACTGGGGGTCAGCAACCCTTAAGCTGTCCGCAGCGGTACTGCAGGGGGTCCGCCAATTAGGCTAATGATTGATCACAAAAAAATTTTTGATAAAAAAAAAACTATAACATGGGGGAAAAACATCACAAAGTCAAATTCAAATATAAGCACCCTGAAACGAAAGCAGAGCACCCTCCATTGATACTGTAATAGTATAATATTATTGGCGAAACAGAATTGGCAAACATTGCGTTTGAGTTTGCGCTCTGGGGAACGTGAAATGTTCCTATTTACAGCGTGTTTTGCAGCGGTGAGAAATGTAGCCAATCATAGACATGCTTGTTGATCTCTGGAACGCAATGGCCAATCAGAGGTGTTTAAGTTAGAATCCACTCACCGCTCAAAACGAGTTTTTATCCAGTGCTGAGTTCTGCTCGCTCTCATGAATTCTCTCATTAACAAACAAAGACAAGATGTAAGTAAGAGATTCATTATTCAGTGTAGACAACTTTTCTGATTTTGATGGAATGCTGTGAGATCGCGAACTGATATAAGTGACAGCTTAATTGTGATTGTAAAGTGGGCGCTCTTTCGTGCTTTCGAGGCCATATAGCTATAATCCATTGAATAAAAGTATTGTTTTTTATGCTGCTAAGAGGAACGACAGCCAATTACACGCTGCAAAGTTTTGGAAGTGACGTCTACATATAAATGCGTGATTCACTCTCGAAATTGCAATTGACAGTGATAACTAGCGCGGGACAAAAATATGGCATGTCAAAATACACTCACCTAAAGGATTATTAGGAACACCTGTTCAATTTCTCATTAATGCAATTATCTAATCAACCAATCACATGGCAGTTGCTTCAATGCATTTAGGGGTGTGGTCCTGGTCAAGACAATCTCCTGAATTCCAAACTGAATGTCAGAATGGGAAAGAAAGGTGATTTAAGCAATTTTGAGCGTGGCATGGTTGTTGGTGCCAGACGGGCCGGTCTGAGTATTTCACAATCTGCTCAGTTACTGGGATTTTCACGCACAACCATTTCTAGAGTTTACAAAGAATGGTGTGAAAAGGGAAAAACATCCAGTATGCGGCAGTCCTGTGGGCGAAAATGCCTTGTTGATGCTAGAGGTCAGAGGAGAATGGGCCGACTGATTCAAGCTGATAGAAGAGCAACTTTGACTGAAATAACCACTCGTTACAACCCAGGTATGCAGCAAAGCATTTGTGAAGCCACAACACGCACAACCTTGAGGCGGATGGGCTACAACAGCAGAAGACCCCACCGGGTACCACTCATCTCCACTACAAATAGGAAAAAGAGGCTACAATTTGCACAAGCTCACCAAAATTGGACAGTTGAAGACTGGAAAAATGTTGCCTGGTCTGATGAGTCTCGATTTCTGTTGAGACATTCAGATGGTAGAGTCAGAATTTGGCGTAAACAGAATGAGAACATGGATCCATCATGCCTTGTTACCACTGTGCAGGCTGGTGGTGGTGGTGTAATGGTGTGGGGGATGTTTTCTTGGCACACTTTAGGCCCCTTAGTGCCAATTGGGCATCGTTTAAATGCCACGGCCTACCTGAGCATTGTTTCTGACCATGTCCATCCCTTTATGACCACCATGTACCCATCCTCTGATGGCTACTTCCAGTAGGATAATGCACCATGTCACAAAGCTCGAATCATTTCAAATTGGTTTCTTGAACATGACAATGAGTTCACTGTACTAAAATGGCCCCCACAGTCACCAGATCTCAACCCAATAGAGCATCTTTGGGATGTGGTGGAACGGGAGCTTCGTGCCCTGGATGTGCATCCCACAAATCTCCATCAACTGCAAGATGCTATCCTATCAATATGGGCCAACATTTCTAAAGAATGCTTTCAGCACCTTGTTGAATCAATGCCACGTAGAATTAAGGCAGTTCTGAAGGCGAAAGGGGGTCAAACACAGTATTAGTATGGTGTTCCTAATAATCCTTTAGGTGAGTGTAGATACGCGATGTAAATGCAGACTAATAGATTAAAAAATATTTGTATCAATGTACATACAGTGGGGAGAACAAGTATTTGATACACTGCCGATTTTGCAGGTTTTCCTACTTACAAAGAATGTAGAGGTCTGTAATTTTTATCATAGGCACACTTCAACTGTGAGAGACGGAATCTAAAACAAAAATCCAGAAAATCACATTGTATGATTTTTAAATAATTCATTTGCATTTTATTGCATGACATAAGTATTTGATCACCTACCAACCAGTAACAATTCTGGCTCTCACAGACCTGTTAGTTTTTCTTTAAGAAGCCCTCCTGTTCTCCACTCATTACCTGTATTAACTGCACCTGTTTGAACTCGTTACCTGTATAAAAGACACCTGTCCACACACTCAATCAAACAGACTCCAACCTCTCCACAATGGCCAAGACCAGAGAGCTGTGTAAGGACATCAGGGATAAAATTGTAGACCTGCACAAGGCTGGGATGGGCTACAGGACAATAGGCAAGCAGCTTGGTGAGAAGGCAACAACTGTTGGCGCAATTATTAGAAAATGGAAGAAGTTCAAGATGATGTTCAATCTCCCTCGGTCTGGGGCACCATGCAAGATCTCACCTCGTGGGGCATCAATGATCATGAGGAAGGTGAGGGATCAGCCCAGAACTACACGGCAGGACCTGGTCAATGACCTGAAGAGAGCTGGGACCACAGTCTCAAAGAAAACCATTAGTAACACACTACGCCGTCATGGATTAAAATCCTGCAGCACACGTAAGGTCCCCCTGCTCAAGCCAGCGCATGTCCAAGCCCGTCTGAAGTTTGCCAGTGACCATTTGGATGATCCAGAGGAGGAATGGGAGACGGACATGTGGTCTGATGAGACAAAAATAGAGCTTTTTTGGTCTAAACTCCACTCGCCGTGTTTGGAGGAAGAAGAAGGATGAGTACAACCCCAAGAACACCATCCCAACCGTGAAGCATGGAGGTGGAAACATCACTCTTCGGGGATGCTTTTCTGCAAAGGGGACACAACGACTGCACTGCATTGAAGGGAGGATGGATGGGGCCATGTATCGGGAGATCTTGGCCAACAACCTCCTTCCCTCAGTAAGAGCATTGAAGATGGGTCGTGGCTGGGTCTTCCAGCATGACAACGACACGAAACACACAGCCAGGGCAACTAAGGAGTGGCTCCGTAAGAAGCATCTCAAGGTCCTGGAGTGGCCTAGCCAGTCTCCAGACCTGAACCCAATAGAAAATCTTTGGAGGGAGCTGAAAGTCCGTATTGCCCAGCGACAGCCCGAAACCTTAAGGATCTGGAGAAGGTCTGTATGGAGGAGTGGGCCAAAATCCCTGCTGCAGTGTGTGCAAACCTGGTCAAGAACTACAGGAAACGTATGATCTCTGTAATTGCAAACAAAGGTTTCTGTACCAAATATTAAGTTCTGCTTTTCTGATGTATCAAATACTTATGTCATGCAATAAAATGCAAATTAATTACTTAAAAATCATACAATGTGATTTTCTGGATTTTTGTTTTAGATTCCGTCACTCACAGTTGAAGAGTACCCATGATAAAAATTACAGACTTCTACATGCTTTGTAAGTGGGCAAACCTGCAAATCGGCAGTGTATCAAATACTTGTTCTCCCCACTGTATGTATATATATAGTGATTAGCCTAGTGATTTGATAACAGTAAAATTAAAATGTTGTTTTAATGAAAAGTAATATACAGTCATGCGTGCAACAACAATAATGTGCATAGTTCTGATCTACTGTCTTAATATAACTTATTCCTAATCATAATATAGTTCGTTGGGGTTAGGGTTGAGTAAGCCAAGTGAGCCGCTCTCCCCGTGTTTACTCAACCACCCCTTTTCTCAAAAGTATTTACATTTTGTGCACAAATGGAAATCCAGATATTGCGCTGAGGGGTAAACAGCCCCTGCTAGAGAAAAACACGGGTGATTGAGCCCTTGTCTGATTTGATTACAGGTTTTATACATCAACCACAACGGGAAGACCAGTCAGTAGGTACGGAGTGCTCACTAGTCTGTCGCTTCACAGAGCAAAAGCTGAGGAATCCTGCGCTGCAATTCATTCATTAGCATGCTAATTACATCCATTCACAAATGAAAATACCCACAAATTCCCGCTGCCTTGTCAGAGACAGAACGCACGAATCCGTTAACTGCAGGGTTTGGTGACGTGCTGCCTCCTACATATCTCTTACGTGATCTGCTACACTACCACTCCCATCCACACAGATCTGAGTTTATTGCGGTATGATGTGGTAATATTTGCTAACAAATTGGCTCTGAAAACTTGACAGAATATGATTAGCACTCAGTGTGAGTGGGACTGGTGCTTCGCTGAACACCATCAAATTTCTGCTGACAAGCTAAGATTATGAAAGCATTTAAATGCTACTTTAATTTTGGGGCTTTATTCTTTGTTATTACTCAACTGGGAGGGTAACATAAATTCAGAGATTACATATTTTTAAAAAAAACTTTATTTAAAATGAACTATGGAGCATCACAAGCTATTTCTGGCACGTTTTAACACAAAAAACAGCAATGTTGCATTTCAGTTATATAAATGAACAAACACTGCTAAAATGGTTTATTTCAGCAATTCAGGTTTAGAAAAGTATGTTCACATTTCTCTTTTCTATACAATGAAAGTGGTTTGGGAGGTGTCAAGCTTCAAAAAGGCTGATTTCCTTATAAAAACTATTATATAGTTTTAGAAGACCTATGAACTACACCCATCACTACTGAAGTTCATTGCATGGAAGTACAGAATTTTTGGATGAACAATTCTTTTAAATCCTTTATACTTTAAGGTTCCTAATGTTTCATTAAATGTGCTTCAAATCAGCACATTGGCTATTCTAGGTATCATCTGCTTATTTATTTTAGGTTTTTTGCCATTTTGGAGAATGAGATAGCAAACAGAATAATAGAAGATAGGAGAGCCAGAATCTAACCTGGGTTACCCTTCACTCTTAAAAATAAAGGTTCCTAAATGGCGTTTGCAGCGAAGCCACAGAAGAAAAATGTTGGGCTTCCCAAAAGAACCTTTCTAATAGTGAATAACTATTTTTTTCTTAGGGTGAAGAACATTTTAATCATCTAAAGAACCGTTTTCCGCTATAAAGAACTTTTTGTGCAATGGAATGGTTCCATGGATGTTAAATGTCTCTGACTGGACACCATCGGATGACAGAGTAAAAGTGAAGCCCTAGAACATACATTAGAAAGTTTTCCAAACTTCTACTAAAGAATTAAAACATCCGTGGCTACGTTTACATGCAACTAAATAATCTAGGGCTGCAACAACTAGTCGATAAAATCGATAATGAAAATCAACGATAACGATTCTCATTATCGATTAGTAGGGTCTGCCCTCTGTGCAAGATAAGCTTCCACCAGTCGCGACAAATTACAGCACTAAATAACGCATTTTTATGGACAAAAAGAATGCAGTAGAGAGAGAGACGATTTATATTCAGCGCAAAAACATTCATTTAGCTGAAATATCTGCTGTTGGATGCTAAATTTAGTTATAAAAGTCTACATGTTATTCAAGTATTTTATGAGAGTAGTAACTGTAAAGAGATAACAGCATGTAATTTGAATATAAATGTAAGACGTTTCTACAGGATAAAGAAATGACAGTAAGAGGTACTGTGTCCATAGAGAGTGTGTGTGTGTGTGTGTGTGTGTTCCTGCAGAACATTCCTCTAATCTGCTAACACTGATTTGTGTTTTTTGTGTTTTTGTTTTGTTTAATGTAGGGATTTAAACTCCTTTTGCTTTGTAACATAATGTATAACACAAACATACCCTTGCGAAAATTAACCATGGTTCTATTAGATAGTAAAACCATGTTTTTATTATAATAAAACCATGTTTTTGCCATATTGATTACCATTTGTATATCACAAATACAAATACCATATAGTTAAACTATGGATTTGAAGCAAAACCATGGTTAATTTGTGGTTACCATGGAATAACTACAATAAACCTGTTATTTATTTATTATTATTATTTTTGTTTGTTTTATTCGATGTAAAACCATGGTTCATTTATGTAATGGTAGATATATTCACTATGTATGTTTTCATAGCACTCTGCTGACATGTTTGTTTGAAGGACAGCATTGGGCAGGATGTGGAATAGTGTGTTTTGTCAATAAAATATAAAAAATGGGCTTTTTATCTGATTAATCGATTAATCGAAAAAATAATCGGCCAACTAATCGATTATCAAAATAATCGTTATTTGCAGCCCTAAAATAATCCATTAGTAATCTGATTGACGGCTCAATCGGACTAAAAAGCCTTCATGTAAACACCTTAATCGATCCAATTGAGCTCGATTGGAAGGGCTGGTTTATTCCTTTTCTAATTAAGAGGACATGTAAACACTTATTCGGATTGAAAACCGAAACTGAAAGGACTGCGCATGTGCAATGACGCAGAAATAGTGTAATGACGTATGACTATGAGTGTCATTTAAATGAGTGTCCTGTCATTCTAAAATTATCCTTTCACTCAGTGTCTGTGAAGTGGAGTAGGACAACATCCCACCAGTCCATGTTTCAGATTCTCATCCACAGACTACAGGTTTTTGGCACAGGGAGGGGCATTTTTACTGTGTGATACATATAAGCAGCACGGCACAACAGTTCATATGCTCATTGTCTCCAAATTATGACCAGAAATATAAATGTTAAGAATAAAGAACCAATGTGAGAATAGTTATTATGCGCAAACAGCGGGAAAATGCATTTTTGTGCAGTGTCAAAAAAAAGTCATTTCGATTTGAAGCTTGTGTGACAAACGCAGACATCAATCACTTTTTTTAGCGTTCATGTAAACACTAAATTCAGATTCATCAATCGGAATTAATTCAGTCCGATTGAAACAAAAGTTGCGCATGTAAACATGTGAACCTTAAAAGGGTATCAGACTGCAAATCCCTTTTTGTTTCTACTTGGAACCTGTATTTTTTTTAAGAGAATATAATTGTCCCCACCTTTGTGCTCTTAACAGCATCTATTTATTGGTAACCTGAGAAATAGCTAACAGATAAATAACTCCACAGTGAGTGCAAAATACCAGTGTGCTGTGAAAGGAAAGATGAAAGAAATGCGTTTTTTGGGGGGACCTAAAATACTAAAGTATCTGCTTAAAACACAATGCCTTAATGTGACTAATTTGAACAATAACAAAATTACCAAAATTAACACATTTTTGTATTTTTTGCATGAAATTCAAAAATAAGTCACTAAATAATTAGATCATATCACTGTAAACCAATCACAAAACAGACTGCAAAATACATTTTCTGACTTTCTCTCGGCTTCATCTTGTCCAGAGAGTTTTTGTACTGTAAAACAAATTAAGGGAAAATTATGCTTTAGGTCTATCCCTGGCTTACTGACAATGCTTTAGCATGGACACTGGAATGTAATACCTTGTGGCTCAGCAACGAGCTGAAGAAAGCGTGTGCAGTGAAGTGTCCAGAAATTTGATCGAGCTGACATCAGCGGCATCACTAACATTGTTAATATTGCTAACACACAATTCGGCTAGGCTTGAGAGCCCTTGAGCATCACTGACCTTGACCCTGCTGAACAGCCAGCTTCCAGCAGCAGATGACAATTTCCCCTGTACTCTGCGCCCAAGGGGTCTACCGGCTCCATTAAGCCGCCACATCTGTAACAAAGCTCTAATCACTTCAGTAGAGGTATCTGGTGGCATCCTGGACATGATTATAAGATCAGGAGCGCTGAGAGATTGTAATCATTTAATCCTCTCAGAACACAGAGCTGCCTGATTTCTACAGCTCTCCAGTGTTTCCTATTATAGAATTCATTACCAGGAGGGGGGAAAACAATTTAGACCTGAAAACCACAAAAAACAAGACGTCTTCTTCATCATATCTGTTCCTAAAACAAACATTTCTAAGGAACAAAAGGGGAATATCTGTGCATATTTGATGTGACAAAGCAATACAACTTCTTATGGGTTTGATTCTGAATTGGCATAGAGGAGGATCCTGTCATCAAGTCATGCAGAAATAGATTGCGAACTTCTAGTGGAAGCTAGAGCATTTTATCTCTCTATGACTCACTGTGCCATCAACTCCCAATGACAGGGTGGAAACGAAGCTCTTTGCACTGAGAGCCATCTGCCCTTGTGTACAATGACACAATGGGGGAGCACAGATCTGTGAAAAACACACAAACACTCCCTCTCTCTTTTAACGCCAGAAAAGTAGTGAACACAGAAGGAGTTAGGTCTTGGTGTCAGGGATATAGGGGAAACAGGCAACTTACAACTTTCAATAACATAAATGTGCACTATGTTACTTACATTACTTACTACTAAATATTTAAACTAAACATTTGCAGACATATCCAACAAGGAATAATGGATGGAATAAAATTACATTCAAATTTGGCCTGCTCAATTACGGAAAAAATCATATAAGCATGATTATTTTGGTCAATTATTCTAATCACGATTATGAGTGGGCAATATGACCAAAATCTTATTTATGACTAATTCTTATATATCAAGTATATTTTGCTGGAAATAAGATTACTATAATAGCAAAATTACCAGCAATATTTTACAATTCTTGATACCAATTTTGATACCACAGTAGAAACTAATACTAGGCACTTTAAGGCCAAATGCAAGGATATACTCATTTACTTACATGCATCAGATTTCTTTACCAACTGTAAACTTAAGACATAGCCAACTTTGTTTACATGAACATTCGCAAAGCCCACAATTTTGACTAATTTTTGTGTGTATTTAACTGCTTAAGCACACACTCGAAGACCAAAGTATCCATTTTGGAGCACACACACAGAAAGTCGCCTTCTCTTTCTCAGCTTAATGCGTTTTTAATAATTCTTTTTAAAACCAAACATGTCCTGCAGTGGACCGCACTCTACGACAATCACATTACGTGATTTGACTGATTTGGGCGTTAAGTTTGGGCTTTTAAAGAGGGGCGAAAGCACACCGCTGTAAAGGAAAGAAACGGAATGCGGCACAATAGTTGTTCTATCTTGATTAAGCCAAATTAGAAATCGACACCGAAACCAAATATTGATTAATGTTATACGGACATTTACATTCATTCACTTATATTTTAAGAGAGAACATTGTCAATAAAGGTATTATCGGATATCCAGCATGAAACAATGTTAGGAGTAAAAAAAAATTTTCTGTTTTCTGTTTTAGTATTTAATTATCGTACATTCAGATATCATTCCTGTAAAGCCTTTAAGTTAAATTAAATTTAACTACACTTATGTAAAGTTAACAAGTTCGAAACATCAGCTGTAACCACATGAAGTGAAATCCGCAGCTTTTCAACACTACTTGTTTACAAACTTGAAAGCTGCTTATTGACTCAAATGCAAACATCATATTCTGTGACTACACATTGCTTCATGGACAGGTTACAACCTACTATCCAAGTCTTGCCTTAAGAACAAATGGTGCAACTGAATTTACAAATGAAGTTACAAACAAACTAACTAGTAGTCAAGGCCTTAGCGTCAAATCTACCTCCAAATTAAAGACCATACAAACAGTCGGTGCAACCATACCCTAGCAAGCAGCGCTTGGGTGATTCTCACGAAAACTTGGTTTAAAAAAGGTCAAGCATGAAAATGTAAAAAATGCTTAAAATTACTTTTTTTTTTTCAGACATTAGAAACAAAGTCTGTAGTATTTGTGAAAATTAATTTAAAAACTTTTACTTATCATTTAACACTTTTTTTTAACATAATTTCGAAAATAAGTCCTAAAAAATCTCATTACCGCAACAGTCAACAGTCAGAAAACATCAACACTGTTAGAAAAGCTAATATATTTTCACATTTTTAAAAACGGATTATTAATAGTCATGCACAGTTACTTGAAATTCTGAAATAATATTTATTTTTAATTTAACAGTTTTTTTTATTTTGATTAATTTCTCTCATTACCGCAACACCTTCCACAATTTATCATTTTTTAAAAATATTTCGATGAAACGACATATTTTCAAAATGACATGAAAAACCTGAAAGAACATAATTTGTAGATTCTGCACATGCATTTAAAATCAAAGTACTATGTTTCTATTAATTAAATTAACATTTAATGAACATCTGTTGCGGTAATGATACACAGGTTTCGGAAATGAGGTTAATTATTTCGGTAATGATAATACGTATACTAGTCTGAGATTTTGTTAAAAACAAATTTTTAAGTAGAAAAAACAGATAATATTTGCACAATCATGCATTCAAGTTCAAAACAGTTTTATTGTGTAGTGTTTTAAAAATACATACGCCAAAAAAAAAAAATATTAAAGAAAAACATTAGAACAGGAATAAACAGGCCAACATATCAACATGTGCCCAAAAACATTTTTCTTTCAATGTAGATTAGTGGTTGTTTCAAAACAAAAAACAAATATGAATGAATTATATTGGCAAGGTATTTCATTAATTGGCTGTGGTGCAAACAGGAAAATCTAATCAGTTAACTATACTTCAGGAGGTTAAACGACACCCTGGTTTACTGTATTGGGATCATCTTGGAGGTAGCTTGCAAACGAACATTTTATGGTGTGGTTCTATCACCACCCCAACATCTCTTGCTACCATCTTTACCAATTGAGTGTTTTACACGTTTGTTTGTGTACTTTGCCCAGATCTCAGGCAACACACAGAAGTGTCAAGCTAAGGATATGGCAGGTTGTGGCTCTAGAATGATCGCTTTTATGTCATCAAAGTAGTACCACACTTTTTCTCCCTCATATCTTATGGATGGAATGAAAAATTTGTTCGGTCCAGCACAACTAATTGTCTCAACTTCATACTGACCATCTACAATCTAGAGAGTAAAAATAAATAAACCAATAATATATAAATAAATGTAAGGATTTTTCATCAACGACAACAAATATCCATAGCACCAAATACTTCTTCATACCTGTGTGATTGTGCCAGGGAACAGTTCTCCATCATATTGTACAAGGACCCACTTTCCTGCTTCCAAAACTGACTCTGTGTTCACATTTTCTGGCTCCACATTGTCTCGGAAGTCAAACTCTTTTGGACTGAAACATCCACAGGCAAAATCACAAAAGCAGGACACTTCTCTGGTGTAGATAAGGCCTGCTTTTGTTGATGTCAGCTTAAAGAGAAACAAATAACAGATGCTGTAAATAACATATCTTTTAATCTTAAACTTCTCTCTTTTAGATTTTGCAGGTAATTACCTCAATGGACCCACATAACTGCCTCTTTTTAGTTCCGACCATACTCATACTTAAAGTTACTCCACCCCAAAATGAAAATTGTCATTAATCACTTACCCCCATGTCGTTCCAAACCCGTAAAAGCTTTGTTCGTCTTCAGAACACAATTTAAGATACTTTGGATGAAAACCGGGAGGCTTGTAACTGTTCCATTGACTGCCAAGTAATTAACACTGTCAAGGCCCAGAAAAGTATGAAAGACATCCTCAAAATAGTCCATCTGCCATCAGTGGTTCAATCTGAATTTTACGAAGCGACAAGAACACTTTTTGTGCACAAAGAAAACAAAATATCGACTTTATTAAACTTTTGAGAACATCAGGCATGGACACATCATTTTCCTAATTTTTCTTCATTATTATTACACATGAATATTCAGTAAATTATTTTTCTGTCATCTGAAATAATCTAGTAAAACATCCATTTATTTTTTTCTAAATATTTTTATGTTAATTTGTTTAAATTACAACATAACACACGTTCAAACACAGCCGGACGCATTGCGGTAATGAGAATTTCAGCAGAAAATGCAATAAAATTGAAAAATAATAAATTCTTATGTTGAAATCACACATTGTGCAAGGTATAGAACAGTATTGTCTTTATTCTGATGCTTTTTAATATTACTATATTACACATTTTATATTTAAAATCATTAGTGCCGTGGTGTTTTAATGGTTTCGTGAGAATCACCCGCTTATATGCTCACTGTGGCTATGACCACCCCTTAAATTGGAGGCTAGGTGCCACCAGCATGCAGGCAAAATGTTGAAAAGTGAGTGCAGGGCCACATGTCTGGGGGCAGGAGCCAAATGAGCCTCCACTGGCCACGTGCCACCAGGAGAACGATCCAGAGGGGATACGCTGGGCTCAAAGGGTACTGATGTTTTTAGACAGGCCCATCATCCTGTCACTCTCCTTAATGCGCCTACTACCACAAATCAGCTTACACTAACATCGCTGTGGCAGTCAGCCCACACAGCACAGCACGAGAGGAATCCTGTCTCCACCCTCATGTTCAAAGAGATGTCTGAAAAGAAGCACGCTCGGTTTCCACTCAAAGACGAAAGACAGTAAGACAGAGGCAGAGCACACCAGGTCTTTCCATCCCTCTCCCCACCACACAAAGCAAGGGAGGGAGCTAACTCAAATGTCAACACCAACAAGGAGCATTTGTTGCTAGTTTACCTGAGATGGAATGGAGATAATTTAAGGGAAAGAAATTCCTGCTATTGTTTAGGTTATGTCCTGCTGGCTTTAAGTGTGTAGCATGGTGATGCTCTCTTTCTGTGTCGCTGGCAATGCACAAAATATGCCAGTCAGGCAGACGCCACGAAAATGGAAAACGAGCTCATCCCTCCTCTGTGATAAGCAGTGGCCCTGTTCAAGGCTCCCTCGCTGTATAATCTGTCTCTGATCTCCTGACTGAAGTCTGCCTGTTTGATAGGAAGGCCTGCGTGACCACTCCATCTCAACATGTGTGGAACCTGTGGAGGGCCTAGGAAGAAAAAAAACAGTCGGCATACCTCGGCATTCCTTGATGGTTCCTGCTTCAGTTTTGATCTCAACAGCCTATATGATGAAAAATGGATTAGTCGAAGGGTGTTACGACATAAAAGTCCAATATGGATGAGGAAAAGATCCGAAGGGGCTGCCTTGGTTTTGCTCTGGGTGTCTCAGGGCTTTCCACAGACATCCGACACGCTCTGTGGCTGTCTGAGGGGGAACAGTTTGTTCTTAAGACTGTCTCACATCCTGAAGGTTACACATGTCTCTTTCACAGCCTCTAAGTGACAGATATGTTTACCTCAGAAAGTCAAAGGATCCCTTATCTTAAAGGCCACTGTAAATAGTACTGTGCTCAGGTGGATGAAATCCACTGCAAAAACTTGACAGGAATAAACGATTCACCCTTTTCTTTCCTTGAAGGTAAAACTAATCATAGTTGTAGGCAATGTATCAAACATCTTACAGTCATATCACCTATATATATAGAAGTTATATAATTAGTTACAGTTATATAATTTCATAATTTGTCACCAATTTAAATATCACAAAAAAAGTAAGTACTTATCTATTCTCACAATTTAAAACACAGTATTTCATTAAACAATCAGTTGTCAAAATAGCCATTAAACCCTGAGTTAAACTTTAAAACACCGCATAGTCTTCACTGTATGAATTAAAATACATTGAATCTTATTAAAACTACTAAAGTTATTCAGTCAAGAGCATTTAAGACATGGATCTAATATAATGACACACATCCGATTTCTTTCCCAACTGTTTATTCACTTAAGACATAACTGACTGTCTTTATGTAAATATTCGCCAAGATGGACTTTTTGACATATTTTTGTGTATATTTGACCATTTTAGGCACGTCTGAGACACCAAGTATACTTTGCTCGTCCGTGTTCCACTCCGTCTCGCAGTTTATTGCACTTTTAATAACCCTTTTTAAAATACAGCATGTCCTGCAGTAGACTGCATTTTACGACAGACACGTTACATGATTTGACTGATTTGGATGTTAAGTTTAGGCTTTTAAGGAGAGGCAAAAGCACACCACTTTAAAGGAAGGAACGGCATGCAGCACAATAATCATTTTATCTTGATTATCACATTTTCAGAATCGTTGGAAGCCAACATCAAAACGGAAACTAAAATTTGATTCATTGCAAAGCCCTACTGCTGTTGAATAGTTTTTCTAATGCGTCACCATAGAGACACATGATATAATTTGGCCAGTCAGCACAGCCATCTAGTAGGCAGTCATTGCTGTATTTTAACATCATTACGAGGGCATAAAAGATCACAATCTCTACGATTCGCTTGAAAAGTAGATCGTGGACGTCTTCAAGATTGATCACGATAAAAATTTGCCAGATCACCCACTCCTAGAACAAAGACACAAATGATATAGACCTACCTAAAAAACTATTAAAATAGGACTTAATACATAAATTGTATCATAAAATGTACAAAAAAAACACTGCATATTCTTCACAGTGTATTAAAGTTACAAAAGTAATTCAAACAAGAGCAGTGAGTGATTTTCTCTTTGCCTTTTGTTGTTTTATTAACATTAATGACACAGATGCCAGCAGGTTTATTAGGCTGCGGTCAATTTAAGACCGAATGCACTGACCTAATATACATACACATATGCAGTTTCTTTCTCAACTGTTTACGTTCACTTAAAACTGTTTACGAGGTACTCACAAAGATGGGTATTTTGACACATAAGTGTGTGTATTTGACCGTTCAAGCCCAATAATGACGAGAGGTACGGTTCAGTACAGTACAGTAAGATTCGGGACTGTGATCCGACTTGTGTTTCCACCGCCAACAGTACCCTTATGATAGGCGTGGTGTAGCGATCGACGTCATTCTCGAGCAAAGAAAAAAGTGACACAGTAAACAAAAATTGGACGACATACAGCAGATCTTGTTCTTGCTTCTCGGCATGTGGCTGTTTGTCACAAGAAGAAGACAAGCTTGCTTTGAGCCAAGGCCGCAGGCTGCAAAGAAAAACACAGCCGAAAAAGCACGTGCAAGTGATGATTCTCTGTCAACCAATCAACATTCTGCAGTGAGTCTAGCTCCACCCTTTAGTACCAGACTACTGTGCTAGCTACCCCAACGGAAGGGTGCCAAAAAAGTGGTACGGTACGGTTCGGAATTAGGGTTACATTCACAACTTCTGACAATGGAAATGGCAAAAATTGCATCCCATACTGAACTGTACTGAACCGTACCGCTTGGTGGAAACGAGCCATAAGGCACCAAAGAGAACGTCTCGGTTACGTATGTAACCCTCGTTCCCTGAGGAGGGAATGGAGATGTTACGTCAGTGACTGAAAAAATGGGGGTTTCGCTTAGAAGCCTATCACCTTCGAGTTGTACAAAACGAGCCAATGGCATGGAATTGCCATGGGTCTGCAGAATTTGCATGGTGTAACTCCGCCCCACCGCGTGGGTATATAAGTAAGGACGCTGATTTCCATACCGAGAAATGAGATCCTCTGCGCGGGGGAGAGTTTGCTCTTTTCCCAGTTGACCCAAAGGCCCAGATGGGTGAGGTGAGGTGCTGGAGCACCAGGTCCCTGTGTTCGCCAACCTGGTTTTGAGAGTGAGC